>OX439458.1:1269914-1904871 GCA_949320045.1 Scotopteryx bipunctaria | reverse complement strand
CTATTCCTTTACGCCTCATAACCAGACCTTTGCCGACTGGCACAAGAAAACAGAACAAGGTTCGATCAAAAATGTCATTTTTTTTACTTTGGCTGTTTACTCGACTGCAAAGAAGGAGGGTAATGCTTTTGAGGTGTATGCATGTATGGTATGTATTATGCATTCCTTTGGTTGGAGCTGTAGTCCAAACGGCTGAAGGGATTTTGACACATGAGGCGTGTCGTTGCATTTTGTCTAGATAACGAGAGTATCATAGATAAAGCCCATGATACATTTTCGACATTAAGGTGTCAAAAAAATGGCGACTTTAAGAAGCCATTTTCAATGAACCAGTACAAATTCATCATCATGTGTGTCAAAAAATCTAATATTGCACCTGTATACGCTACTAATTAATTCTACGCTTTCAGGTTTTTTGTTTTTTCAAATAAATACTTGTTGTGACACGTTTTATCTTCGGTGCTTTACAAAATCTCTGTATCAGATTGTTGCTTTTTTAGCGGTAACGGTCCGGTCATAAACGGTATATTGATAATAAGTTACCTCTCGGAGTCCTAGTGTCCGGGAGGGTGATCCATAAAGGGAAGACAATAGGCGCAACTAACAGGTAGGTCAGCCGCTTTCGGAAACCGGAGGGCCACGACATGTCCAGTGGCGTCGTGTCCTCTTCCAGGTCTCCTATCTGGAAAGAAATGGCCCGTTAGGATGTAAATTCTTGGATACTATCCCTTATTCAACTTTTACGACATGTTCGGGGAGGGAAGCAGCGGGACGCATTACATTTTTTTTTTACATAGATGTCAAATATGTTTAGTCACTACCAACTAGACCACCAGTGCACTCAGTAGTGTGGTAATACCATTTTCTTTCTGAGAGGTTCAAACCGAAAATGATATTCAGACAGAAAGCTCGCTCTTAAACTTGGCGAGTTGTATAAGCTGTCGGAACTTCCGTTCTTATAAAGTAAAATCAAGCGCCAAGAACCAGCTAAGGAGTGCATTCTCGAATAGTTTTACGAAGTTACTCTTAAGCCGCGTTTCAACTGCGGGAATATTTTCTAGGAAACACCTGACTATGTAGATGAGATGCAAAATACGCGCTTTCAATGGTGGACACCTTTCCATACATAGGGCGAACCACTGGTAGTGGAGAATTCTACTAGCAGAATATAATACGACTTCAATTTCTTTGAATTCCTCTCCTCCAAAGGTTGTCTGGAAGAGATCGCTATTTAACGATAAGACCACCCGTTATACATTATACTTTCTATTTCCTTGTTATCAAATTTATAAATTGTAAGGTGTGCAATAAAGAATTTTCATTAATTAATTCATAATAATAATAATAAAGGCCTTTTACCATCTATAGTAGATGATTTATACAGCGTCAGGAGGCAAGTTTTACCATCACAAAAGGGACGCTGTAGTGCCCGGGACTAATTAAGATGGAGTAGGCTTGCCCAGCACCTATACCATTGCGGTGCGAGTATAGGTGCGAGGTCGTCAAATTAACATAAACATAATACAAAATAATAAAATTAATATAAAGTGCCCAAACAAACAAAAGTATATTGATTCATTTGTCTGTCTTGTAATGTGCTTACAGTGTGGGGGGCAGAGTGAGCTGGAGGCAGGTGCGAAGGGTATTTGGTTTTAATACGATTTTGATTTAGAACGAGAGAAAAGCCCTTTATAATTTATGACGGTGAAACGTGTATATAAAAGCTTTATGCATATTGCAGAAAATATGCAAACACCTCATTGCCTAGTAACCTTGGTTCACTGGGTGAGAGGGTAAGCCCTCGTGTGGGATGCCACAAGTGTTGACACTTTGATCCATCTCATCTGTGACAATAAACAAAGCTGGAGCCGCGATTGAAACAGTTGTGATAAGATAACTCATTCCTAGCGCAAAGCGTTTGTTGCCACTAGTCCCATTAAAAATTCCATGTTGGAACTACTGATGTTTTTTAATCACTAGTTCCATTTTAAAAGAATCTGAAAATAATGGAACTAATGTTGAATTTTGTTATCACTAGGATACATGATTCGTTCGGGCGATGGGCTGATCACCTGTCACCATGGTTCATCATATCCATATATCTTTATACATATCCATCGTACGCTCGTAAGCCACAAGTAATCATAAGGAAACTTGCAGCCACTTCTTATTCAAAGTCCCAAGATGGATATGGTGAACCATGGTGACAGGTGATCCGCCCATTACCCATATAGATGGTCCATCATGTTGTAGGCTTTTACAACATGCTCGGAGAGAGAAGCAGCTGGACGCTTTTCTTTACTCCCAGTCCAGCAGAGAAGTAATCCAATCGAACGTATGCTAAAGTCCGGTCGACGATGTCCGACCATATTTCGGCCGACAACGGATTCGGCGTAATCGGTAAAGGTCTGGGCGGAATGGAAGCCACAAAGAAGCATGTTGTGTTGTTGTTGCTAGCCTGTATCATCCCACTTCTGGGCAAAGGCCTCTCCTTGAATTTTCCAGGTTTTTGGTCTTACAGTGTCTAGGCTCGTCGGGTAGCATAAAGAAGCATAAAAATATAATATTTCTCGAATTGAATAACTTTCTTTTCCAGAAGCAATAACGTGTAACATTCGATCTGCGTTCAATTATATTATCCATCGCAACGTGCTACTGAATAAGCCCTGGGAATTCAATCCAGTTGCGACAGTCATGTTCACAGATTCATAAAATTATTCATTTTTACCATGTTCAGATGTTCAGGCAGCGAGTCTGAATACTATATTCAATTCTTTGCAAACTGATTAAAGCAGAATTTATAAGGTCACTTGACAGATTCGATTACTCGATAAAAATATTCCAGTCGTCGCATCGTAGCCGGAATCAGCTAGGACAACATCGTAATCATTATTTTATTTTATTTTTAACATTTTGGGAAAACTGTTAGCTGTAGCCTATGTACATCAATAGTTAGCATATTTAATACATGGGGAGTCCGTGTCTACGCAGTGAAGCGGTTCTGAGGAGTGAGCCGTTCTAATACAGCCCTCTTTGTTCGGTCAGCGGCTTCTAACAATAGCTGCTGCATCCGTGTTCGGTAAATCCATTGATATCACGGCTCTTGGACTGGTGACCCGAGGCCGTTGGTTATATGAATCGTCTCTTGTAGATGTGTGAGGTGACGCGTTGCGTTAATATCAATGGCGTAAGCCGCAATTGACCATAATGGTCAATACATGCAGAGCGCACATATTTACATACGGAAAGCCAATTAAAAGTTTCCACTTATCATCGTTATCATCAAAAAAGAATATGTTGCAGACAAAGGCGTCCTGTAGTTGTTGAACTACAGGACCGGCCGGCAAGGCCGAGGTTGCCGATTCAATTCTCGCTTGTCCTGTAGGCACTTCAAAATAATCAATCTAGCAATAAATAGGACCATGAACAGGACGTTTCTTATCCTTGCAATAAAATGGTCACTTATTTCGGATTATTAAAATGCCATTTGAGTATGCTATTGTAGAGTCACTTCATCTTTATCACTTTCCTGCGAAGATGAATCGTCTCGTCTAAAAAGCTAATTTAACGTTCAGTCGTATTCAATCTGTGTATTTGAAAGCACCTTTATTCGGGTCGTGGAAGTCATTAATAAAGGCCCTGTCGCTGCCCGAAAACAAAGGCGGAGAAGCGAAATAACGTCCACAATGGTAGACAATTGTGAACGAACTAATGCTTGCTAATGTTTGAATTTAGCGGTCAGTTTGTGCTCCATTATTCCACAGTTTAATGTAAGTGAACTTATCTTAATATGTGGTTTGGGTTGTGGTTATTACTGCAAAATATTACGCATAATATTTCAGATATCGGTGGGTAAATTCGTTGGGCCTAATCTTACTTTGGACCCTGTTGCGGGTTTTCCGGAAATCCGTGCTTTTATTATTTTAAATGGGTCTACTTATTTGTGCTATTCATAAATTTTAGTATTGACAGGTTTACAGGAAAATGGGCGTAGCCAGTTGACCGACATACCTACAAGTCTAAGAGGATACTGAGGTAATTATCTTTTGAATACACATGCAAAGAAATATGACCACGATTGAAATATATCCACGGCTGGCAACATTCGTCGCATCTGAAATTATATTTATTAACAGAAAGAAACTTACAACTAATACAAATATAATTTACTAAAAACAAAAGAAACAGTCGGGCTATACATCTGAAATTGGCGCAGCCGGCAGGATTTACAATACCTCTTCTATCGCATCTAGCTGGACGTCCTGCGCCAGCCCGTTGGGCAGGTCCAGCGGCGTCTCTTTGGGCTGCGCGGCGGCCGCGGCGGAGTGCCGCGCGGCCGCCGCGCCCGCGCCGCCTGCCGTCGGCCGTGTCGCCTCCAGCAGCACCTTGAGGGACGCGATGGCGTGGAGCTGCGTCGCCTTCTCGTCCACTTTGCCTGCGGACAACGGGTGAAAGTTAGTAAGCACCACTGATGCTGCATAAACAGCAACCGGGGCTAAAATGGCCACTTTAAGTATTTCATCATTCAATTAATTTATAGATTTTATAAAACAACAAATCCTAGGCGACTCCTGCAATTTTCGTAAAATTGTACAATTCAATTCAATAGCAGATTCAGATTTGTTAGGGGCTAGATGGTGCTGTGTGATTAGTCATAGATGTAGTCACGTTTCCTAAATATCAAGACCACAAGCACCATAATATAGTTAAAACTTTAAACTAAATAATCTAGTTTCTGTATCTCCAACGTACGTCCAAGCCCCGGCAGCATTGTTCAAAAGTTAGTTGTTGTGGTCGTTTGACCTATTTTTACCGTAACTACAGACCAGGGCTGGACTAAAGGGAAGTAAGATCCAGTAAGATCTGTAGCTCTACCAAAGTCGTCTCAGACTATACTCCTTAGCGATTGCACTAAAAAATATTATAAGCTTTTACAGAGCCAACAAAATAGTTCATAGTACTAAATTCTGATAAAACACCCCCGCCCGCCAGAATCTTACCTCACTCAGCCTATGATTTCGTAGGACGTTTGTAGCTTACATTCATATTTTTGCCCTATTCCACTGTAATCCATTAAACAAATGTATTGATGGATCTGTTTCTACATTTGTATGTTTTTGTGAAATAGGGCATATATTTAACTACAGTCGATAAACTCGATGGAAGAGTGATTAGAAACAAGAAAAGTAAGAGGTTCCGTTTTGTAACTTTAAAAGTGTAAGGGGAAAGTTACCGAGACCCAAATTAAATGTAATGAAATGAAATGATTTTTTTATTTTGCCAGAAGCATGGTCATAGAGTACTTAGGTTAATAAATAAATGGTTTCACACACTTCCCCGTTCACTTCAGCATGCAAACAAAATTAGGTTTAAAATTTGAAAAAAAATTATAATAGTAGAAAAGATCTTATACAAATCTCTCTATGTAAAAATCTTAAATCAACATAATTTTACTAAATCAATAAATGTCAAATCAAATTATAATGTATCAATAAATGTCAGATCAAATTCATAATAATAATTCAATGAATGTCAGATTGCTAAGGCAAGCTATTGAGTCTGGCCCTGCCCTTTTGAGTGGGCCAAATAGTTGTGTGATTGAAAACAGCGAGATTAAAATGCAAGTGGGTGGGATACTTGAACTAAAAGCAGCTGGAAGCGGAGGGGAGCGCTGTTCTACAATGAGTGCTTTTGTGACATTGTTCACGAGTTCACGTTTACGTTTGTAGTCAAAGATGTCGATCTCTGGTGACCTTTTTTGACAATGTCATCATTATGCTAATGAATGTAAAGGTCTCCACCCACTGTGGATGAACCTAGTGATTTCAATTTAGAGCGTTTTCTTTTTAGAGCATTTAAATAAAAGTTTGTTTTCAAAAATATTTTTTTTTACTATAAATAATTTTTATTTTTTAGTTACTATTCGTATTCTTCTCAAGTTCTTCTTATTTATTCTTCTAGTATTCTTAATAATTAAAATTAATTATTTTATCAAGACTCATGCTTTTTTGAACTGACCATTTTTGTAGAACCAAGTTCAATACCAAGGTATTTTTTCAGACTTACAAAGTTCTTATCTCACATCAAAGGTACTGTTTAAGCTTCTTACAAAGCTCGGCGATGGCCCCAAAAGGGCGATACGACTTATCGTTGACATTGTGTTAATCCTCTATTGACAAATACCTAGATATATTATGGATAGGTATATTACAGATTCAATACCATATGATTCGGCAGAGCGATAGATGACAGGAGCATGATTTGATGGACTAATGGGAGCCGTATCCGTCATCTTTTAACAGGGTCGGTGAGGTCTTCCAACCTTTTATTGATAGCTTTATAGATAGCGTAAGACAGCCGTAACTTTTCATAAGAG
The DNA here is from genome assembly GCA_949320045.1 of Scotopteryx bipunctaria. Lineage (NCBI taxonomy): Eukaryota > Metazoa > Arthropoda > Insecta > Lepidoptera > Geometridae > Scotopteryx > Scotopteryx bipunctaria. Next base: position 1,898,495 of record OX439458.1, on the reverse strand, counting down.
TTACATAATACCAAATAACCTTTCTATCTTAGTTCATGTACAACTAGTTAACCAGCGCGGCTTCGCTCGCGTGAATTATTTTATACCCTAAATTTCCAGACGAATTTTCAAGTAAATCGAACCGCCCGTTAAAAAGTTTCCGTACAAACTTTCTATACAATTATATATTTTATTTATACCAAGCTTAGAGTGCATCGATCCAAGAAATATGTTTTTCCTTTACTCTCAAACGGTGAAGGAAAACATCGTGAGGGAACCCGCGGCTTAGTCAGCTCCGCATGTTTGACCATGCCATTCCTGTGGACAAGGCCGACTAAGCTATGAGGATGGAATAGGTGCTGGGCAAGCCTACTCCATTTAAATTCGTTCTTTAGTGTAGGCAAAAAAGTTGCCTCCTGACGCTGTATAAATCATCTACTTACTATAAACGGTAAAAAGCCTTAGTTTAGATATCTATGAATAATATCATGCTATATCCTAGATGACTTCTATAGTAATGAATACACTGCAATATCCAAAAACTGAAAACATCCACCGTATCAGTAAGCCGAATCGTATGACCTTGAGTCAGTGATCAGATCCTGTCGCGAAAGCGAAGAGTTTCACAAAGGTTGTCGGGTTCACTCGGGTTAGATCGGGTCGTTATCAGTAGGCGAGCGCACACAGGCGGCTCGCCGCGCCGGCCGATCTAACATTCTGTTACGAGACGACAAGCGAGGCACATCGGTGAGTGATTTTGACTTACACAGTGCAAGCAAATCCAGATAAGTTGTCACCGATGTTATGTACCCATGTATGAGCTAGGGTACCTACTTACCAGAAGTGTTAACCGATGCGTCGGTCTGTTGCGAACAGATAGATCAGTAATCAGAGAGCGAGGCTCGGGGTGGCTATAGGGGAGGTTGGAGGCCACACGGGGATAAGCCCCATAATACTTACGTTAAGTCAAGTAATGCTGATGGAACAGCCATCACCTTTAAGATGCTGATGGAACAGCCATCACCTTAAGATCCTGATGGAACAGCCATCACCTTGAGTAAAATCCTGATGGAACAGCCATCACCTCAAGTAAGATCCTGATGGAACAGCCATCACCTTGAGTAAAATCCTGATGGAACAGCCATCACCTCAAGTAAGATCCTGATGGAACAGCCATCAAGCCAGGTGGAACAGCCACCAAGTAAACGCATAACCCGCTAACATAGATTTGCATAAGTACATCAACACAGTATATTCGTCATAACAAGTTTTTTTTGTACTTGACGACATGGTGGAGATGCAGGGATATCTCTTTTATGCAATCTAAAAATAGATTGTTTACTCTGGTTATCATAAACGAAGTGCGGGTAGTTGTGTTTTGCATTTGCTTCGTACGACGTAAAGAATAATTGCGTATAAAAATAACAAAGGAATTCGAATAATCATTTGAATGTATTATTGTGTAAAATGTACGTAGGTATATTTTAAATTAGTAGGTTTAGTCATACACTTCACGAAAGTTTATCGGCTGCGGTCACGAGCAGATATTCATTTAAAAATGAAATCGTTTTCGTTTTACATCTTCCTTGGGGGGAATGTCGCGAAAGCGAAGAGTTTCACAAAGGTTGTCGGGTTCACTCGGGTTAGATCGGGTCGTTATCAGTAGGCGAGCGCACACAGGCGGCTCGCCGCGCCGGCCGATCTAACATTCTGTTACGAGACGACAAGCGAGGCACATCGGTGAGTGATTTTGACTTACACAGTGCAAGCAAATCCAGATAAGTTGTCACCGATGTTATGTACCCATGTATGAGCTAGGGTACCTACTTACCAGAAGTGTTAACCGATGCGTCGGTCTGTTGCGAACAGATAGATCAGTAATCAGAGAGCGAGGCTCGGGGTGGCTATAGGGGAGGTTGGAGGCCACACGGGGATAAGCCCCATAATACTTACGTTAAGTCAAGTAATGCTGATGGAACAGCCATCACCTTTAAGATGCTGATGGAACAGCCATCACCTTAAGATCCTGATGGAACAGCCATCACCTTGAGTAAAATCCTGATGGAACAGCCATCACCTCAAGTAAGATCCTGATGGAACAGCCATCACCTTGAGTAAAATCCTGATGGAACAGCCATCACCTCAAGTAAGATCCTGATGGAACAGCCATCAAGCCAGGTGGAACAGCCACCAAGTAAACGCATAACCCGCTAACATAGATTTGCATAAGTACATCAACACAGTATATTCGTCATAACAAGTTTTTTTTGTACTTGACGACAGATCCTTTACAGATATCCTTTTGTTCAGCGGTCGACCCGTATAGTTCGGCTTTTACTAAGTTTCGGAATTTGCGGATTTATACCATAATCCTATCACAACTTTATGTGGTTTAACAGTTTTAAGTTAAGATATACGTAAAGCTTAGGGTTTGGTTAACTAGTCTGATATTACGCAAATATTGTATTTGCTTATTGTATCCAAATTGGCTTTTCATTAAGTATATGATGATAGGGAATAACCCCGTATATTGGCTATACTTTCTCAGTTTCGGTTAGTAGATTTTCTATAAAAAAAACTAAGGCATTTTACCATCTATAGTAGATGATTTATACAGCGTCAGGAGGTAACTTTTACCGTCACAAGCAGGACGCTGTAGTGCCCGGGACGAATTAAGATGGAGTAGGTTTGCCCAGCACCTATACCATCCTCTCAGCTTAGTCGGCCTTGACCACGTCGTTTGAGTGTAGGTACTGGTATAGCGCATATAATTTTTTTTCGCATAGAAAAATTCATTGGTACACGACCGGACTTGAACTCACCACCTTAGGATCAGAAGGCGGGGTCACCACCAACTAGACCACCAGTGTTCTCAAATTTGCTTACAAGCAAATTGTAAGTTCGATGTAATTGTAAGTATTAGAAGTTGAATCGATACGGGCTCAAGATTTGGGGTCAAGGCAGGGCCGGCACTTTTCCAGATAAGCCACGGTTCCATGATGCAAAAGACGTCATATTACTGCTGTAATTTAGCCGTTGCTTGAAGATGAAATGAAAATTAAGAACGTTTTTAGTTGGGGGCTAGATGGCGCTGTGTGATATGTCCTCAAATATAAAAAAAATATAAATCTATGTATTGTTATTGTTGTTTTTTTATGAAAAAGTAGCATAAGATGGGTAAAAAGGTAATTTCTATCTTAATGATCTATCTAAGGCTAGGTGTCTGTATTGGAAATTATTTTGATTACATACATACATATTATGAGGGTTGACATCAGGCAGGCGGCCGGTCATAAAACTCCTTAGCCAAAACTAACCCACATAGAGTGGACAGGAAAATGATGATGATGATGTTGACTGTTCACCTGTGGGGCGGGATAGTGGACTTCGTATAAAGTCCCATTCAATACCTATCACCTTGACTTATTGTTGTGTATAGCTCGAATGCTTTCGAAGCGAGGTCGGCGGTAAATGCCAACCACGCTTTAGACACGACCCGCCGCTTCAGAGCCGCAAAGGAAGTGCATCTTACTGCCATTTGATAGAACTTTTACAACGGTCCAAATCTTCCTTATTAATAGAGTTCTAGAGCTTAGAAACGGAATTTAAATAATAAATAACATCTAACAGTCACATACATAGTCCTGACCCCACACTAGAATTCCCTGTGTCGTGGGTATAAGAAACTACGAGTACCATGGTACCACAATACCCAGACCCGGAAGAAATATTTGCAAAACATGCAAACATTTCTTCCGCAGCGGAAATCGAGCCCGCGCCTTTTGCGTCTCCGCCGAGCAATCGCCCACCATGGCACTGAGGCCGTCATTAAAAAAATTACAAGCTCCATAAAACGATGATAGAAGATATCATCATCATCATCATCATCTTCCTGCCCTCAAATCTCTATGTGGGGTCGGCACAGCATGCTGTAAGAGTTTTGGCTAAGGTGTTTTATGACCGGCCGCCTGCCTGACGTCAACCCTCCTCGGGAAAACTTGAATTATAGAAAGTATATAAATAAATAATAACACCCGACAGTCACATACATAGTCCTGACCGTGGGGTCAGGATTCTAGTGTGGACTAGAATTCCCTGTGTCGTGTGTATCAGAAACTACGAGTACCATGGTATCACAACACCCAGACCCGGAAGAAATATTTGCAGAACATACAAACATGTCTTCCGAGGCCGTATTATCAAAGTTTATGCTAGATTATTGAAGAGTTTGGATGCGCAGGCGCAGGTAGTCACAAGGCTTAGTAATCACACTTACTAAACGAATTGGAACGTTTAGTAAAACGTAATTACTAAATCCCGGGGCTCCTTTCCGCTTTCTCTTTTGACTTCTTTCTTCTGATTCTCTTCTTTTTTTGATGTTACACTATATTTATACAATACTAGATGGCAGCACAGGTAAAGTTAGCACGCGCTATCGTTGCGTTTTGAGCTTTACGCCGGTAATTTCAAGCAAACTAAATCTATTCACTTTATAATATTTTTACAATATTACATGACATTTTACATTTATACAAACATTGATAACTAACAAAATACATTTTTAACAGCCGATTCGTCTATAGAGGCCGCCAAAATAATAAATTGTAAATGGCTTTTTACAGCCGCCATGTTGGATTTTTACACTTTTTATATACACTATGACACTTTCGTCGTCTAGACGAATCCAACGACATCTCATTGGTCAAAATCCGTCTAGCCGTTTGGACTTTGTTTATATCTCAAACTACAGTTATTACGCGGAACAGGTACAAACCATTTTCAGTCTTCAATGTCTTCAAAGTCTTCATTGCTGTCAGGTATAGAGTCCCGTACTTAGAAAGAAGAAGACTGATAGTACTATCAACGTATGAGTCAACTCAGACCAAGTATGGGTACATCTATCACTTGATTCAAAATCTCATTTTCATCCTTTTCTTCATGTTTTTCAGTCAATGGGGATGGACGATTGTCACATTTCGAATGAATTAACATTTTGTTGTAAACTAGAATTCATAACATAGTAATTTGACAAATATAATCTCAGTAAAAAGGACAGCCTTAACGCTAAAATTAATCTCTTCCAGACAACCTTTGGATTGATAGAATAGACAAAACAGAAAGACGGAGATGTACAAAAAGTTAAAAAAGTGACTTATATACGATGACCTTTCCATTATTTATATTTTATACGTATGTACACCAGTGCTCTATTGAGAGCACTGGTGATCTAGTTGGTAGTGACACCGTCTTACGATACTAGGGTGGTGGGTTCAAATCCGGTCGTCTACCAATAGATTTCAAAAAAATTATGTGCGCTATACCAGTACTCTCAAACGGTGAAGGAAAACATCGTGAGAAACCCGCGGCTTAGTCAGCTCCGCACGTATTGACCATGTCTTTCCTGTGGACAAGGCCGACTAAGCTGAGAGGATGGAATAGGTGCTGGGCAAGCCTACTCTATATAAATCATTTAGTATCTACGTATACCTACATCATCGAGAAATTATTTTGGGGGCTGAAGCTTACCTATGTACCTACCTTTATCATTTCCTATTACGTACCTATAGACTATCCTGGTACTTATAGATTTAAATACAAATTATCGCCTGTTGCAAGTTCACTCAATTATTGTGCGTGTTAACTTATTGACAAAGACATTCACGTGACAAAAATAATTGGTACAATAATTCTTACCTTGATGCAGTGCAGTACACGGGTGCCAACAGTTACTTACCTTGGTGCAATGTTCACAAGACCATGACTTGGCGTGAGTGAAGGCATCTGAGGAGTGACCCTCGTGATCCCGCTTTGGGAAAGTGGATGGATACTCAATTAACCTCAACAGTATTTAGAAATAAAAAATACCTAAATGTTTCTTATTTTATTTTTATATAAGTAATAAATGTAACCACAACAATTTTCCCAATTCTATGTTTTTGTTCCATCCAATCCATCCTAGGTTGCCTGGCAGAGATCGCTTTTAGCGATGAGGCCGCCCTTTGTTTTTACTATAATTTTTGTCTATTTTGTAAGTTTCATGTTGTGTGGTAAACAATGAAGTGTTATCTATCTATCTAAATGTTTATTACGATAGGTCATGACCAGATTAACACTTAGAGCCTGTCCAGAAAGCGCGATTTACGCGCGAGTCCACTCGCGCGTTTTGATTTGTATTGCGTCCAGATGCGGCGTTTTCACGCGCGCATGTGATGAGACGGATTTGGTCAGTTATAAACATGAACTCGGATACTTATATTACTATAATACTTATATATCGGATATTTTTTCTCCTTGGAATCACCAGCTTCACAAAAAATATCTACTATTTCTTCCCAGTTCCTACGCCTAATGGTTCTATTAGAATAACCCTTTTCTCAATTTCGTCAATAAAAAGTTCCTTGTCAAAGTTTTCACGCTCCATTTTAACCAAATACGTCCACTCGCCACGGACACGCGCGTAGTACTGGACGCTACAATGGCGCCGGAGTATCTCGACTCGCGCGGCGTACGCGCGTAAAACGAGCGAGTCGAGAGTCCCGCTCATTGCAAGCGATTTACGCGCGTGTAAGGTAACGCGCGAGAGCATCTGGACGGAATGTATGTAGCTCTAGTAACTCGAGAACGCGCGAGTGCCTACGCGCGAATGGACACGCGCGTAAATCGCGCTTTCTGGACAGGCTCTTAGACTTCGACAGAACACGAAGGACACGGGATACAAAAACAAGCATTTATTTAAAATAACAAGAAAACCCGACTGGCATTAATAGGTCTGACATATTTGATTTTGTGACACGATAATGATGATGATGTTGGTGAATTTTTACCATTTTAGTCTACTTTTTAGTTATGTATTAAGTTAATTGAAAATGGCTCCATAAGCTGCCATATTAATTTTTTTACACTTTAATGTCAAATAAATGTACTTAAGACACTCGTTATCTGTTGGTAGATACCAACAACATCTAATTTGTCAAAATCTGTCTAACGGTTTCAGCTTCAGAGGAAGAAAAAATAATAAATTGAGAATCTTTGATTTTGAAAAGTATTATTACAACCATTTTTTTAAATCACTAATAATAGTTAAAATTACTTGTTATTTAATGACTGTTACTGTACTGCCTATACATTGCACTTGTTTGAGTGAGATAGTTTTTATCTTATTCCCAAGGTGCGCAGTCATAATCATTGTTTAGCTTTTTATGATACAGAATTCACACAATTCAATATTATTGAGAAAATTACTTATGCAGGAGTATATTGAGTAACCACACCCCATCGCGGTACGAGCAAATAAGCAAAGCAGTGCATACCTAACTCACCATCATGCATGGGATCTATGGTGTGGATCATGAGCTGCAGCAGGCCGTGGCGGAACTTGGCGGCTGGAGGCGCCTTGCTGGGCCCCGGCGTCGCCGTGTTCGTGCCCACTGACGTCTCGCTTGACGTCGTCGCGTTGCCGTGCTGTGGGCAAAGAGAGCATGTCAGAACAATGACACCAGCTGTGACAAATATAGATTATGTCAAACAAAACTATGGTAGCAGTTGGGAAAACAAACCATGCCCCTTTTAGGTACAAATATTCGTCAGATCTTCGAGAGATTTCGTCAAAACAAGCCCTTTGAAATGGTATCTGTTCGACCCCAGTTGGGACGAACAGATACCATTTCAAAACAGTGACTTAGATTGGGAAAAGAGACATGTCAAAACATTTACCTAGATTGGGACAAACAGTAGCACAAGTTGAGAAACATGTATCACGTCAAAAGGACTCTTGGGAAATACAGGAACTAAGTCGTAAGAGATACCACATAAAACTTAAAAATGTATCAACCGGTACCACCCACTGCTGAGTAAAGGCTTCTTCATCACTCGACTCCTGGCAGTCTTATGTCCACTACTCTTCAGCTATCCAATATAGTTATGCGTTAGCATCCCTACTAGTCTGTGACAGTCCAAAATTACTGCCAGACTTGGATAATGTCGAAAGAGCTATAAGGAAAATAGCAAGAAAAATCCAGCTTAGCTTATAAGTCTTTCCAAAGATAAGATAGCTGACAAAAGGTCGTTAGTTTTCGTAATTTAGATAAGGTGCCCCATGCTGCTACGTCGACAGGGTTATTCGATGTTTTGAGTGCGAAGGTTGTGCTGTGCGAAGTCTAGTACATAATAAATGTGTGTGAGGTTCATTTTGATGTTGCAGCTATTGGAATTACTCGATATTTAGGTATTATCTGTGCTGTGCTGTGAAAAATACAATTTTATCTGATTATCTTGCTTAGACTATTGAACTGTGCGTGGTGGTATTACCTAAAAATATTCAGCTGTTTTTTAAATCTTCGTATTTGGCAAAGTCCCATAAAACAACTTAAGGTCGTTTTGACAATTGAATTGAGCTAAAATTATGCCTGTTGCGGCCAACCAATACCCGTTTTTATAAATAGACCGCCACAGTCCCGGCAAAAAAAAGCAAAGCTGTCAAAAGTGACTGTGGATCCATATATCGGGAGTGTCGAAAAAAGGAAAAACCGGCCAAGTGCGAGTCCTTGCACTCGAAGGGTTTTGTACCATTGTACATGTAAATAATTATTTCTTTTATGAGCCCCTTTTATTTTTACTATTTGTTGTTATAGCGGTTGTTTCACTCTGTGAAAATTTCAACTTTCTACCTATTACGATTCATGAGATACAGGCCTCTGATAGACGGCCGGACCGACAGTGGAGGCTTAGTAATAGGGTCCCGTTGACACCCTTCAGATACGGAACCTTAAAAAGGCCCCTTACATGTATAAAATAAAATAAAACCCGTCACGAAACGTACGCACATAATAAAACTAACACGTCCTTAGAATGTTTTACTTTATTCGTTGAAGACTCGGCCTAATGGCTCTGCCGTTTTGTGTAATAGCCGCGTAAAGGGCGGGCATTTCTCGAAATGCGGCCATCATTCAACGTTACGTGGACTTTGAATACATTATTGCTGTATGCCTAGTTCTTACATTAAACTACCGGACTATGTATAGCAGTTTACCGTAGGAATGTTGTTTTTTGTCAAAGATATATGGCGCTTTTCGACAGGACATTTGCTATGATAATGGAAGACCTGACGTCCGTTTTTTTTTGTACATACTTATAATAATATCAATTAAACGAATAAATAACTAGCTGCCGCCCGCGGCTTCACTCGCGTGGTACCCGCATAGAAAACATAACATAAACATATTTTATTTGATAAAAATAATGACGTTACAATGAAACAAACTTGAAACAAAATACAGGGACATTTGTGAGTAACGCTGGTGACTGAATTATTTCCCGGCGGCTACATTATCGTGATGCTGCGAAGCTTCGCAATTTGCGTTCTTGTCTATCCTGTGACAAATTATATGGCTACGCTTGACACTCTACATGACACTCTACGCGTCGCTCTTGTCACTCTACGTGACAAGTTCGCCAAGTCTGATAATTTGCCGACAAGGTTTTTTCAAGAGAGAAAGAGAGATAGAGATCGTTTTGTTTGATAATGTACAAATACGCAGTATTTACTCGAATTTTAAGAAGATGCGGAAAACTTCAACGACTATGACAATTTTCATAAAAGAAGTTAAATAAACGAATAAATATTACCCAACATTCACATACATAGTCCTGATCCCACACTAGGATTCCCTGTATCGTGGGTATCAGAAACTACGAGTACCATGGCACCACAACACCCAGACCCGTAAGAAATATTTGCAGAACATGCAAACTTTTCTTCCGCAGCGGGAATCGAACCCGCGCCTCTTGCGTCTCAGCCGAGAACTCGCCCGCCACGCCATAGAGGCCATCAGTTAATAGAGGATTTTTTTAATGCGAGAAAAAGAGACTATCGTTAACCTCAATCCGTTGGTAAAGAAGCTAATATCATTCTTGCCTTTTAATATTAGCAAGAAAAATAGGCTTTCGCTTGCCTCAATGAGTTTCTAAAGATGAATATACAGTGCGAAAAATCATATTCCACATAACCATCTTTTGACGACCTAATAAATCAATGTAGTACATACATACATATTATCACGCCCGTATTCCTAATGGGGTGGGCAGAGCCACAAGTGAACATAAGAAAACTTGCAGCCACTTCTGATTTAAAGTTCTAAGATGGATATGGTGGACCATGGTGAAAGGTGATGCCATCGCCCATATAGATTGTCCTAGTCGACTTTTACGACATGCTCAGGAAGAAAAGCAGCGGAACGCATTCTATGCCTTTACTTCCAGCCCAGCAGAGAAGTAGTAAACGCCGCGTATTGTAGACTCCATGGTATAATTAAAACTAAATTACATCCATGGCCCATAAGAGTGACCTGTGAAGTGTCAAAAATTCTTCTTCTTCTTTTTTATTTTTGACGTCTTAAGCTGAACTTTGTCAGTATCAAGTCAACAAGATTTTAAAATGATAAGATTTTTTGTTAATTCAAAAGTTTTTTTTTTACTTTTCCTTTTCCGTTGCTTATCACTAGGTACTATTGCTAGCTCTTTTGTTAATCAACAGTGACCGCATGCAGGCGAGACTATTTGGAGCGCAGAAATGTTATTTGTACCCCAGCCTGAAGCGCTGTGCCCCAGGTGAAAGTATGAAAGTAACGTGCAAGTGCCATGTGACCTGTGCAAAGAAAAGCCGCACCTTTTTTGCAATAATACCTTATCAGAAGACGAAGGCAAGACCTTGAAAACAAACATGGCTGATCAGTCCACCAGCGAGATTAAAAAAAAAAACAGATTTGCCTCATTTATCATTTTGAAGAATGAGAACTCCTGATGAAAACCGATTAGAGTTCACGCCTAGTACTTCGTTCCATTGTCAGACTGGTACAGGTACAAAAAAATGGTTCTGTCTAAGTTTGCTTGTCAAGTTTGCGTTCCTTCCCCGTTATGTTACCGTCTCAGAACTTCTCAGCATGAAATGAGGCTCATTAGGTAGTGAAGCGGTTCAGGTAGGGTGTTTTCGTTAGGTACGTCAGTCAATTGACGTGAGACTTCAGTCAAATGTCGGAATCTCTGTCATCAACTGTCATCATTAGCTGAATAAAACGCACCCGAGATTTGCATCCAAAGATATGTCCACCGATTAGAGCTCAAACTAAAGAAATAATTTATAAAGTGTACGAATATTATAAGGCAAAAAAGACACACACATACAATATTATCACACCCGTATCCCTAATAGGGTGGACAGAGTCACAAGTAATCACAAGAAAACTTGCAGCCACTCCTGGTTTTAATGATATTTCTTATAAATAAAATTGTTGCCAAGGTTACTGGGTTGTTAGAACAAAGCGTACAACGGTATTGTCAATTTAGGGAAAAGTAACTTATTTTGTTTATTTATATTGCCAATAAATATACCAATTGAAAGGTACATACCGACATCCTTGAAAATATCGTAAGATATATAATATATATCTTACGATATTTTCAAGATATTTTCACAGAGTCATGTTTGTTATATCACATGACCCCCCCCCCCCAATCCCCCTACTACCTAAGGAGCCTCCTCAGTTAAACGCTAGACCTGTAAGTACATAGTTACATACCCTTGCTTAGTTAAGTATCAGTATTGTGAGTTCTAGCCGGCAGTTGCATCCCAGATCCCAGCCGAGCTTTTTGACAGAAGAGTTTTTAAATAAATTAATCTTTGAAAACGAACAGAACATATTAGGGTCTCTAATGAACACTCGAAACCTTCCAGTTCCGAGGTTCACCGTCATATTTCAAAAATTCCAATATCTACTTGAAAAATATTTAACCGAATGATTTTTATTCTACAATTCGTTGGCCGTAAATGAACCGAATAAAGTGTGTTGACTTATCGATTCTCAGCCATTCGTTCTGGATAAATGATTCGAATTTTAATCTGATATTCGATTAAAACTCTGCAAAGCTTGTATGAAAAATTGGCCAGATCAAGAGATTTTTTTTATTGCTGGTTTAAAGCCTTTTTAGCCGACTGCGAAAAGAGGGTAATGTTTTTATTTATTAATAACAAGCTGTTGTGACTCGACTTTGTGAGCACAGATTTTTTGAGACAATAGGTATAGATATGGAGATAAGACTAGCCAATGTAGTTCCTTTCTCATAAATCTCAGGATGCAATCTATCTCATTGCCTTTTATCGAAATCTGTTCAGCGTTTGCATGAAAATGTAACAGACAGAGTTATTTCCGAATTTATAATATCAGTGTGTTGAACGAGTTATAATCCCAACCTTTTTATATTTTATCATCATCAGCTTAAAGAAGTCCACTACCTCCCCAATATGCTTCTAGGCTTTTTATCTAGTGACCACCTGCAACCCATAATGTGATCGATCCATAGTATGGGTAGGTGTGACCGTAATTTCATAATTCTGATAAAACAATTTCCTGCACCAGATGGATAAATTGATAACCAGTTTGATAAAAAAATACGTTTAAGTAATTGTTCCAAAAGTGACTAACAATAGGCGGCCTTATCGCTAACAGCGATCTCTACTATACAAATACCATTACTTAGTTCCATCACTCATACACGGAAATGTTCCTGTATAGCTGATTGCTTGTCTTGTTATTGTACCTATTACAGAGCTCGGCTTAAGTCCACTTTTCATATGTTACAACCATTAGTTGTGTTTCATTCACTTTCACCACACTAGTTTTTTTGAACCAGTGTGAATGGATTTAAAGTGCGCCTCAAAAACTTCTTTCGTGCACCTTTTACATGTGTGCGGGAGGTCTTTTTATGTGTGCTATGTAAGTGAGCGATGACCTTAACTCTGGCATGTTTGCGTCATTAGCAATTTGATATTTTTTATTGCCTAGCAATAATACCTTTAATTGCCCTTGTACATTTTGTTTTCTATTTAATAAAAGTATTGTGAACGCTTCCATTTGATGATAATTATCAGGTGAGCTATCTAAAAACCGTTTGCAACAGTCTTTAGATAGCCCGATTGTTTTGTATTTTGTAAATAATATTTCTATATACTTGTATTTATCATCATCTTCCTGTCCTTATCCCAATATACATATGTGGGGTCAGCACAGCATGTTCTCTTCTTCCATTTCCTTCTGTCAGCCGTCATCTCTGTTCTCACTCCTTTTTAAGCATGTCCTCTATCGCAAAATCCATGCACCTTTTCTTTGGTCTACCTCTTTGTAAATTCTTGTATTATCTTGTAGGTTTATTCCTGTGAAATATATAAACACTAGCTTTCGCCTGCGGCTTTGCTTGCGTGGTATCCGGACGAAAAGTAGTCTATATGTTATTCCAGCACACATTCTATGTTCATTCCAAGTTTCATTCAAATCTGTTCAGCCGTTACGGCGTGATTGAGGCACAAACATGCATCATCACATCAACACATCTACACATCCTCACGTCCTCACAAACTTTCGCATTTATAATATTAGTAGAACTATAAAATAGCGCTTGTTTCCCATAGGGGTAGGCAGAGTTTTTTTCGTATATTCTAACAGAACTTTCAGTAAATACTGAAAATATTTTTAAGCCCAGAGTAAGCTTTGCTTCTGTGTTCAGTACCACACATGGTGGCTACTTTAATAACTATTTAGTTTTATATTGCGGCGGTAGTAAAGCTTTGGGAAAGTACTGAGAGCAGCTGGAATATTTTACTTCTGCTAAATCTTGCAGAGACACTGCAGTTTTGCTCCGAGCTTTTATGGCAATTTTGCAGTATTTTCCTGTCTTTTGCTATAAAATAGAGGTCACTTTCCGGTGCTCAGTGAGTTTAAAAATAATACATAGTTTGCCGGCCTTTTAATCTCAAGAGACCTATGAAATAGTTATGGTAAAATATTTACATTTTAAAGTCAATTTAATGTTTTCACTTTAATTTTTTTATTAAAATTTGAAAACTATTAATATAGTGTTTTTTGTTTTTAAATAAGTTAAATTTATTATTAAGACTCCGTTGTTAAAAAAAATATTTACTCAAATATTAACAAATATTAACTTTAAATTTATTGTTTTTTTTTATTTGATAATGGTCGAATTATAAGTATTATCTACCCGTGAGCCCGTCTGCCAATGACACTTTTATTTTAATTAGGAATTTATTTTTGTTATTAATATATTGAATTCCCGTTAATATATAGTAACCCAAAATTACACAAAAATGTACCTTATCGATTCATTAATTATCCAGGCAAATCTGTAAGTAAACACTGGTAAATTAGTTACTTCTATGTATAATACTAGTTTTACTATACAATAATTACGAAGTTAGGTTGCTCGCCCGCAACTATAAGGGTCAATTACTACTACAGTCGTCTCTAGATCATGCTCTCTATCTATAGATAGTTTTTGATGAAAAAATACTTTTTCAGGCATGAATATAAGTTTTCTATACAAGGCTATGAAGTAACTACAATACTACTTGTCGTGTCGCTAGTTCTTTCGAACCAGTGTGGTGAAAGGATTTAAAGTGCGCCCCAAAGGCTCCATTAATGCACTTGACACATGTTTTCGAACTTTTTAGGTTCTACGACATGTCGGTTTCCTCACGATGTTTTCCTTCACCGTTCGAGAGTACTGGCATAGCGCACATAAATTTTTCGAATTGAAAAATCCATTGTTGCACGACTGGATTTGAACCCACGACCTTAGGCTCGAGAGGCGGGGCCGCTAAAACTAGACCACCAGTGCCCTCAAAAAAATAATGATGTGGCTACTATACGATTTACTCTAAATACTTTAACTACTCACGCACTTAAATATTAGTTTTTATTTTATGAACTATGTATAAATGAGAAGGCTAATACTATGGAGCTTTAAAAAACTTAGCGGGTTTTCTGTTACTTTGAAGTTTATTATCTTCCACGCTTAGTCACGTTACGAACAGGGGCCTTATTCACTATGCCCGTACAAAAAGTAACGCGGGAAAACGCGGGCACGTTTGTGGAATTCTCGTGTCATCGTATTCGACAGACATCGTATCGATAAGTCGACGAGACGCGTTTACAAAGAAGTTACGAACTGTCAAGTTTCGTTACGTCCTAGCGAATAAAGCCACTGGTGTAAATGCAACGTAGATTTAAGACGTGCCCATATGATCCTAACGATTGTATGGAATAAAGTACTTTTGATTTATCCAACAAGGTAACGTCGCCAGCCTTTTGGGAACCTTACCTGCGGTCGGTGATCTGAGCTCTGTTTTCTATCTGTAGGCGAACTTAGATAGAAAACTGAGCTCATTTTCATTTCTTATTATTATACAGATTACCTTAAAGTTTTTAATGTTTAACATTCATGCACTTGACACAGTCATGTTTTCTTTTAGGTTCTACGACATGCCGGTTTCTTCACGATGTTTTCCTTTACCGTTTGAGATTACTGGTAGCTTTTATATTGGAACAGAAGAATCTATTTATCCACGACCTTAGAATCGGAAGGCGGCACCATCCACTAGCTCACCAGTGCTCTTGCTTTTATATATAATTGGGGCTCAGTTTGGATACCCAAAGTTATTAAACATGAAGTTAGTGCCAACAGTAATCTATCTAGACCAGCACTTAAGCTATGAAACCCGTGGGTATAACTTAGTTGAACTTCTTGTTTTAATTAAGTTGGAGTTGGAGTTTATGACGGAAGCGGAACTTAATACTGTATACTGTGTGAAAAAATCATAACTAGAAATAGTCATTTACTATGTAGGTAGATATTTTTATTAACTGTAGATTAACTTATCGAAAACTGAGTTTATTTTCATTTTTTATATACCAAATAGCCAGAGTAATGTTATTATAGTTTTATTACTTTCTGTAAATGTTAAAACAAAATAAGTGTTCAGATTATACAGAAAGCTTTTTCTACCTGTACTACTACCTGCATGAAGCCAGCAATGGGCCGTGGAGAATGTCACACAAAGGGACGCTGACTATACCCCGTAGTGGGCGAAATCAGGTTAAAAATGAATGAACGAATAACTTAGAACATCGTAGCAAAGTCTACGTCTCTTCCACAACCACATTAACATCATAAAACTTAAAACGGGATATTCACAATGATTAGATGTTTTTACGCACTCTGAGCTTACCAGCGAGCTATGGAGCGCAGTGTCCTTGATTTCTAACTCAAAGACCACGTTCTGAACAGTGTACTTTCTTAGTTTTTGTACATATTTAGAAATAGATAGATTGTTATCGTAAGTTATAACGAACGAACCAATAAACGTATTTTCTTTCTTTTATTTTTACTGCGCTCTAAAATGCAAATCGTGGACGTTGGACAGCAAGCAGGTAGATTGAAGTAGGATTGGGCGGGCCACATCTACCGCATGTCGAATGCGTTTTGGGCTAAAGCTACCACGAAGTGGACGCCTCTGGACGAGAAATGAGCTCGCGACAGACCACAGCACAGATGGAAGGACGAAATTGATGCCAATTTAAAGGACACAGTGGCCCAGAATAGGGATGATTGGTGAGAAGGAAGGGAGGCCTTTGCCCTGCAGTGGAAAGACCTTTGCCCTAATAATAGTAATAAGATAGTTTTAGAGTTTTCCGATATTAAAGCGCAATTGTATACGTCATGGCGTTGGGAAACTATAAACCCGTCTAAACATGGTTTTAAGATTAAGTTTTTAAAGCCCTATATATAACCAACCACTCGTGTCACAGATTTTTTTCGAATGCAGTGTGACGAATGGATTCTAGGGCACTTTAAAGAGGCTACTTGCCTATAAACATAGTTAATTATTATTACTTAGTTTAATAAACATCGTAGCTCGATCCTCAATAATGAATGAATGAATAAATGTGACGTAACATACAACAACCTTAGATTAATTTAAACTAAACTGACTAAATGCGTGGGGGTGCCAAAAAGGCGTCCAGCTCAGCATGTAATGGAAGTAAGTCTTACAACTAACGTTGATTTTCAGCTTTAACCTAGGTAAGGTAAGGTAAAAAGGAAAATAAAAGGCAATGAAACAGTTTAGCCAATAATAAATAAGTGGAAAACACTATCAAAATTACTGATTTTAAACTGTTTCATAAAGTTTTGTACTTCAAAACTGCGTATGTAACTATTAAATACCGAGCGATTTATCAACACGCACGATTTCATCGAGGCGCGATTACCCTCCCTACTCCCCTCCCTTACAATAACGCAGAATTTGAAATCTACTTTGTAAGATACAGATATTGGGCATTTTTCCAAGCGCTAGATCGATACTTAAATGTTTAAGAGTTGCGCAGGGTGTTGATACTCTTGCCAAGACTCAGCAATGTTTTATGCACAAATTTAATTTTCAATGCGTAACATTTTTATGGTTTCAATGTGACTGACGAAACATCAATAAACCTTAAAGTTCCGTCCCCGAAGAGTGCCAACGGGACCCTATTACTAAGCCACCGCAGTCCATCCGTCCGTCCGTCCGTCCGTATGTCAGCGGTCTGTATCTCATGAACCGTAATAGTTAGAGTTGAACTTTTCACAGAATGTGTATTTCTATTGCTGCTAATATGTACAGCAAATAATAAAAATTAAATAAAATGGTACGGAACCCTTCGTCTGTGAATTAAATTTGCACTTGACTGGTTTTATTTTAATTACATACGTACATTTTATCACGCCCATATCTCTAATGGGGTAGACAGAGACACAAGTAAACATAAGAAAACTTGCAGCCTTCTTGCCAACTTCTGATTCAAAATCCTAAGATGGAAATGGTGAACAATGGTGACAGGTGATCAGCCCAATTATTTTAATTTATTAGAAATTTTTGTACCTATATAAAAGACTAGCAGCCGCCCGCGGCTTCGCTCACGCGGTACCCAGATAAAAAGTACCCTATGTCCCATTCCAGCACACGTAGGTACCTACTATCCTCATCATTCATTATAATATAGTGTACGCTAAACGATGACTAAAGTATTGCCACCTCTTACCATTTCATAATGACAAACAGTGACAGGGCTAACTTTAAGCAATGGCTAACTTTAGCGAACGAATATGAATAATGGTATGTAAGTATATTCCGTACCTAGTACTTCTTTCTTTCTTTCTTTAAACATGCCTAAATCTAAAAATTAAGAAATTTCGGTGAATTTAGTAAAAATTTTGAGAGTTAAGGTCATGGGCGCCGGCAGAAATAATTTCCAGGTGGTGCAGATTTTAGTTTTCTTACAATCTTTGCCGTATATGATTGTTAATAAAAAGATGAAATTTTAGTCTGAATGTTCGAGACATTTACAAATTTCTGACTATTCATTATGAATTTATTATATAGGTACCCAGTCGTCACGGCTCACACCTATTTGTTCACGACGATCGAAATTTAAAAATTCTAAATTGGTGGGCCAGGAGTACCGGGATCGATATTAATCGATTTCCATTACTTCTCTGAACGCACCCTTTAAAGTACCGCTACTCTACACCAGATGGCACCAGCATAAATGGGATGAACTTAACAGAGAAAGCGCAATACAGTTTCAATAATTCCTGTTGATCCCGAGATTCCCAAGGGGTGCAAGTGCACCCTCTGGCACCCCCTTGCCGGCGCCCATGGTTAAGGTAAACTTTTCAAAACGCAACGATAGCGCGTCAAAATTTGATCAGAATTAGCAGCGACATCTAGTTTTCAGACGTAGAATTACGTCAGAACTCCATGAATAATCAAGATTGGAAACTTATTATAGGTACCAGTAATAATTTATGCTTCCTTTCACAGGTAATTTGACATTGACAGTTCCTTTTCCATATGTTTTGTATCATCTATTACTAATCTTTGGTATCATCGCTGTCATATGTCAAAATAAAAGTATTCTATTTTTCATGAAAAACATGCCAAAAATAAAGAATTTGCAGGTAATTATGACATCAACTAAATGAGAAAAATTGGCTCTTTAATTTGATATAGGTTATGTGCAGTTTTAGACTAAAAATTGATTCCAGGTTTTCATCCCTTTTCACCCCTTTAGAGGTTGAATTTTGAAAAATCCCTTCTTAGTACACCCCTACGTACCAAGGTTTACCTACACTGAAAATTTCAAGTCTCTACGTCCAGCGGTTTAGGCTGTGCGTTGTCTGTGAGTCAGTCAGTCAGTCAGTCAGTCAGGACAAAGATTCTTATAATATAAGATTAATTGGCCAGATCCACTTGGTATCCTCATTACCTGGCTCCTATCAGCACTTGGTGAAAACTTACAGTACCACTCTTAAAACGCGCGACCTAATTCAGAAAGTTTGACTGTCACCGAATTCTCTAGCGATTGTAGGCCAAGTCGCTGCGCGGGAATTTCATTCTTCTTATGATAGGATAAGGTTGAGTTTGCTTTGGCAAGGAGTGTTACGTCATTGTTCCTGGGAATTCAACCTCTGGAGGATAAGGGCGGGTCGACACGAGCGTAGTAAAACGCTGCAGTAGAACGAGTGTCACTTTTATTGTATGTTGTTACTTCGGTATGAGATCATTTGGAATGTTTAATGCATGATCGAAGTGAACTGTTATTGCTTGTTTTATTATTCGGTGTACCTAAGGATCAATACAGTTTTGCCGAAATTGCGCATTATCTATGTGACCTAGTGAGTTCTCCTTTCGATCCTTAAGGCGTGGGTTTAGACGGTTTTGTTGTTTGAGTAAAATAAAGTAAGTTCGTGAGCTAGTGGCCAACTCTTGTGACGGAGTTTTTAGGCCGCCTAAGGGCCTCCTTCATGGCTTAACGACTTAAAAGCCGGGACCGATAATTTAACGTGCCCTCCGAAGCACGGAAGCACTCAGCTTGTAATGCCACTTGCGGTCACCTATCCAAATTGTGATCGCGCACAACGTTGCTTAACTTCAACGATCAATCAAGAACGTCTAAGCAAGCTACGAGCTTCTAAATTATATAAAACTCTTACGTTCTTGACTGACTGAAAATCAACTCACAGCTTAAATCATGTCCTAGAAGTATGAAACTTGGAGGGTATATTCCTTTTATGATAAACTAGCGACGCGCCCCGGCTTCGCACGGGTGCAATGCTGATACTAAATATAATACAGAATGTTATCATCTGTGTCATCTATATGTTGTCATCTATACGTCATTACATAGCTGTCATTATACGTCAATTACATAGCTATCATTTGCGTTTTGTTATTCCAAGTCTGATTCTTTTTTTCTGATTTTTTTTTTCGAGATAAAAAGTATCTTATGTCCGTCTCCTGGCTCTAAGCTACCTCCCTACCAATTTTCACCCAAATCTGTTCTGCCGTTCTTGAGTTATAAGTGGTGTAACTAACACGACTTTCTTTTATATATATAGATAGATGCAACGTGGATTTTTGACGTGTCCAAGTGATCCCAGTGATTTTAAGGAATATATTTTTTTGACTTTGACTTTGATATAGGGATGCACTAAGAGAGGAATTCCTGAAATTAACCTCTTAGAAGACGCACAGGGAAGATGAACTTTGTATAAAAAAACTCCAAGCCAAAGTCACCGGGCAATCAACTAGCCTGATACATGAATACAGGATATTCTTGTGAAATCGGAAGAGGGTAGATATAGAAAAGCCAACGGATGGCTCTTGATAAATTCAGAGACGTAAAAGTGAGGATAAGTTTACCGTAAATCCACTCGAGTCCGCGATTTTTACATCGTATCGTTCCTTGAATATTCGATAGGCACTTGTAACCCACAATGAGCTCTGTAGCTTTGTTATGAGTTTTTCTAGACTAGCTAGTAGTGGCTATTGTAAAAATATGTAGAACTTTGTCACGAACGCCCTACGAAAACGTCTCAGGTTGAAGTAAAACGCATCGACGGAGAAGAGGCGCATTTATTTATTTACTAGCTGCCGCCTGCGGCTTCGCTTGCATTGTATCCTGATGAAAAGTAGCGTATATGTTATTCCAGTACTCGTATTATGTATATTCGAAGCTTCATTCAAATCCGTTCAGCCGCTTAGGCGTGATTGAGGCACAAACATCCTCACAAACTTTCACATCCTTTCCTTACACTTTCCAAAAGCCTATAAAGATGCAATACTATTTAAATTAAATCTAATCACGATTCATCAAAGCATTTATTTCACATCTAAAAATTCTATAGTTTCTTTCAAAGCCTGAAAAATGCAAATAAAACCTTATCCTTGCAATTCTACAAGCTTGCTATCTTGAATTCAATTAAATTGAATTGGTGTAATTTTCGAATCTGTTTTGAAACCTAGATAGTTGGAATAGCTGCAATGAATGCCATCAATATTGGAATTCAATTATTGGAACGCCTGACTCTACAGATATCAGGGGGCCTGCTATTATAGTAGGCTTTTTAGTAGCTAATATACATTTTTTACATTGTTTATTGTAAAAAATGTATGAAGACTCATCTTGTGAATGTTTTATGAAATTGTGGGCGGGGTGATGTAAGACAGAGAAGTAGTTCTTGGGCGGGATTGAGTGACTACAATTCCGCATTTTGTAGTAGGTACCTACTGACTATCTGTTCCAAATTAAAAGAAAAACAGACAAAAATTTTGATGATTAAGTTCAGACGACCTCGGTGGCGTCGTGGGAAAGTGATCGGCTGAGACACAGTCGCGGTTTCGATTTCCACTGCGGGAGAAATATTTGCAGAACATAACATACCACCTAGATAATAATATGTATTGTAAGTATGTATTTACAAAAAAAGTATATAGTATTCTATCAGCCAGTTCTGTCAGCTTAGTTTAAAGCTAGATGGTGCTGAATGAAATGTCTACCAATATTTATTTATTTACTCATAGTTTTGTGGTCCTACGAAATCCACACGCGTAAAATGGATCACTATAGGACTATTTTTAAAAATCACCCTAAAATTTGAAATTGTGGGGGTGTTTAGCTGCATTTATCTCCGGCTGAATGGATTTAATAGAAACTTGGAATCATAGTTTATGAAGTTTTTAACCATGCGAGCTGAGACGCGGTCAGATACAGTGTTGTTATAAACCGAAAGTAGATATTTCTAATTTAAATTAAGTGATCATCTAAATGATTTATTCGCAAAGCAACCACCAAAGAGAGTAAACAGAACATTACCGTAGCGAGCTAATCTTTGGTTCAAGATTGAAAGATAATACGTCGTACTCCATCAATCCACATTGTACGCTCTACAAAGAGCTGGAGTGATTAATAGACTCTGAAACTGCCTTTTTAACCGACTTAAAAAAAGAGGTTTACAACCTGGCTAAAGTAAAGTAGTGAAGTTGGGTATGGCAGAAGAAACATCAAAGTAGAGTGAATGCAGTAGACTTCGCGCGTTGCGAAGTATGAGTGGGGTAACTTTGAGAGATAAAGTGAGAAATAGCGTGATAAGAGAGAGATGTGGAGTGAAAGGAGATGTAGTGATGAAGATTGAGAAAGGTATGTTAAGATAATTCGGTCATGTAGAGATAGATAATACTTTATTGTGTATACCAATATAAAAACAAAAAAAAAAATATAAAGATTACAAAAGTTTACTTAATTATTCTGGTATCCACAATTGGCGGCCTTATCGCTGGAAGCGATATTTGATTGGCAACCTAAACAATAACCTAATAAAAAGTAAAAAAGAAGAATGTATTAAAACTAAACTTAACATTATATACACGCGTGGACCTTTCCATTGGCGACAAGTTTGGGCGATGAGGAATGAAAGAAGATTAACGAAACAAGTGTATGAGGCGAGTGTGTATGGTACCGTTGGAACGGAAGACCTCGGCGCACGTACCTGGACCAAATCGGCGACGTTTTGGAAAAGGGCTAGATCAAGAGTGTATGAAGTAGTAGTGAGAGTGAATACAGCGAAAGAAGTATGTCAGGATCATAGCGAATGGAGATCCGTGATCTCTGCCTACCTATGGGAAACAGGCGTAATTTTATGTATGTATGTACAATCCGGCTGTATATTATATTTTCTTGGTATGTATGTCACATTTGTGTTGAGAAATGTCACTGTCAGAAACTGGAGGTGGTGATAAATTTTGAAGAGTAAGTATAATACCTATGTAATGAATGTTAATTTATTTGTTTTTGATGTATTTTGTCGAATTAACCCACATGGCGAGTACAGTTGTGTTTATATTTCAATAAAGTAGGCATAATGCATAATACCCTACACTTTGAAATATGAATTTCTTGTCTGTTTATTATCTGTCTCTATGGCTACCTTAAGTAGATATTCTAAGTAATACATCAACCCTGGATATCGGTTCCTGCCTCTATTATGGCAAGTAGCGCCAATCCTATAATTTTATGCTCGATAATGAAAGAAACATGAAAACTTCGATAATAATATGGCTTGTTTTAGAATAGTTGACAACTACTAATGGTCATGCCACTAGTTCTTCCGTACCAGTGTGGTGAAAGGATAAGTATAAAGTAATAAAGTGCGTACTAAGTTATAAAGTTAAACGCCTACTTTTTAAGTAATAACGTTAAATCATGTTTTTACCTTTTGAAAAGTCCGCATTAAATAAGATATTTATAAGTAAATGGTGCTAAAAGAAAGTTGATAATGTTTCGTATCTCAAAGCCTCTGCAAAAGTTGAGAAAGCCTACCATTGTTAGAATTTTGTGAATAAAAATTAAAAGTAAAAAAGCTTGTATTGTAATGCTTTAAAAAGAAGAAAATAAACTTTAAATTAAATCAAACCCATCAATGTATTGCATTACACAATTTATATGGTATAAAAGCTTGTCGCGAAATTTTATAAAAACGTAATTATCCATTTTTCTTAGAATTGTTGTCAAGAACAAGACAAGTAACACAACGTATTCTTGTTCATCTACACAGATAAATCTTGTGACAAGCTTTTATATCATTTAAATGGTGCAATATAATAAATATTTGGGTTATAAAATCATTTAAATAAATTATATATAAATTTTTATTTTTTTTTACATATTTTATTACTTGTGTACCTACATAAAAAAAACATAGTCCACCGTTTTGGGACTCCACCATATTTGATTTATAATGTTGACATCCAAACTAAACGTGTGTGGCACTCGAATGAAGATAACTGCTTTAAAAATTAGCTTTTTACATCGTTTGTCGATTTGTTTATTACTGGTGAATTGTGATCGACATTAATTCGAGTGTTCCTGGTACGACTAAGTTCCAAGGCTGAGAACGCATTGCGAAATTAAAGCCTCGCCCGGGGTTTCCTGCAGTTTGTCACAAAGAAACCGAGACATTTTATGAAATCAGCCGTAAGAAGCACGACTCAATTTCAGACCTACGCCCTCGGAATTAAGCCCAAATTCCTTTACTGAAACGTAGCTTAAAAGAAACCCTCGGATAAAGCAAAATAAACTTAAATACAAGAGTGTTAAGATAAAAATCCGCTTGTTATGTAACCTTAACAAGTTTCTTTGGTTTCTTTTTCATTTTTATCGTTTAGACAGATTGTAAATAATATTAATGATTTTGTTACACTCAGTAGGGTAATCCTGTTTTCGTGATTTATCGATATTGTTTTGTTAACTTTATGAATATTAAACCGAATACAAGATAATGTAGTTAGAGCTTTAAGAAGAAGTATAAAGGTACTGTGTCCGTATTGTCGTCATCAGGAGGCTGTTTTTATTACGATAAGGGTAGGTGTTGGTGTATTGAGCGAGGAGAATAAAAATATCTTGTCACTGTAGTTAATCGTTAATTTTACAATCATTTATCGAAATACTGTTACGTGCAGCTACGATTAAAGAAACGATAGTTATTCGAGCAAGCGAAGCGAGCAACGATCGCAGTGGCAACTTGGGCGATTTGGCGTTTAGAAAACATTGTAACCTGAGCTCCTTCTTGTTAGTTTAAATGTCGTCGTAGTTCAAGTCAGACTGGATATTTGTATGGGGAAATCCGAACTAGAAGAGAAGTGTCAGGAAAGTACAGGAAAATTTGCTTAGAAACCATTTGTTTTTTTATGAAATCAACTATCTTTCGCCCACGGCTTTGCTCGCGTCATATCCGGACAAAAATAAGCCTAAATGTTATTGCAGCATACTATGTAAACAAGTTTCATTCAAATCCGTTCAGCCGTTACGGCGTGATTGAGGCATACATCGTCACATCCACACATCCACACATCCTTACATCTTCACATCCTCACAAACTTTCGCACTTATAATGTCCACTGAAGCAATGAAATAACGCAAATAATAACTTCGTTTTAGTATTTATTTAATGTCAGCCTCCGACCCGACCACCCCGCGTGCAAGATAGCACCTCGGAAGATCTCGGATTGTGTTTCGTGACCACGAATGTATAACTTTGCACTTTATAACTTGTGACACAGTTGACGAAAAGTCAACGGTCAATATTGCGTTCCTTGTCACTGCCATAAAATAATCGAAGCGTCATCAAGTATCTTGGAAGCTTGGAAAAATAAATTGTTCTGAGCTTGGAAGAATTTATTGTTCCTAGCTTGGTCAAGTATTATAGTTTTGTTATATAATTTCGCCAATTGGGAAGGCGATGGTATCAAAGACCTTATTGCCATGTCTTTCGTTAATTTATTTAGTATTTATTATAAAGTCTTCCGTTCACTTAAGAATATCTTTTTTTCAAGTATAATAAGAATAAGTGGATAATCCTTTTTAGTGTAAAAAGTTTAAAATCAGATTGTCTTGTGTCAGTATTTGACAAAATCAAATTGTCAAAATTATCTCAGAGAATTATTTGAAAATAGCGAGCAGGACCCATATATAAATAATTTTCAATTTTCACTTATATACTCAACAAAACATAATTTTGTGGGCTTTTCCTAGTTTTTGTTAGACTCTTGTACAATTTTGCTTATTAAACCAATCAATGGAAAACAGTAAGTACCTTCCAAAAATAAAATACTTACATATACGTATTATCATTGCTTTTCTGCTGGACGTCTTCTAAGGGATATCCTTGCTCACATGATGGACCATGATGGGCTGATCACTCTTCACCATGGTTCATCATATCCTCGTTTGGGACTTTGAACCAGGAGGGGCTGAAAGTTTTCTTATGATTACTGGTTGTTCTGCCCATTTTTTTTTTTTTTTATATAGTAGGAAAGATACGTTTAATAGATTAGACATCAATTTATTGCTCACAAAACAGTGAATACATTTGGGCTACGTAAATATCTGAAAAAGCTACAAGTAATCATAAAAAAATTGGAACTACTCTTGATTCAAAGTCTTAAGACGGATATGGTAAAAATAAAATGTTTATAATTTATGGGAAACAGGCGTGATTTTATGTATGTTATTATTTATAAAGATTTTATCCAATATGAAGGGAACTTACAACTAATATAAATTTAATATATTTTTTATAATATTTAATAAAGGCCGTTGCAAACGGTCTATAGATAGCTCATCTGATCCAGCTCATTAGACGTTGGAAGCGTGCCCAAGACATTGCCACGTTGAATAGCAATTCTGATCCGTTAAGCCAAATAAGATGAAAGGGATTCATATTTTCTGTTGCTCTTTCTACACACTGATTACTTTGAAATGTTTAATTTAATCTGTTAATAAACTTTACTAATATGGAAACATATTACCATTATATTAAGTCGCTAAGCTAGAGGACGCCTTTGGGTTATTTATATATCCCGTCATCTGAATTATTCATGATTAAGGAGAGTTTTCATTATATGTTACGTTTATAGTTAAAACATCATCCCTAATCTCCAAAATCTTCCAGATCAGCCATAGATTAGTTGTTCTAATTACTTTTCTTCCAAAATTCTCAGACTTTGCCTTTTCAAGAAAGTAAAATCTTTAAAATTGGGTTAATTATCCCTTGATTACAGTTTTACAAAATCCCCTTGAGCTCAGTCAAGTGGGCAATAAGGCTCTTTCGGGCATAAATATTAAAGTCTAATTTTGAATAAACCTTTTGTTTCAGGATTCGACATAAACGAAGTCAGTGGAGTCAACTTGGATAATTACTTTCCTTATCAACGCACTTGCGATACTGTACTTTATGTACACAAAAGAGTTTTGAAGAAAGACGCAGATGAAGAGGAAATAAAGAAGGAAAAGAAAAAGAAGCAGGATAAGGTAAATACGACCAATATCAAGATGGAACGGGTAAGAAACGAATCAGTGCTAGAACAGACAGTACGATTCGCAAAGCACCTTGCACCTATAGCCATCCCCCCTGACGAAGGTAGCACCACCCCAGTGTTCTACACAGTCGAAACATGCTCAAAATGTAGAAGAAAAGAATCAAGAGAGAAGCCTCAAGTTCAAAAAGATGCAACTTACGATAAGAAGAAAAGTAAGAAAGTAATAGAAACATACCGAAATGAAACGAAACATAGAAAGCACAGCATCTCTGACTCTTTAACTCACTCTTTAAGTAATACTTATGATGATCTTAACAATCAATCACTCAGCACACTCTCTGAACAGTCGGAAAAACGAGATAAGTTTATAAAAAATGAGCTCAATTCAAAAAGAAAACGAATCAAAAATAGATTCACAATTTCCGAGTCCTTTGAAGCTATCGGTAACGAATTAACTGACGCTGACGATGCAAGGATAAAAGTGCAGCTTATGAATAATGCAGAAAAGAATGCATTCTGTGATAGTATTAGATCACCTGTTTTGAATGCAGTAAGAGAATGCATGTCAGAAATAAACAATACTGAAGTGAAAGAGGAGATCAAAACAGTGCAGAGAGTTGTAAGGTGCAATACGGATAAACTAGACAAAATTTTAGACAGACTTGTTCATATAGAAAAGCATATACAAAACAAGGAACATGCTAAAGTGGGTAAGTCACCGCGACATGTGAAAGCTTCTACTTTGGAAGAGCTAGGTGAAGATATTGACAAGAGCGATGAAGAGTTTGAGATGAAAAGACGTGATGACAATAGAGTGGAAAGCTTGGGTGGTGGTGAAGTAGTGAGCATGATACCAACGACGTCTATTGGAGTTAAAACAGAAAAATCTAATAGAATTCCTGCTAGATACTGTTGGACGGATGCTAACAAGGATTGATAAGGTATTTATTGTACAAGATTATATTTGAATTTCAGTTACATGTAATTTTTTGGTATAGTTTACTTTAACGAATATAATTATATAGTTTTTTCATGAGACTTTATTTTCAGTTTACCAAATTAGTCAAAGTAAAATGGCTTATTTTTAATAATGATTGAGTTGAGATAAAAAGTTTTCGCAGACAAAAGACATTCAATCATTCGTCTCGAATAATTGACAAACTTTTAAGACGAAGATATCGCATTACAGAGCTTGTAAGCTTTTCCGATTCCGACGATCTTGAAGTTTAATTGTTTACGCAATTAATCGATTAGTAATGGGCATTATGTCTTTTCTATGGATGCTGGGCAATTCTAATTTTAATTAATGGTAGGAGAACAAAGATCTGCACTGACGTCCCGCGGTGGGGTGTATTGTGCATTATCCCCCTGCTAACCCTCCCCCAGCCAGCACAACTCCTTGAAGTATCGGAAAAGGATTTGAGGATGTTGGCAGCAGTGTTCCAGTATCCTCGATAGTGATAAGGCTGTTGATGACGTAGATGACGTTGAAGATGATGATACTGGGTAATTCTTGAGGTACTGGGCAAGCTAATTCCATCTAAAATTCGCCTCGGACACAACAGCAGTTAGTATAGGCAAACCCGACGCTGTATAAATGATCTAGTATCGATGGTAAAGGCCTTGGTAAACGCTTTAAGCTTTTCCGATTCTAACCAGGAAGTTCGATTACGCACGCAATTAATCGATTAGTAACAGGCATTGCTATAAGCCCATGACTAGTAATTCCTCGAGGAATCCGCTTCGCGTGCCGGGCGCCTATAAATCAACAATCGATTCCTATTCCAAAGATTTGTGAACATCCGAGTTAAGGGAGGTATACACTTCCTGCTTTATATTCAAAATTTCTTTATTTTGTAAAATCTCTAGGGTCATATGGACACATTCTATATCTAAGTTAAATGTACACCTGTTTCATTTATTGTGTAAAATAAATAAATAAAATCCTTCTAGCCGTTCCGACTACAGCTTCAGCCAAAGGAATGCACATCCATACATACATACACTCTAAACACATTACCCTCCTTTGCAATCGGGTAAAAAGTACCTTTATTCCGCGAGTGCCAATCATCGTCGTCACGGTGATTCTAGTACGCGTTGCCTCGAATTAATTTCATTGTTTAACACAGTCATTGTTTATTTAAAGCTGAGCACTATTTGTACACCAAGTTTGCATAATGTAAAAAGAAAAAGAGTTTAACTAAAATCAGTTCTGTCATGTTTACATAAGTAAAGTTCTGTTGTCTCAAAATTATCCTCTTAGCAAGAGTAAAATATCGGGTATGCTGATTGGAGAGTTTCAACTTGTGCTAGACTATTTCGGTTGCTACGAGCTTGCTACGTCTGCTACGGCGCCGGCGTAGGCATGTACCTGACTCTGATCATGGTGATCTGAATTTTATGACTTGAATTTAAGTCTTTGTTATCCTACCATAAGTTTTCCTAGGCATGCGTAACCATAGTAAAAAACACTATTTAAGCTTGTAAAGCGCCACAGAACTGAATAGTAAAAAAGTATAGACATCTTTTCATACAGTCCATAGTTTTGTAAGTTCGTAGTTTTTCATTCCTTTTTTTTATTAAGTCTCTAGTCAGTCTCAAAAAACTCACGATAGAGCAGTAGCTCAATGGGTGCTCGCAGTGAGTAACTATTTTGGTCGATTTTTTACCCACGACGGAACGGAGAAGGTATAAAGTTTTTGGCGTTTGGCCTAAAAGATTGTGTTTGTGTGTTTGTCTGTTACCATTTTCATCAAAAAGTAATAAACCGATCTCAATTCAGTTTTTGCATTTTATTGGTATTTATTCATGGAAAGTTTTTAAATATGTTTTACGGCTATAGCCTACCAGGTGGCGCTACAGTACCATAGTTTTGCACGTCTGAAACTCAATAACTACCAAACCGATTTCGATGCAGCTTTTTGCATTATGTTAGTTTTTAGATATCTTGTTAACAAAAAAATATCGTCGTGGGTTTAAAAACAATATTTTTTGTTACTTGTTAACCAAAAATCTTTATCTAACTTTACCGTTCTTACCTAACTTCTAACTTAAATATTACAAATGCAAAAGTTTGATATTCTAACAAAAAGTAGCCTATATGTTATTCCAGCACACATACTATGTATATACCAAGTTTCATTCAAATCCGTTCAGCCGTTTAGGTGTGAAAGAGTAACAAACATCCATACATACAAATATAAGTTGGATATAAATATCCCAATTGTTGTGAAAGTGAATTTTTATTATTATTTTTATTTTTATTCATGCATTCTCGTCTGTTCACACCTTTATTCAAACTATTCAATAGCATCACAGCTATGTATCGATTTGGCCGATCCGCTTAGCGCCATGAAATACAGTTCGCAGATGAACGGGCACACTGAGTATTGCTTTAGTAATTTAAACCGTAGTTTGAGAACAAAACGTTTCAAATTGCTTTGATGCATTCCACGAATAGTTTGAACTTATGTCTATTGGGTTTAACAGCTCATGTGTATCCGAATAAGTGTGAATGGTACCGTTGGAAGGGGAAGACCTCGACGCACGTACCTAGACCAAATCGACGACATTCCGGAAAAGGGCCAGGTCAAGAGTACCCTAAACCGACGAGCATGCATGAGGAATCTAATGAGAGTGAATGAAGAAGTATGTCAGGATCGTAGCAAATGGAGATCCGTGATCTCTGCCTACCCCTATGGGAAACGGGTGTGATTTTATGTATGTATGTATTCGAAGTTATAGTGACTATCTAGCTAGTCGTATAACTAGTTCTTTCGAACCAATGACCAATTGACGACCTCGTTGGCGTAGCGTGAGAGTGCAAATATTTGTGGACATTTCACACAGCGCCATCTAGCCCCAAACTAAGCAAAGCTTGTACTATGGGAACCAGATGGCTAATAGAATACTTATATAATTACTTTTTTTGTAAATACATACATATAATAAATAATACCACAACACCCAGACCCGGAAGAAATATTTGCAGAACATACAAACATTTCTCCCGTAGCGGGAATCGAACCCACGCCTCTTGCGTCTTAGCGGAGCACTCGCCCGCCACGCCATCGAGGTCGTCAAAATGCTTCATAAGTGATCGTTTGAAAGCTTTTAAGGTGTAATTATGAGTTCATCTGTACTTAAGGCAGCTGCAAGTCACCCTTCTCGAGGAATTATTAATAAGGCCTCGGGAATTCCTAATAGATGTGACGCCTCAGCGTAGCTATATCAGTTAGACCATTTCATAGACATTTGGGCTTTTTCCTCATGGCCTAACTATTTCGTATTAGAGAGCACTCGTGGTCTAGTTGGTAGTGACCCCGCCTTCCGATCCTAAGGTCGTGTGTTCAAATCCGGTCGTGTACCAATGCATTTTTCTGTGCGAAAAATTTATGTGCTCTATACCAGTACTCTCAAACGGTGAGGAAACCCGCGGCTTAGTCAGCTCCTCATGTATTGACCATGTCTTTCCTGTGGACAAGGCCGACTAAGCTGAGAGGATGGAATAAGTGCTGGGCAAGCCTATTCCATCTTAATTCGTCCCGTCTGTGAAGGTTAAAGTTGCCTCCTGACGCTGTATAAATCATCTACTATAGATGGTAAAAGGCCTTGGTTTAACTATTTCGCCTAACTGATTTGGCTAGGAGAACTAACATATCCTCATGGCCGAACTCGTGTCAAAATAGGCAAAGTCCACTCACCACCGCAGAGAGGATACTTGTTTATTTTATTTATTTAACTTAACTTATAGTAGAAACTTGTTACATCAGAATATTGTGCCTGGAAACCTTATTAGGTTTGAGTAGGCACTCAAATTCGTCAAAAATATACAAAAATAGCTATAGGATACCTACTAATTACTGGCATTTGGTCACGTTCTAGCCTCCAAAGTAATCCTAATTGCCTGTGATTTTGTTAAAAAAGTTTAATCAAAATTAAATTAAGTTTATACGGAAGAATCTTGAATCTACGCCGGTTCGTAACATGATTAAGCATGGAAGATACAGGCTCAACGTAGATGTAATGAAAATAAGAAAAGAAAGGGGTGTGATGCTTCATGAAATTTTGTCAAATCGGAAAAAATAGTCGCCAACCTCTAAAGCGGGATTTTTCTGGAATTTGGATGGGTGACCGCAAGTGGCATTACGAGCCGAGCGCTTCCGTGCTTACGGGCACGTTAAATTGTTGGTCCCGGCTTTTGAGTCGCTAAGCCATGACGGAGGCGGCCTAAAAACTTGTGAGTTCGTATGAACGAACTTACTTACTTTTTAGCTGTGTCTTGATAAAGGGTAATGGTATTGTGATTGGGTACTATTACCTGTATTCCTTGGGAATTCCAAAGGGGAACGCACGCTGAAGGTTCCCATCGCACTATTACCTGCGATTACCGCGGGGAATTCCGTAGGGTTGATGCCAAAGGGCTTACTTAAAGTTTCAGATAAAGTTTAGGCAATTTATAACGTAGGGGGTTCGTAATGATAGTTAATTAATCACATTAATACAATAAATTCGAAAGTTTGTGCACGAGTGAGTGTTTGTGTGTGTGTGTGTGTGTGTGTGTGTGTGTGTGTGTTTTCTCACTCTTCTCCGAAACGGTTGAATGAATTCGGCTGAAACTTGGAATGCACATAGTTCATGACCTGTAACAAGACTATCGTTATCTGATTGTATTTCATCATTAGACTTGGTACCTGTTTATTTTTATAGCTTGATTATATTTCATAATTTATTATAACTTAATAAACCCAAGTACCTACATTACGTTCTGAATAGCGTATTATTTTTTCAACGTAACATTTTGCTTTAGTTAGAAAAACAAATCATAATAAAATACTTAACATCATCATCTTCCTGCCCTTATCCCACTCTATATGGGGTCAGCACAGCATGATCCTTGGATCACGCTGTAAAAGTTTCGGCTAAGGTGTCTTATGACCGGCCGCCTGCCTGACGTCAACCCTCCTTGGGAATACTTGCTTATTGTATCTCATCATTTTGGAGGATACTATCATATAAAATATATAATAAAATACTTAACATATTGTGGAAAAACTTAGTGTAACATGCAAAATAAGCGAAGCATGCAAACTGGAAGACAACAAAGTGTTGTAAGCATAGACAAGAACTTTTCTACGCTCCCATTCGAAGAACAACTGAACACTACATCTCTCAAGTATCAACTTTAGTTCCGTATACTGTATCCCATTTGAAATACTACCTTTAATAGTGTACCTGTACATGACCTACAAATAGACTGATTTAATTTTTAAAATAATGTATTTAAAATTACACTTCATCCATTTTTTAAGCCGTGACGGCCTTGCTGGCGTGATTAGCGAATGCTCGACTGAGACTCAAGAGGCGCGGGTTTGATTCCCGCTGCGGAAGAAATGTTTGCATTTTCTGCCAATATTTCTTCTGGGTCTGGGTGTTGTGGTGTACTAACTTCGTAATTTCTGATACCCACGACACAGGGAATCCTAGTGTGGGGTGAGAACTATGTTTGTGGCTCCTCGATGTTATTTATTTATTAAATTTTCCACCAAAATATATAGTGGTACCAAAGTATTCTAATATAAGGGTCTCCGATAACTACCCCTTTTCATAACCAACACAAAAAAATAAAGTAAATGGTCGAAAATTCGACAGAGCACGGCACGCGACTTGTTGGTTCCGGTCAGTCAGATCCGATATTGATCAGTACGATCTGGATATCAAACAGTAGGTACCTACCTACAGGTACCTACTCTTCTATATCTATATCGTACATTCAAGAAGCGTAAATCGGCACTGAAGCATAGATTTTTGTCAATTTTATTTGTAAAACTAATATCCGTCAATCGTGAATCATGCTTCAGCGGTGTTCTTGAATACGGGTCGGAAAAACGCCTAATAAACAGATGTATTATTTTAAATCTTTTTAGGGTTCCGTATCCGAAGGGTGTCAACGGGACCCTATTACGCTATAAGCCTTTGCTGTCTGTCCGTCTATCAGCGGGCTGTATCTCATGAACCGTAATAGGTAGAGAATTGAAATTTTCACTGAGTGTATATTTCTATTGCCACTATAAAAATGTGTGCGAATTAGACACGAATTTGCTCGGTTTTTTGGAGTTTATTCTCTAATCGAGCATACCGCCCCTAAGTTTACAATAAATATAATCAAAAACAGGTGTATTGCAGTAATGAAAAGCTTAAAATATCTATGCTACAAAAGCCTTAGACTAAGCTTATAAGTAGTAAGCCTTATTGGTAATGCCCGCAGTTAGTGCTCAAGTATAGAAAGAAAGAAAGTGCGGAAAAGGAAACACTCACCAATGTCTGAGCGGCGGTCTGGTGCTGGAAACAAGGCTTCAGTCAATTAAGCCGGTAGATAGACATGATAGACAGTGCCAGAGAGGGAAAACTGAGAAACAAAGAGACCGAAAGACTGAGAGATTGAGAGACTAGGAAAAAACTGAGAAACTTTTATTTTATATTATTTTATTTAAACAAACAGGGGAACCTAAGCATCTAAGAAAAAAACTGAGAGAACTATTTATGAAAAATGTATAGATATATACACAAGGGCTATCAGCGTTTATTAAATACTTGTACAATGACTGTTAACAAAAGTATTTGTCAGGATTTTTGAGCTTGTTCAGAAGTTTATTCGTCAATATAACAAAATATTTATGTAACTATTACAATAAAACAAAATATAACGAAAATGATTGTAGCAGCTCATTAAAATATAATTGAAAGTATTTTCAGTGGAAACTTAAACAATTCATGACCCTCTTTTTACTTCGCGTAGTCGGATAGTTTTCCTTTTGGCACTGACTACTAAGAAACAGTAAAGTAAAGAAAACCCCGCGAAACGGACAACTGCGGGCATTTTATAAGTAACACCAATTAGCTATTACTGTACACTAACTCTCTTACTCATAAAAACTTAGAGTAGACTAGACATGATTATAAACCGTAATGAAGACAATGTCTACTCTAACTTTTTATGAAAATGTCCCTAGCCGTATAAAAAGCAGGTAAGCCCACGGCGCACGCACAGTAAAGAAAAAAACTAAACGGCGATATGATTTTGTAAGACTTTTGAGTCGTCGTCGCATTTATCTACGTTATCTCTCTGTCTCGTACTCACTAGGTGTGAAAAGGACGAAGGACGCAGACGACTGCGACAAAGATTTAAATGTAATACAAAATCGCACCTCCGTTCAGTCCGTCTTTTACAGTGCGTGCGTTGCGGTCCTCATAAATCCTTTCACCACACTGGTTTGAAAGAGCTAGTAGCACGGCTAGTAGGAGGTCCTTTTAGGCTTTCTTGTTACCTGCTTTCAATAGGTATACAATACGTTTCCGCCCGAGAGCCGACCACATAACGTAACATGGGTAGCTATTGTACCCGATTTGTTCATGATTTTATGTTCAGATATTAATGTTGTATTGGAAAGCACTTTGGACGATTGCTATGGGAAAAATCACCCACAGCCGAATGTATTTTATTAAAAGCGTTATGCTTGTTCGGGTCAAATCTTGCAACTGAATTTCAAAGCAGTTATCCTCAACCGATTGAGCTGAATTTTTTAGTTTGAATTGCGATTCTGTTATAGCTTTCGCCCGTGGTTTTGCACGTGGTGTAGCTGGATAGAGTACCTATATAGGTAATATCTATCCAATCTGATCTAGTTAGATAGTCTAAACCAATCCAGATCAAATACTGTGTTGTAAGTATCAGCTTTTTTTTGTCTGATTAGTGAATTTATCTTTTATCAGGGTAACAAGTGAGCGGATACGGGCGGAAGCCAGACATCAATAAATGGCCTTACTTAAACTTAAATATAAAAAAAGTCTTTGTCACTGTTTTGCTATCACTGTGGAAGAACATGTTGATAGAGGTAGGCCAAAGAAAAGATGAATGGACTATGTGAAAGATAACATGAGTAAGAAAGGAGTGTGTTGAGATGACTCCTGACAGAGGGAAATGAAAATAGAGTAGAATAAGTAAGTAAATAGAAATAATGTAAGTTTTATTTTTCAATACGAGTTCAAGTTTTTTTTTAATCTATGCAGTTTTTTTTGTCACTAAAATGAAATAAAAGCATGGTTCCTAAGAACAGATCTTTATATGTCTTATACAGACTTGCCCATACTGATCGATCTAAATGTGCCACCTGTCCTACGAAATTGTATGGGCGGGGTGAGGTAAGACGGATTAGCGGGAGGGGGTGAATGTAATTAATTCTGATGCAATCATTCTAGTAAGTTCAGCCGCCGACTTTCAGTGACGTAAATGTCACTATACTAAGGTCGTGGAAGTAAGAGGCTTAGCACGTTGACATTGCATCAGTAATCCCGCTGCGGGGGTCTAATCCAAGCGCTATTTACTCCGTGGGTTGAGCTGTCAAACACCTGTCGGTTTGACGCCTCTGGCAAAGCCTCTTTTGACGGGTTGAGCTTATAGATTTCATAAATCATACTAATATTATAGAGGAAATAATTTTTTGTTTGTTTGTAACGAATAGGCTCCAAAACTACTGGACCGATTTCGAAAATTCTTTCACCAATAGAAAGCTACATTATCAGGAACCAGTATAAGCTATAATATATTTTCAAAAAAAATAGGAATCCGTAAGAAAATTGCAATATTGTAACCCAAGGTAGAAAGCCCAAAATAGTTTTTGGCGTGCGCTGCGAAAACTATTGATTATAGAACAAAACAATGTACTACACGCGTACAAAGTCGCGGGCAACAGCTAGTCTATATATAATTTGATTATATTTAGCTGATCTCTGAAGGATAGGACTCGTAAAGATGTTAGACAGAGAACCAAAGTCATCGACATAGCTCAGTGAATTAACAAACTGAAGTGGCAGTGGGCTGGCCATAATCTGCCGAAGAATCGACAAACGCTGGGGTAAACGAGATCTTGAGTGGAGACCGCGACTCGGCTAACGTAATGTAGGACGCCCTTCGTTAGGTAGAGACGATCTCCGAAAGGTTGCTGACAGAGACTGGATGCATCAAACCGAAGATAGGATGCGATAGCGTTCATTCAACCAACAGTCACTCACATAGTCCTGACCCCACACTAGGATTTCCTGTGTCGTGGGTATCAGAAACTACGAGTACCATGGTAACACAACACACAGACCCGGAATAAATATTTGCAGGACATGCAAACATTTCTTCCGCAGCGGGAATCGAACCCGCGCCTCTTGCGTCTCCGCCGAGCAATCGCTCTCCACGCCACCGAGGCCGTCAACATTGACTAAACACCCTACCCTAGTAGGGTAGTATCTACCCTAGTATCGCATCAAACAATCCGCAGAACATTATCGATACGATACGAGCGATTGTCCAATGTTATTTAACCGCGTGTCAGATGCAGCCAGGCCCCGAATTAATCGCCGGTGGCCCGGCGCCAAGTGCCAACCCTGAGGCAACCAGCAACCATAGCATTAGGAAATAAGGTTTCTGGTAAAACGCCCCGGCAACTTTGTTCGCGTCGAATTAATTTTTCAGGCATTTTTATCTTTCTGCTGCCTCCTCTAGTTGAATATCGGGAATTCCTTTCTTAACGCCCCCTACTCTATAATAGGAATAAACATTTAGGGTAAAAACATCTAAATATACATTTATGACGACTTTGGTGGCGTGGCGGGCGAGTGCTCGGCTGTGACGCAAGAGGCGCGGGCTCAATGCCCGCTATGGGAGAAATGTTTGCATGTTTGCAAATATTTCTTCCGGGTTTGGGTATTGTAGTATTATAAGTATGTATTTACAAAAAAAAGTATATAAATAAGTATTCTATCAGCCATTTGGTGCCCATAGTACAAGCTTTGCTTAGTTTGGGGCTAGATGGCGCTGTGTGAAATGTCCACAACTATTTATTATTATTACTTATATGAAACTCTTACTTTACTGCCTGACTGATTAGGAATCAATGCACAACCTAAACCAAAACAAGCATGAAACTTGAAAGATATATTCCTCGTAGAAAGGAATTCACTAAATTCAACTCGAGGACAAAGTGGGAAGATAGAGTTTGTATAAAAAAAAACAAGTGGACAAATTCGCGGGGACTTTTACGTGTTAAAATAATAAATTCGGTCTTAACCGTTTATCGATGAATTAAATCATGTTTAAATCACTCCAGTGAACTTGAGTGTCTTTTTTGTGAAGTGAGAGTCTCTCTGCTCTGTTTTGTTTATCCTCTCCTTCCAAAGGTTGCCTGGAAGAGATCGCTCTTAGCGATAAGGCCGCCCATTGTACTGTTTTTTTTCTTTTTTTTCTTTATTTACTTTCTGTGTTTTGTGTGCAATAAAGCGTTTATTATTATTATTATTATTGAGTGACATGCACAGGGGCATCTGATGAAGAGTTATTCTCTTCGAATTATTTTTAATAGCGTGTCAAACGCAGCATGGGCCGAGATAAATGGCAATTGGCGACTTGCCAGTTAAAACACTTTGATGAATTTTCTTCAAATTGTTTTATATTTGGAACTTGCAAATGCATTTGTAAAGTAGTGGAATATACTCGGTATATTTGAAGCAATTTTATGACGGAATGTCGTAGTTTCCGTGCTTATTTAGGCTAGAATTTATTGAGTAGGTAAAATGCTTTTGTTCTACTTTTAATTCGCTGAGTTTATAGTATTTTTTTCTTGATAGGTAGCACTCCGAAGCGCTCGTGGCGTAGCTTTCTTAGACGTTCTTGATTGATCGTTGAAGTTGAGTAGTACTTAGATTTTAGGTATTAGGTTATATTTTAGGTGTATTATGTCCAAGTTGCTCATAAAGATGATTATGTATGTATGTTCGTATGAGGTAGTGGCCAAAAAGAAGATGATGGTGGAGTTTCAATAGTCCATGTAGAAACAAAACGATTTCAGTAAATTTTAACACATTTTATCAATAAGGCATGATATTAAATCGCCTGAAAACCTGGTCGATACAGCTTCCATTGGCGCTGAGCCAAGCGCGCCTGCCAACCTGCCGTGCGGGGTCGTAGGCCAGTATCATGTTATCGAATGAACTGGCTGGTGACAGCTGGAATTGGTCAATTCTTCGAAGAATAAATAATTTGCTAGTTCTTTCGGAAACAATGTGTAAAAGAATAGAATGGAAAGAAACATAGAATGCGTCCAGTTACTTCTCTCCCCGAGCATGACGTAAAAGTCGACTCGGAGGTCGACTCTTACAGCATGATCCTGGATCATGCTGTAAGAGTTTTGGCTAAGGTGTTTTATGACCGGCCGCCTGCCTGACGTCAACCCTCCTTGGGAATACTTGCTTATAGTGTATCTCATCATGTTGGAGGATACTATCCCTTATTCGACTTTTACGACATGCTCGGGGTGAGAAGCAGCTGGACGCCTTCTATGTTTTTTCTTTACTCCCAGTCCAGCAGAAAAGTTAACCTAGCTTTACTTGTATGTTATTGTCGTGCTATCAGTATGCCGACCTAGCTGGTAACAGCCTCGACCCAGCTAGACATTTCAGGATCAATGGCGCAGAAATTACGATATCTCGTAGGTACTTTTCATAGGTTTGGGTGTAAAGATCGCTGAGTCAGCCATTTCTTTTGTCTCTTCGTTTTGACACGAAATTCTTTCTCAACCGCGAAGGAGGGTTTTTAGAATTTTTTGTTGGAAGGTATGGTTTTAGAACAGATTATATTATTGAATGTTATTTCGATCGTTTCGTTTGAATGGTGAAATCAGACCTTATTCGGCTAAATACGCTCGCAATTTTTTAAAGTAGTCTCGGGGCGTAACTTGCTTAACGTTCTTGATTGATCGTTAAAGTTAAAAAGATGGGTGACCGCAAGTGGCATTTGGAGCTGAGCGCTTCCGTGCTTCAGAGGGCGCGTTAAACAGTCGATTCCGGCTTTTAAGTCGTTAAGCCATGACGGAGGCCTTTAAGCGGCCTAAAAACTTCGTCACTAGAGTTGGCGACTAGCTCATACGAACATACAATAAGTAGCCTGACACATCAGCCGAAATGATGTGGTAATTAAAATATGTTAAAAGTGTATCTAGCCGAACTTACGGGCCGTAATTCCAACGATGTGTTATGGAGATCAGAAACCATGAGAAACTACATAAAATTCGCAGAACAAGAAAATACCTTTCGAATACTCGACGACCTCGGTGGCGAGGCGGGCGAGTGCTCGGCTGAGACGCAAGAGGCGCGGGTTCGATTCCCGCTTCGAGAGAAATGTTTGTATGTTCTGCAAATATTTCTTCCGGGTCTGGGTGTTCTATTATGCATTACAAGTATGTATTTACAAAAAAAAAGTATATAAGTATTCTATAAGCCATCTTGTGCCCGTAGTAGCTCATCTGCTTAGTTTGGGGTTAGATGGTGCTGTATGAAAAGTACAAAAAAATTATAATAATAATTTATTTATTGCATTGTAGGGTACAATTATATTAAAATTTTACAATTTCTACTGACTCCACACCTCCAGCATATCGACGTCTTTAATTACAGTCTATGGTCAATTTATGGTAGTCTTAGATTATATTTGAGTTATGCAAATATAAGGTAGGTAGTTAGGCGTTTTGGGTTCTCTCCTGTAAGCTTATCTGCATTTTAATAAATCATTTCATTTCATTTACCTTCGCGAGCATTATTTGGAGCACAGTTGCAAAGGGCCCTCACTCATTGTCATCCTATTGTGGCACCTTGAAAAGGTAGATTTAAAGAATACTTGGGAAACAAAGAGCTCTAGAAACAACGACGAGAAAATGTTTTTTCAAGGCGAGGTATTGAAGTAACGGAACAGATGCATGTTTTGTTTAATAGAAAATCATTGGCATAGTTAGCTAGTTATTAATTGTAATTTTTACTCTTTATTTTTTGTTATTCACTTATTAATGGTTATTTTTATTTTCTTTGCTATTATGATAATGTTTAATTTGGTCCTCAAACATAGATACCTTATTGCCTTTTTGTTTGCTCAACACTATTTACATTGTTTAGCTATGCGCTCATACTCGTAAGTGTTATGTTACAAATTAGATCGAAACTGTGTTTTAGTTATAATGTTTATTCTTTTTTTCTTTGTTACGTGTAGTGAGTGCATAAATAAAATAAAATAAAATTAGGTTCATCAGAAGTTGGTACATTTTTCCATATAAGTGTAGGTATTTCACACTGTCTTTTAGCGGCCGTTTCTGTACAATTGAATTAATAAGAAACTGGGTCAGCTCTGAATATTTTTATTTAAATTATTCTATTGAAGGCGCTCTTGAATTCAAAATTATATCAGAGTGGTTTTGTTCTTACATTTTATTGTTCTATGAAGTCTGTTATTAGTGAGGTAACTACATTTTCTGAATCTGTGATTTGTGTGTACCGTGGTACTCGTAGTTTCTGATGCCCACGACACAGGGAATCCTAGTGTGGGGTCCGAACTATGTTTGAGACTGTTGGTTGTTATATTTATTGATCGAGCGGACGAAGCGAGCAAAGATCTCAGTGGAAACTTGGGCGATTTGGCAATGTATGTACAGTAGTATGTATGTATGTACCACAAATATTTTGCGCCTCGGCAATTTTCATCTTGCTTCTGAAATACGAACGAACTAACGCGATGATGATTGTATGATAAATAAATAACACCCAACAGTCACATACATAGTCCTGACCCCACACTAGGATTCCCTGTGTCGTGGGTATCAGAAACTACGAGTACCATGGTACCACAACACCCAGACCCGGAAGAAATATTTACAGAACATGCAAACATTTCTTCCGCAGCGGGAATCGAATCCGCGCCTCTTGCGTCTTTGCCGAGCAATGGCCCGCCACGCCACCGTATGTAATATAGAAATTACAATAATTATGTAGATAAGTACTTTTTTTAAAGGGTTATTAAGAAGTAAATACACGGTATAAACTAGTATCTCTTTTAATAGTACTAAGGACACATGTTAGTATCACTAGTACCATTGATGGTACAAATCAATGGTGCTATAGACACCAGGCGGAAATACCAGAGTTGAAGCTAGTTTTACAAGTAAATATTGTATTTTAAAACAAAACTTCGCGGGTCCCACTACTCGCAAAACAAAATACTTACTAATTAGCAGAATAACAAACGTCCGTAATTAAGAAAGAACCGCAAAAAGTATTTTATGGTCACCACGGCTTAGAGTAAAGCTTGGCTTCGCGCCAATTCTACCAGCGGAGGAAGGGAGGCAGCTATTTCAAAAATGTCTCGCAGAAAACGTAGTCCTAGTCTTTATACCCGACTTCGAGGAAGGAGGATAATGTTTTTGGGGTGTAGGTATGTAATAAATAATGTAAGTATGTATGTGTTTGGGGTATGTACATCCCTTTGACTGAAGATGTAGCCCAAACGGTTGAGTGGATTTTGAATCAGGTTGTCATTGAATTTGTCTCGATACCGAAAGGGTAATAGGCTGTATTTGTTTCCTAAATAAATACTTGTTTAAGCGCTTTATTCTCTATGATCAAACGAAACTTGACAGCTCGTAAAATGTCTGAAACGCGCCGCGTCGCGTTTTTTCAATACAAAATTGACTCATATAGAATACTATAACACGGTGATGCCATAAACATGCCCGTGTTTGACCGCGTTAAGTTTGGTTTGGTCATAGTGAATAAAAGAGCTTCATAATTTGGGTAGCCAATTATGTATCACTTGATAAACCGCGAATAGAACTCACTCCATTATTGGGTCATTTGGGTCCTATATTTCCCGTGAAACTACTGGCAACAGTGTAGTGTCACTGGAAATGACTTCTACCCATAGCACTACCAGTAGTGGCACGGGAAAGTAAAATTTCCCTTCACTCTACTAGTAGTGCCAAGCGGTAGTGCCTAAGAAAAGAAAGGGAATACTCGAAAGAGAAAAGAAATTGCCTGTAAAATGTAAAAGTAAAACTTAAAAGCGCAATTTAGTCATGAAATAAAAAACTGATTCATGGGATTCTTGTGATTTATTTGCCATGCAATATTGAATCATGAAACTCCAGCGCAATAAAGCTCATTATAGCATCCGTTATGGATGCCTGCAATTTATTGCAGCGGAATAAAGCTCTTTATTCGATAGCAATGAATCCGCTGGACTATCATAAGTGGTGATTAAGGCTGCAGTTGCTGGTTATTACGGTCAGTAGATCCGTTTGGTTGAAATTTGAAATAAGTGGGTTAATTTTGGGCAAGTTGGTGAAAATCGTGAGCTGTGGATGGACGAGACTAGCACAAACCCGTGATGGATGGCACAAACAAAGGGAGGCCTATATTCAGCAGTGGGTCAGGCTGTGAATGATGATGAGGTTAATTTTATCTGTTGGTACCATGAGTTAAGAATGACGACTGGAACGTTTCGTGACTTTGTCCGTGTTGAGTTAAATAAATAAATATAATAAAAAAAACACCCAACAGTCATATACATAGTCCTAAAATATTTCTTCCTAATAAGTAGTATAAGACACTAGCAGCCCACCCCGGCTTCGCACGGGTATTCAACAAATTAGGATTTTTCAGGTAATTTTTTTACACCTCGGGTTACATTATTGGAGTTTTAGTAAGGATCCCTAATTATTTTGTAATAATATAGCTATCTATTGGTGAAATAATTTTTTAAATCGGTTCAGCAGTTTCGGAGCCTACTCGTTACAAACATAAAAACAAACAAGAAATCTTTCCTCTTTATAATATTATTAATTAATTAATGTAGATACACAGGATCGAGGGGGCTGACACAATTGAAAGGAGACACGATGATGATACTCGCTAGAAGCTGTAGAAGAAATATATGAAAACTTGTTCTACGAAGATGCGGGCCGGGTGAATTAAACAGACCGGTGAGAAGGGATAAGTGCCCATCGTGATTTAAGTACTAATAAGAATAATTAGTTGCTTCTCTGCTGGACTGTGAGTAAAGAAAAAACATTGAATGTGTCCAGCTGCTTCTCTCCCCGAGCATATCGTAAAAGTCGACTAAGGGATAGTATTATCTCCAACATGAAGAGTCTCCATAGTTCACCATATCCATCTTGGGACTTTGAATCAGGAGTGGCTGCAAGTTTTCTTATGAATACTTGTGGATCTGCCTACCCCATTAGAATTAAGGGCGTGATAATAAGTATGTAGGTATGTATGAATGTACTATTCCTACGACGCTCGTCATCCAAACATTTTTCTCAGTCGGGTAAAAATACTGTTCCGCATTGCTGTTTTGATTTTTTACTACAGTTTCTAGAAAATATAGTCTAATAAAGTTGAAATGCAAGTAATCAAGTTGGTTAAGACCACTTTTTAAGAGGTAATTTTTTCAAACTGTTATGGCCAGTAACCTTTTTAATCTTCGATT
The DNA here is from genome assembly GCA_949320045.1 of Scotopteryx bipunctaria. Classification (NCBI taxonomy): domain Eukaryota; kingdom Metazoa; phylum Arthropoda; class Insecta; order Lepidoptera; family Geometridae; genus Scotopteryx; species Scotopteryx bipunctaria. The sequence continues at coordinate 1,854,123 of OX439458.1, read as the reverse complement.
AAAAATGAAATCGTACATAAAGATTTGATTTACCCTACCCAGTATACTTTAACGCACAAAAACGACTGAAAGATTTCACAACTTCGTTTGCTTTTTGCATTCGCTAGGGAAATGGAGAATCTACTTTTGTAGATTTCTGGTTTCGTCACACAACATGCTTTTTACAATAAAGTAGGTAAAATCAGTCGCTTGAAAAAGAAAATTGTGTTTTTTAATTAGAAGAGGGGCATCTTTATTCTTTAGCTAGTGGCCAACTCTTGTGACGGAGTTTTTAGGCCGCCTAAAGGCCTCCGTCATAGCTTAACGACTTAAAACCCGGGACCAACAATTTAACACGCCTTCCGAAGCACGGAAGCGCTCAAGCTCGTATTGCCACTTGCGGTCACCCATCCAAATTCTGACCGCGCATAACGTTGCTTAACTTCAACGATCAATCAAGAACATCTAAGCAAGCCACGAGCGCTTGCTGCAACCTCTGAATTTAATAATTAAATGGAAAAATAGTTACTATGTGTTATGTGTATTTTTGTTTCAGCTTTTGTAAACAGCTCTAAACTAGAATAACTGGGGCGATAAGGTCAGAATAAATTCAAAAATGGAACTGCACGGAGTAAATCCTCATTTGCGCCGACTATGTCCCACAAAGCGAAGTTCGCCCCACTTAAAGCCGCTGGGAGCAACCACAACGTCAGTGTTCAGAATGTTCGCACTATTTTTGCATTTTTCGGTCGTATTGCGGGTATTTTTATGAGATACTAGCTTCCACCTGCGGCTTCGCTTACCTATATCCAGCTTTGGACCTCGTCATCATCATCTTCCTGCCCTTATCCCATTGTATGTGGGGTCGGCACAGCATGATCCTTGGATTGTGCTGTAAGAGTTTTGGCTAAGGTGTTTTATGACCGGCCGCCTCGCCTGCCTGACGTCAACCCTCTACAGGATAATAATTTACTAAATAAACTTTGGATAAAAGTGCTCCTTGAAATCGTAGCTATCGAAATTCCAAAACTACCATTAGTCAAACACATACATATCTTTGAGTCACAGAACAGCCCCAAATCTGACGCAATTCCCGCTGGCAAACAATGCATCATTTTAATAGCCTCCAAAGGTACAGTGGGTTCCCACTAGCGCCGTATTTTATCTCGGCAATTTACGATGTTTTTACCCTTATAGTTACTGCGAGCACTAATAGATGAAATGCAGTTAAATATGTAATTTTCATTGTTTTCATTAATTTCAGCTCAATCGATTTAGAATAGTTTTAAAATTCAAATAAAATTCGACCCGAACAAACTACATAAAATAGGTTTTACGGCATGTCGTTTTCCTCAAGATGTTTTCCTTCGTCGTTTACTGGTATAACGCACATAAATTTTTCAAACAGTAAAATCCATTGGTACACGAACGGATTCGAACACACCACCTTAGGAAAAGGCGGGAACGCTACCACTAGGCCACCAGTGAACAAGAATAGTACGTTTATTTATTTTTAATTTCGTTCGCACGCGGTTTTCTATCATACAGCTAGTTACTTGTTCGTTCATATGATGTTTGTGATCGATCTCTTTGATGATTGGAACATTTATTAACAACTAGCTGTTGCCTGCGGCTTCACTCGCGTGGTACCCGGATAAAATAGCCTATATGTTGATCCATATGAACAAAAAGCCACATTCCAAATTCAGATAACTTTTCGTCCCTAGGCAGGAAAAGTCTTCTTAGTCCCTAGGGATAAAAGAGCTACTTTGGTCCCCGTTTACGAGAAACAAACCAGCTCTTTTTGTAAAGATGTGATAAAAAAGTTATTTTGTTACTTGCTGTACTTGCTCTATCCAGTTTTGTTTGGGACAGTTTGAATTGTCGAGTTTGGATGATTTATTCTAGATGCAGTTCGGTCGTGCGAGTATTCTGAATTTAAATTATTTCAGAACACTGTAGCTCTTAGTGTAGGCTGAGAGGATGTCCAATGGCAATACATGTCATCATCATCATCTTCCTGCCCTTATCCCACTCTATGTGGGGTCGGCACAGCATGATCTTTTTTGGATCATGGTGTAAGAGTTTTGGCTAAGGTGTTTTATGACCGGCCGCCTGCCTGACGTCAACCCTCCTTGGGAATACTTGCTTATTGTATCTCATCGTGTTGGAGGATACTATCCCTTAGTCGACTTTTACGACATGCTCGGGGAGAAAAGCAGCTGGACGCATTCTATGTTATTTCTTTACTCCCAGTCCAGCAGAGAAGAATGGCAATACATGTATTAACTTTAATTTATTAATTCGGCCGAGGATCTCAAAAGGCGCAAATATGCAAACCTCGACGGGGCTTATGTATTTGAGCCTTTTGGGGTGGAGAGGAGACCCTAGGCCCATGGTAAACGGGTGCTCATCGCATTTTCAGGGCGGCTGGTCGAAGCGATGCGCGATCCAAGAGCTGGTATTTAATTAGCTCAACCGTATTGCCATTCTGAGAGAACACTGGTGGTCTAGTTCGTAGTGACTCCGCCTTCCGATCCTAAGGTCGAGAGTTCAATCCCGGTCGTGTACCAATGGATTTTTCTGTACGAAAAATGTATGTGCGCTATACCAGTACTCTCACATCGGTGAAGGAAAACATCGTGAGGAAACCCGCGGCTTAGTCAGCTCCGCACGTATTGACCATGTCTTTCCTGTGGACAAAGCCGACTAAGCTGAGAGGATGGAATAGGTGCTCGACAAGCCTACTCCTTCTTAATTAGTCCCGGGCACTACAGCGTCTCGTTTGTAAAGGCAAAAGTTGCCTCCTGACGCCTGTATAAATCATCTACTATAGATGGTGGCCTTAGTAGTTTTTAATTGTCATTCAGCGTGGCAATGCGGCCAGCGCAGCGTCTTGGGCACGCTTCCACCGTCTAATGAGCTGAATCAGGTTAGGTATGCAACGGTCTTTAAATCGCCCGACGTTTCTTTTCTATTTTGTAAATTATACTTGTATTATTTGGTGAATAAATATATTTGTATTTGTATTGATGTTGATGATGTAAGAAAGTTTATTTATTAATGTTGTCCTGCCTACACGGTATCGTTAGAATCAAATCAGGCGTGCACGTAATCACGTCACGCTATCGTTACGTATCGTAGTAACGTAACGGATTGACACCCACCCATAGTATTTGTGGAAAATGTACGCAATATCATCATCATCATCTTCCTGCCTTTATCCCCCTCTATGTGGGGTCGGCACAGCATGATCTTTTTTGGATCATGGTGTAAGAGTTTTGGCTAAGGTGTTTTATGACCGGCCGCCTGCCTGACGTCAACCCTCCTTGGGAATACTTGCTTATTGTATCTCATCATGTTGGAGGATACTATCCCTTAGTCGACTTTTACGACATGCTCGGGAAGAGAAGCAGCTGGACGCATTCTATGTTTTTTCTTTACTCCCAGTCCAGCAGAAAAAATGTACGCAATAATAAAACAATAATCATTTTGTGAGGTGTATACTTCCCGTGGCAAGAAACAGGGATGACAGGAGATAAGAAAGGGAGGCCTTTGCCCAACAGTGGGACATTAAAGGCTACTAATATATAAAAAATAATATCAATAATAAATATCAGTTCTCAGTAGTAAAGAAGTGAAGAAAAAATATAGAATGCGTCCAGCTGCTTCTTTCCCCGAGCAAGTGGTAAAAGTCTACTAAAGGATAGCATTATCTCCAATATGATATGGGCGATGGGCTGGTCACCATGATTCACCATATCCATCTTGGGATTAAATCAGGAGTGGCTGCAAGTTTTCTTATGATTACTTGTGGCTCTGCCCGCCCCATTTAGGATGCGGGCGTGATATTATGTATGTATGTGCTGATTAAGCCGCGAGTTTCCTCACGATGTTCTTCTTCACTGTTTGAGGTTACTGGCACAGTGCACATAATTTTTTCAAACTGAAAAATCCATTGGTGCACAATCGGGTTTGAACCCGCAACCTTAGGATCAGAAGGCAGGAAAAGGTCAAATCCCCGAATACTCAAACGCATCTCACAGTTGAGCACGTCTCAAGTGACGAATTTTCATCAAAAACTGTCAAGAAACCGTGGCAGTAATATATTTCAATATAATTCGGTGAGCGAGAACATTTACCGAAAAACTAATTAAGATTTTTCCCGTAACGGGTTTCAAGAACTACCCATCCTGGTCCAAAATAAACCTTACCCCTTTAGAATTACGGCTCATTTTGGCGCAAGCATTGCGGTGCCCAGAAATTAGATTCTTTCTCGTTAATTAGGTTATTAGAGGAAAATGATGTTATTTGAAATTGGTTTCGTATGTTGCTGGAAATGGAGGAAAATGTGTAGGTACATATTACGTACACTAAATTACACCTTACGTAGCAAACAGTTCAAAGAGGACTTTCTCAAGAATTTCCCCATTAGTACATAGTACTTGATTCTTTTTTGATAAAATAAAAATTACCGGTCAAGTGCGAGTCAGATTCGCACATGAAGGGTTCCTTACTATCGTACATGTACTTTTTTATACGACTTACTCACACCCCTTTTAATTTATTTTATTTTTATTACTTGTTGTTATAGCGGCAGTAGCAATACACTGTAAAAATTTTAGCTCTCTTATTACGGTTCATGAGATACAGTCCGCTGACAGACGAATGCACGGACGGACAGCGGAGGCTTAGCAATAGGGTTCCGTAAGCTCCCTTCGGATACGGAACCCTAAAAAGTGTAAATGAAAACATAATAATAATTATTTTTTGTTTGACCAAGTTGAGGAAAGTTTCAGGGTTTTTCAATATAACCCTCAAAAAGGGGTGTCAAAATTTACACCACGCGAACGAAGTCGCGCGGGTAAAATAGTATTATTCCTTATAAATACAAAAGATTGTAAAAATGTGAAGATTTGAGGACTTTTTGCCACAACGTCGTAAAGACTGAACGGATTTCGTTTAAACTTCATTAGGAGATAGATTGCTTCTTGAAGGGCAGGTCCGAAGTCACGAACAGCAGCTAGTCTTCTATAACGTATGATTACGGACGAGGATTCTCAAAGATATTGTAACAATTGTAAACCCGACTGAGGCCTTCGCTTTGAAGGGTTCGGCCACCAGGATCCCCTAAACTGATCCCCCAGGGAATCCCAGTGAACTCATCGGTTCACCAGAATCCCCTTGAAATAAAATAAAGTTTAAAGATGTTATCAAAATACAATAAGGGTTTCTCCACTTGCCCGTTCCATCATCGGACCGTCACAATCATTACACAAATTATTGAAAGCAAGGCCCTGTCCAAATAAAAAAATATGCGGGATGATGAACATATTCATCTTGGTTCTTTGACCAGGGGTGGCTGCAGGTTTTCTTATGATTACCTGTGCTCTGCTCAATCGGGGTTATTAGGGATACGGGCGTGATAATATGTATAATGTATAATTTTAATTTTTTGTTTATTTTTTATTATTTTATTTACATACTTGACTTTTAATTTTTATTATTATTTTTTGTTATTGTATTCGTTTTTTTTTTCTTTTTATTATGTGACTCTTAAATTAATTAGTGTAAGTGGTTATGACCATTCCAATTAAATAAATAAATTGAAATTGAAATTGAATGCATGATAATCTATCTCTTTATGAATGATAAATCTCTCTTGAAGCGCTCGTGGCGTAGCTTGTTTAGGCGTTCTTGATTGATCGTTTAAGTTAAGCAACGATATGCGCGGTCACAAATTGGGATGGGTGACCGCAAGTGGCATTACGAGCTGAGCGCTTCCGTGCTTAGGAGGGCACGTTAAACAGTCGGTCCCGGCTTTTAAGTCGTTAAGCCATGACAGAGGCCTTTAGGCGGCCTAAAAATTCCGTCACTAGAGTTGGCCACTAGCTCATACGAACATACAATCTATCTCTTATCGTGTCAAAGGAAAGGAAGTGAAGGATAAACTGCTTCTCAAAGGCTCTTTTCGTCACTTGACACTTATTTTCGATCTTTAAATTCTACGACACGCCGGTTTCCTCACGATGTTTTCCTTCTCCGTTTGAGACTGTTAAAGTAAGGGCTAAGTAGCTAAAAAAGAACCAGTGGCAGGATCGAAGTGGGGATAATGAGTGTGGGTTAAAGTTTCCGATAGGTTAAAAGTTTTCCAATTTTCTGCGTTGTGGCCTTCACATTTTCATAAACGATCGTAGATATAATAGCCACGATGTGATTAAGGTGGAATTATGTTAAATAAGCTAACAACTGCCCGCGGCTCCGCTCTTTTGATAACCGGATAAAAATTAGCTTAGGTATATGTCGTTCTGGTGCACGTTCTATAATTCAATCTGTCCAATTTTCATTCAAATACGTTCGTTATAGCGTCTATCTATCTAGTTATGTCACTAGTTCTTTCGAACCAGTGTGGTGAAAGGATTTAAAGTGCGCCTCAAAACTTTCTGCGGTTCTACGACATGCCGGATTCTTGACAATGTTTTCCTTCACCGTTTGAAACTGGTATTGCGCACATATATATTTTTAACAGAAAAACCTATCGGTACACGATTGGATTCGAGCCCACGACCTTAGGCACAGACATCCTCAGTTCTCACATCGTCACATCCTAACTTTCGAGGTATTGATCCTCTAGTTCTATATCCCAATTATATCTACCTACTACTTAAGTCTTATGTATTTACTTAGGTAGGTATAGGCAGGTCGGCTACTAATATTCCAAGCTGAATGAACCCGTAAATTACAGAATCTAATTCGAGTTTCAATTGGAATCTTCGATCCGTCGAGAACGGAATACAAATGACATAAGGCTTCTGAATAATGAATGAACATCGTTACATGATTGCTGATCGTTATCTATAGATGCATTTAGTATTAAGTTACGAGGGCAATGGGCGTAGGTAATCAACAATGACAGGTATACCTAAATATTGCAGGCTGTATTTTAAAATCTAGGATTTGACACAGTTTTGCCAAAGGCATCTTTTGGTATGCATTATAAGGACTTTGTTATGTAAGCATTTTGCATTAATAGTTCAAGTATGTCAGCACTGGAAACATTGTTGGTACAAATAGGTACCTGAGCCAAATCTGTGCCAAGTTTAGTGTAGCGCCACACCTCATGCTACGCGTAAACTAGCGTGTTGTTTGTGTCAGTTGGTTACGGCACAGGTGCGTCTCGCGAGTCACGCGCTCGCGTCTCTACGGATTTAGGGTTGTAGTAGTAAGCCTACTGATATATTCTGAGCTCTGAACTACAGAGCTTGAAGGAGGGAAGTCTGGTAAGGTAGTCTAGTGCTTCTAGAGCTTGTGGTGTGGCGCGTACTAGCATGCAAGCGTAGCGGGCGAGCTCACCGTCGGCATCAGCTGGTCAGTACTCCTGACGCGGGTCACCTTGTTCTTATAGATGAGCTTCTTGACGGCGCGCTCCACCGGCTGGTTCCATCGCATGAAGAGCACGTACGCTCCGTACAGGCTGAACAGCCCCAGCGCTTCGTCCCAGTATATGTGGCTGTCCTTGAAGCAGTATATGAGGACCAGCAGGCTGATCGAGTAAAAGGAGCAGTCGCGGAACAACGGCCACCAGGTGAGCGTGAGCGTCGTCCGCGAGAAGAGCGCGCACGCTCCGATCACGAAGAGGATGTTGAAGACCGCGGAGCCGACGATCGTCCCGATGCCGACGTCGTCGAAAGACACGAACACGCCGATGATGGAGGTGAAGAGCTCGGGCGCGGAGCCGCCGGCCGCCATGAAGGTGGCGCCGGCCACGTCGTCGCGGATCGCCAGCCTCTCGATGATGACGTCCAGCGCCGGCACGAAGAACTCGTCGCAGACGATCGCGAGCGCCACGAACATGTAGCCCATGCCCATCACGTGGAAGATGACGGCGCCCGAGCGGCGCTGCTCTTCCGTGAAGATGTCGGGCGGGAAGAGCGGCGTGCGCGCCAGCTCCGTGGGCGAGGGCGAGGCGTCGGCGAGCTCGGGGTAGTCGCCGAACTCGGTGGCGTTGGGCTCGCCGGCGCCGGCCGCCAGCAGCGCCAGCACCACGCCGCCACCCATGCCGAGTGCGGGCCGCGTCTGCCGCTCCGGCCTCCGCGCTCGATACCGCCGCACTGCGCGCCCGCGCCCCGCGCCCCGCGCACGCCCCCATGCGTGTCTCCTCCGTGCCCTGGATTGCATAACAGTTTCTACTACGCCCGACCCACTGTGCCCCGGCTACGGCTGGACCACCGATACCTATAGATTAGGTGAATTATCGTGGTACCTAATCGTTAGCGGTCCGCCGGAAAATTGTACGTTTTACCACACATTTCCTTGCGGGTTTAATTTGTAGCGGTATTTTCACTCATGTTTTGCTTTGTGAGCTGGGGTGACACAGTTTTTATTGCCCTACCGGGGACAACAAACACTCGGTATTTTTTAGGATTTCCATGAATAAATTTAACAAATCTTTCTACCCTGTATGTATATAAAATGAAAACTGCGTAGGCAAGTAATGAAGATAAATTCTAAATCAGTGCATCGAGCGTTGCACGCGAGCCTCAACGAAGGGGTAGATCGTAATCTCCTTGAAGCTAAATAACAAACTAGGAATTAGCACAAGGTCACGATTGTACAGAATAATACTTGCTCGCAACTTTATATTTTCATGCTGAGAAAGAAACATGAAAGGTTTCCGGTCGAAAAGATTAGGGCCGAATTGTTTGGACATCGAAATAACTACCAGCTTTCTACGACCCCGTTATAAATAAGCTAGTAGGTACCTATTTACTTAATGTATTGGGAAATAGCGACATAATGAGCGCACCGGTGGTCTAGTGGTAGCGGCCTTCTGATCTTAAGGTCGAGGGTTCAAATCCGGTCGTGCACAATGGATTTTTCAGTTCGAAAAATCTATGTGATACTAGTACTCTCAAACGGTGAAGGAAAACATCGTGAGGAAACCGGCATGTAGAATCTAAAAAATTCGAAAACATGTATTGTGTCAAGTTGCACGAAAAGAGCCTTTGAAGCGCGCTTTAATCCTTTCACCACACTGGTTCGAAACAATTAGTGATATGACTTGTAGTAGTATCGGTAAATAACATAAAACTGAAATTACTTACATAGTTATAAGAACCTCGGAAAAAGCTTGGAAAAGAATAGAATGAAAGTAGGGTACCTCGAAATTAATCTGTAGAAATATAGTTAGCATTTTACTGTTGGAATATTTTCGCTCCCCTCGCCAATTTCGAAGAAGAGGCCGGCGGAGTATCTTTAATTTAATTAAAGGAGAGACATTAAAGCTCATTGTATAATTATAATGCACGTGAACAGCTGAAATGGTACCACCGCCGTAGTACCGGTTAACTGTCACGAGATCTAGCAGTTATAATACTAACTACTTTATCGGATACAAAAATAATCTTAAATCTTTTTCCGACTAAGCTGAGAGGATGGAATAAGTGCTGGGCAAGCCTACTCCATCTTAATCCGTTCCGGGCACTACAGCGTCCCGTTTTTGAAGGTAAAACTTGCCTCCTGACGCTGTATAAATCATCTACTATAGATGGTAAAAGGTCTGGGATATTCCTGGTCCTCCGATCGCTTAGAGTCCACATTTTTCATACATAAATAATATTATCACGTCCCGTATACCTAATGGAGTGCACAGAGCCACAAGTAAACATAATAAGACTTGTAGCCACTTCTGATTAAGTCCTAACATTGATATGGTGAACCATGGGGACATAAATATTTATTTCTATTAGAAAATCTCGAGCTCCTCGATTCTTTTAATCTTTTGGTATTGTTTTTACTTAGGTTCCTTCGAGTATTTTTTAGTTTTGACTATACCTACACACATCTACACTACTGAAAATACTGCATACCATTCAACTGATAATAATAATGTTACTAAAATACCCTACGACGGAACTAGAAATCATGACATTACCTATGCAGTAGGTGCAATGCATTTTCGTCGTAGCACGAGAGTTCTACGAATTCTATATTCGTAGAACGAACGAACGTTTACGAGAGATAGTGAAGACTGTTTCGTAGACGTTCGTAGCACATCATCATCATTTTCATTTTCCCTCTTTATGTGGGGTCGGCATAACATGTACCCTATGTTGTGCCGACCCCACATAAAGTGGGAAAAGGGCAGGCAAAATGATGATGATGTGCTACGATTCATTTAATTTATAGATCAGGTAAGTACGTAAACTATAAAAGAATTTTACCAGCTCGCTACGCTCTTAGCACTTCATTGTTGTCAATTTTCTTGTGTATTTTCTAAAACTTAATCTAATAGGTTATTGCTAAAAATGTTAGCGTCCCTTTCTAACAGATCGATTTAACAATTACCGCCTTAAAAGGAAATTATTTTTCAAATAAAAATATCAGATATCTACCTACATTCAAAAATAATACGTTCTTAGGTAGGTGGGTAGGTACCTACCTGGTTCTTAATTACAGTGGTACCACAAATATTGTGCACCTCGGCAATTATCGTCTAAATTCTGAAATACGAATTATCGCGATGATTAGTACTTATTATGAGAGATGTTACAATAATTATTATAGATAGATACCTAGCTTTTTATACTTACAAAGCATGAAGTTTGCCGAGGCGTTGACCAATAGATTTTGAAAAATTTTAAGTGCGCTATACCAGGCTATACCAGTAGGTAGGTACCTACCTACTCTCAAACGGTGAAGGCACTTTAAAACCTTTCACCACGCTGGTTTGAAAGAATTAATGACACCACTTTTTCAATTCAATTCATTTATTCATAATTATAACATTACAGTACATAGTACCACTCTAGTAGGTACATAGTAGACACCTACCTAACATAGGTATACCTAGGAACACCCAAGCACAGAGTGAGCCACTTGCCAAGAGATTAAAAATGAGTTTAAATCCAATTGAAAACGGAATCCCCACCCTAGAGGGGCGCGAGCGGCTACCTCACCGCACCCCCAAAAATAAAATAAAGACATTTATTCCCTCCATAAAAAATAACACTTGACCGCAGAGTAAAGTTTGTTAGTTGGACTCATAATCACCACAGAAAGTAGAGGATTATACCTAGGTAGGTACAGTGGGCTAATAAAATGGTTTTTCCAGTTTTGACAAAACTTCCTGTGTAACCTAAAAAATTAGGTACCTAACTAAAATTGCAAGGGAAATTCGACCTTGTTGTTTTATGACATGCAAATTTTAATGATCTTCAACCTTTAGAGTGGTAGACCATTATTTTTGGCCGACCGTACCTATAGGTCGCGTAATAAAATTTTGATGGCCTTGGTGGCGTGGTGGCGGGCCTGTGCTTGGCTGAGACCTTTAGTTGGTAGGTCATCCTCCGGGCCCCCTAATGTAATGTACACCTACTAGGAGTAATAGTGTTCTGTGGCATCGAGCATTTAACTATTCTGTGGTAATGTAGCAGATCAGATTGCATGAATTTCAAACTAGATTTATGTTTGCAGCGCTATCTATTGAGTAGCTTTGTAAAATAAAATTTGACGAGGTTTCAAAACTTGGAAGAAAAACGTTGAAAACGAAATATCTATACATTAAAATAATTTTCCAATGAAGGCAGATAGTCTGAAATCTTATTGCCTAGTCTTTCGTTAATTACTTTCATTTTATTGTTATAAAGTCTTCCGTTATATAAAAAGCGCCATTTTTTTCTTGATGCGTAGGATGGAACGTTAGCATAGTGATGTGAAAAACACTTGTACAAATGTACCGCATTGAAAAACAGTCGATTAAAATAAAACTAGTAGGTAGTCTGTCTCAAACTGGCTTTTGAGTACATTATATAAGTTGTTTTTTATTATAAATATTTGAAAATCACTTTATGTCAAAAAAGTTTTTACAACAAATCGAATCAACTTACGTACCTACGTAAAAAGAAACAGGTACATTTATTGAAAGACTTGAAACAACAGAAACTGTTTCGAAATATTTTATTTTTAGTCGATTAATCTATAAACAGCTGATAAGCACATCACTAATGTCACCACTTGCAAACGAAAAGACGACAAAAAATCGAATGTCATTGACCGACTTCGACTTGTCATACGTACGTAGTGTTTCTAATTGGATTATGTCTTGTTAAAATTGGTATTTGCGGTTTAAAGAGTAGGTAATTTCAGTAAATAGTCGCCAAAATGTGGCTGGACGAAGCAGATGGATTCGCAGAGATATTTAGAGGCTATTTGCCGTTCTACCTTCTCGTTGCTCTGCCTATTTTTATCATCATGTCCCCTGTGAAGCCCGTAGCGGCTTCTCATGAGTTCTCTGTTTATCGGATGCAGCAGTACGATCTACACACAGTACCTCATGGTAAGAAACCAGAACAGAACGTGTTACCATTTAGAAATGACAAAAATCTTTTGTTTCTATGTTTGGAGGTTATTTTATCGCCTTGGTTTCTAGCTGTTTACCATTCATCCTAGGTATTTCTTATCATTGTGATAGGTAAAATAAATACAGCTTTTTTATCTGGGCCAATGTGTTTCTGAGATTTTTCTGTATATTGGGTCATCTTCCTGATACAAAATTTTGTAGAACAGTATTTGAAATAATGGTGGGAAATATTAATCCATGGACAAGTAGAATACTTACAGCAATTCTTCATCATAAGATATACAAAATTTTCTAAAACATTTGAAATAATGATGGGAAATATAAATCTATAGACAAGTAGATACCTACAGCAATTCTTCATCATCATGTTTGTTGCTTATAAAATGACCTATCATGAAACGGAAACCAACAGATTGTTTCTGTACTCAATAGTAATGTCGAAGGCTCTACTGTAGTTACAAATAATACAGCCAATTAATTTCTGTTTGCAGGAAGCCGCAGCTCAAGTTTCAACCTGGAAGGTCGTTCCCTGACGTCCTGGTCGACCTCCCGCCACTGCGTGGTGGCGAGAGTCCAGGACATCTCCATCGAACAGTTTATGGAGATCAGGAGTAAAGCTGGTGCACTGCTGCTAGTACTGCCTAAGAATGATACTATTCTGTCAACTGAGGAGAAGGAGGTATGTTGAACAGTGTTGAAAACAATATTGTGATTGGTTCTGATTAGTGATGTGAAAACAAAAGTGAAAAATGCTTCCAGTAAAAATTCTCCCAACAAAAATCCATCTTAAACCTTCATTGGATTTACCCCTGTTTATTATGTTTTCAAGTGTGGAATATACAGGCAAGAATCCATGTTTATTTATGCTGCTGGGCAAATGCTAAAAATGGTACTGGTATCATTAAATTCAATTCTTTATCCTACTAATATTATAAATGCGAAAGTTGTGAGGATGTGTGGATGTGATGATGTATTTTTGTGCCTCAATCACGCCGTAACGGCTGAACAGATTTGAATGCAACTTGGAATGTATGTAGTAGGTGTAGTATGTGTGCTGGAATAACATATAGACTACTTTTTGTCCAGATACCATGCAAGAGAAGCCGCGGGCGAAAGCTAGTTTACCACTATATACAACATAACAGTTTAAAACTAAAATGTTAGATATTGATTATTCATTATTACTATTTTAACTAATGCTTGATTAAAGCAATGGGAATGGATACTCATGCCCTGCTAGCCAATCTGTTGTACCTCACCAGCCCCTTAATATTGTAGGATATTCATGGACAAAAATTGATAAAAAAAATTTACTTCAGTCACTAGCTAGTATAGTAAGTAATAAGTTAAGAAACATTTAGTTTAGTCAAATTATTTTCTTCCAGCACATCGAGCTTCTAGAGATGGCAATGTGCCAGCAAGATATCTCAGCACCGGTGTACTTTGCGACCTGGAACCCTGACTTTGAAGATATCCTTGGAGACCTACAACACAGCTTCATTACAGATGATAAATCTGGCACCGCTCTCGAGGCTATGTTCAACTCTGTCTCTTCTAATGGATATCAGATTGGTGAGTATTTCTTTTTTAGGGTTCTGTACCTAAAGGGTGGTAATGGGACCCTTAACTTCCTTTAATCGAATATCCCTAAATTTTCTAGTGGTATCAGCATCATCACCCTCAAAGCTGGAATCCAAACCGGTGACTCTTCATGGAAAGCTCGCTGGGCGATCTGCCGCAGCCCAGACAATCGTTGTTGCAGCCCACTATGACGCTTCTGGTATTGTTCCTGTAAGTTCTATCAATCATCATCATTTTTTATAAGCATGGTTATTAAATTAGGCGTAATTCTAATTCTAATTAATGTTAGGGGAAGAAAGATCTGCACAGACGTCCCACCGTAGGGTGTATTGAGCATTATCCCCCTGCTAACTCTCCCCCAGCCAGCCCAACTCCTTGAAGAAACTATCACAAACTATCGGAACTATAATATTGAACAAACTATCGGAGAAGGACTTTGGGGTGTTGGCAGCAGTGTTCCAGTATCCTTGATGACGTTGAGGCTATTGAGGGTGTGTAGATGAGGCCAATGCTAATGGTGTTGATTCTCAATGACTGTCTGCAGTCCTGTGGTTATTAAATTAGGCCTATTACAATCTACATTGGTTTTAATGATTTTTTTTTTTCATTTATAGCAACTTTACTGTGACACATCAACCATGCTGTCCTCGGAGTTATTATATTTTCTTCTTAACCAAATAGTAAGGTTTCATACCCAAACTGTAACAGGTAATCCTATTACAGTAATGTACCTACTTGGATTGTGTATACATTTTAATATGATTAGGTTAAGGTTTTTGCTTTTTAAATATTATTACGAAAATCAGTTTTGTTTGAATTAATTAAAAGTATGTCTCTGTTTTCTTCACAATGGTCCTTACTTTTACGGAATAATAGTAGGTACATTATGTATATTACTGCCTGAGCCACAAATGAAACAACTTACATTCGAGTAATATTGGAAGGATGAGGCAATGGCCGAGTCCTTTTTAACTAAACCAGGCCGTTAATTACTATTTCGGCTTAGACTTGATAGTACTAAACTTGCCAATTGCTAGCGTTTTATTTCATAGAGTATTGACATCCTGTTTTTTTTTAAATAATCAGGCTATTTCGGAGCAAGTGTATATTCAAATAAATAAATAACACTCAACAGTCACATACATAGTTCTGACCCCACACTAGGATTCCCTGTGTCGTGGGTATCAAAAACTACGAGTACTATGGTACCACAACACCCAGACCCGGAAGAAATATTTGCAGAACATGCAAAAATTTCTTCCACAGCGGGAATCGAACCCGCGCCTCTTGCGTCTCTGCCGAGCAATCGCCCGCCACGCCACCGAGGCCGTCAATTTGATTTCTAACTTCTCGTATCTCCAGGAGTTGGCAACTGGCGCAGATTCGAACGCGTCTGGAGCAGTGGCAGTACTGGAGCTCGCTCGGATATTCTCCCGGCTGTACTCCCTCGCGTCAGTCCGCGGCGGCGCCTCGCTGGTGTTCGCGCTGACGTCCACCGGACACACTCTCAACTACTTCGCCGCCAAGAAGTGGCTAGAGGAGCAGCTGGATTCCAACGATGCTTCTTTACTCCAGGTAAATCATCATCTTCCTGCCCTCATCCCACTCTATGTGGGGTCGACACAGCATGATCCAAGATCATGCTGTCATGCTGTGTTATTTTGGCTAAGGTGTTTTATAACCGGCCGCCTGCCTGACGTCAACCCTCCTTGGGAATACTTGCTTATTGTATCTCATCATGTTGGAGGATACTATCCCTTAGTCGACTTTTACGACATGCTCGGGGAGAGAAGCAGCTGGACGCATTCTATGTTTTTTCTTTACTCCCAGTCCAGCAGAGAAGTTTATTAAGTATATTTACTCCAGGTAAATATACTCTAGTTAAATTCAAGGTATTAAATGTTTTATTTAATCTTTATTTATATAAAAACCAGTCGAGTGAGAATTGAATTCGCTCACGAAGGGTTCCGTACCATCGTACATGTACATAAATATTTGTTTTAAGGGACCCCCCCGTTTATTTTATTTTTGTTATTTACTAGCTGCCGCCCGTGGCTTCGCTCGTGTGGTACCCTGATAAAAAATAGCCTATGTGTTAATCCAGTACATGTACTATGTATATTCCAAGTTTCATTCAACTCCGTTCAGCCGTTTAGGCGTGATTGAGGCACAAACATCCAAACATCCTCACAAACTTTCGCACTTAGAATTTAAGTAAGATTATAGTGGCAATAAAAAAATACACAGGGAAAATTTCAACTCTACCTACTTTAAAGGGGATTGGCGGGAGAGTTGGCACAATAAAGAGATGCTTCGAAGGAGAGTGTTAAGTCTTTGCCCAGAAGTGTAAAGCTAATTAGGCCACCAAATTTAATAATTGTATTAAATGTAATAATATTTACATGAGATATGTAAAAAATTGTACCATATTTTGTTTTTAATTTTTCAGGATGTTTCATTCGCGATGTGCCTAGACTCAATCTCCTCTGCTCCGTCGCTCACAATGCACGTGTCGAAGCCCCCGAAGGCCGGCGGCGCCCCGCACTCCCTGCAGAGCCGCCTTGGTGCCACACTCACGCACAAGAAGATCAACCTGGCAGACGAATCGTTAGCGTGGCAGCATGAGAGATTCAGTATTAGGAGGATGCCAGCGTTCACCTTGAGCTCATTACAGGTAAACTCTTACTAATATTATAAACGCGAAAGTTTGTATGTATGGATTTTTGTTACTCTTTCACGGAAGAACTACTGAACGGATTTGAATGAAACTTGGAATATACAATACATAGTACATGTGCTGGGTAAACATATAGTCTATTTTTTATCCGGGTACCATGCGAGCTAGCGGCAGTTAGTACTATAATAACAATAAGAAAAGCTTTTTATTTAGAAAAATAAATACAGTTTAAACGTTTTAGAAACGGACTATAATAATTTATTATGAATCAGTCTTTAGTACTCATACATAGTTTGGTGTTAATGATTGTTCTTATTTATACAGAGTCACAAAGATGCAGCCCGCAACACAGTCCTGGACTCGCCAAACCCGGGGAACTTGAAGAATTTGGTCGAAAACATCAAATCAATCGCTCGAGCACTCGCTTCGCACATATACAACATCACCGCTGAAGGAAGCGAAGACGACGCTACGTTGTACGACGAAGCTTTGGTAAATATAGCTGTCTCTTTCTCATACTTAAAGGTTTATAACAGCGCTGAGGGAAGCGAATACGACGCTGCGTTGTACGACGAAACTTTGGTAAATATAGCCGTCTCTTTCTCACACTTGAAGGTTTATAACATCAGCGCGGAGGAAAGCGAATACGACGCTGCGTTGCACGACGAAACTTTGGTAAATATAGCTATCTCATTCATATAATATATCAAGATTTATTACATCAGCGCGTATGGAAGCGAAGACAACGAAGCCCGCTGAAGAATAGCACTATGGTCTAGTGGTAGTAGCCTCGCCTTCCGATCCTAAAGTCGTGGGTTGAAATCCCGTCGTGCTCTAATGCATTTTTCTTTTCGAAAAATATATGTGCGCTATGCACCAGTACTCTCAAACGGTGAAGGAAAACATCGTGAGGAGACCGGCATGTCGTAGAACCTAAGTTCAAAAATAGTGTCAAGTGCACTTTAAATCCTTTCACCACTGGTATAAAGTAGTACAGCAAAGTTGATCATTTACTGTGCTTTTTCAGAGTGTGGATGAGGACTTCGTGAGACATTGGTACCACTATTTGTCTTCGCAGTCTAGATCACCGCATGTCGTCACCACATCAGCGCCAAACGCAGGTATTCATTTACACATTTTAAAGGTTTCCGTACTTCTCTGCTGGACTGGGAGTAAAGAAAAGGCATAGGATGCGTCCAGCTGCTTCTCTCCCCGAGCATGTCGTAGAAGTCGACTAAGGGATAGTATCCTCTCCGAAATGATGGACCACCTATATGGGCGATGGGCTGATCACCTGTCACCATTGTTCACCATTTCCATCTTAGGATTTAAAATCAGAAGTGGCTGCAAGTTTTCTTATGTTTACTTGTGGCTCTGCCTACCCCATTAGGGATATGGGCGTGATAATATGTATGTATGTACCCGAAGGGTGCCTACGGGATCCTATTACTGAGCCTGTCTGTCCATTTCCTCACGATGTTTTCCTTCACCGTTTGAGAGTAATGGTATGTATGGTACACATAAATTTTTCGCATAGAAAAATCCATTGGTACACGACCGGATTTGAACCCACGACCTTAGGATCGGAAGGCGCGGTCACTACCAACTAGACCACCTGTATTTATTTCTATTGCCGTTATAACAACAAATAATAAAAATAAAATAAAATTTAAAGTGACGGCCTCGGTGGCGTGGCGGGCGATTGCTCGGCAGAGATGCAAGAGGCGCGGGTTCGATTCCCGCTGCGGAAGAAATGTTTGCATGTTCTGCAAATATTTCTTCCGGGTCTGGGTGTTGTGGTACCATGGTACTCGTAGTTTCTGATACCCACGACACAGGGAATCCTAGTGTGGGGTCAGGACTATGTATGTGACTGTTGGGTGTTATTTATTTATTAAAGTAGTCAGTGTGTTCGTTCCCACTCAGCTCAGTAACAGCTGAATTTATTTGGCTGAAATATAAAACACCCAGTTTATATTCTAGATTTGGACTTTTTACCCGACTAGGGTGACAGTTGATTTTGAATGACAAAGTTTATTTGCAACATGTTATGTTTCCAGGAGTGACGGGAGCGCTAGAGAGGGCACTATCGCGGTACACAGAAGTAACGGTCAGCGCCCACGCCGTCGACAAGAGGGACCCGGAGTTCACGCTCTACGGGCCCACTGGCTCCACGCTTTATGTCTACAGGTAAGGAAATCAAGCTCGTCTGTCCGCCCGGTATCTAATAAACCGTGGTAGGTAGAGAGATGAAATTTTCAGTGTACTTATTTCTATTGCCGCTATAACAAATGATAAAAATAAAATAAAAGGAGTCTTTGAGCCGCACTTTAAGTCCTTACCACCAGATGCCATTAGGATTTAAAGGATATAATAGAAAATATCTTCATTTACATAAGTACATAATTATGACGCCCATATCCCTAATGGGATGGGCAGAGCCACAAGGTAAGAAAACTTGCAGCGACTTCTGATTTACTTTTAAGATGGATATGGTGAACCATGGTGACAGGTGATCAGCCCATCGCCTATATCCCTTATCATGTTGGAGAGGATAATATCCCTTAGTCCCATCGCCCATATAGGTGGTCCATCATGTTGGAGATATTATCCCTTAGTCAACTTTTACGACATGCTCGGGAAGAGAACCATTCTATGCTTTTTCTTTACTTCCAATCCAGAAAAGGAATTTATTTACAGTTTTCTTCATTTAAACTATAATTTGATTGTTTCAGTGTGAAACCAGCCGTATTCGACTTGATCCTTACACTAGCGATCATTGCCTACCTCGCCCTCGTGTATTTCGCGATCCATCTGTTCCCAGCCTTCTACAACGAGTTCGCTAAACTCGTCACCGGCAAAACCAAAACACAGTAGCCAAGTAAGCATGTATTGTTGTATTGTTTTTAGAAGTTAGATTAAGGAAACTTGAACTGAAACTAGTAGATCCAACAAAAAATCTGACTGAGGTTATCAAATCTGTTTAGTTTAATTGTCTGTAGGTATTTTTCAAAACAAAAAAGAAATTGATTTTTTTCTTACGTTTTGTACCTGCTAAAGATTAATAAGACTAAGGATTAATACTTAGGCCGACTAAGCTGAGAGGATGGAATAGGTGCCGGGCAAGCCTACTCCATCTTAATTCGTCCCTGGCACTACAGCGTCCCGTTTGTGAAGGTAAAAGTTGCCTCCTGACGCTGTATAAATCAGAGACTACAGATATTTATCGTATTTGCGTGACGGTCTAATTTCTTGGGATTTACTTTACAGTGTTTTTATATGAATGCAACTATAACTAGTGGACATTATCAAATAGCTACTAAATTTTATCTGTTTTCTGATCTAAATTACTTTGAAATTGCCGAAAATATCGCAGATCTTACAATACCTTATCAAATCTGATAGAACTCCATCTTCTGAAAACAATACAGCAATCTAAAATATTAGAAGTAAGTGTTGAACAATTCGTTTATAGAAATAAACCCTTGTTTGATGTAAGTACAACAAAGTATATTTAATTTATTCAATCAGCGCTCGTTGATATAACTAAAAGACATTTTGTTTAAGATGAACTAAAATGTGCAACGAAATTCTAATATTTTTAAAGGCCTCCGTCATGGCTTAACGACTTAAAAGCCGGGACCGACAATTTAGCGTGCCCTCCGAAGCACGGAAGCGCTCAGCTCGTAATGGCACTTGCGGTCACCCATCTAAATTGTGACCGCGCACAACGTTGCTTAACTTCAACGATCAAACGTCTAAGCAAGCTCCCCACGAGCGCTTCAATATGTAATTTACAAAAGGTACTAATTCCAAACATCGAGTTTGTTATTATATGGCGAACTCGGTGGCGTGGCGGGTGAGTGTTCAGCTGTAACGCGAGAGGTGCGGGTTCGATCCCGCTGCGGCAAAAATGTTTGCATGTTCTGTTTATATTTGTTGTGATACCATGGTACTCGTAGTTTCTGGATCCCACGGAATACTAGCGTGTGCTCATTGGGGCTAAAAAGGCCACTTACTATAACATATTTTTTTTATTTTATAGCAAATCCTAAGCGATTCTTGTAATTTTCTTGAAATAATCCGAATCGTAGGTGAATTGTACGCAATTCGATTCAACAGCAGATTGTAGAATGGTAGGAATTTTGGTAAATCGTACGTATTTCAATTCAGCATCAGATCGGTTAAAGTGGGCTTTTTAACCCACAAGAATAACTATTATTATTGAAAGTGGTTTGACTGACGCCAACCTATTTCTTTGCTAGAAATGACTTGTGGGATACAGAAAATATAAAATTCAGAATTTCGAAGCACAGATTAGAAAGTTCATCTTAGTAACACGCAATTGAAGAAAATAATTATCTTCGATAGATTTGTACTAAATATTGATTCTAAGATTTAAGTAAGTTTATCAATGTGAAGCAATATTACAGTTTATTATGAATATATGATAAATAACATTTATTTATTAGATAACATTTTAAGTATTATTTTTTATTAGAAATTAAATTGAAAATGGTTGTTAAATTAAAAAAAAAAATTACTCTGGGTAAAAAGTTAAGTGATTTCATTCATGCTAATTTACAATGGCTAATTAGTAGTTGGTTTTTTGTAGTAAAAAATAGTTTTCTATTGTATTGGGTAGTAAAATTTCGAAACGTACTATATTAAATAATCAATTGTTTTGACCGTCCTCTTTGGAGTTCCTTCATATATATTAACTTAGCTGATTTTGTACACATTTTTAGTTAGAATATTTCAATTTAATTCATTCAAACCTACTAGATATGTTACATTGTTTTTCGGACAGGCTCGGTGGCTTGGCGGGTGCTCGGCTGAGACGCGTGTTCAATTCCGGCTGTGGAAGAAATGTTTGCATGTTCCGCAAATATTTCTTCCGGGTCTGGGTGTTGTGGTACCATGATACCAGTATTTTCTGATACCCACGACACAGGGAGGAATCCTAGTGTGGGGTCAAAACTATATAATGTGACTGTTAGATGTTTATATTTCTTATGTATTTTTCTTTCTTCTATGTATTCTTTCCTCGGAAATACTTAAATGTTATGCTATGTAGATAAATGTACAAATGTGTACAAAATCTTCTCAAACATTGTATTCCTATGCATTGAAATAATTCATAAATACTTGTAATCTTATCATAAAATGTTACGTATCCACTATGCTATAAGGGTAAGCACACACGAACCTACACTTATAAATTACTTATAAACTAGTCAAGGGATTATAACTCATATTTATACTAAATAAATAGTATCGCATGTGGATACGTAGCTTGGAACCATTTTTTTGTGATAAAAGTTATAATTTATGTACCGCGCTTGTTGTGTTTTTACCTGACTGCGAAGAAGAGGGGTAAAGTTTATGGGGTATGTATGTACATATTATGTATGTATGTATGTGCACTAATTTGGCTTAAGCTGTAACCTAAACGGCTGGACGGATTTCAACAAAAAATGAGATTAGGTTAGATTCGTCTAATCTAAATAATGAGTGTCATAGGATATATAATATCAAAAAATCCAATATGGCGTCTGTAAGAAGCCATTTTCTATTTATTCCTTTGGCTGTCGCTTTAACCCAAACGGTTAAATGGATTTCGACAAAAGGTGTCATTCATTAGGCTATACGAAATGTTAAAAATCCAACATGGCGGCTGTACCCATGTTCTACGCAGTCTGGCTTTTGATTTTTGAAATAAATACTTGTTCATTAATTTAGTTTGAAATCAAACGAACTGTATATAGGTATTAGGTGTTGATTGGTGGAAGTCGAATGTTATGATTGTGAATAGAGTCGTACATATTGAATTATAGGTATTTTTTTAAACATAAATTGTAAAACTTATAAAATACCTTGCTCGAAATTAGATATCATCTTTGTCAAATGAATTTTTGAAACCCAATAGGATTTATTTGGTGTGGTTTTCACGTTTCCCTGTTTGGTATTTGCGTGAAGTTTTCTGCGAACCGGTGCTTTTATATAATTCAGAACAAACAGTCAGACAGACCCTCTTTTTGGTGTAGGTAAGTGAAAATGGTGTACGTTGTATGGAATTGATCAATAAAACCTTGTTTTAAAAAAATATGTTTTATTCATTTATAAAATACCTTTTGACTTATAATAAAAAATAAAATATTTCAAACTTACCTATAAGAAAATCATTTATAACGGAGAAACATAACGAGTAGCTAGTAGCAGCTCTAACATAACCATTTTATGGCACTGGTATTAAATTTTATAAAAAAATAATATACTTATAGTGTACATACAGCTTAAATCTAAATGCTTTTTATAAATTCTACTGGTCATTATTTATAATGACCATAATGACTGACGTCAGAGTCCTCAACAAATCCTAGAAGTAAAGTTTTTATCCTTCGTAGACTTCTGCGCTGGCGGCACCGTTGATGTCCTTCAGCTCATTCGACCTGAAGGTAGCCACGAAGTTGATCTTTCCAAGTTTCTGTTAACAAAATATTGTCATTTGATATTGACACTTGAGATACTTCTCTCCCTGAGCATGTCTAAAAATTCGTGTAGGGAATATAGTATCCTCTTCAATATGATGGACCACCTATATAGGCCATGGGCTATGGTCCCCATGGTTCATCATATCCATCTTGGGACTAAATCAGGACTGAATGGCTGTAAGTTTTTACTAGTAGCCAGGGTTCGAAAGGATAAATTATCATTGAAAATTATTGATTGATAATAACAAAAACTTGCGCTCGTGAAAGTGAACTGTATACAAACGTGTATATCCGAACGCACGAAGTGTCAGCGTAACGTAACGCGCTATGAGGATTCCTCTTACATACAAAAAAACCCGGTCGGATTATGCAAAATTGAGTGAACTCGTGTGTCATTGGTTTGTTAAGTTTAATTATTGTTTTTTTTTTCTGTTAGAATTGCCCAAATTATAAATACATTTGTTATGGAACAATATAACAAATGAATTTCTTACACTGGTGATTATTATCAAGAAGCGTAATTGTCTTGATAATTTCGAACCCTGATAGTAGCGCCATCTAGTTTGAAATAAAAAGCCGTGCTACTTACGTTGGGCAAGTATTCCCAAGGAGGGTTGACGTCAGGCAGGCGGCCGGTCATAAAACACCTTAGCCAAACTCTTACAGCATGATCCAAGGAACATGCTGTGCCGACCCCACATAGAGTGGGATAAGGGCAGGAAGATGATGATGCTACTTACGTTGGGCTGGATAGGCAGTTCCGTGTTCAAGGCCTGTCCAGGCTGTACGTCATCAGCGGGGAACCGCAGCGTGCGGCCCGCGATGCCGGATGAGGTGAACCGGAACTCGCAACCAGTCAGGGGCACGTCCAGCGGGTTCACGAACGAAAGGGTTGCTGTGGCCGCCTGGCCGAGGATCAGGTCTTCGTTGAACTAGAAAATGAAAAAAATACTTTTACCGGGAATGCCAAGCGAGAGAGCATTGGTGGTCTAGTGGCGCCGCTTTCCGATCCTAAGGTCGTGGGTTCAAATGGTGCCCCAATGGATTTTTCTGTTCGAAAAATTTATGTGCGCTATACCAGTACCTACTTGAGGAAACCGACATGTCGTAGAACCTAAAAAGTTTGAAAAACATGTATCAAGTGCACGAAAGGAGCCTTTGCGGCGCACTTGAAATCCTTTCACCGCACTGGTTCGAAAGAACTAGTGGCATGATTAGTAGTTGTAATGCCAACAGCACACAATGATAAAAAACATTTTTACCCTAGTCCGAAGAAAGTGAGTAATGTGTTTAGGTTGTATGTATGTATGTGCATTATTTTGCTAAAGCTTTAGTCCAAACGGATGGACGGATTTTGTCAAATGAGGTGTCGTTGGATGATGAAAGTGAAAATATACTATGTCTTCTTACCTTAATAATGATGTTTGGCTTGAGGACCTGGAAGTCATCATCGTCAGCCCAGGACTGCTTGGTCTCTTCCACGATGGCCATGGCTGATATCTTCATGTTGCAGTACTCCACCAGTTTCGGAAGGTAATCACTGGCTGTTACTAGGATACTGATCATTTCCACTGAAATTGAGATGGTATTCTTTTAGTGTTACTTTGTCTTTGGCTAAATATTTGTATTTGCATTTAGTTGGCATTTATCTGCGCTGTGGGTGCGATTTCCATCTAGGGCAAATATTTTTGTAGGTAATTACACAGATGTTAGTTCTGTATAAATTAAATTAAAAATTGTTCATTCAGAACGCCAACAGGTTGAACAAATTTTACAAGTAAAACGATACCTAAGACTAAAAGTTATAAAACTGTGACGTAGTATTTTAATAACGCTGCGTTATAATGTTTTTAATGTTGTTAATCATACCCCCGCCCTGCCTTCTAACCGTGGATTCAAAACTAGACGTGAATTAATTGATTTTTCTAATAGTTGTCTTTTTAAGCATCTATCCAGAAAAAGTAAAGCTGCATGTTAGATGAAAAAAAGAAAAAGTTCGAAAAAGGCTTCCTTTGTGCACTTGACTTACGTATGTATTCTGTATGTCACTTAAGGCGCACTTAAAATAAATCTATTCACCGCACTGGTTTGAAAGAACTATTGACATATACATATTTTTACGTCCCAAGATCGATATGAAGAACCATGGTGACAGGTGATCAGCCCATCGCCCGTATAGATAGTCCATCATGTTGGGGAGGATACTATCCCTTAGTCGGCTTTTAGGGCAGGCTCGGGGAGAGAAGCAGCTGGACGCATGCTATATTTTTTCCTTACTCCACGTCCAACAGAGAAGTATTATAATACCTTTATTCCATAATGTTTACGAAACTTTTTTGGGAATAGCCATAGTTACGTAATAGCAGATTAAAATATCAGCATTCGTCATTTTCTTATTAGTATTTTTGTGGTAATTGACGGTGTCTAAAACAGAATTGTAGCTACCTACCTACGGTTTTTTACTACCAACTGTTTCCACGTCTGTTTTTTGTTATGGGTCATTTGTAGGTTGCGTATTGATAAGTATTGAGTTCGTTTTATTCATTTATAATTCGTTTGTGTTGGTAAATTATTAACTATAACGAATTTTACTGTTACTTTTTGTCGAAAATCCTGAGTCATACTGAGACATGGCTTTTGAAGCGTTGCATTCGATGAATCATGACTTATTCAATGAAGTTTCTACTTGGTAAATGAATGAAATGAAACCATAATTGGTAGGACAATTGGTCATACCAACGAATGCCCTGTTCTATGCTACTATCGAACAACGGATAGGTAGATTCGAAGATAGGTACAAACACTGAACCGACGGGGTAATCCAGTTCTTGAATGGAGACCGCGAAAGGCCAACGTAATGTATGACGCCCTCCGGCTAGGTGGAGTGACTATTTTCGAAATGCTGTTGGCAGAGGCTGGATGCGTCAAGCCGAAGATACGCGACGGTTTTCATTACGGAAGGCTTATGTCCAACAATAGCAATACCTTGAAAATATCAATATACGTTTTGAACTGTTAAACTTACCTTTGCCTGGACCCACGAAGATCTTTCCCTCGACTTTCTTCACCAGGTCTGCTCTGACTCCGTTGTAAAACACACTTGTTGCTGTTAGGGAGGCCTTGATGTTGCGTGGCTGGATAAACAAATTAGTTCATAGAGCTTAGCAGTACCAGGAGGATAATAATTATTATGGAGAAGGAGGTTAATTATGACCCCCTCAAGTATCTTTATAGATATACCTAAGCTGAAGTTAAATAAATAAATAAAGCTTGAAATAACAATAAAAAATTTTTTTTTCAACCTCAAAATAATGTGGGGTAAGAGCGGGAAGATTTTGAGAGCACTTGTGGTTTATTTATTTTTTTAGGTCTATTTATTTTTTGTGGTCTAATGGTAGCGGCCCCGCCTTCCGATTTTAAGATCCTGGATTAAATCCTGGATACATACATATATTATCACGCTCGTATTATAAATTGGGGGTATATAATGGGGTGGGCAAACACACAAGTAAACATAAGAAAACTTGCAGCCACTTCTGATTTACTTAAAGTCCTAAGATGGATATGATAAACCATGGTGACAGGTGATCAGCCCATCGCTCATATAAATGGTCCATCATGTAGGAGAGGATAATATCCCTTAGTCGACTTTTACGACATGCTCGGAGAGAAAAGCAGCTGGACGCATTCTATGTTTTTTCTTTACTTTTAGTCCAACAGAGAAGTGCAGAAAAAATCCGGTACATAAATGCGGTTTTCTGTTCGGCTTAGCCTTACCTGATCGGAGGTATTTTGTATGTCAACCATAACCCTGAAGTCCTTGCCAATTTGCACGGTGTCAATGTCTCTCAGCTTGAATGTCACGTCGTTTTCAGAGCTCTGAACCACTGAGTAATACCTGTAACAACAATTTTTTTTGTGTATTATCTGTCATATTGGAACTAGGAGCTTGCTTATAAATGAAGTTGGAATAAGGCTAGTTGAACCATTTTGCAGTATTTTGAATCATGTACCTATGTGTTTCTCTAACTTTAGCGATTTGTTAACATATTTAAAGTTTTATAACGTGACTTAAAAGATACGTGATTAGTCACATTTTTCAAATATTAAAATAAGGAATAAGGTCGTGGTGTAAGTCTGCCTTATTTTGTTGTGTACAGAACAGTGTTAAAGTGGCAAATTTAATTTAGTTCCGACGATAATTTTTCAAACTCTGATACTCCTGATCTGTTTGCATGTCTGCAAATATTTATTCCGGGTCTGAGTGTTGTAATAGGTATAATGTATATTATAAGTAGGTACCTACGTATTTACAAAAAATAGTACCTATATCCTACTATAAAATTTTTATTTACTTTTATAATACCTATTATAAAAGTTTGTATGTATGGATGTTTGTTACTCTTTCACGCAAAAACTACTGAACCGATTTGAATGAAACTTGGAATAAACATAGTACATGTGCTGGAATAACATATAGGCTATTTTTATCCGGGTACCACACGAGCGAAGCCGCGGGCGGTAGCTGGTAAGTATAATATCAACCATCTGGTTCTCATAATACAAATTTTGCTTAGTTTGCTTTAGATGGCGCTGTGTAAAATGTCCACCAATTTTTAGTCTTACCTCTTAGCCCTCTCCGAGTATCGTACTCCGTTCATAAGCGCGAGCCTCTCAGACGTAGTTCCCTCCCTGAATTTGTACTGGGCTGTGATGTCTTCGCGGTCCTCGTCTCCGTTGGGGTCGAATACGTAAGGCTTCTTGGTCAGGATCATACGCCCGATACTGTGGAAAGTTTACACATACATTTCTCAAGCTAAGCTAACAACAATCTTTATTAACAGAAACTTACAACTAATAGAAACATAATTTGCAAAATACAAAAGAAACAGTCGGGCTATCTAAGGGCCGTTGCAAACGGTCTATAGATAGCTCCACCTGATCCAGCACATCAGACGGTAAAAGCGTGCCCAAGACGCTGGCCGCATTGCCACGCTGAATGGCAATACTGAGTAGTAACATGTAATTGTAAGTATGTATTTACAAAAAAAGTATAGGTATAAGTATTCTATCAGCCATCTGGTTCCCATAGTACAAGCTTTGCTTAGTTTGGGGCTAGATGGCGCTGTGTGAAATGTCCACAAATATTTACTTATTTATTATATATCTCACTAGTTACTTGTTTTAAGAAACTAGCCTCTTCATGTCCTCTACTTACTGGTAGTTATTAGTATCCACCATAGAGTAGCCAGTTTCCGCGTCAGCGTCCTTCCTCCACCTCATGAGATCAGCGTTCACCGACGCCAACATGAACTCCACATCGTATCCCAGCCCAATGACACCTTGTTTGATGGCCTCTAGCGGAGCTGGCCCGCATTGGTACATGTTGGATGACTTCTCCTGGGGAGTAGCGTCGATTGCTTGCCAGCCTCCGTAACCTGGAGGTGAAAATAAGCATTTTAGCCTAAAAGTAAGTAAGTAAGTTCGTATGAGCTAGTGGCCAACTCTTGTGACGGAGTTTTTAGGCCGCCTAAAGGCCTCCGTCATGGATTAACGACTTAAAAGCCGGGACCGACACTTTAACGTGCCCTCCGAAGCACGGAAGCGCTCAGTTCGTAATACTACTTACGGTGACCGAGCGCAACGTTGCTTAACTTCAACGATCAATCAAGAACTTCTACGCAAGCTACCCCACGAGCGCTTCAATTTTAGCCTTAAATCAATTTATTCATATGAACGGTGATGGACCTTGAATATTTATGTCATAGTCTTCATGTTTATTTCAATCTTACCCGAAGGCAAGTCCGGCCGCGCCATCCACACATCGTTCCACACGTGGTAGTTCCAGATGGAGTCCACACCGGCAGGGTTGGTGGGGTCATAGTCCAGCTCCTCCATCGTCTCCGTGTAGAACTTGTCAATGGTGAGGGAGCTGTTGGCGTCGTGGGCGGACACCAGGTTTGACACCACCCGAGAAGGGATGCCCAGGGCGCGGCAAACTAGAAAATAATATACTTAGATGATAAATATAGAATATAAAATAGCTATTGGACTTTTGGAAAAAGCTTTGTGTACCCTTGATCTTTAGACTTTTGAAGCTTAGAATTATGATAAATCCAGATTTTATAACAGTATCTCATCATCATCATCATCTTCCTGCTCTTATCCCACTCTATGTGGGGACGGCATAGTAAGAGTTTTGGCTAAGGTGTTTTATGACCGGCCGCCTGCCTGACGTCAACCTTCCTTGGGAATACTTGCTTATTGTATCTCATCATGTTGGAGGATACTATCCCTTAGTCGACTTTTACGACATGCTCGGGGAGAGAAGCAGCTGGACGCATTCTATGTTTTTTCTAACAGTACTACAAATCATTATTAAAGACACATATTTTCATACCTACACAGTTTCATGAAGTGTCATCAAACGGGCATCCAGTACCTAAATACCGCGTTGGTTTTCAGCAGTAAATACAGCAGATTACAAAAATAAGATCAAGATCCAAGGCCGTTTCTTTTCTTAGTCTAGTGAGTTAACCTTGATTTTTTTCAGCTTGGAATGAGATCATAGACTTTATTTGGAGAGGACGTACATAAATAATAAATAAATATTTGTGGACATATCACACTAACAACTAAGCAAAGCTTGTATTGTGGGAACCAGATGGCTGATAGATAGATAGATAGAAAATTCTTTATTGCACAAGAAATAATATGTACATAGGCGAACTTAATGCTAATTAGCATTTTCTTCCAGCTAACCTTTGTGAAATTTGGAGAACAAACAGAGGTAGTGCTTTAGAGACTAAAAATAGAGTAACTAATAAAATATTACATATACATATAAAAAAACTAACTACATAAATATACCTACCTATATATATATACTACATAACATAAACTACACAGGTAAACCTACAGGTGCTCAATTTGATAGAATACTTATATACTTTTTTTTTAAATACATTATACTACAACACCCAGACCCGGAAGAAATATTTGCAGAGCATGCTAAAATTTCTCCCGCAGCGGGAATCGAACCTGAGCCTCTTGCGTCTCAGCCGAGCACTCGCCCGCCTCGCCATAGAGGTCGTCAAGGTAAACTATATGAAGGCGTAGTTGTGATAGCAAGGATATTTCGCATTAAAAAAGTGAAAGAAAGAGAGTGGAAACAAAAAAATTGCCCATGTGATTCTAAAACGATAGGTTTATTTCCGGTTTCACTACAAAACAAAACCGTTTTGGCCAAGCGCCACACAAAATACCTATCAGTTCAGCTATTCTGGACTGCGTCGTCAAATTATACTTGACCGGGTTTGACCTAAGATACGAAATATCTAAATTATACTTTGAAATAAGGTTTTGACCTCCCAAAGTGTGGAACTCGTAGAATAATTAGGCTTGATTAAGTACTTTATTGCTTAATTCGTTTCAATGTTATAATGATCTGTAGTTTGACGAAAAAATTACCAGAACTCAAAGACCTCGGTGGCGTAGCGGGCAAGAGTCCGGCTGAGACTTTCCGCTTCAGAACTAGCGGAAGCAAGTTTACCATACCTAGTCCATTGTCTGGTCGAGTTAGCCAATGTTTTCGTAACATAGATAGATAGATAAGAACTTTATTTTTCACAACCACATTACACAGACACGAAAAAAAATAGAAAAACAAACAAACAAAATGAAAAACCTAATAACTAACAAAATGAGAAACCAAATAAAAGAAAAACTAACAAACAAAACACTTATTACAGAAAACAATCATAGGTAATAAGCTTAAAATTTAGGCAGGTGCAATATACTAGAACTTTAGCAAAGTTCTAGCATGTTTAATACTGTAGATCTGGTTAGCAAAAGTAATATTTTCATGCAAGTACCTACCTACTGCAATTCTGGGTATGTAAAAAACATACTTATAGTAAAAAAAATAATGAAAATTATTTTGTTATGTATACTTATTAGAATACCATTTCTGCAAAAAAGTGAAAAACCCAAAAATGTCGATTACTGCAAGTGCAATTAGCAGGGCAGATTTGTATAGGTAGGTACATACCGGTAGTAACAACGCCAGCGAACACCCAGCACTGGCCATACGGCACCTCCTGCTGGTTCTGCAGATACGACGCCAGGATGTCCACGGACCCGGTCCACTCTGAGGGCGCGGTGCCGTCGCCATACTCTCCGTCCCACCGGCCGATCAGCACGCCACCATCGTCGATGGAGTTCACCATGCGAGAGATGAAGCGGGCCATTTTCACTGGGTCACCACGGCTGGAAAAGCAAAATGATAATTTCTACTCCGTAGAGTTACCGATATATTTATATATTTTTATTATCTTATATTATAAGAATCTTTGTCCTGACTGACTGACTGACTGACTGACTGACTGACAGACAACGCACAGCCTAAACCGCTGGACGTAGAGACTTGAAATTTTCAGTGTAGGTAAACCTTGGTACGTAGGGGTGTACTAAGAAGGGATTTTTCAAAATTCAATCTCTAAAGGGGTGAAAAGGGATGAAAACCTGGAATCAATTTTTGGTCTAAAACTGCACATAACCTGTATCAAATTAAAGAGCCGATTTTTCTCATTTAGTTGATGTCATAATTACCTGCAAATTCTTTATTTTTGGCATGTTTTTCATGAAAAATAGAATACTTTTATTTTGACATTATGACAGCGATGATACCAAGGATTAGTAATAGATGATACAAAACATATGGAAAAGGAACTGTCAATGTCAAATTACCTGTGAAAGGAAGCATAAATTACTACTGGTCTAATAAGTTTCTAATCTTGATTATTCATGGAGTTCTGACGTAATTCTACGTCTGAAAACTAGATGTCGCTGCTAATTCTGATCAAATTTTGACGCGCTATCGTTGCGTTTTGTAAAGTTTACCTTAACCATGGGCGCCGGCAAGGGGGTGCCAGAGGGTGCACTTGCACCCCTTGGGAATCTCGGGATCAACAGGAATTATTGAAACTGTATTGCGCTTTCTCTGTTAAGTTCATCCACCCCATTTATGCTGGTGCCATCTGGTGTAGAGTAGCGGTACTTTAAAGGGTGCGTTCAGAGAAGTAATGGAAATCGATTAATATCGATCCCGGTACTCCTGGCCCACCAATTTAGAATTTTTAAATTTCGATCGTCGTGAACAAATAGGTGTGAGCCGTGACGACTGGGTACCTATATAATAAATTCATAATGAATAGTCAGAAATTTGTAAATGTCTCAAACATTCAGACTAAAATTTCATCTTTTTATTAACAATCATATACGGCAAAGATTGTAAGAAAACTAAAATCTGCACCACCTGGAAATTATTTCTGCCGGCGCCCATGACCTAAACTCTCAAAATTTTTACTAAATTCACCGAAATTTCTTAATTTTTAGATTTAGGTATGTTTGTTACTCTTTCACGCAAAAACTACGGAATATACTTACATACCCTATTATTCATATTCGTTCGCTAAAGTTAGCCATTGCTTAAAGTTAGCCCTGTCACTGTTTGTCATTATGAAATGGTAAGAGATGGCAATACTTTAGTCATCCTTTAGCGAACACTATATTATAATGAATAATGAGGATAGTAGGTACCTACCTACGTGTGCTGGAATGGGACATGGGGTACTTTTTATCTGGGTACCGCGGGAGCGAAGCCGCGGGCGGCTGCTAGTTAGTGTACTAAAAATATTAATTAATTGTACTCTAATACTATTACAATCTAGCCATGTAGGCCAATTAGTAATTTGATTTTGACCTAGTTTTATAAAGTAAATTATATCTAAGAATGTGTCCAATAGCACTTTTAGTAGAGTTACCGATATAGCTCTTAGAATAAGCAAGTTGATAAGGTATAGATAGGGTGGCTTTATAGCTCGAAGAAAAGATAACCATTGGGGAGTAAAGTTTCGCGAATGGCGGTAACGGACCGATAACGGACCTACCGAAGTGTGGGTCGACTTCCACTTCCGTGGTCATCGTTCGTAGGTGGTACCTAGGTACAAATACCTAAGTACCTACATAAAAACAAAGAAACTGGATCCTTAGTAAACCCCATTACCATAATATTAATGGCGTATTAATGCATAATCAGTTGCACTTATCATTGTCCCATCTTCACGTCTGCAAATGCGGATAAGAAACTTATCAAAAAAAACTAGCTTTGTATTCAAGATGCATTTGCATCATATTTACTAGTCACGTAATTATACTAAGTACCTTACAGTTGTCTCCGGTAAGACTAAAACATGTCTGCGTGACACTGTTTGGAAATCCCCTCTTTTGATTTAATAATGAGGCAAACAATGATTTTACTATTGTACTGCAGGCGACTGGTCACAAAACACCTTAGCCAAAACTCTTACACCATGATCCAAAGATCATGCTGTGCCGACCCACATAGAGTGGGATAAGGGCAGGAAGGTGATGATGATGATCACTAAACGTTAAGAATCTTGGAACTTACTGGTGGAACGGCATCTCTCCTCTATCCAGCATGAACATGCAAGCCGGGAGCACCACCGCGTCGAATTGGCCATAAGCCCATGGTTTCCCTCGCGTAGTCTTGATCGGACCCACCCAGACCTTGCCGACGTCGTTCAGGACGTACTCTTGGAGTAAAGCCGTGTCTTCCATGTAGGTTTGGTCATCTGTTAAATAAATAAATGGGTTAGATAAAAGGATGCGGTGGAATTGAATTAAACTTTGACCGTTTCATGTAGTAAAAAGAAGTATCTATTTCTCTTTTGTGCTTTATTTAACTATCTTACTCGTAGCGTGAATTGATTATAACTCAAGCAATGCCTGTCAATTTTCCATTTAAAATCTACTTCAGTGTAGGTAGTAGGTAAGGTACCTATGTATGGTACTATAAATACTTGAAAGAGCATTGTTTTTTACGAGCTTTGTGTTTATATAAGATCCCAAATAATTACTTATATTTCAAAAGTATGACATTTACCTTACAATAAGTTCATTAAAATTTAACTATATCTTAATAAAATAGGTGCGCGATGAAAATCTATTTCCAAAATCATAAAAAGTGATGTTTTTGACTCCTAGCCAAATAGCATAAACATTGTAGAGCAGTTTCAATTCCGAATGCTGAAATTTTAACGTTTGAAATATTTACGATCTATGATTTTGTGACTAAAACTGTAATTTCTATCCGCTGTGCTGTATACCTTGGTTCCACGGGTTGAACAGGATGTACAGATCCTGGTTGAAGTCATAAACTTCTCTGGCTGTGGAATTTTTCAACCTGGTGACCACGCGAAGGGACCAGTTGCCGACCGGAAGAGAGACTGGTGTGGAAACCTGGGAACAGGGGGATTTATTATAGAAGGACCAACTGCAGACCAGAAGACTAACTGGGTCGAAATCTAAGTGACTAAAAGTACTAAATAAAATTGTGTAGAAGACACTCTTTTGCTTGTAGATATTAACATAATTATGGCATGAAAATAACACTACCTACTTATAATAGAAAATATGCTCAATTGTTC
Source organism: Scotopteryx bipunctaria (assembly GCA_949320045.1). Classification (NCBI taxonomy): domain Eukaryota; kingdom Metazoa; phylum Arthropoda; class Insecta; order Lepidoptera; family Geometridae; genus Scotopteryx; species Scotopteryx bipunctaria. The sequence goes on along the minus strand of OX439458.1, from coordinate 1,819,521 downwards.
ACGAACCTAAAATCGACTAAAGCGGTTATTTGTATCAAACAGCTCTAGGCTTGTACGGGAAATTCAGTGGCTGGTATTGGAAAGACGTACCTGGGTTCACGGCTGACTCGAGTCCGGGGGCCTTCCAAGATAGCACCGATATTGTCCGCACTTGTAGAAATCCACAGGACTGGTGAAAGGGTCTCACAGATCGTGTCGTCTGTTCGAAAAGAAGGACCGTAGACACGCACACACAACGCGATAGAATACCGGCGCGGGCGCGTGGGAAAATCGGGGCAAACGGCAGTCAGGGTGCGTAAACGTTCGTCTCCGATGACGGTGGAGCGAGGAATGTTGGCCGATTCCTTCACGAGAGCGCGTGAGAGGCGACGTCAAACCAACCAGCCAATAAGAAAACAGATAGGTCAAAAATGATTTCTCGACCTACCCTCCAAATTGTGTCTGCTTGCACAGGAAATGTATTGCTACCCACACCAACAATTTAAGAATGCACTCATTATCATCATCACAATAAATAAAACAAAAATGTGAAAAAAAATCAATTCCGGTACGGAACATAGCCGCTCACCTTAAAAGAACGTGGTTGTTTTAACGAAATATACACAAAAAAAATAGTAAGAAATACGAAAGGAAAAGAAAAAAAACAAAAAAAAATATGATATTTGATTAGGTACTAACTAAATGCTCAACTAGTAAAGTAGATTTATTAATCTAAAGGAAGCGGACAAATCTTAACGACGGGTCTCCTCGTAAAAGAGTTTCCCATTTTAAGAGTGACAGCACGGGTAATGTTATCACTGCCCGGGTGCAGAGCGTGTACTCTGGCTAACCTCCACTGTAAAGGGGGTAGGTTGTCATCACGCACAACAACAATCATGCCTTCACGGATTGGAGGTCCACGACTATGAAACCATTTTTGAGATTGTTGTAATTCATGTAAATACTCGCAACTCCAACGTTTCCAAAAATGTTGAACGCTTTGTTGAATCCATCGCCATCGAGTAAGCCGATCAGGATTAAAGTCCGTCAACGAAACGTCCGGTAGGGCCGTGATAGGACCGCCTATCAAAAAATGTGCTGGAGTCAGCGGTAAGGGGTCTTGGGAATCAGTACTCAAGACGCAAAGAGGGCGCGAGTTCAACACTGCCTCAACCTGACAAAGAAGAGTATGCATTTCATCGTAGGTTTGTGTGCGAGAACCAAGAACACGATACAAATGATGTTTGAAACTTTTTACACCAGCTTCTACTAATCCACAAAAATGTGACCCGATAACGGGTTGAAAATGAAAAGTAAGGTTTTGACCTAATACCTTTTCATGAAACGCCTTTTGAACTGAATCTGAATTTAGAAATGCATATAACTCTTGTAAGTAGTTATTACACCCAACAAAGTTTTTGCCGTTGTCAGAGTAGATGTCCGTACATAAACCCCGACGAGACGTGAAACGTCGTACCGCAGCTAAAAACGATTTAGTAATAAGATCTGAAACTAATTCGAGATGCTTCGCCTTTACACTCATGCAAACGAAAACTGCAACGTAGGATTTTATTATTTTAGCGTTCCTAATCTTATTAGCGCGCACATAAAATGGTCCGGCGTAATCAACAGCTGTTTTTAAGAATGGACGCGCTGATTGTATACGTACGCTAGGTAAAGGAGCCATGCGTGGCTGTGTGTGAGTTGGCCGCGCTCGAAAACAAGAAATGCATTTATGTATACGCTGTCTGATTATGTTTCGTGCCGATAAAATCCAATATTTTTGCATCAACAAATATTGCGTAGACTGGGGACCAGCATGTAAATGGGTGACGTGTGCATCATCAATAATTAACGTAGTTAAATGATGTTTTTTAGGAAGTATCAATTGATGTCTAGATTCAAACGAAAGAAGAGATTTATGCAATCGCCCGCCCACACGTAATAAGTTGTCCTTATCTAAAAACGGAGATAAGCGTTTCAATTGACTTGAGGATTGTTTCCCCAGTGTTATGTTTTTTATATCGTCCGCGAAAACGGACTGTTGAATTCTACCTATTATTAACTTTAGGTTAGAGTTATATTCGGGCACAGTAATGTGCGCAGGGAAAGAAGTTTGAGTTTTTCTACATTTATGATAAAATCGAAAAATGTACGATATGACACGAACCAGTTTTCCTAACGATGAAAATTTTGAAAATACCTCGAGCTCGCCTACAGAAGATGGTGTTGCGAGAAGAGGAGGATTGCGTTTTTCTTCCTGTGTAACAGGACCTTGAATGAGCATAGGCCACAATTTTGGTTCTTCAACTAACCAACTAGGGCCACAGAACCATAAAACGTGTTTGACAAACACCGAGGGCAGCATGCCTCGGGAGGCTGAATCGGCCGGGTTGTCGTACGATGGCACATGTCGCCAACAACCGGCTGGTACTCGTGACAGTATGTCACTGGTACGATTGGACACGAAAGTTTTCCATTCATGTGGTGATGAGCGTAGCCATGCTAACACAATCGTGGAATCTGACCATGCGTAGACATGATCGAAATGAATTCGGTCGCCGTAAGCGAGCATTACTTTTCTTATTAGTTTAGATAACAGTTGGGCTGCCATAAGTTCAAGTCGCGGGATAGATAAACGCTTCAACGGCGCAACACGCGTCTTTGCCAACACAAGAAAAACACGAATCTTGTTGTCGCTGCATTTACACCTAACATAAACACATCCAGAATAAGCTCGTTCACTAGCATCTGAAAAGCCATGCAACTCGATCGATGTAGCCTTGTCGAAAATGTGACGAGGGAAAAAACATTCAGCTAAGAGCGGAAGCTCACTGGTGAAGCTTGACCACGCGTTGACTATATCAATGGGCGGTGACTCATCCCACCCGGTCCCAGCGATCCACAGTAATTGCATAATATGTTTTGCATACAAAATCACAGGCGATAATAAACCTAGGGGATCGTAGATTTTTGCGATTTCCGACAAAATGGATCTTTTAGTACATGTCGAGTCAGAAGATTGAACATTGAATGAGAAACCATCCGAACAAGGGTTCCATTGGAGTCCGAGTACTTTTATTGAAGTATCATTCTCCACTAGTGCGAACGAAACATTATCCGGCCGCTCACCGTGAGGTGAGGGCGCTGCGGCGAGAATCGCCGGCGAGTTACTATGCCATTTTCGAAGTTCGAACCCTGCGCTTGCACAGACATCTACTAATTGTTTTTGCAGAGCGAGTGCCTTGGCCTCGTCGGCCTCTCCTGTAATAATATCATCGACAAAGACGGAGTCCATCAAAACTGCTGACGCGAGCGGAAATTTCTCAGCCTCATCCTGTGCGAGTTGGCGCATCACACGTAAAGCGAGATAAGGAGATGAGCTCACGCCGAAAACAACAACTTTTATTTTATAATCCAGAATGGGTGCGTCAGGAGAGGATCGCCAAAGTATGCGTTGATAGTCCCAATCTGAATTTCTAACCGCAATATTACGGTACATAGCTTTGATATCAGCTGTAAACACGACATTATGAATTCGAAATTTTAACAAAATATCGACAATGTCCGAATGAAGCTTCGGACCGGTAAGCAAAAGATCATTTAATGAGTGACCATTTGTGGTTTTACAACCAGCATCGAACACTACCCGAACCTTAGTAGTTTCGCTAGACTCTTTGACCACGCAGTGGTGCGGAATATAATAATGAGAAGTATCATCTTTGGAGGGGGGATCACAAAGTTCCATTTGGTTCAAATCTAAATACTCTTGTAAGCACGAGTGGTATTCCCTTTTCAGGGCAGAATTACGTTCTAAACGATATTCTAATTTTCGAAAACGCGAGAGAGCGATGTCACGGGATTGACCTAGTATAGGTGCACTTTTGAATGGAAGGGCCACTACATAGCGACCGGATTCGTCACGTGTGTGCGATCCTTCGAAAAAAGATTCGCACAATCTTTCATCAGCAGAAAGGGTTTTTTCTTCTGGAACTGCCTCCAGCTCCCAGAACTTTTGAAGGTCGTTGTCCTCGAAAAAGGAGCTATGACAAACCTGGAGTGGCGGCGGGTTCACCACATCGAAAAAAACCTTTCCCATCAACAAATAACCGAAAATACTATTCATTGCAATCGGTGCATCGGGGTGACCTTTGACAATGTTTCCTAGCAAAATGTGAGATAGAATATCTGCACCTAAAAGCATTTCAATGGGTTGAGAGCTGTGAGCATTAAAATCAGGATCAGCTAAATACAAATTTTTGATGTGCGGCCACGCATCTATAGGTACCGGTATTCTAGGCAGGGTCGAAACTAGTTTTGGTAAAATTAAAGCCTCCACTGAAATAGCTGGTATATCCTGATTTCGAGGACTGATAACGCACGTAACTATACCTTTCGGATAAATCGGTTTTTCTTCACCGATACCAAAAATCGGAATATTAATATTCCTAGAGCTCAAGCCTATGCGTCTAGAACAAGCCTCCGTAATAAAACTAGCTTGACTTCCCGAATCAACTAAGCAACGTAATTGATGTTTCACCGTACCAACGTGTATATTGACGAGCGCGGTAGAAAGCATTACGGTCCATTTCCTCGTAGAGGGCGCAATGGACGACTCGCAGTTCGCGCTTATCGCGTGGTTCACGGCGGTCGTTTGAGGTAGCACGGCAGGAGGGCCGGGTTCAGACGCGACAACCATATGTTTCTCCGAAGGAGGGAAAGAGACGGCCTGATTTGAATGAATAGGCTTGTTTACCTGATTCTCAAAGTGCAATAATGAATGATGTCGTTTATTGCACGATCGACATGTATATTTGGAATTACAGTTTACGAGACTATGACCAACATTCAAACAATTGTAGCAAACATTTTTGTTTTTTATGAAATTATACCTATCACCGGGAGACATATTCAAAAACTTAGAACACCTCGGTAGGATGTGCTGCGCATCGCACAAAATGCATTGCTTCTCGCTTTGTACGTCGGATGATTCGGTAGCTGCAAACGAGCGACGCGGACCCGACCCGGAGGGCGCATTCGATCGATATGGATCCACGCTGTTTGCGCGGGAACGAGAACTGCTATCTATCCGCTTTGATTCCTTCAATTCACCACCGGTCATAATTTCAAATGTGGAAATTTCCTGTTCTAAGAACCTAATGAGCACATCTACGTTAGGTATTTCGGACGGTTTTGAAAGAGATAATTCAAAACGCTTACGAATGGTATTAGGAATTTTTCGCAACAAAACGTTCAACAAAATGAAACTCCATTCATTCACTGGGAAACGCATCGTTTCAAGAGCCTTAATGTTTTCCATGTATACATTTAGCAAATTTCGTAGATTGGAATATGACTCATTGGTACAGGTGTTACAGTCCAGAATGCGATCCAAATGTTTCGAAGCAATAATTCGGCGGTTTTCGTACCTATTTTTAAGAATATCTAACGCAACTAAATAGTTTTCGTCTGTAATGGGAATCGATTTTATCAAATTATGAGGTTCGTTTTTTAAAGTTAACAACAGATAACGAAACTTCTCCGCTGGCGTGTAGGCATCATTGTTGTGAATCAACGCTTGATATAAATCAAAGTATGAGGGCCAATCAGTAGATTCACCGCTAAATGACGGCAACGGTAACGTTGGCAATTTATGTAAATGTAAACTATGATTATGTGCATGAGGCATTGAATTAATGTTAGTGCGACTCATGCGCCTAAATTCCTGACTGGCTTCTTTCAAATTATTTACATGAACTAAAATAGCATAATAACAATCATTAAAATCGTTACGAATTTTTAACTGTTCGTCTTTGTTAAACAACTTCGACTTCATCAACGCTTTTTCAATTTTAGATTGAAGTTTACTAAACTTTCTTTGTTGAGCATTTAGATCAGTAGATCTTGATTTGAATTGAACTTGATCAGTAGTAGCAAATAATAACGTTCTTTTAATGTCTTCTAGAATAATATCTCGCTCGAAAATATCTTGTTCAATTCCCGCGTCGTCCGCCATTTTGCGTAGCAAAGATGAGCAAAAACGACCAACGGAAAATTACAAAATGTACACGTAGTGTAGCAATGAAACCAATGAAAGATGACACAATCTGGAGGAATCAAGAAATATATCCGGCTCGAAGGACCAAAAAGTATGTACGGGAAATTCAGTGGCTGGTATTGGAAAGACGTACCTGGGTTCACGGCTGACTCGAGTCCGGGGGCCTTCCAAGATAGCACCGATATTGTCCGCACTTGTAGAAATCCACAGGACTGGTGAAAGGGTCTCACAGATCGTGTCGTCTGTTCGAAAAGAAGGACCGTAGACACGCACACACAACGCGATAGAATACCGGCGCGGGCGCGTGGGAAAATCGGGGCAAACGGCAGTCAGGGTGCGTAAACGTTCGTCTCCGATGACGGTGGAGCGAGGAATGTTGGCCGATTCCTTCACGAGAGCGCGTGAGAGGCGACGTCAAACCAACCAGCCAATAAGAAAACAGATAGGTCAAAAATGATTTCTCGACCTACCCTCCAAATTGTGTCTGCTTGCACAGGAAATGTATTGCTACCCACACCAACAATTTAAGAATGCACTCATTATCATCATCACAATAAATAAAACAAAAATGTGAAAAAAAATCAATTCCGGTACGGAACAAGGCTGATGATGAAAATTATGATGAGTTCAGTCATAACAGTCATCACCCCACATAATTATGATTTGCATCAATGCCATTTGCTCGAAGTTTAAAAATAGATATTACAGCATGGATACGATTCTGATGCAGTTCTATAAACTGCAATACTACAGCCACCAATAAAAGTATTTCACAATAAGAAACTTGCCTACAAATATTAAATTATACTCGGTAGGTACATACATTTGATGTTGGTAGTTTAAGGTTAATTTATATTTGGAATAGCTGCCACCCACGGCTTCGCTCGCGTGGTATCCGGAAAAATATAGCCTATATGTTAATCCAACACATGTACCTACTATGTATACTTATTCCAAGTTTCATTCAAATCCGTTCAGCCGTGTGATTGAAGCACAAACATACAAAAATTCTCACTTTCATATTTATAAATAGTAGGATACACTTCTTATGTTTTTTTACTCTCATACTACAATGTCATACACATTCCACCCCCTTTTTGGTAGTATTTTTGACCCCCCACACCCTAAAAAATACTCTTCAAGTTTCATACGATAGCTGCCTATGTTCGTTGATTTTAAGTCAGCCAGCTTCATAAGAATACCTTTAGATTTATTTGAACTTTTGCGATCGCTTGTACCTATTACCCAGTGCACAACAGCAAAGTCAATTGTTCAAACAAAGTCAGCAGGCAGATTTAGAAACGGCCTTGGTAGACGAAATAGCACATTGCATCTACAAAGTCACAAAAATGTTTAACTACACACAGTTAGATGTTGCTGTTCTAATAAATAAATAAAATAAAAATTGTTTATTTCGGACACCTGATCCATTATTGGTTAGTACCTAACTAAAAGTTTTAAAGTAAGTAAAAGTTTAAAAGTGTTCTGAGATGTTACTTATACGCAATCGGGTTATTTGTGAAATAAATACAGCGGTAGGTAGGTACCTAACCTACTTGTATGGATACTTTTGTAGGTACTGTTTAGTCATGAGACTCAATAAATGTCTTGCCATTATCGACTCTTTGTATGCAGACGCAAGACACAAAAATCTTTGATAAACAAAGTACATTTCAGCATTCCTCATTATGAAGATTAAAATATTCAATAATTCTAAATCTTGTATAATAAGCCGTTTTGTATTCAAACGCTGCAATAAAATAATAAGAGCTACAGCTTACAGAGTCTGTTCTATTGCCGCTATACCTACCAACAAATAATAAAAATAAAAAATAAAAGGAGGATCCCATACAAGAAACAATTTTTAATGTACGATGGTACGGAACCCTTCGACTCGCTCTTGACCGTTTTTATAGTTTTTCTGCTTTCATCCGATGTTGAGTACCTAAGTAACTTCATCTCCCATCGTCAGTAGGTAAGGATAAAAAGATTGAAAATTTCAAAATAAATCTAGGTACTAACCAAATAGGCCATCTCTATAATAGGCGGTCTCCATTTACCACGATCCTGGCATACTTTTTTCGATTCATTCACTCTCTGTCATTACATTCTTCGTGCATGCTCGTCGGAATGAATTCAAAATGATGGTTCAATACTTGAATTTGATGGTTACCTCAAAAGACACGTTGTTCCCTTCGGTGCCGATGAGTTTGGCGCTCCAGGAGTGCTTGTCAGGCACTGAGTCTGGCTTGACGAAGACTGATCCTTGCGTGTCCATCACTGGGGCGTCTCCTGTGAACACGCACATTATAGGACATACATAAGTTATCAATGTCAGGAAGGCATCATGAAACTTGAATTTTGGCAATGAATGGAGTTTTTGATAATTGACATAGCATATTTTTCACCCGGTTCCAATATTCTAGTAACGAACGACTGATCGTTCATTAGGTATCTTAGCAATGTTGTTATCCGTCGAAAAGAGCGCTATCTCGGAACAAGCGCTATAAGTTCATTTTTTGACAAAAAACAACGCTATTGACATAGCATATTTTTTGCTATGGCAATGAACGCTCCATCGATCGGTCATTAGTAAAATATTGGAACCAGGAATAAGAGAGTCTACCTGATTCTACTATTCTAACAACGGATATCCTTTATTTGAAAACACGGACCGAGCATGAGCCATGATTCACAGTTGAGCATTCTTACTTATATAAGAAAAAACATAGAATGCGTCCATCTACTTCTCTCCCCGAGCATGTCATAAAAGTCGACTAAGGGATGGTATCCTCCAAAATGATTTATTTATTTATTTATTATTATAAACATAAATACAACATTACAGAAAAGTACTTCTAAGAAGTCATATTTACGGACACATAATAAAAATTTACAAAAATATCTATAAACTAGCTGCCACCCGCGGCTTCGCTCACGTGGTATCCGGATAAAAAATAGCCTATATGTTAATCCGGTATATGTACTATGTATATTCCAAGTTTCATTCAAATCCGTTTAGCCGTTTAGGCGTGATTGAGGCACAAACATCCAAACATCCAAACTCACAAACTTTCGCATTTATAATATAAAGTAAGATAAACAATATGAGATACAATAAGCAAGTATTCCCAAGGAGGGTTGACGTCAGGCAGGCGGCCAGTCATAAAACACCTTAGCCAAAACTCTTACAGCATGATCCTTGGATCATGCTGTGCCGACCCCACATAGATTGGGATAAGGGCAGGAAGGTGGTGATGACTCAAAAGGCTCACCAAGTGTGAATAGAAGCTGTATCATGTCATTGGCTTCGTCATAGGGTCGGTTGAAGCCGATCACTCCATTGAAGGGCTGACCACGGCGCACTATTGTACCCCCTTCTTGTTCCTCGTTCACTGCTTCATATCTAAACAAAAATATCATATTACTAAGGCCTTTTACCATCTGTAACAGATGATTTATACAGCGTCCGGAGGCAATTTTTACCTTCACAAATGGGACGCTGTAGTGCCCGGAACGAATTAAGATGGAGTAGGCTTGCCCAGCACCTATTCCATCCTCTCAGCTTAGTCGGCCTTGTCCACAGGAAAGACATGGTCAATACGTGTGGAGCTGACTAAGCCGCGGGTTTCCTCACGATGTTTTCCTTCACCGTTTGATAGAACTGGTATAGCGCACATAAATTTTTCGCACAGAAAAATCTATTTTAGTTAATTTCAGTTAAGGTAAAAGTTGCCTCCTCACGCTGTATAAATAAATTACTAGATGGTAAAAAGGCATTACTTGATAGTATTGTGAATCTGTGCATTATCCCGCGGGTAGAAGTACACGATGTCTACCAGTAGTGGATCCATTTTGAGTGACTGATATTCCTGGAAAGATGCAATAAAATAATAATTCATTCAGATGTTCATTTCACGTCATAAAACAACAATAATAATCGAAAACTTGCAGCCATCCCCATATAGATGGTCCAACATGTTGGAGAGGATAGGTACTATTCCTACTAGGATATCTACGTAAATGTTTAGCGGCATTTGAGCTAACTTTAATATTTTCACCACGCTAGATCCAAAAAACTAGTGATACGAAGTATCTTGGCTAGTATTACATAGCTACATTATCTAGAATCTAAAACAGATCTAGATTCTGGGTAGACGCGGAACATTTTATTGCGGATAAATTTAAAATATTTGTGATTTCCACAGTATATTCAAAAACTAGTTACTATACTAAGTAAGTTTGTTCGTATGAGCTAGTGGCCAACTCTTGAGACGGAGTTTTTAGGCCGCCTAAGGGCCTCCGTCATGGCTTAATGACTTAAAAGCCGAGACCGACAATTTAACGTGCCATCCGAAGCACGGAAGCGTTAAGCTCTTAACTATAGGTACTAGTTTTTCTAGCGTCTTGAATATTATTTTTATCCTTTTGATAAACTGCGTGCGTTGATCTAGCTTTATTTTCATAGATGATGTTCAGTTTGTTATTAATAATTTCTAGATCATTGAATACCTAGATCTGACATTGAATAGCTAGATCTGGCAAGGCTTAGGTATTCAGTGATAGCAAAAAGAATAGACAATTTGATAGTCAGTAACATAGTTTCTGCTTGAATTTTAGAATATAATTGATGGCCTGATCACCTATCCATTTTAGGACTTTGAATCAGCTGTGCTGCAGGTTTTCTTATGATTATTGTGGGCCTGCCCACCCCTTTAGAAATACGGGCGTGATAATAAATCCTACTATATTATAAATGTGAAAGTTTGTGAGGATGTTTGCATGTTTGTCCCTCAATTACGCCTATAGGGCTGAACGGATTTGAATGAAACTTGGAATAAACATACTTAGTACATGTGCTGGATTATCATACCTAGATAAGCTATTTTTTATCCGGGTATCACTAGAGCGAAGCAGTTTGTATGTACATACATAAATTGACATAGTTTTAGTAACGAGCAGTCAATAGAAATAGTACCTACCTAGCTATCCAGATGTAAATTGTATGAAAGTTTGGTTTACTCTTGTTAACTAAAACCTTTACCATCAAAAGAAAAACTAATAAATAATTTAGCAAATAACCAATAAAAAATAACTAAATAAGTAACAAAAAAAATACCTTAGAAAACAAAATAAAATATTAAATTCACTTCACGTATCACAAAACACGATCAATGTTCGCGAAAATCAAATAAAGAATATAATGTCAGAGGAACGATACTGCGCCGGCTCACGCAATGGACTGACTCTACGTTTGCTAGGCCATCCTTTAAGAATATCGCGAGATTCGGACGCCTCAGACTGTAGGGTGACAATATTTCTGAATAATTTTTCCTCATCGTCATTTTCCCGCCCTTACTCCACCAGGTAGAGTCGGCACACATGTTTCCCTCTTCCATTTTTTTATTATTCCCGAATATTAATGAATTCAAGGAAGTAGCTTCAGTTTTGTTCCCAAAAATTTTGTAAATTAAAAGTATAATAAAGGTTTATTTTGTGCCAAAAATATGACTTAAGTCATACAATAATTATTTGTTATTTTTAATATTATATTTTCATCAAAGTGTCATAAATTATGACTCATAATCATATTATGTTTCTTTTTTTTCTGAGAAATAAATATTATAACATGGAAACATTACTCTAAAATAATGACGAAATTAATAGCAAGAAAAATATGACACTTGTAATTTGAGTATGCGTTGATATTTTTAATTTCTAGTATGAAAAATCTGATATTATGATCGCAGCGTATAGCGCGTTTATGTCTTTTGAATGCAACTTCTCAACAAAAACGTTAGGTATGACATTTTATTATTTATTTTTTTACTAGATGGCGCTACTAGTATTAGTGGATCGCACAATCTTTGCATTTTGAGAAATCGTTCCGTATTTCGATCAGGATTACCATTATATTACAAATATCAGTTGGAATTTTATTTATTTTTACCGTTTACTAAATTTTTTACAATCATTATCATCATTTGCTACCCGACTTCACTCACTGCCTACATACTATATAGACCTATATACTATAATAGGCCTCCCTTGTGCTATCCTCATCCAGGTCTAGCATTTTATAGTAAACTATAAATATTGTGAAGCAGTAATAAAAAAGTTATTAAATATTTTTCTTCTCATGTAATTCTTTTGTGTATTTACAATAATGGTTTTATTTTATTGTAATGATTATTTAAAGCTAACAATCAAAGTATCAAAGTAATCAAAATATTGTCCTACTTTTTCATGATTCTTAGTGTCTCTATAAGTCTACAAATTTGCAGCATATTTTCTATAAATAAATTATGTGTCTACCAAGTGTTTCCCAAAGGCCGGCGATGTCCCCGCCATAGATTATAAAATAGAGCATTATGACGTCACATCTCATCGCCCACATATTGTGGCTGGTTTAGGTGCAAAGTCGTAAATAAATTACTGTTAAAAGCTTTGACAAGTAATTACTTGGGATTATAGAAGTTTGTGTCGCAAGGGTCATTGGGCATTACAAATTTTACATCATAATAATCTTCTTTTCTTCTAAAAATACATTTAATAACAGAAAGAAACTTACAACAGACTAATATACAAATATGATTCATAAAATACAAAAGAAACAGTCGGGCTATCTAAGAATCGTTGCAAACGGTAGCTCACCTGATCCAGCTCATCAGACGGTGGAAGCGTGTCCAAGACGCTGGCCGCATTGCCACGCTAGATGGCAATACTGATCCGCTGAGCCAAATAAGAACCAGCTCTTTTCTTCTTCACTATTATTAAGAGATAAAGTTTGTTTCAAGCAGATTTTGGAAATTCTTTCACTGACAGAAATACGGCATAATATAGCCTGTAACATCCTAGAGTGTCACAGGCTATATTTGATTACTACGTACTTGCGTAGTCTATACTAATATTATAAAGCTGCAGAGTTTGTTTGTTTGTTTGTTTGAACGCGCTAATCTCTGGAACTACTGGTCCGATTTGAATGATTCTTTCAGTGTTGGGTAGTCCATTTATCGAGGAAGGCTATAGGCTATGTTTTATTTTATTCAAAATTAGGGATCCGTAATAAAATTGCTATTTTGTAACACAAGGTGTAAAATCGAAAACCTATTTTTGCGTGCGCTGCAAAAACTATTGACAATAGAACAAAATGATGTAGTACGGGTTTGTAGATCCCATTAAGACCTACAAAAAAGTCCGCGAGAACATATATCTAGCTATCATGGTTTAATCACAATAACCGATTTTGTGTTCAAAATAATTATTAAATCGTCTGAAGAAAAAAAACTACGTTAAATATGTATCGTAATATTAATCTTTATCGAAATTAAGCATTATGTTATCAAGAGTATTTATGTAGAAGTAAAATACTTTTTGTTTCATCTCAATCGGATATTTCGTTTAAAAGTTATCACGTGTGTAAGAAGTTAAGAGTTGGTACCTAATAATGAGTTATGGGCCATAGTCCATTTATTGAGGGAGGCTATAATATAGGCAATATTTTATCTCGGCATTTCCACGGAAACGAGAAAAACGCGGGTGAAACCGCGGAGCACAGCTAGTAATCAAATATAGCCTGTATCTCTTTTTTACTAAGCCTCTGCTGTCCATCCGTCCGTCCGTCCGTCTGTCAGCGGGTTGTATTTATTGTATATATAGTAGGTACGATTAATAGATAGAGTTGATTTTTTTACAGAATATGTGTTTCTATTGCCGCTATAACAACAAACAATAAAAGTAAAAGGGGACCCCATACAAGAAACATTTTTAATATACGATGGTACGGAACCCTTCGTGTGCAAATTCGACTCGCACTTGACCGAATTCATTTGCAATTCGGAGATTCTATTTTTACATACCTTACCGCGTTAACGCAGTTTGAAATCAGAATACGTAAATAGAAATAAGCTGCATCATATTTGTAAATCCCGTTATTTTAATGACAAAATAATGTACAGTCACGGAATGAAAAGGTTCGTCACCTTGAGGTATTGTTGTGAAGTGTTCAATACACTTCAAAAATCATGAAATCGGTCCAGCTAGAGGCCCTTACCCACAGCCCTGCAAGAAAAAGAGAGCTGCTGACGACCCGATTCGAATGACATTGTCAATTATCAAAATTAAAAAAAATAAAGGATAAAAACTCAGAACAATAAATTGTTCTGAGGATAAAAAGTAGCCTAGTTATGTCCATCCCCGTCAGAGAGTAGTTTCGCCTTTTAAATATTAGTAGATAGGTCGTATGGATAAGGAACATTCACACAAAAGTTTTATTTTGTAGGTACCTAAGGCTTCCTAGATGGCACAATCAGGACCAACTAATATTCAAACTTCGAAATAATTTATTTGATCAAATATCAACAAGGATCATTTTGAAACTTCAATATTTAGGTACCTAATTTAATTTATTATCCTAGTAGGTACTTATTAAACTACTTACATAGGTACTGTTTACAATCCCATGGGGCTAACCCTGGTTAACCCCATGAGGTTAAATATAGTACTTACCTATAGGTTTAATCCCAACCTCAAAAACAATGTTACGGTACCTAGCTAATCATATTAATTGACCTACGTCAATGAAGTTCGACAAGGAAGTTTCAAAATACTGAATAGTGTCGTTGACCTCTTATCAGTGTGTTTGTCAATTCAGTTGATTTGCTGTTCTAAGGTCAATCCTACCTTAAAATAATTTTCCTGATTATTTTTCCTTGTTGCTTCATTTTGTACTCCAAAACAATCTTCCAAAAACATTCTAAAAGTATTGTGGTTAAAGTCATCAGAAAATCTGTCAAAAACTCGTCACTTGAGACGTGGTCAATTCTGAGTCACGTTTGAGTATTCGGGGGTTAGGTACTTATCCTGTCTGAGGTAAGCGCCAGCCCTTTGGCCATTGGTCACATCCACCAGCTTCTAGAGGATAACTTATTGTTGATATAATATGTCATTATTGTGTAATTAAATTAAACGCGTGTTCTCATGTATCAGATGCATCTTTATTGTAAAGTATTATAATTATAATATACTCTCTGCTGGACTGGGAGTAAAGAAAAAACATAGAATGCGTCCAGCTGCTTCTCTCCCCGAGCATGTCGTAAAAGTTGACTAAGGGATAGTATCCTCCAACATGATGAGATACAATAAGCAAGTATTCATAAGGTGGGTTGACGTCCGGTCGTAAAACACCTTAGCCAAAACTTTTACAGCATGATCCGGATCATGCTGTGCCGACCCCACATAGAGTGGGATAAGGGCAGGAAGATGATTATAATTGTATCTAATATACCTAGGTACTTATACTTTATAATAAATTGCCTAATTTCTTACTAGAAAAAGGAGACATGATTTTTGACAAAGCACTAAAAGAATGGTTGGCATTAAACTGTTTTTACACAATTGAAGAATTTTTGGACTCTTAATTTAATTTAATATTATATTTTATCATGATTTGACTGTAATTTAGTTTTCTTGATTTGTTTTTTTATTTTTTATTTTATTAAGTTTTGACATTTCTTTTTTTTTCTTTATATATATTTATTTTTAATTTAATTTTAGTTCCCTAGATAATAAGTATTTGTATGTCATATTATTATGACTGAATATGCTGGACTCCATTGACATTATAAACAACAAAAATGTAAAATTATGACCATATTCAAGACAAATAAATGATCTTTATCTTTATCTTTATCTTTACATAAAGACAAGACAAGACGAACAAGATGTATCTTATTATTATTAATAGCCCCTACTAAAACTATTTCATCCTTGCCTTTTTTGCCATTAAGTTAGCAGGTTTGATCCAGTCAGACAAGATATTCGTATTTAAAATCGTTGTAATTAGTGATTTCCAGTTCTGTGATCAGACATAATAAAACTGGTACTCATTAAAACCAGACTACACGTGTCGAAAAAGGAAATATTCGACGTTTAATGTGTAACCGGTTTTTTTTCTCCAAAATGGATAAAATATTTTGATCATTCGACGCCCTGTAGATGTATATTGGCCGTTATGTTTATAAGATCTGTAACTTTTCTAATGTTACCTGGAATAAAGTTATTGTATTGTAAGTATAATGTGTTATTTTTTACATACAAACAAATAAAGTTAACAGTTTTTTGTCGGTCAGCCGGTTTTTATTTTTGTAATCAATTGCTCGTTTCGCCTTATTCAGAAAGTACAATCACCAATGAAGCAATACTTCCAAAGGAATGTTCATCTCTTGGTAAAAAAAACTGAGTGTCTTAGTCAGTATTCCTACGATCATATGTGATGACGGATCGCGGATATCACGCCTCCACCCATCACGACGTACTTGCTGCGGTAACTAAATGACTAATTCTTGAATTAATTTACTTACACGAGTAGTTTGCAACAAAGAGTGGTTCTGTTTTGGGTCAGATCACATCTGTAAGCTGAAGACAGCATTGACGACGTACATCGACATCTACGTAGACGCGTAAGGAGGGAATGAAGGTGATTGAGGCACAAAATACAAACATCCTCACAAACTTTCACATTTATAATATAGTAGGATTGTAAAAGATGATAGCTGCAGTCAGGCGCGGGCGCAGCCTGAAATTTTGAAAGGGGTCACTAAATAATAAAATATGTCGAGTATAATTTTATTGCACACATTATAAAACAAATGGAAGCCTTCTATGTTTATTGTCATCGCGGCTAGGGGCAGAAAATTGCTTTTCTATATTTTGTAAATTTGACGTGTAAGATTTTTGGGTCATGTCCCCTGACCCCCCCCCCCCCCTGCCCCTTTGGACCGCGCCTGGCTGCAGTAGTTTTACTGAAACTGTTTCGAAACTATCAACCAATATGGAAACAAGGAAGGCAGGGAGGACCTATTATGGGTATGTGATGGACTGATGCGTGTTTCACGTCATGCACACACCCATGTGAGTCAATGTTTGTGGCTAGCTCTACGTTGGTTTTGTCATAGCTACGCCACAAAGCTATCCCTAGTAATAGATGACCACAGACAGTACCTACCTAGGCGCTATGTTTACGAGAAAGATAGGTACCTACAGTAGTGCCACAAATAATGAATTTTCGTCTAGCTTCTGAAATACAAACTAACGCAATGATGACATGTAATACAGAGATGTTACAATAATTATGTAGATACTTATTTTTAAAGGGTTGATTCAGTTATTAATAATTGACTTTTAGTTGCATATTCGGACAAATTGGGTTTTCATACAGAGCACAAGTTTGCCGAGTCGCACATTATACAAACACAAGCTGCGTGATTCATAATGAATCTTTTAAAAACAGCTTGATTGGGTAAAACAGATAACGGCGGTTGGGTTTTAAGTTTTTCCTCCTTGAAAAGTGGTGGAATGCCCGAGACATCATCAATTATCATCCATTCTCTCTGTAAGTACTTATTATTATAATACTTTTTGTTTGGGTACCACACGAACAAAGTCGCGGTCGGAAGCTAGTTGCATGACAAATAACTTACCATTAGCTGAGTAAAGATACGAACCACAGATGCAATACTCAGAAATATCATCCCATAACCAGAGAAAATTACGGTTGATTGAATTCCTACTGAGTTCTTGACATACTTCTCTGATAAATCAGAACATCATTTATTTTAAACCCTATGAACTACATTTTAAGATTGAAAATCAAGGTTTTGCTCATGTCGCAAAGCTTGCGAAACTTTTTCCATACCATTCTTACCAACCATGGTATTTAAAACTTTACGCACCAAGAAATAAGGTTACATGTTCTTTGTTGCTGGCAAACTAAATACCTACACTTCGAAGAATTGGGGATCTGTGAATCAGTTTCGACGTAAAACATGACAAGTTTATCCTGTCCTTTCTAGGTCACGGCCAAGTGTGATGTCTGCCGAACAAATTAATTTATTCATAGGTAATTAATTTCGAAAATTGATACAATTCTTCGTAATTCTGTTAGTGTGGAGTTCATGCAAAGTGCATTGTAAAATATGAATCAGACTAATTATTACAAATGCGAAAGTTTGTGTAATGTACTATCTGGTTCCCATAGTACAAGTTTTGCTTAGTTTGGGGCTAGATGGCGCTGTGTGAAATGTCCATAAATATTTATTTACCTACTTAGGTATGTTTCTTCTTATCCTTTTACATTAAGAATTAAGCCCGATTCCTTGGACACTTTTTTTACATAAAAAGCCAAGACTTTGGAAATGAGACGTGGCCTCTTACTAATTGGCATCAGAAAAGCAGCGTGCTATGGAGAGAGCTAAGCTTGGTATATCATTACGTGATAGAATCAGAAATAAGGAAATTCTTAGGGGAACTAGAGTAAAACTCTTAGAGCAAGTTAAAGTGGCAATGGGCATCAGGTCATAAAGCTTGAAGAACTGGTAGGTACCTAACTGTAAGGGACTGATGAAGTGAAAAACGACCCCTACTCGATGAACCTCTGCATTGAGGTGACTCTGCAGTACCTAGACTTCTATAGACTGATGATGATGATGATGATGATGACATTAATCTAAAAGTAAGGCGCACACTAGATTCCCATAAAAAGCAGTAGTACCTAATAGGGCATGTAAACCGATTAACCGATTAACCGAAAAACCGGTTAACCGGCCGATTTTAGGGCGGTTTTTAACCGGTTTTTTGGGCCAAAATAACCGGTTTTTCGGTTTTTTTAAAATGAGTAATAAATGACAAATTCGTTTAAAACGACGCCTTGCAGACTTTATTTAGAACGACCATAACAATCTACCTAATTAAATTACAACATAATACGTTAAAATTGCAAAAATACAAACAAAAACTTCTCAGAAAACTTTATCTTTGGACCGCATAAAATGTCGTTAGTGAATATCGTAGTGAAAATACGCTATTATTATTAGCTAAGCAGAGTAAGATAGCAAAGGAAGCGGGGCGTTGCATGAGCGCACTGGGCGCCTCCATCGCTGCGGTCAGCGGTCGAACTGGCAAATTGTTTGTCAGACGCGATAGTACTGTTCTGTGATCAGTTCAGAATTACACTCATGGACTTATTTAGAGAAACGCTTCATTAATCGAAAAAAAAAGACTGAAATAATGTACAAAAAGTTCTTCGTACAAACTGGCTATAATATCTTAATGTTTAATTTGAAAAAAGAATTACTTCAATAGTCTGTTGTTTCAGAGTTTCAATTGTTGTTCTAGTTTATTTATTATTTTCACTAGTCTATTGGAATAATTTTGTTGCCGTATGCGTATTAATTTCATAAAATTCTGTCTTTTTTCCGTATTTTTCCACAAAAATGTATCGCAATAGTAGTGTTTCTCACACATCAATGAATACCTGAAGTGATAATGCCAGATCTTAGCGTAGCTCAGGTTTCCAAAGCTGTTTCTTTAATTAAAATGATCACAGTTAGAAAGGAGTGGCTCAGATATTGCGTCTTTCCAAATCCGTCTTCTTTCGAATTGTTAGACGTTATCGGCAGACTGGAGAGTATACTAGACGTGCAGGGCAAGGTCGCAAAAGTCACTTCAGCAAGAGACGATCGGTTTATGGTGAACAGTGTTCTGAGAAATCGCACTTTGACTTCTTCTGAGGTCAGATCTATGCTCCAGGACGTTCGACAGGAGTTAAAGAAGCTGGAATAAAGACGTACTTGCCAGCTAAAGGACCCTTACCATAGATCATCGAGTAGCTCGGGCTTACTTTGCTCGCTCATACTAAAACTGAAATGATGATAACTGGGGGAAAATATTGTTTACTGATGAGTCTAGATTTTGTCCTAAGCCAGATGATAGAAGGGTTCAAGTTTGGAGACGACCCGGAGAAAGATACGCTCAGTGTAACATTGTCGGAAGAGAGTTATGGTGGAGGGTCCGCCATGTTATGGGGCGGCATTTGCATAGGGGCACGTACGGAGTTGCACATCGTAGACAATGGATCTCTGACTGCGACTCGGTCGGTACGTAAATGACATCTTAGAACCGATTATCATGCCCTTTGCCCCATTCATCGGAGAGAATTTTCAATTAATGCAGGACAATGCGCGGCCCCACACTGCAGCGATAGTTTGGGGGTATCTTCGAAAGGTCGAAATTAACGTTTTGCCGTGGCCAGCACGATCGCCAGACTTAAATCCCATCGAACATGTTAAGGATAAGCTCAGAAAACAAATAAAACAGCGGGATCCAGCACCAACTAATATAGGAAATCTCAAAAGGATTCGGAAGAAGAGTGGAATCGAATACAACAAGATTTTATTGATAACTTAATCAAAAGCATGCCGAGAAGATTGCAGGCAGTTTTAATAGCTAGAGGGGGTAACACCAAATACTGAATGTGCCCAAACACTCGACAAAAATCCCCATAATGTCATAACACAATCACATTTTCAATGTGATGATTGAAGAATTAATTCTTCAAAACATAATTTTTGAGATTTCTGTTGATTAGTCTTGTGTTTTTTGCTGATATCAGTTTTATTTTCATTCGAAATGCTTAAATTATTTAAGCACTTAACATAATTTTACTACTAAAGAAAAACATGTACAAAAAAATGTTTAATTTCCGATTTATCTCTTTTTTGTTCCGTTCCTCTAATTATGTCCATGAATGTATTAGGAGTGATTCATCATGTAGTTGAATTTTATTACTTATAAACTTTAACAAGTTAATAAGTTCATTTTTATTAAAATTTATGGTTTTATTTTGTCCTAAGACAAAATTGAAAAATAACCGGTTAACCGGTTTTTAACCGGTTATTGAAAAATAAAAACCGAAAAACCGGTTTTTTTAAACAACCCGGTTTTTACACGCCCTAGTACCTAACGATTCAGCTCATTATAAATTCACTATGTATGAATCTAAATTGTTCGTTGCTGTAAAAATGGAATGTATTATGACAACAAAGTATCTCTGTCTAACGTCAAATTAAGGGCTCATTGGGCAGTAAACGTGTCATTACTGATAGCTAAAGGGATTTTAATATTACTGTTGGTGAACATGTACAGTCATCAACAAAGTCAGTAGAAATTACAGCAAATAAAAAATGGGGTAAAATTTTCAATGTCCAAACCTTGAGTTAAACCCCCGTTAACCCCCGTTGAGTTGATATTATTATCATAAGAAAACTTGCAGCCACTCCTGATTCAAGAGTCTCGAGATGGATATAGTGAACCATCATGGCGATAGGTGATCAGCCCATCGCCCATATTATGGTCTATCATCTTAGATAGAGCACAAAATTCAGTTAGGCATTTATTATTTTTTTCAGTATTCAGTATTCAGTATATTTATTCACAGAAGATATGGTATACAGTGAATATATATAATATTCATGTGAATTTGTCAATATATACTTAGTATTTTTACATAAAATATCATTTAGTTGAGCGCTACTTTAACTTCTAGATCTACAAGCTATTAAAATAATTAGACCATAACTCAAATGTACAATATAAATTCACTGTAAAAAAATCTATACTTGAGTCAACTCACTCTTGAGTATAATACCTATTGTTCTTGAGCAGGAACAAGCCTTCAGTTTAAATTTTGTCGATAACCGTACCTACCACCGTAATTTATGTTCCATTAAATATGCAATACAAAGCTTCTTTTACTTTGGTTTATTTGAACACGGTCACTCTTTCACAGATTACAGAACTAACCTACCGTTCATAACGTAATAGAAAGATAAGGAATTTTCCAAGTCTTCTGCCCGCAGAACTCGTGGTAGCTTAATGCTTTTTGTAAACTAAAATAACAGAAAAACCCTGGAGCTTTTCTATAATTTATTTATATCATCATCGTTTTTTTATATTGAGAATACAAAGTTCAAACATAGAATTTATAATCATTTTGTTAATCATAAAATAAAAAGTTTTTACAATCTAGAATCTTTGTTATCAGAAAGAAACTTCCAACTATTACAAATATAATTTACAAAATACAAAATAAACAGTTGGGCTATCTTAAGGCCATTGCAAACGGTCTATAGATAGCTCACCTGATCCAGCTCATCAGACGGTAATAATTAATAATAATAATAACGACGCCCCAACCGAATAAAGCGGTAATGTCATATTACGCGAATTTTTTTTTATTGCATATTACGCTTCTACGTACCCAGATGCATGACATATATTTTTTTCACAAATTTATAACCAAAACTTTCAGAGTTATTACTAGAGACGTCTTTGTTCTATCGAAATTTGTCATACGAAAAAAAGGCGAATAACACCACTTCAACATCTTACGTTCAACCAGATAACTGCCAGTTACCAGAACAAACAAGTAAGAAAATGTTACGCTATTATTCGACTGAATACGATCAAATGTTTTGATGGTATTGCGTTAGTAGTCTTTTATTCTCGCAATAACAACACCTTCACTAGAATGTTAACACTAATACGAATTAGTTAGCCGAAAGTTCTTATCGCAATATGGTTTAAAAGTGAATGTGAATGATTTATTATTACGTACTGTACTATTAATCTAGATAAAACTAATAATCGTAAACATTATTAGGCTTCGTATTTCCAGAATGTAAAGTATTTTGATTTGTAAATCATTATTTTAGATGCTTAATACGTAATTTGAACGCTAATTGCTGTTAATCATCTCTTTCCTCACCCAAGAAACTCGACATTAACTGATTAAAGAGGGGCTCATTTAAATAGACCCAAAAGAATGAGCGAAGACACACAAGCACAACAAAGTACATAATAATTGATCATATCAGATCATTCCCGCGGTGGAGTCCCATTATAATGAACAACACAGGGAAGAAAAAGAGACTTTACGTAAGATGAAAGATTTAGAGAAGACAACTTTTGATAAATCCACGCAAACCGTTGCATGCTTCGATTTAGAAAAAGTGCTGCACATTCCACAATCTGAAGTAAATTGTTTCTACTATAAAAGAAAGTATGACGTGTATAATTTTACATTATACAACATTCTTACCAAACAAAGATACTGTTTCGTTTGACATCACCAGATTGCTAAACGGGGAGTCATCGATTTAGCAAGTTGTCTTTACCATTATATAAAACAGGAAGCAGAACAAGGAAAACACACAATTTCATTCTATTCTGACTCTTGCACTGGGCAAAATCGTAATAGAATAGTCTTTGCCATGTACAAGTTTGCAAGCAGAAAGTTTGCAGTTAATATAACCTACAGGTTTTTTGTTAAAGGCTACAGTCAGACGAAAGGTTACACGATGTCCTCTTGCATTGAAAGAGCTAAGAAACATCATACGATTTATATACCAGATCAAATGTACTGCATCATAACTAACGCAAAAGTAACTGGAGAGAAGTTTCAATTGCAAGAGATGCAGCAATCAGATTTCTATCATATCAAGAAGCTAGTATCAGATGGAACGAAAAATCGACTACATAACGACAACCGTGAAAAAATATACTGGTCTAAAATAAGAGAAATAAAAATTGAAAGCGCCACTTCAGATAAGTCGTCTTCTAAACTATTTCTGTAATAGAAGTTCTATATTCATATAATACAAGAGTATGACCACCAATCGCCAAGTTTCTCGTCAGAGAAGGAACAATAACACCTCAGAAAATGTGTTAAGCCTTCAACCAGCTTATGACCAATTGATTCCTGTGCCCAGGCCTTTATACAATGAACTGATCAGCCTATGTGATTCAGAGGCAATTCCTGTGCAATATCAAGGATTTTATAGATAGCTTATACCACAAAATGAATGATCAAGAGCGGCCACTAGTAGTAGTAATATATAGTAACTAGGTAATAAAACAAATTGTGATTTGTTACAGTTTAACAGTAATTTAGTTACTAAGAGTACAAGAAAAATGTGATTTATGTTATGAGTAATTAAGGTGTATTAAGATTATTATATATGTTAAAAAGTAATAGTATATTGTTATTAAAATAACTTCAAAGTAATGGACTTTGAAGTTATCTCTTTTTATGTAAACAATAAGTTCCTATTTGATTTAGAATTGCCTACTTATACGGCTTGACAGATAGTATAGCCAATACCCAAAGGGTAGAAGCTGGTAGGAGGTTGTTTACCATAGTGTTTTTTGTTAATGGCATTGAGATACATAGTTTATGGTAGGTAATTAAGTTGTTGAACATTATTCTAAAAAATATTGATTCTATGAAAGTATTTTTGTTGCTCTAACATGTAAAAATCATGAATAGCATAAATAATACCAAATTTAGAAAATTTTATGTAAAAATATTTTTTTCCTGCTAAATTATGATAGAAATGTCGTGTTTTTTAAAAAAGATTAGTAAATTGTTGATTAATGATTAAGTAAATAAAAGCTTAAACTTCTAAACACTTTGTTTTACTGATTTATAATAAATAAACAAAAAGTTACACGATTTCTTTCCATTTGAAATGATAGTCGTTTTGATTTTTAAAAAGGCAGGTAATACAAATTTACTGAAAATATACTATACAATCTGTAGGCGAATAATGGCGTAATGGTTTAGTACGCAGAGCCTTTACACATCAAAAATCCGTTAAAAAGGTAGGTATGTATTTGATACACAAAATCCCTGTTGGTGTTTTGAGACGAATAAAGACGTAAACAGGTACGCAAAAAAAAACGAAGTACGGTCCTAGACGAATAAACTTGTAATATAGTTTTTCTTTCTTAACCTGGAATCTGGGAGTTTGTCACGATAACTCGTTATTTTATATGGAAGCTAATTTTTTTTCGCGTCTAACGATACCAAATTTGTTGAAATTGGTTGTTTGTACGAGTGACGAAACAAATTTTTCTGTTTTTTGGCTCTCCTGTAAAATTACGATTTTTCTATTACCGCTTTATTCGGTTGGGGCGTCGATAAGTCCTTTTGAAAAACTTATCAGCTGTCCATTGTGTTGTTTTGACTTGATGATGTTGGATCATCCATTCGTATGTTTTCCTAGTTGCTGGCCCAAGATATCCTTAAACCACAGCCATTTACTCCCTGATTTATTTATTTTTTATAGATCCCGTTGAAACAATAAAGTTTTTAGGGCTTTCAGTTTTCACGCAAAAGAACACCACTGGTCGCTGTATAATCATGAGGCTGAAGGTATTGTTCCTCATCCTGGCCGCAGGGGCTGCGGCTGATGATGATGTGGATCTGGTGATGTCTTTCATGACCATGGACGAGAGACCGGTATCGGTACTTATGCCTCACATCTGTTGGGGATCCTGTAAGTCTTAATAGCCTGATATAATCTTCACTCGGAAAGCAAAAATGGGTAAAACGGTGTTTTTTGAAAAACGAGTTCAAAGTGTTTCGATTTCCATACGAAAGATTGTTAGTTGTTAGGATATATTAAATTTGTTTTTTTTTCAAAGTTTATCTCAAAGTTAACAAGTACAACCACGTAAGATTATACCTAATTAGAATTAAGTTTTAAGATTTAAACTAGACTTAAAATTATGTAGTAGGTACTAGCTTATATGTTAATCCAGCACATGTTCTATTGTATATTCCAAGTTTCATTAAAATCTGTTCAGTTGTTTATGCGTGAAAGAGTAACAAACATCCATAGATCCATACATCCATACTTACAAACTTTCGCGTTTATAATATTAGTAGGATTATGAGCCCGTGTATTTGTTCCATAATAAACTATCTGCTATCTGGTTAGCAGCTATCCAGACCATTGCAAACTTGGTTCGGCGGTCGATCAGCTTGGTCTCCACGGATTTTAGTGTTCTAGGGCCTCCAGTAGGATTTCTAGGCACGCCGATCACCGAGCGTTTAGGCACCAGTGTCAGCGTTGGTCTCCACAGATTATAGTGTTCTATGGGCTCCAGTAGGATTTCTAGGCACGCCGATCGCCGAGCGTTTACCAGTGTCAGCGTCCCAGAAAATGAATTGATGATTTTCTAATTTCCTCTTCCAGATAAATTGAAAACGTTTACAAAATGTCTGTGTAATGCTGGGATGCCGTTTGCGTTCTCCTTCCAACCGAACAGAACCGAGTTCTATATCCAGCACGTCGTAGTGCTAGCCGACCTGTCCTGTCCAGGAACTGACGCATTTCTAAAGAGTGTAAGTCCAAAACTGCAATCTGTCTCGTTCAGCTCCATTTTCTCATTTCCGACGGGAATCGCGCGTTTCCGCTGTCGTGCCGTCTCCGTCGGTCGCGCGATTTTCGCGTGTATGCGAA
Organism: Scotopteryx bipunctaria; assembly: GCA_949320045.1. Taxonomy (NCBI): domain Eukaryota; kingdom Metazoa; phylum Arthropoda; class Insecta; order Lepidoptera; family Geometridae; genus Scotopteryx; species Scotopteryx bipunctaria. Next base: position 1,793,340 of record OX439458.1, on the reverse strand, counting down.
AGTGAACAAGTACTTATTAAAAAGAATAAAATACCCGATTGCGTAAAATTTAGGAAGCATACATTGGATTTTTTGACATTACCACGTTAGATTTTTTGACGCATGATGTTGATGATGAATTTGTACATACCATTTTAGTTTAGGTAGGTACTTGTAGCTCATTGAAAATGGTTTCATCAATTTATTTTCCTTCGTCTTATAAGGATGCCATATTGTTTATTTTTATTCTTTAGTGTCAAAATAGATTGTACCTGACTGTACCTATAACAATCTTGTTATCCAGACAAATTCAACGACACCTCATGTTTCAAAATCATTTATCGGAATAATAAATCCATTTGGACTACAACTTCAGCAAAAGTAAAGCTCATACCCACATAAATACACACATTCACCACACAAACACATTACCTACCCTCCTTTTCCGCAGTCGCGTAAAATATGTTTGCAAAGCTACATTTTTGAGATTCGAAGAAAATCTAGCGTAGAGTAACAGTACGAAAAACTCAAAGCTTCGCAATATCGCTATAGTAGCCAACATGATTACGAAAAAATACTACGTAAAAGGTCCTACTGCTTTCAGGCCAATATCGAAGAACTATTCAAGTCCCCATATCGCTGGCTGATCCTCAGCGCGGGCGACCTGGTCGTACTGGAGGCACTGAGCTTGCTGATCGACAGCGACGTCGTCGTGGCCCAGAGACTTGATGAACAGAGTTATCTATTCATGGAAGGTAAGCCTGGAACATAATCTCAAAGGTCTTCTGAGCAGAGCATGGTTACACAATAAACGTAACATTGACTGTAGATTATGTTTTTTTCTAAACTAAACAGTTTATCAGTGTAAAATTATAACTATTTCAAATTTAACTTCTAACTACTGTTTCAAGAGCACGAGTAGGAGAGCTTATAGATCGGGAGTCGAATATAGCTAATCTTATATCATCAAGTACCAGTATGAAAATGTAATAAAATTATATAAATTTTTACAATATTTTTTACGGCTCAATTTTTTGTGATATTATCAATATAATATAGTAATTAGATAAGTTTTTAATATTCATAAGCTTGCAAAAAATATCACTTAGAACTTAGATAGTATTACCTCTATACCTAGGTAACAAAAAACACTATAAAGCTCAAACAAGTACCTGTCTATTTTAGTGCAACAACATTCCAACTCATTTACATAGGTAATCAAACCAGACACGACCAACGTTCACCAATAATAATAGGTATAACCCTCAGTTACCTACTACAGAAATAGTTAGTTAAATTCTGTTAAATTATATGGCTTGGCTACGTTTTTAATAGTACCTAGGCAGGTATCTTAGTTTTTTGTGGTCTAAATATATAATGTGGAATATTTTAACCTCCAGACATTTAATTAGAAAATGTAGGTTCTGTACAAGATAAGGACATCATTAGCATGCATTTTGTAAAAATATACAATTAATTATGCCTATAAATACCTACCTAAATAAACCCTTTACCTTTTAAGGCTCTTTTGGAAAATTACTTGGTATAAATAAGTAAAATTGTCCATCCATCTTTAAAATGTATAAAACTCCGGTACTAACTGACTGACAGACAACGCGCAGACCAAACTATAAGTGTTAGAAGCACGAAACTTGGAGGGTTTATTCATCTTGTTGTTTAGAAGTGCACTAAGAAAGGAATTCCCGAAATTGAACTTCTAGAGGACGCAGCGGAAAGATGAAGTTTATACGAAAAACAAAAGCAGAAAAAGAAGCGCGGCGGTTTACTAGTTATATCATAATTTTCTAGTAAAATGGCTTCAAACACCATAAATTCGTACCAGCAGCACTCTATAATTTTCATGTCTTAGTAGTGTAGACAAATAATACGCGCTCATATAATTATGTAAACGAATCGCACGTAACTTTGACCCACTGGTGGTCCTTATTGACATCATGTAGTGCTTATTTATGGCTTTGTTTTACCATGTACTTCGCTAAGTGACTTAGGGTATTTAGGTATTGTTTATTTGTGTACCAGATACAAAATTACTTACATACATGCATTTTTTTTATCTCTGATGTAACTAAGTAGATCATTTGGATATAATCTTGACATTGTAGTATTTATATTTACTTATCAGCTCCTTGAATGAATAAGTACCAACTGTTTCCTATTTCTACAATTTATCAATTTATAATTGAACAATAGAGCTAGAGGCTGAAAAACCTACCCAATATAGTCCTATTTTGTGGTCAAAATAGGACTATACTAGCTGTGCTCCGCGGTTTCACCCGCGTTTTTCTCGTTTGTGTGGAAATACCGAGATAAAATATTGCCTATATTATAGCCTCCCTCAATAAATGGACTATGGCCCATAACTCATTAATAGGTACCAACTCTTAACATCTTACACACGTGATAACTTTTAAACGAAATATCCGATTGAGATGAAACAAAAAGTATTTTACTTCTACATAAATACTCTTGATAACATAATGCTTAATTTCGGTAAAGATTAATATTACGATACATATTTAACGTAGTTTTGTTTTCTTCAGACGATTTCATAATTATTTTGAACACAAAATCGGTTATTGTGATTAAACCATGATAGCTAGATATATGTTCTCGCGGACTTTTTTGTAGGTCTTGATGGGATCTACAAACCCGTAGTACATCATTTTGTTCTATTGTCAATAGTTTTTGCAGCGCACGCAAAAATAGGTTTTCGATTTTACACCTTGTGTTACAAAATAGCAATTTTATTACGGATCCCTAATTTTGAAAGAAAAAAAACATAGCCTATAGCCTTCCTCGATAAATGGACTACCCAACACTGAAAGAATCATTCAAATCGGACCAGTAGTTCCAGAGATTAGCGCGTTCAAACAAACAAACAAACAAACTCTGCAGCTTTATAATATTAGTATAGATTATAGGACTATATTGGGTATGTGGTCATAGAACCACATTAAAAATGAATAATTACACTAAACTATTGTCAATTTATCTTCATACTCAGTAAACAACAACTAAGTAACTTTTAGTGAAATAGTCGCAAGTTGGTATTAAATTGTAAAGATACCTACAAGTAATTTATAGATCTTGATATCCCTTCAATTATAAATACAGTCGGGAGTAGTCATGTAATATTTTAATTCTGCGAATGCCGGAGTCACAGGCGCCATTAGTCGATAAATTAATTAATTTAGCATTCATGATTATAATTTGATGTTGTTTATTAAATACTCGAGAGCACTGGTGGTAGTGGTAGTGACCCCGTCTTCCAATCCAAGGTCATTGTTTCAAATCCAGTGGATCCAAAACAATGGATTTTTCTGTTCAAAAAAATTATGTGCGCTACCATTGAAGAAAATCGTGAAGAACCGACATGTCGCAGAAGAAATAAAAAAAAATATGTGTCTATTAGTGCATAAAAAGAGCCTTTGAGGTGCACTTCAAAATCCTTTCACCACACTGGTTCGAAAGAACTAGTGACGCGACTAGTAGTATTAAATACTAGCTTCTGTCAACAGCTTCGGTTGCGTGGCGGCATAATGTCATTCTCCGGGCCATAAACTACATATTTCGATCCCTTGCTTCGTTGCTGAATGAAAGAAAGACAAATAAACAAATGTATTTTTTGTTACAGCTTATAAAATAACGGATAAAACCGAAGTAATATACACACCTAGAGCATTATGGAGAAAGGGGGACACAAATTCAACTTCTTTAGACCGTAACATATCGAACAGCGTTATGTTCTACCAGTCAACGGAAAACAAAATATCAAATAAGTATGGCATCTTAGAAGATTACAGAAAGTCGAACGTCCTGTTTACTAGAAGGAATAATCTTAGGAAGACCAATTTGACGATGGCAAATGTTATAACTGACAGCAACGATACGGTCAACCATTTGGACGATAGATTGTAAGTACCTGACCACTGGCTCTTAAACTATACTTATTTTTTTGTCCAATAATAAAATAGGTTTACCTAATGTTGTAAATTTATACTAAATCGACGACCTCAGTAGCGTGGCGGGCGAGTGCTCGGCTGAGACGCAATAGGGTTCGATTCCCGCTACGGGAGAAATGTTTGTATGTTCTGCATTATAGGTATGTATTTCTTCCAGGTCTGGGTGTTGTAGTACATAGCATACCTGTTACTTATGTATTATTAGTATGTATTTACAAAAAAAAGTAAGTAAGTGCTTATATAAAGTTTTCTAACAGCCATCTGGTGCCCATAATACAAGCTTTGCTCAGTTTGGGGCTAGATGACGCTGTGTGAAATTATTTATTTATATATCTTTTATAAAACCCTGTCCAGGATTTTTTAAGAAAGTACAAATTAATTTAATACTTACCCATATTTTGAACGTTCTTGAAATAGACTCTTAGATACTTGGTGGTTATAGAAGAAAAAATCTAGGAAACAATATATAATATTAAGTTTTAACGTAAAACGGATAGCTTTTGGTACTTAGATCAGATACTTTTGGCCACGAGGCCTAATTCAAATAGTTGGAACATGATGGCTAATGAAACATGACACCGTTTGATTCTCAGATTCCTACACCAAGACTCCATAGCCAAGATGTCGTACATAGTGGTGTCTATCTGCTTCGAGATGCTGAACGCGACTGTCAACACCATATTCACCAACACCTGGGGGTATAGGGACAAGAACGGTAACTGGCAGGGGGTCGTTGACCTCCTCATCAAGAAGGAAGCTGATCTGGGTAAAAAACTAAGTACATAATCTCGAAAGCATGATGTTGGCACGTCATTGAGTCACGAGTTGCGAAGTCATCAGTGACGGATTAAGACTACTTGATGCCCTAAGCAATCCATGCTTTTTTTGGTGTAGTTTTTGGTGACGTGAGAGTGAGACGTGATGCCCTAAGAACGGATTTTTTTTGTGCTTCTTCTGGTGCTCCCTCAGACGTGATGCCCTAGGCAATTGCTTAATTGGATTAAGGGTTAATCCGTCACTGGAAGTAATATATTATAAATCTTTAAGTGAAGGCTCACTTCGTCAGCTTAGTAGTTTCTAAGATGAACAGCCGTAATAATCAGCTCTTCAGGCTCTCGAGATTATTTCGTTCGTATATCTAATGTTCTAGCTGTCGTAATAGTCAACTAAGGGATAGTATCCTCTCCAACATGATGGACCATCTTTAGAGGCGATGGGATGATCACCTGTCACCATGGTTCACCATCATCTTGGGACTTTTAATCAGGAGTGGTTGCAAGATTTCTTATGATTATTGGCTCTGCCCACCCCATGAGGGATAGATACGGGATATACTGTAATATGTACCTATGTATGTTCCAGCTGAACAGTTTTACAAGAAGAGAAAACCTGACCGAGAAGTTTTAACATTTTAAAACTTGTTCTAAGTAGGCACTCTTCTGCTTTATGCTGTGTGGAAAAGAATGTGCTCCATTTATCTACTTGCAGGAACGATGTCGATCTTCACGCAAGACCGTATGAAGGTCGAGGATTACATAGCCATGGTGGGCTCCACGGCCGTCCGCTTCGTCTTCCGCGAGCCCCCTCTCGCCTACATGTCTAATATCTTCGCTCTGCCTTTCACCTGGACCGTATGGCTGGCGATATTCATCTGCGTGCTGGGCTGCGCGCTGTTCCTTTATATAACTTCGAAGTGGGAGGCCAGCATGAGTATGGTAGGTTACTATCTGAAAGACGGAACTCATTTATGATGATACCCCATGAAAAGTGTGGTGACTGGCCTCAAGTGGTAATCGGATTGATAAGTTTTGTATGTGGTGTTGCCAGCCATTAGTCTAAAAATCCGAAGTCTTGGCATTGACGAACCTGTTCAAAACTCAACCAGCTAAGGAGGCATTTCATGTTTTTATGCCATCGCGAAAATCTGGGACTGGCTAATTGCACCAAGTTTTCGTCTTCCAGCATCCTCTCCAACTAGATGGATCCTGGGCTGATGTGCTGATCCTCATTATCGGGGCTGTTCTGCAACAAGGCTGCACTCTGGAGCCAAGGTATGCTGCAGGTAAGGTTTTGGAAGGCAGTTTTTTTCTGTACCACTGTTAAAAAAATATACTGGAAATACTTATTTTCCTTTAAAATGTTTTTAGGTAGAGTCGTTATGCTGATTCTCTTCATCGCCATGACTATCCTTTACGCAGCCTACTCTGCCAACATCGTGGTCCTGTTAAGGGCCCCTAGCTCTTCGGTCAGGAGTCTGCCAGATCTGCTCAACTCTCCTTTGAAGCTCGGGGCCAGTGACTTTGAGTATAACCGGTATTTTCTTAAGGTGAACTGAACAATATTTGATAAAGACATTTCTGCTTAATTTGTAAAGAAACTTAAGAACTTCTTCGGGATTTGAAGACTACTAGGCCTTTGCAACTAAGCGATCCTATGCAGAATATAAAACGTTTAGTTACAGAGGCTACTTTTACAAATATCTATCCAATTAGCGACAATGCTCAGTAGAGTGTATTTATTAGTTTTCTTTGATAAGTAACATGTGATTATAGCGAAAAATGATTCCCTCCCATTTATTTTAATGTTTCAGCACCTCACAGACCCGCTCCGCAAGACGATTTACGACAAGAAAATTTCTCCAAAAGGGAAAAAACCTAACTTCTTTACAATGGAGGAGGGCATACAAAAACTTAGACAGGTTTGTTTTGTACATAAAGGAAAGACTGTCTGTATCCTTTGTCGACGGCATCCATTTTAAACTACATTTTAATCATAATTGCCAACGTGAACAGTAGGTAGGTAGGTGCTATTAGGGGTAGGTAAGTGCCTGAATATAATAAAATTTTAACGACGACAGAACGGATTACGGATTACAGATGGAAATTAGTTAGGTTAGGTACTCAGAACAATAAATACATAGAAGGAAGGTTAAATTTTCTGCTAATATTTATAGTATGTTGCTTCTTACTCCTATGCTAGGAGACAATTAGTTAAAGAGAGACAAATATATTGCTGTAAGACAGCCGTCTTCCCGTCCCGTACCGATAAATATTTATCATAGACAATTGAAGATTTTCATAGGGAAGGGAACATAGCCTCATCGTAACTATTCTTTATCGATAAAAAAATTAACTATGATGCTGATCAGTATAATCAATCATAGCTACTTTACCAGTTTACTAGAAAAACGGCCGTGACAAGGGCGGACATGCCGAAACTATAAGGATTCATTATTTCCAAATAAAAGTCAAAATCAAATAGCATTTATTCAGTGATATCCAGGGATCAATTCGAACTCTCCTAAAGCTAGGTGTAGGTAAATACATCATCACCATCGCTTGGTACATCTTTCTGGGTCAGTTTCTGGGTTCATACTTCTGAAATCTGCTAACTCCACGTCCATTGCATAATTTTTATTGATCCCTTAAAAAAAAGATAGCATTATAATCAAACTACTGGTACCCTCGACTTCGTTTGCGCAGGATTGGTACTTCGAGTAGCTTATTATCTTCACCAAGGTCCCATCTATCTTTATACCAAAATTCATCAAAATTGGTTCTGCGGTTTAGTCGTGAAGGCGTAACAGACAGAGTTACTTTGAGAGACCCTTGTTCTATATTGTAATGTAACGCAATCTAAATCGGCTGAGCCGTTCTATCGGTCTATCAGTAACAAAGATCTAAGTATCTACATTTTTAATATTAGGAATTAGGATATGATATGAGTAGTAAAAAGTACTTAAGCAAGTACTTACAGTGGTAGGTACTTAAGAGTAATCTATCGATAAATAGTCGATCTGGTACAGTGGAACAACACTATGATAACCTATATGTTTTGTGTTTTTTGCATAAAACAGGCAGTAAATCCTTATCCAACATAATTCTATGATGGTATATTGTATAAAATTTGCCCCCTTACACATTAAAATTGAGACTTTGATTCTACAATTCAACAAAACACTTACCGGTAGCAACTTATATTCACATCATTATTTTGCCTTCTGGACGAATGAGATTTACATCCTGGCACTGCACAAGACATTATTTCACCTTTAATTTTAATATTACCTACAACGAAAGCTTTACAGATAAGTAATATTAACAAAATTTTATATTTTTTCATTCATAACAAAGCTCCGTTCGAATGTAAACATAACCCTGATACGTAAAGATGTCACCCAACACACAAGATGAACTTTCTATTTCTATTACCTCTTTAATTTGGTGTCGTAACAAAGGTAACCATGACGTCATGGTAACCAAGTTTGACGTTGAGCCTGGTACGAGCAACACAAAATAATAACAGATTCATTACACTTGTCTCATTCCAAGACAAGAATATGTCCATAAAGAAGAAAGTGACAGGTATAGCTGACTCAGTCTTAAATTTAGTATGGCTTCTATGTATTTATTGTTCTGAGGTTAGGTACTACCACTGATAGAGTAGGTAATGGGCATGATAAAGAATCACGATATTTGGTATTGCTATCAGCTAATTATGTATACTCTCTATGTGACGAGGTGGCCGAGAGGTTAAGGCGTTGGACTGCTAATCCAATGTGCTCTGCACGCGTGGGTTCGAATCCCATCTTCGTCGATCCTTTTGGCAGGCGATTTTTTTATCGAGCGTTTCTTTCATGGTTTAAGTTACGAGGCCAGCTTGTGGGCTGGGTACGGTCAGCTTATCTGTCTAGTCGGGTCACTATTTATTTTGAACCAGTGTGGTGATAGGATTTAAAGTGCGTCTCAAAGGCTCTTTTCGTACATTTGGCACATATTTTAGAACTTTTAGGTTCTACGGCATACCTACCGGTTTCAAAAAGTTGCCACCTTGCCACTGAAAATCAGCTATATGTACCTATCAATCATATCGTAAAAACAGTTTCACAAGTGAAGTTGCAGACAAACTTCAGATCTGCAAGTCTACCTACCTTCCCGCAGGGTCTGTTCGCATTCCACATGGAGCTGAATCCCGGCTACAGGCTGATCCAGGAGACGTTCCAGGAGGACGAGAAGTGTGACTTAGTGGAAATCGACTACATCAACGAGAACGACCCCTGGGTGCCTGGACAGAAGCGGGCTGCGCATAAGGACCTATTCAAGATCAAGTAAAACTGGCCTGAAATTACCTAAGAATTGATCTATGGATCTGCCTCTCTTTGCTTGGTTCGCTTAGTTAGGTATATAGTACCTACCTGCCCGTCGTAAAATTACTTGGTTAAATTAATTAGCGACCATAGTTAACGGCCATAGTTTTTGGATGCGTGAGGCACAGGAACAGAGCGAATGGCGGAAACAAATGAAGGCCTACGCCCAACTGAATGGGATGTGGTTATTGAATGATGAATACTAGGTATAAATTGTACATTTTTTGCTTTACAAAACACTGAACTTTGGTAATGTTTCGCCGTAACTTCCGATGGAAGGTCTTTCCCAAAGTGCTGTGTCTTAGAACTCGCTTCGCTCTCCAGTGGTCAACTTCACATTTCAGTTTCATAAAGATTCGAGAGACTGGCATCCAGTCCTGCCTCCACAGGCGAATGTATGTCCCGAAACCGAAGTGTTCGGGACAACTGTCCACATTCAGCAGCGTGGGCATCACAGACATGTATCCGGCGATGCTCGCTACGCTCTACGGATTCCTGCTTGCACCCGCTGTGCTCGTGCTTGAGATAGCTTATCACAGGCTGTAAGTTTTAAAAGCTTGACTCTTATCAAACGATGAACGTAGGTAAAGCGTAAGGTGTCGAAAGGGGATGGTGATTTTTCTAAGTATTATTATCTAAAACTATGTAGATACTATAATATGGGTCTTATGGTGTGAGCCAGAGGAAATGGGACGTCTTTTTAAATTTTAAGATTACTTAGTTGAAAACCACGTTGAACATTCTTTGTTTAGACTCGATTTTGTTTCTAAGCAACTTCCTTCAACCGGTTCTTAAGGATACACCTACCTAGTACCTACATAGTACCTTTCAATCTTTTCAGGATGAAAGCGCGGCAGAAACGGAAATGGCTGACGCGATAATTATTATGACGATGCCTCTTCGCAATCAATCCCTTGTAGTAATAGGAATCTGCTTTTAGTTAGCTTTAAAATCAATCCTAAATATTATAAGTAACTAGGTACTATTTTTAGCTGCACTTTCATAAGACCAAGTAGGTAGACATGGTGTAATACCTAAGTACCTACCTACACTACTTAGTAGGTAGTACCTACCTACCTAGCCTAGCCTCTGTAGGGTATCTGTAAGAGTTGCCATTTGTGTAGGTAGGTAAGGTCCATAGAACCTAGTAGGTACCTGAATAGATTACAAGAATAAAATAAAATATGAAGCAGCAACACTGATGGTTTTATTAATCCAAAATGTTCATTATGCGATGTGTAGGTACCTAGGGTGTATGTAAGTAAAAAAAGAGATATAAAAATTGTACTTAATTAGGTAAATACGAGAAAATAGGTTACCTACATAACTAGGAACCGTTACAACCATTTTTTACTGTGCCAAATTAAGATTTGGTTATTGAAGACTTCTGTATTTTGCTACGCTTTTTATCCAATTTCTTCCCAGTTCTCAGTACGGTAGCCTTTCGAGGAGCCTCACCTTTACTAGGCCTCAGAGATTTGTGCGAAAGCTTCCCAGGACTCGCTTTAGGGCTTGCATTGAGTTTGTTATGGTAGGTCATGTCCTACCTGCTACCTTGGCTTTGAAAACTCCTCGCTTTTATTTTAGCAGGGAAAGGCTGAATAGCAGTCTTTCTCCTAGTTTTCATGACGGGCTCCTCAAAGGTATCGTGTTGTATAGCTGTTGTCTTCTTCTGAGTGCGTTTGGGTTCTTCTCCTTTGGAATCGGGGTTCGCTATTGTGCCAGCGGATAAATTGGCTACTAATACGCGCAGTTCGTTCAGAGTCTGCCCATGGTAACTCACATCGTCCTGCAACTTGTCCAATTTCCTTTCAAACTGATAGAATGATGTCATGATGCGCTGCAACGCGTCCATAGTAGGACGTGTCTTTTGCAACGACATTTTATAGAGAAAAAATCCTTTTTTTTTTCACAAAAAATTTTTTGCGATTTGCTGCTTTTTTTGACGTTTTTGATTTTTCTTAAAATATGACATTTGGAATTGAGTTTACATTTTTATGCAGTAAAAAAGTTTGAACGCAGATTCACGTGAACGCATCATTCAACAGTCATGAACATCAGAATTGTCAATATCAGTCAATGTCAAAGTTGTCAAACTAACGTGGTTTGGTTGGTTGGTTGGTTGGTAGTGGTAGGTAAGGTACTACTACTTGATCGCAATGGGAGATACGGCTGTTGAAGGTGTTCAAAAGCTAAATATTGACGAAAAGGCAGGGTTTTAAGCAATTTATTACGTTTCCAAGAGTATTTCTGTGCTGTACGCAAGTGATGATAAAGCTATTCGGCTTCCGTGGAGGCTGCGTGGTCCGCTGCCAAGAGGGCTACGCATATGCCACATGGGTTTGTAGGCTTTGTAGGAATATTTCGTCAGCAAGTCGGTTCAATGAATCATATCGTTGAAATAACAAGTTTCCCTTTAGACACATCTGTTCCTACGCTATTTTGAATGCTTGCGAAACTTAAAATAAATATATCTTGATTTTGATGTGCCGACACGCCGACACTTTCCCTTTCCTCGTTATCAATATGAAGTTCTGTGAATTAATTGTGCGGGAGATATAGGAGAAATGGGTGCATGATAATAACTGTAACTGTAAATATCTTCCAGGTCGGTATTGTGGTAACATGGTATCTAATTGTAGTTCCTAAATTACCCACGATACAGGAAATCCTAGTGTTTGGTCAGAACTATGTGACTGTCTGGTGTTATTGCTCAATCTACGACTGCTACAACTTACTCCAATTTTTACAGTCAAAAACCAAAGCTATGAAAGAAAAGAAGAAGAAAACCGAGGCACCTACGAGCGGAGTTGCAGAACTCAAGCCCTGGCCTGAGTTCATCCAGAAACGCATTGACCTGTGGGACAAATACAAGATAGAGTATCAGGAAGCTCTCGCTGGCAAACCTGACCTGAGTATTGTGGTTACTCTACCTGACGGGAAGACTGTGGAGGCCAAAGCCTGGAGAACCACTCCTTATGAAGTGGCTAAAGGGATTAGGTGAGAATATTTATTTTATATTCTGCTCAACAGAAGATAGATTTGTCACCTGTCACCATGGTTCACCATATCTATCTTGGGACTTTGAATCAGGTGTGACTGCAAGTTTTCTTATGATTACTTGTGGCTCTGCATACTCCATTAGGGATATGGGCTTGTTATGTATGGATGTAGAAGATAGTTCAATGTAGAACATTAAAAAAAACTTCAGTCTTATGACATTTAACTCTTTCTGGTGGTCATACATGGTGTATGACTACCAGAATAAAAAAAAAAAAAATGAGTTCAATCACCTCTTATTTTCGGTCATCAGTCATTCCGCTGGTTAAACATCTAGTGTGCTAGATGGTGATGACTGATTCATTGATATTAAATCATATTAGAAAAAAAAAATAGAAATTTTTATTTAGTTCATTTATCATACATTTTTTATCTGGTATTGTTTGCTTCTTCCAGTGTAATCCTACTGCCATCTAGGAGGCTAGAGTAAAATGTAAATTAAAAGTTTATACCAAGTCTGATTTTTTTAATAAATGTAGCAGTCCTTCTTTCTTAAACCAGCCTAGTTTTGTTGGTATAACTGTATTTGTTTTAGCATTTTACTTATTAATTTAAATATTATTTTACTTGCACACAAGCGAGTTTTGGAATCAATAGTAAGTATTTGCTGCATGGGCAAGCTGTGTTATGTGATGTCAATGGTTGTAACAGCTTATCGCTTTATTTAAAGAATCTTTTGACCATTTCACTATATACCTAATTATTAATTTTCTTATATTTGAATCAATCTCTAACATAGATTTTTTTACGTCTATGTTTCCTGTTTTCAAGGTTTCCCAACAACATAGAAACTAATACAGTGTGAATCAGTGTTGCAAGGAATGTGTGAAATTTTGTTGCTTCAAATTACTGTTGCAAGGGGAAGACCTAGGCGTACGTACCTGGATCAAATTGGCGGCGTTTTGGAAAACGGCCAGGTCAAGAGTACTCTAAACCGATGAGCATGCATGAGGAATGTTATGAGAGTGAATGAAGCGAAAGAAGTATGCCAGGATCGTAGCAAATGGAGATCCGTGATCTCTGCCTACCCCTATGGGAAATAGGCCTGATATTATAATATAAACAATAATAATAACTTAATTTGTCCAAAATTTTTGCCTGTCTTGAACATTTGTTCCAAAATTTTTGACTACCTTGAGGATCATTTTTTTTTAACTTGAGAAGCATGTTCAATTCAATTAGTAAACAACCAATGACAGCCCACACAGCCCCCTTCACCACCCCCCGGCTTGACTAACCCCCCCTTAGCCAGGGCCTGGCGGACGCGACCATCATCGCGCGCGTTAACAACGAGCTGTGGGACCTTGACCGCCCTTTGGAAGGAGACTGTAAGCTGGAGCTGTTGAGATGGGACAATACAGACGCTCAGGCGGTGTTCTGGCATTCTTCGGCGCATATGCTCGGCGAGGCGATGGAAAGGGTCAGTGTTCAATCAGTTCTTGAGGAGGATGTCCGGTGAGCTAGTCAAAGTCAAAATTTATTGCTTAATTACATGTCAAAAAAGATGTCACAGATAATAGAGATTCAATGTAATTTGCCCTTTAGGGGCGTGCAATGATTAATTATTTACAAAATTAAAATTATAATGATATGTAGTAATAATGTCAAAAAAATAAAAATAGCTAAATAAAAATAAAAGAAAATAAAAACAACAAACACAAAAAATAACAATTAATACAAATGCCATAAATTACAAAGTCAACAATGATGGGGTATCTAGGGTATCGATCATCAAATATAGCAATAACTAGATAAGAAAAGTCCAGACAGGGCTTGTGAAGGGTCTACAAACGATGTGCCTGTTTGGCAAGACCTCTTATTTTCGGTTACTGCGGCTCGTTGTTGCATTTCTTGACCTCTTAATTCTCTTACGACCTCGGTGGCATGGCGGGCGAGTGTTATGTACTACGGGAGAAATGTTTGTATGTTTGCAAATATTTCTTCCTAATATTTCTTCCTTCTATAAGTATGTATTTACATAAAAAAGTACATACATAAGCCACCTGGTGTCCATATAACAAGCTTTGCTTAGTTTGGGGCTAGATGGCGCTGTGTGAAATGTCCACAAATATTTATTTATTCTGCCAGTGTCCGTTTCTCATGCCAGATTTATCACGATATTTTCCTTCACCGGTTGAAAGTACTGATATTACGCAAATTAATCATTGGTTTTCCACCAGATTCAAACTCAACGCTTTAGACTATTTTTTACATCAAATTACGGTTCAGTGGTGCAATTTTATATTGCTTTTTGGGAATGCGGTCCTTCATGCCGGAAAATGAGGTTCCTATTATCAATCATATTGTTCTCCTGTTGCAGGTATATGGAGGCTGTCTGTGTTACGGCCCGCCCATTGATGAAGGATTCTACTACGACATGTACTATCCGGAAAAGGGAGTAAGTTACCATGCAATATTAAATTTAGCAATAAAAAAAAACTTACTTTCATTACCTGTTGTCCACGATTTCGTGCGCATTAAATTATTTTGAGACAATAGGTAGCCATTAAACTAAGGCCTTTTACCATCTATATAGCGTCAGGAGGCAACTTTTACCTTCAGAAACGGGACGCTGCAGTGCCCTATTCCATCCTCTCAGTTTAGTCGGCCTTGTCCACAGGAAAGACATGGTCAATACGTGCGGAGGAAACCCGCGACTTAGTCAAGCCGCGGGTTTTCTCACGATGTTTTCATTCATCGTTTGAGAGTGCTGATAAAGCGCACATAAATTTTTCGCACAAAACAATGTATTGGTACACGACCGGATTTGAACCCACGATCGGAAGACGGGGTTACTACCTACTACTAACTAGACCACCAGTGCTCTCAGCCATTATGTCCTGGCAATCTATCTCCTTTCCAAATTTAACAAGAATTACTTTCACATTTAATATTATTATGGATTAATTCCTTTACAGATTTCCTCAACAGATTTCCACGTACTAGAAGGTTTAGTAAAGAAGATAGCCAAAGAGAAGCAGCCATTTGAACGTCTAGAACTGACCAAGGAACAACTGCTAGAGATGTTCGATTACAACCAGTTCAAAGTGCGCATTTTGAACGAGAAGGTCAATACTCCCACTACAACGGTGTACCGGTGTGGGCCATTGATAGATCTGTGTAGAGGACCGCATGTTAGACATACGGGGAAAGTTAAGGCGTTGAAAGTTACTAAGGTAAGTCCTACTTGCAAAAAAAAATTATAATCTATGCTTGTTTCTGTTTGTAGAATTACGAATAGTAGCTCATTTTTACAGTGATAGTTAGCACTAGAAGTTGGTAAATGAAGAAATAAAACATTTTACAGGTTTTGAATTCTGAGTTAAAAATTATTAGCTAGGTAATTTTTTCCTCTGCTAAGCATACCCATTAGAGGAAAAAAATATATTTTATCTAGCTGCCGCCCGCGGCTTCGCTCGCGTGGTACCTGGATTAAAAATAACCTATATGTTTATCCAGTACATGTACTATGTATATTCAAAGTTTCATTAAAATCCGTTCAGCCGTTTAGGTGTGATAGAGGCACAAACATCCAAACATCCTCACAAACTTTCGCATTTATAATATAAGTAAGATAAATATACCTTCCAAGTTTCATGCTTCTTTGACTTAAGGTTAAGTCTGTGTGTTGATCAGTCAGTCAGTACCTAACATAAGTGTTTTGTATAATTAAACAGGACAACCATGATAATAAATAGTAATAAATATTTGTAAACATTTCACACAGCGCCATCTAGCCTCAAACCAAGCAAAGCTTGTACTATGGGCACCAGATGGCTGATAGAATACTTGTATACTTTTTTGTATATACATACATAAAATTCATAATAATACAACACCCAGACCCGGAAGAAATATTTGCAGAACATACAAACATTTCTCCCGCAGCGGGAATCGAACCTGCGCCTCTTGCGTCTCAGACGAGCACGCGCCCGCCTCGCCACTGAGGTCGTCAGTCAATTCTTCATAAAGAGCTTACCAAAGTGCAGACAAGTGCCCGCCCCATTTAATGTTACCTTAAAATGGACTTCCACAAAGTCATGTCAGAATCAATTAACTATCTCTTATGATTTCAGAACTCTGCAACATACTGGGAGGGAAAGGCCGAAGCTGAGAGCCTACAGCGTGTGTATGGGGTGTCATTCCCCGAGCCGAAGCAACTTAAAGAATGGGAGACCATACAAGAGGAGGCAGCTAAACGGGACCATAGGAAGATTGGCAGGGTAGCTCACTTTACTTCTTGTTGTATGGCAATTTAACTCAGAGCACTGGTGGTCTAGTGCAGGGATGGGGAAACTTTTTCCTTAGCGTGCCAATATTTACTTACAAAATATATGGCGGGCCAAGTTGTTGCATTTTTGGCTATATTATTTACTGAAATAAAAATATTGATACGTATGTATTTTACATATTGATATGTATTTGACATACCGCCCGCGCTCTCAAAATTGCCAATGAGAATGAAATTTCTAACAATACGAAAACTTCACTTGAATTTTGTTTGATGGTCGCGGGCCGGATTTCAACGCTTCGCGGGCCGGAGATGGCCCGCGGGCCGTAGTTTCCCCATCCCTGGTCTAGTGTCTGCTTCGCCTTCCGATCCTAAGGTCGTGGGTTCAAATCCAGTCGTGCACCAGTTGATTCTTCTATTACGAGTACGACCTCGGTGTCGTGGTGGGCGAGTGCTCGGCTGAGGTTTATTGATAATGAGCTTTATTGTTATAGGAGCAAGAGCTATTCTTCTTCCACGAGATGTCTCCCGGGTCGTGCTTCTTCCAGCCGCGCGGAGCCCACATCTACAACACTCTCGTCAACTTTATCAAGGAACAATACAGGTACTTAGCACAGTAAAGAATATGCATGTATTTTATTATTCGACTAGTATTTGCCCGCGGCTTCGCTCGCGTGGTATTCGGACAAAAAGTAGCCTATATGTTATTCCAGCACCCATACTATGTATATTCCAAGTTTCATTCAAATCCGTTCAGCCGTTACGGCGTGATTGAGGCACAAACATACATCATCACATCCACACATCCTCACATTCTCACACTCTCACAAACTTTCGCATTTATTTATTAGTAGGATAATAAGTTTTTATAATTAAACTTTTAGAAAAAACCTGTATTATGTTTAAGATTTCCAGTGTAAATCTAATTAAAATAATCTAATCTAATTATGGCCAACTACGCCATGTTCTGAACACCAACTCAACCGGAGTTGGTGTTCAGAACGAACGAAGAATATTCAGCCGATTCTTGGCGAAAGATTCTCGAATCCGACTGGTTCGGTAATTTTGGTGAAATCATAAATTTATTTGATAGACGATACTTAAATTCCAGAATTTTTGATTTTGGAGACTTGATTATGGCTATCATTATGTTTTGCACAGAATCCGCGGCTTCCAAGAAGTGGTAACGCCCAACATGTACAACGCAAAACTTTGGCAGACTTCGGGCCACTGGGCGCATTACTCTGAGAACATGTTCTCGTTCGACGTCGAGAAGGAAACCTTCGCACTCAAGCCAATGAACTGTCCGGGACACTGGTAAGGACGTGCCTCTGACTGACCGCTGAGTTATTCATAAAGTACCTGGAGCTCTGAGAGGAAACTATTTTGTTTACATACATACATATTATCACGCCCGTATCCCTAATGGCGCGGGCAGAGCCACAAGTAAACATCTTGCAGCCACTTTTGATTTAAAGTCCTAAGGTACATATCGACGACCTCTGTGGCGAGGCGGGCGAGTGCTCGGCTGAGACGCAAGAGGCGCGGGTTCGATTCCCGCTGCGGGAGAAATGTTTGCATGCTCTGCAGATATTTCTTCAGGGTTTGGGTGTTGTGATATAATGTATTACAAGTATGTATTTACAAAAAAAAGTATATAAGTATTCTATCAGCCATCTGGTTCCCATAGTACAAGCTTTGCTTAGTTTGGGGATAGATGGCCCTGTGTGAAAGGTTCACAAATATTTAATTATTTATGTACACAAAATATAGCTAAGGACTTAATAATAAGGATTATGAAATATTTTAATTATTTCCCAGTCTAATGTTCGACAACCGCAACCGTTCATGGCGCGAGCTACCTCTCCGCCTAGCGGACTTTGGCGTCCTGCATCGTAACGAGCTGAGCGGCGCACTGACCGGCCTCACCCGCGTCCGACGCTTCCAGCAAGACGACGCGCACATCTTCTGCGCTCCACAACACATCGAACAGGAGATGGTAAGCAGAGAAACAAAAACCATCCCCTAGCCACCATTAAAACAGAAGAACGGGAATGATATCATAAGAACAGGGGATGGTAACAGAAAAACGGGGAATGGGGAGTGTGACAGGGGATGGTAAGCAGAAGAACGGGGGAAGGGGAGTAGGATAGGGGATGGCAAGCAGAAGAACAGGGGATGGTAAGTGGAACTGGGGATGGTAAGCATAACGTAACGAGCTAAGTGGCGCACTGATCGGCCTCATCCGCGTTTGCAGCTTCCAACATGATCTTCTGTGCACCACGACACACCGAACAGGAAAATCATCTCCGCAGAAGATCTAAGCCGTATTAAAATGTCACATGAAAACTTCGAACCCCCTAAAATGCTAACGTTATTTTTCTGCTCGCAATGAAGGTTCAAAAATTAGACGTCATAACCGGACCGTCGTCACCATCCCGGGATGAAAAGCAAAGCATGTGGTCAGAAGTCCGGTCCGTTGGCTTACACATTTTGTTCTTTCAGGTGGCATGCCTCGAGTTCCTGGAAGCAGTATACACCACCTTCGGCTTCACCTTCCAACTCAAGCTTTCCACGAGACCCGAGAAGTACTTAGGAGAACTCGCAACCTGGGACCAGGCGGAAAAGGTATAGCATAACCTTCTCTTTGTTTATTATCTGTAATATTTATCTGAACAAACTTCTGACTGAAATAATTCAGTTAAAAGAAATATACTATGTCACTGATTCTTTGTAAGCACTGGTGGTCTAGTGGTTGTGACCCAGCCTTCCGATCTTGGTCGTGGGTTCAAATCCGGTCGGGCTCGAATGGATTTTTCTGTTTGATCAGTACTCTCAAACGGTGAAGGAAAGCATCGTGAGGAAACCGGCATGTCGTAGAAAGGTCTAAAATTTGTGTCACTCATTAAAAAAAAGAAAAAAATCATTATCTTACTTTTACTTCTCCCTAAATCCATTCAACAAAAGAATATATTTTGCATGTACTGTACAGCATATTAGATTTTAGTCTAGGTATTTCACTGAACTATTTTCTACTACAGTTACTATTTTCGTCCTTGTATATCCTGTGACAATCATAATACCTGTCGCTTTCCTGACAAGTTAGCCGAATCCCAATAATAGAGCAGGGCGATCCAGACTAATCCAATGACAAACTGTCAAACTCACTAAACAAAATAATCTCTTACCCAGGCGTTACAAGACTCTCTTAACAAGTTCGGCAAGCCGTGGCAGCTGAATCCGGGAGATGGCGCCTTCTACGGACCCAAGATTGACATCACCATACAAGACGCATTGCGACGATCTCACCAGTGCGCGACTATACAACTCGACTTCCAACTGCCAGAGAGATTCAACCTCAATTATGTCAGGTAAAAATCGACTCTACTTTCAACTGCCAGAGAGATTCAACCTCAATAGATCAACTGGACTTTCAACTGCCAGAAAGATTCAACCTCAATATGTCATCTCGACTTTCAACTGCCAGAGAGATTCAACCTTAATTATGTCAGGTAAAAATACAATCTGGCTCAAGATAGACATCATACTAGATAGACAAGACGCATTAACGTCGACCTCGGTGGCGTGGCGGGCGAGTGCTCGGCTGAGACGCAAGAGGCGCGTTCGATTCCCGCTGCGGGAGAAATGTTTGTATGTTCTGCGAATATTTCTTCCTGGTCTGGTTGTGGTACCATGGTACTCGTAGTTTCTGATACCCACGACACAGGGAATCCTATTGTGGGATCAGGACTATGTATGTGACTCATCATTTTCCTGCCCTCATTCCACTTGGTGGGGTCGGCACCCCATGTTTCCCTCATCCATTTTCTTCTATCACTCGTCAGGACTATGTATGTGACTGTTGGGTGTTATTTATTTTATATATGAAATAACTCCGCAGTGAAAGCGGAGAGAAGAAACGACCGGTGATAATCCACCGCGCTATCCTCGGCTCCGTGGAGCGGATGATCGCGATTCTCAGCGAATCGTACGCCGGCAAGTGGCCCTTCTGGCTCAGTCCCAGGCAAGTCTGCGTCGTGCCTGTGGGACCAGCTTTCGACGCTTACGCCGTTCAGGTGACAATCCATATCCATCATCATCATCTTCCTGTCCTCATCCCATGATCCTTGGATCATGCTGTAAGAGTTTTGGCTAAGGTGTTTTATGACCGGCCGCCTGCCTGACGTCAACCCTCCTTGGGAATACTTGCTTATTGTATCTCATCATGTTGGAGGACACTATCCCTTAGTCGACTTTTACGACATGCTCGGGGAGAAAAGCAGCTGGACGCATTCTATGTTTTTTCTTTACTTCCAGTCCAGCAGAGAAGTAAAGTAACAATCCATATCCATCCGTGCAATATTATAAATGCGAAAGTGCCTTTGTCTGTCTGTTACCTTTTAACCCCTAAACCCCAGAACGGATTTCGATGAAATTTGGCATAGAGATCGGTTGCATCCTGGGGAAGAACATAGAAGAACTTTTTATCTTAACAAGAATCCTGAAGCGGGTGGAAGTTTGTATGGGGAACCCGAAGTTGAAACAGCGCTGGCGCGTTTAATAGGCCCTTCTAAGCCTGATATTGACTAACAGTTATTTTTTTACTAAGAATTCCACGCTGACGTCCGTTCCGTGTCGTCTCCTGTATTCATTATCCCCCTGCTAACTCTCCCTCAGCCAGCACAACTCCTTGAACTACCGGAGTTGGGATGTTGGCAGCAGTGTTCGAGTATCCTCAATGGTGTTGAGGCCGTTGTTGGTGCCGATGAGGTTGAAGATGATGATCCCTGGCATTGCTCGATGACTGTCCGCAGTCCCGAGTTGTATGCATAATCAAAGCCTTATTGCAAAGAGGTTCTATGTTATGTTTCAGGTGAATGATCAGCTTTTCAAGGCGGGCTTCATGTCGGAGGTGGACACGGACGCGGGCGACACGCTCAACAAGAAAGTCAGGAATGCGCAGCTCGCACAGTTCAACTATATCCTCGGTTAGTCATCTGGTGATCTAGTGGTAGCGGCCTCACCTTCCGATCCTGTGGTCGTGAGTTCCGAATCCGTTCGTGCACCGATGGTATACTAGTACCCTCTAACGGTGAGGGAAAACGTGAGGAAACCGATATGACGTAACTGAAAAACTTTGTCAAGTACACGAACTTAAGGTGCACTTTAACATTTTCGAAGTCACTATTGCAAATATTTAAATAATGTAATACATTTTTGACATCTGACTTATAATTCAAAAGTAAAGCATAAAACTTATTTTAAGCTTTAAGCAATAAATAGACTGCTTGTTTCGTTTCGGGAATTTGTAAAACAATCTTAGGTACTATATATATATATATATATATACGAGTATATCCTACTAATATTATAAACGGGAAAGTTTGTATGTATGGATGTTTGTTACTCTTTCACGCCTAAACGGCTGAACGGATTTGAATGAAACTTGGAATATACGTAGTACATGTACTGGATTAATATAGGCTGCGAAGCCGCGGGCGGCAGCTAATACAAAATAACAGCGATAAAATAAAAATCGATTAAGACTTCCTCTTGAAATCGGTTTCCAAACATTTAAGGACATTGTCAAAAGTAAAATAATGGAATGGGCGGAGTGTAATAAGCTTTTTTTTCCAGTGGTCGGCGACCGCGAGAAGAACTCTGGTACCGTGAATGTTCGCACTCGCGACAACAAGGTCCACGGCGAGATGTCGATACCGGCGCTCATCGACCACCTGAACTCGCTCGTCAGCGCCAAAACCCTGGCCGAGGACAGCGAGCTTCCGCAATAGTTAGCTACTACTACTCTTTCAACTTCTAGATAATCCACTAAATTGGGATCGCTTTTTTTTTCAAACCAGATAGGTCATGCCACGTATACTGCCGTCATAAGAAAAAGGGACGTTTCTACATAAATTCCGAAATGGAGAAAAAAATACTGGTACGAGTAGATGCGTCTTTTTTTATTGATCCCGATGATGTATATAACTCAATTATGAAAAAAAAATGTCAGATAAGTATTTTCCTTATGACGGCAGTATATACATACATATTATCTCTTGGTAGTAATCCCGGTGTGAATTGAGCATCTTATAGAGCGTGGATTATATCCGTACCGCCGACGTTTGGGCGTTATTCTCGAGCATGGCCTTAGAAAATAGTATCAAATACAAAACACCAAAAATTTCAGTAAGTACGTATGAGCTAGTGGCCTACTCTTGTGACGGAGTTCTTAGGCCGCCTAAAGGCCTCCGTCATGGCTTAACGCCTTAAAGCCGGGACCGACTGTTTAACGAAAACTTCAATGTAAATAGTTTATACTGCAAACTTAAAGCAGTTCAATATGTGAATAATGGTAAATGTAAAATTGGAAACACAGTTTCGGGTTTTATGCATTTTATTTCAACTTATAAAGCAAAATATATATGATAGTATTTCCGCAGTTTTTAACAACTATAAAAATGTCTACTTTTCGACAAACAGCCTAAAAAAATAAGCACCCACAACAAGCTTGTAAAAGCATTTTGATATTTTTCACTAAATATTGTACTACAAACTAAGTTTTACAAAACTATTCTTAGTTAAGTAAACTATGAAACTCAGTGATTGAATTTTATTTGCTTCTTTGTTTTCGCCTTCCTGTGGATATAAAATTATAATGTTATTTCGGCATTTATTTATTCGTAGCGTAAGGAGGTGATATTCATTAAAAAACATTTAAAACAACTATGCGTTTTCTTTAACTTAAAAGCTCTTGAAATCTTTGAGGGGAATCTTGTCTTATTTCAAGTAGGTACTTTAGTTTAGCAAGACTTAAGTATTTGTAGTTTATACATAAATTCACTAGTTATTCCGGCGATTTCACTTGCTTAGAGATAAATAAAGTAATTCATGTATAGTGTAAGTGTAGCTTATTACTAGTGAAAGAAGTTTTAAAATCAGTTGGAAGTTTCTGAGATTGATCCTTGATTGATTTTCTGAGATAATATCAATTAGAAATAATCAATTACAACTTATGTACTTATGAAAATTGGTACGAACACCCAACGGAGCGTCATGATTTCTCACCATAGTGACATAATGCTGATTTTTAGGGTTTCGTACCCGGAAGGTGCCAACGGGACCCTTACTTACTATGCGTCCGTCTGTCAGTGGGCTGTATCTCATGTATGTATAACACTGCTATAACAAATAATAGAAATAAAATGGGGGCCTCATACAAGAAATATTTTTGTTTATCTTACTTATATTATAAATGCGAAAGTTTGTGAGTTTGGATGTTTAGATGTTTGGATGTTTGGATGTTTGGATGTTTGGATGTTTGTGCCTCAATCACGCCTAAACGGCTGAACGGATTTGAATGAAACTTGGAATATACATAGTACATGTACTGGATTAACATATAGGCTATTTTTTATCCGGGTACCACGCGAGCGTAGCCGCGGGCGGCAGCTAGTTTATTATAAACATAAATACAACATTACGGATACCTAGGTACTATTAAGAAGTCATATTTACGGACACATCAATCGCCATGTTGAAAATAAAAATTTACAAAAATATTTATAAATAAACATATGTACAAGAAACAAAAACAACTTAAAACAATATAGTAAAAAAAAATTGTACATGTAGGTACGATGGTATGGAATCAGTGTGCAAATTCGACTCGACCGGTTTTTCATCGGGTAATCTATACTCACAAGTGATGCACGAGTATCTCGACGCACAGTATGGCCACGGAGAAGGCAGTGCCGATGGCCATCAGCACGAGCACAGGCTTCAGCTCGGCGGCACCGACGCTGGAGAAGGAGGCGACATGGCCGGCGCAGCGCGGCTTGGGCGTCTGGTGGCGTCGGTTGATAGCCGACTGGACGCCCGTCTCACGGATACGTTTGAACCTGGAATAAATAACACCCAACATTCACATACATGACGACCTCGGTGGCGTGGCGGGCGAGTGCTCGACTGAGACGCAAGAGGCGCGGGTTCGATTCCCGCTACGGTAGAAATGTCTGCATGATCTGCAAATTGCTAGCTTTCGCCCGCGGCTTCGTTCGCGTGGTATCAGGACAAAAAGTAGCCTATATGTTATTCCAGCACACATAGGTACCTACTATGTATATTCCGAGTTTTATTCAAATCCGTTCAGCCGTTACGGCGTGATTGAGGTACAAACGTACATCGTCACATCCTCACAAACTTTCGCATTTATAATTATAATAGAAAGTAGAATTACTTAGTATCTAATAGTGTGTAGGTACCTACATATATTTTTATTTTTACCACACCTTGTTGTAAAATACTCACGCAACTTTCATAAGCTCCAGATATGGCGAGTCCTTCTTCATAGGCGCGTACGGATCGAAGGTGTTCATGAAGTCTATCTCCATGAGGTCGCACTTCTCATTCTCGTGGAAGGTCAGCTCCACCCTGCGGTAGACCTGTTCCGCTGTGCAGTGCATTGCGAATAGACCCTGCAAAAATACACTATCTACTTAGTTGGCTCTTTTCATTGCACCATCTATGGGAACCAGAAACGGGAAAGTACCTATTTATTTAAAACCAGCTGACCCCGCGAACTTCGTACCGCCTTAGAAATTAATAATGCAAATTTTCAATTTCTTTCAACACTTTCCTTAAGTTTGCCTTATGTCATTAGGTACTTTCCAGAATTTGTTTCTTATTAGCGACACTATCAAATGGTGTAAGTGTTTTTTTTTTTTCAAAAATCAACGGGTTCGATTCCTGGCTGGGAGTTTGATTTTTCAAAAATCCAATGATGCAGTTTTAACTTTCATCCAAATCAAGCCCAAGACTCCTTGAACTTTTCGCTATTCATCATAGTTTCGGATTTGGCCATGCACGCCCTCTTGAAAAATTCATCTGTAGGTAGGTACCGTACCTATTTTGTACGCGGTACGTAGACGTACATTGTGATTGACGGTATAATATCGTTGTGAGAGTATAATTAGACTTTACCAACTAATTACCTAGTCATGATGCAAAGTTAATTAAACCGTGGCCATCAAATCTTTTTCCTTGACCGAACTCCATTTGCCTAAAATAGCATTTGATAAACAAGATTCTCGACAAGGTAGATTTACCTGACGAATTTTTTCAACTCCCTCAGCCAAATTGTAAAACTGTGGCTTTCCTTTCGTCGGCTCTATTCTCTTGTGAACTGAGACACGAACCGGGTCTTTGTATAGCTGGAAAAAGGAAATGAATTGTATAACTACTGTCTATTTCTTTCTAATAGGACCTAGTAGGTCTAATAGGCTTTGCTTTTTTGTGTTACATTGATGGTTTCGTTATGGAATGGGCCTCAGTCTTCTGAGTGAGCGTGATTGCTAGCTTAGAACACAATAGTGTTGGGCCTTGTCCACAGGAAAGACATGGTCAATACGTGCGGAGCTGACTAAGCCGCGGGTTTCCTCACGATGTTTTCCTTCACCGTTTGAGAGTACCTACTGGTATGGCGTGCATAAATTTTTCGCACAGAAAAATCCATTGGTACACGACCGGGTTTGAGGGCCGGGTTAAGTCCTAAGATCGAGTCCGACCTTAGGATCGGAAGGCGGGGTCACTACCAACTAGACCACCAGTGCTCTCAGTTATACTTACAGCGAATATAAAATGGTTGTAATCGACATCATACGCCGCCAGGGTGATCTTAGAGGTGGCCAGTTGGGACAGCGTGGCGATGGAGTTCGACGGCGCCTGCAGCAACGTCACGATGTTGGCGCAGTACGCCGCGTGCAGCGCCACCAGCGCCGCGAACACAGACCACACGGCCACGCGACCTACACATAACAAGCTAGATGGCACCACTAGCGGATTGATGGAGTGCGAACACAGGCCACGCGACCTACACATAACAAACTAGATGGCACCACTAGCGGATTGATGGAGTGCGAACACAGGCCACGCGACCTACACATAAAGAACTAGATGGCACCACTAGCGGATTGGATGGAATGCGAGCGAGAGATAAAATTGTTTTAGATGATCAACATTGCAAGGCACTTACCTGAATTCCTTCTTGGTTCCATGACACAACCTTGCTGACTGAGAGCGCTCATTGTCATGAACATCGCGTCACTGATACCTCCATCTAGTTGAGTTGCACTCTGAAACACATTAAAAAAAACTCCACAGCGGCTCCGCGCTCAAATATAACCCACGTCAATGGCCGGGGACAATGACCACATCCATGCGTAGCCTCTGCGTGCGTAGTGGCCTAACTCCCTTTTCGAACTTTGGGCAACTAAAAGGTCGGATGAAAGAAGACTGCATTCAACTGAGATGAGAATATTGAGATGGATGTGTGGAGTGACGAGAATGTACAAGATACGGAATGAGTATAGGTATTAGAGGAAGCTTGTGAGTAGCGCCTGTGACGGGGAAATTGAGGAGTAACAGATTAGCATGGTATGGGTATCTCATGAGGAGGGATGAAAGTCATGTGACGAGAAGAGTACCTATTATTAGATATGAATGTAGATGGATACCAGAGTAAAGGTAGACCAAATAATAGATGGATGGATTGTGTGAAAGATGACATGAGTAAGAAAGGAGTGAATACTGAGATGACAGCTGATAGAAGGGAGTGGAAGAAAAATACATGTTGTGCCGACCTTATGTAATAAGGGCAGGGAGATGATAGTATAAGCGTTCGAATCAAAGAGCTCTTTAAGAATAACAAAACATGTTTATTATTTAAAAGTTTTTCACTCACTTTCCCAAACATAGCTTCCCATCTCGTCGCTAAAAACAGCGCTAGAGCAGAAACAGCTGTACTGACAGCCACGGCGAACCACACGCGAGCAGAGAACGGCAGAGAGTAGATATTGGCCACGTAGGACAGTGGCGGCTGGCGGAATATGAACCGCACTCGAAAAGGAGCCAGAGTGTCTGTGTAGGCGACTACGGAAAGACGCTCCGGGTTCGAGACTACGCAGTTTGTACCTGACAAAGACAATTCCTCATTTCAACTAACTCAAAACTCAGTAGGTATACTTTATTCAAAGGGACGGTAACTGTTCGTAGCGCGACCAAGCGTGGAAGAAACAGGCTAAAAACCACGCTTTGCTATTTTTTTTAGAAGATGTTGCCTTTATAATCTTGTTGGAGCACAATCTAGTGGATCATTATTTAAAAAGTACATAGAGGAAAAGTCATATTAAAGAGTACATGTACGATGGTACGCAAGCCTTCGTGTTCGAATTCGATTCGCGCTTGACCGTTTTTTTAATTCCTTGGAATAAAATGATAGTGAGACTTACCAAGATCAGCATTTCCAGAGTTGATATCGTTGATCATCCCCGACCATTGCCCGTCCACTTTGTACCCGTAGCGGAAGCTGAAGATGAATCGTGGTGTTGCGTTCAGCATGAGAAACGCCAGCTTTCCAATCATCCAGCTTATCTTCGCGGTAGCGTCGTTTTGGAAATCCCTAGAACAATAAGTTCTGGTTTTACGCTTTCACTGGTAATCATTCCTTATTCCTTATTCCGCTCGGAACATACAGAAGTATTTTTTCTTCTTTATGGCTCGTTAGTAATAATATCAAACATGAATCGTAACTTCATGACTCTAGTGATAGGTTCACTATGGATTAACAAAAAAGATATCTATGCTTGAGTCTTCGGCGTTTTTTTAATACGAGTCACAGTGAAGAATGTTATCAGGTTGAACATTCCGAGCGAAGCGAGCCGCGGAATTATTAGCCTGTGAAGCGAGGCACTTTCTTTCTACTACGCCTTTATAATAGATGTCATGGGTATATTAGCTCTGGTACTCGTAACAACGAAAGCACAAATTCTTCTATCATCGGTTTCCTTATCATTAGTGATCTACTTACAACCCATCCTCTCTAGGTAGATGGTACTGCGTCTTATTGCTGTCTTGTAATACATTGGACATTGTCAGCGGATGCCCTCTCAGGTCCATCCGCCGTCTAAACAGCTCCCGACGTGGTCGAAGGTCGTGGTAACTTCCATTGAAAACTCCCCGGGGGGTGATCACGGCTGAGAGGTTTAATGACGGTCTGTAGACTGGAAAAGAGGAATTGATAAATCAGGAACCATGAGCATGTGTAATGAAAGTAAATGAAGCGAAAGAAGTATGCTAGGACCATACTAAAAGAAGATCCGTGGTCTCTGTCTACTCTACCCCTCTGCAAAATAGGAGTGATTTTATGTAAGTGGGTATTAAAAAAGTATGTTAACTACTAACTTTCATCCAAGTAGAAGGTATTTCCTCGTCTTTCAGCCAGGACCACGTCACTATCGGCTAGCGCTGAGCTGTTGAGTAACGCCTTAGCGTCACTCTCGTTAGAGCTGAAAATCAGCCAGCGGTAGGGAGCCCGCAGCAGGTTATCTGATGATGCCTGTCAGTTATTATTGTCAATCAGACTTGAACATCAAATAGACCAGATAGACTTAAATAAGAGACAATCATAAAATCTTGTCTAATGCTTCTTTTTTTCCACTTTTCTATCGCGTTGTGTCCAGATTCATCCAGAGAAATTTCAGCAAATGTACCTTCAACTACACTCCATTCATTTTAAGTCGTTAAGCCATGACGGAGGCCTTTAGGCGGCCTAGAAACTCCGTCACTAGAGCTGGCCACTAGCTCATACGAACATGCCTGCATTCATTCATTCCTCTCTACTTTTTGTCAATGATTTTTTTATCAGGAGACAACAAACAAGAATTAAAAATTTATCGACTCACATTTTGTAATTTTTCTTCGGCTCCAGGACAACTTAAATCAAGAAGAAACAATTCATGATCCTGATACTTTTTTTCTGAAGGATTAGCCGACACTCTGCTTCCCGTATTCAATATTTCATTGACTAATGACATTTGTTCTTCTATAACAAAATTCTATTAGATATCTTTTAAACTTATTGTCTCTTAAATATAAAATAAATAAATATATGAAAACTAACTTTTATTCCAACACAAATCAAGCATTACCACCGTAGGCTTTTCTTCGCTCATAATGTAACTAGAAACAAAATTGGCCCCAACATCGTCCCTTGCAGAACACCGAACCAAAACTACAGCAAAGCAAGTAACTAATTTGTAATTCATTCTGTTTCAAATCAGTTTGCTTCTAAAGCAAGTGTGTTGTCATTTAATAGGAATTAATGGTAGGAATAGCAGCATAATTCCTAGTAAGTATAAGTATTTTACGAGACTGCTAGTACCTACCTACCTACAAAATGATAAACCAACGAAAATTGTTTCTTTACTGCGCATGTTGTGTATACCTATAATTGGTTTCGCATGTAGGTAGCTTAAGACAATTTTATTGTTTGTGATTCTACTAATATTATTTAACCGAAGCTTTGTGAGGATGTAACGATGTTTGTGCTTCAATCACGCCGTAACGGCTAAACGGATTTGAATGAAGCTTGGAACATAGGTACCTACATGGTATGTGTGCTGGAATAACACATAGGCTACTCTTTATCTTGGTACCACGCGGGCGAAGCCGCTGGTGGAAGCTAATATAATACATATTTTATGCATGTGTAAACTGTTGGCGAACCTAATAAATAAATAAACTGCATAAGTGTTTAATTATGGCCGCGTTATCGTAAGCTTTTGAGATGCCACAGAAAAGATGTAATACAGAAGATTATTTTAGAGGCGTGCCCAATGTTTTCCTATGCCTATTACAATATTTACCAAA
Organism: Scotopteryx bipunctaria; assembly: GCA_949320045.1. Classification (NCBI taxonomy): domain Eukaryota; kingdom Metazoa; phylum Arthropoda; class Insecta; order Lepidoptera; family Geometridae; genus Scotopteryx; species Scotopteryx bipunctaria. Next base: position 1,763,234 of record OX439458.1, on the reverse strand, counting down.
TAAATATTACTCAAAAGTATTAATTTAATATACAAACAAATCTTTTATATTGTGTATGTTGTAGGTAGGTAACATTTTATATGTAAAGTTTATTAATTAAGTTTAGCCACTAACTGATATTTCTTACTTTGATTTATCTTTGAATTTTTATAAAATAAACCTACTGTCACAATTTTTCTGTGTTGTCTTCCTACTTGTTCATTCATACACCATGTTTGCACAGAAACATCAATAATTCACAAATTAAACGTTGGACTGAGCTTTCACGAAATGTCCCGTGATTATTATAATTGGTATCATTAGATTTAGGAAATTATACTAAGTATTAAGAACGAATGTAGAAAATGTGGTGCTGGACTAACCCCCGAATACCTACTCAAACGCATTTCAGAGTTGAGCACGTCTCAAGTGACGAGTTTTTGACAGATTTTCATCAAAAACTGTCAAAAAACCGTGACTTGAGACATGCTCAACTCTGAGTCGCGTTTGAGTATTTGGGGGTAAATCTCATATTCACGAAGTCAGACATTCGAAGCAAGCGTCATTGACAGAGCTACCACGCAAAATGGTATCACGTAGGTATGTATTTCTTTAAAGAAAAACACGTAGTGAACCCGAGTAAAATTTCCTATTGTAACGAGCGCATGGTCATGTCAATTTCAAATATGTATATTCAAACAATAACAACACAGCATTACAGTAATACACCAATGCGCCATGTATCAATATATATAGGCCTTTTACCATCTATAGTAGATGATTTATACAGCGTCAGGAGGCAACTTTTACCTTCACAGACAGAACGCTGTAGAACCTGGGACGAATTAAGATGGAGTAGGCTTGCCCAGCACCTATTCCATCCTCTCAGCTTAGTCGGCCTTATCCACAGGAAAGACATGGTCAATACGTGCGGAGCTGACTAAACCGCGGGTTTCCTAACGATGTTTTCCTTCCCGTTTGAGAGTACGTCGTATACGACGTACTCTCAAACGGGAAGGAAAACATCAACATGTATGTGCCCTAGGGCACATAAATTATTCGCACAGAAAAATCCATTGGTACACGACCGGATTTGAATCCACGACCTTAGGATCGGAAGGCGGGGTCACTACCAACTAGACCACCAGTGCTCTCACATGCACCAATAAACAATTACAAAATCAACATGACAAAACACATAGTTATAAAAATAATCATTAGCAGATTGAACTAAACTGACTTTTTCGTCCACATAATTTGTGCGCAATGTTGCCTTGTCAAGCGATCTCTAGTGACACTTCTCGCGGGACATTTGTCCCCTAGTGAATAAAAAACAGGGACTATCAGTTATTATGAAACTATCAACAAAAAAAACTACCTTTTTGGGTAAGGGAGGATAATATATTAAACTAACATGGTCTTTGGTTCCCATAACTTTATTATGATGTGCAAGAGGTAACAATTAACATCAAAATAAGTTAATTAAATACTGTTGAATATAAATACTAAAGGGAATGTACTTATGGGCTATTGTACTTAATAAACATTTATATTATGAATGGAACATAGATAAAAGAGGAGGGCTTAACTATTTTGAATCTTTTTACTACAAAAAAACGCAATTTTTAAAACTAAGTACATACAAAGGTATGAAAAATGACTAGGTGATAAAGAGGCCCAAGTCAACCAATAACACAAACACATCGTTACAAAATAGAAAAGTGTAATTCTAACATCCTTTTGTTTTTTGGTGAACTTGGGGCTGACAAATAGTTGGTAATGGTTGGATTATTAAATCACAGACAATACATTGGTGCTCTCTATCCTAACACAATTATAAGCTTGGCAACAGTCAAGGCTTTATAAGTTCTTATAGTAATCATTCATTTGAATTTATGTATAAGTTGTATAAAAATATCGAACATTATTGAAACTGTTACAAAATACGCGGTGCTTTAAATATAATGTTTATCAAAGCTAAGCTTTTAAACAGCACTGACTGCAACCCGAATACCAAGTTACCCGTTAAACCAAGATTTATACCCGATTCCTATATTTAATGGATGACAGAAGAGAGATAAACATAGCAACCTTTGTTTTGGTCAAACAATTTATGGCGCTTTGGCGGATAAAATCGTTGCTATGTTTATCTCTCTATTAGCATCCGTGGTCCGTCAAAATAAAAGAACTGAGCATAGTCATTATCAATGTCTTATGGACCACGCAACTTGACTAAACCGTGGTTAAACTTTTGATGCACTTGCATCAGTTGTTTTGCCCATTTCTCAAGCAACATTTGAACTAAAACAAAAATATGTTTCTATCACCCCATAGCTATAATAATTATTGCATTTTTCTTATAACTATTAATAAATTAATATTCGAAAATAAACTAATTGTCCTTACTGTGACAATGTGTAAAAACAAATTATACTTTCAAGTATTTCTTTTTCTATATTATCTATGCAATGACAAACAATCCCTGACATTGTCTTCGTTGACTAGCTTCCGTCCGCGCTCACGCAAAAGTTGCATTTAAAAGATATTCCGAAGTAATTCCAAGTGTTATTCTCATAAGTTTAACCATTCATTACGGTATTGAACCACAAACCACAATGGACCATCTATATGGGCGATGGGCTGATCACCTGTCACTATGGTTCACTATATCAATCTTGGGGCTTTGAATCGAGAGTGTCTGCAACTTGTGGCTCTGCCCATCCCATTATTGGTATGTATGTATAACGGTATTTACAATTTTAAGGTGACATATTTAAACTACGAACATCCCTACAAACTTTCATCTAAGTATATATTGGGATATATTTAAGGAGATCCGCTCATTATCCCGTAACCTGACCGTTAATGATATAATATGACCGACACGTTTGACGAACCGGTTATGGAACGGGTTGGTTGGCGATGGCCTTTATAAGATTAACTTAAATGGAATGGTTTTATATTTCTTTGGCTTCGACTAAATGTACAGTGTCATTTAAATTAGAACTGTTTTCGGTGTCATGTAGTTTAATCTCCTTGTCTTCAGGTAGATCAAAGTTATTGCAGAAGTATATAATCTGTGAACAAATTAAATGTAAATCAATATCTTTTTTTGACAGTCTCGGTGGCGTAGCGAGCGAGCTTGGCTGAGACGCAAGAGGCGCGGGTTCAATTCCCGCTGCGGGATAAATGTTAACAGCTGATCGCAGTGTGATCTTAGAACTATGTATATGACTAGGTGCTATTGTTGTGTTACAAAGTTACCCTAGAAGGAAACATTCTTAAAAGAAAAACAGTTCCTAGTTTTTTTATGGCATTCAAGATAAGATGGTCCCAAGGAGTTTTTGCTATTGATGTATTGAATTCGTTTTTGAAGAAGTTTTGACCCCAACGAGTTTTTGCTATTGATGCATTGAATTAGTTTTTGAAGAAGTTTCGGTTCCAAGGAGTTTTTGCTATTGATGTATTGACTTCGTTTTTGAACAAGTTTTGGCCCAAAGGAGTTTTTTCTGTTGATGATATTTAGTTTTTCATGAATATTTCTTGGGTATATCCTACTAATATTATAAATGTGAAAGTTTGCGAGGATGTGAGGATGTGTGGATGTGACGATGTATATTTGTGCCTCAATCACGCCCAAACGGCTGAACGGATTTGAATGAAACTTAGAATATACATAATACGTGTGCTGGAGTAACATCGAAGCTACTTTCTATCCGGGTACAACGCGAGCGAAGCCGCGGGCGGCAGCTAGTAGTGTAGTATATGTACTCACAGTATAAGCTAGTATGGGCAGGCCGAGCACGCCGCCAGCTAAGACGTCCCACCAGTGGTGGCGGTGATCCAACATCCTCGAGAGCCCGCAACAGATCGCTACCAGAGATAGTATTATCTGAGTGCCTAGCACTGTGGCTGAGCGCGTCGCCCGCCGGTGGAGGTAGTACTGAAAGAACAATCAGAAAGGCTGCAAGTTTACTTATTACTGGCTGCCCGCCCCGGGTATTTATTCAAATCAGGATTTTTTAGGTAAATTTTTTACACCTCGCGCTACATTATTGTAGTTTTAGTGAGGATCCCTAATTTTTTTGAAAATAAATTATAGCCTATGTTGTTCCGTAATAATGTAGCTATCTACTGGTAAAAGATTTTTTTAAATCGGTTCAGTAGTTTCGGAGCCTATTCGTTACAAACATAAAAACAAAAAATCTTTCCTCTTTATAATATTAGTGTGGATAGTGTAGATTACTTGTGGCTCTGCCCCTTTAAGGATAACGGGAGTGATAATATGTACGTAAAAACAATGGGAACCCTTATATGGACGTACCTGAATTGAAAGTTTCATGTGTTTGTTTATGTATTTGATTTGTATATTGTATTTTGAAAACAGCATTTTATCCTACTAATCGTATTAATATTATAAACGCGAAAGTTTGTAAGTACGGATGTATGGATGTTTGTTACTCTTTCACGCCTAAACGGCTGAACGGATTTGAATGAAACTTGGAATATTAGTACAATGTGCTGGATTAACATATTTACCCCCGAATACTCAAACGCATCTCAGAGTTAAGCACGTCTCAAGTGACGAGTTTTTTGACAGATTTTCATCAAAAAATGTACCCTGTACTCTACCACGCTAGCTAAGCCGCGGGCGGCAGCTAGGCGTGAAAGAGTAACAAACATCCATACATACAAACTTTCGCGTTTATAATATTAGTGAGGATTTTATAGATTTATAACGCTAAAGCAGTATTCAAAGGACAATGAAGACAAGACTTACAATGAGGAAGAGTCCAGCGTGCACCGCCAATGAAGTGTGTCCCGATGGAAAGCTAGTGTTCGACTGCGTTAGCCAATGCGCCTTCGTACATGTGTAGTGGGAAACGTATTCTGACCTGGAATAACGAAAATAAATTTAAAAAATAACAGAAAACCCCTTTGTGAAGAATGTAGATAAAATATTACAGCCACTTTCTTGCGCTCGTGGCACTACAGACTCTGACAGAGTGGTTCCAATATTCTACTAACTAATAACGGATAGTTCATTACCATAGCAACATTCATAACTGTCGAAAGCGCACTAAATTTTTGACAGAAACATAATGTTGTTAATAAAATAAAAAAATAAAAATTGTTTATTTCGGATAGGTACCTGATCTATATTGGTTAGTAACAAAAATAAAACTTTAAATACTAAGGCCTTTTACCATCTATAGTAGATGATTTATACAGCGTCAGGAGGCAACTTTTACCTTCACGAACAGGACGCTGTAGTGCCCGGGATGAATTAAGATGGAGTAGGCTTGCCCAGCACCTATTCCATCCTCTCAGCTTAGTCGGCCTTGTCCACAGGAAAGACATGGTCAATACGTGCGGAGCTGACTAAGCCGCGGGTTTCCTCACGACGTTTTCCTTCACCGTTTGAGAGTACTGGTATAGCACACATAAATTTTTCACACAGAAAAATTCATTGGTATACGGCTGGATTTGAACACACGGCCTTAGGATCGGATGGCGGGGTCACTACCAACTATTGACCACCAGCGCTCTCAAAACTTTAAATAATGTTAGTGAGAACATAAACAACACAAACAACTACTACACAGAGTGATCACCAGGTTGAAGGGTAGACTGCCGGGATCATTCTACGTACGGTTAATGATGATGTTGTCAAAATATTGGAATTGGGAATAAAAAAAACTTACTCTTCACAAGTATCAGCTTCCTTAGGACTGCAGGTATCAAAGAAGTGGGGTCTAGGAGACCCGACCATCACCTTCAAAGCCTCCACGACAATCAGATTGATTAGGAGACTAAACATGTACTCCCTGTACCAGTGAAGTGCTAGTCTTGATTTATTTTTGTGATAGGTGCGTTCCACTAGTAGGAGCTGAAACAAAATAAATAAATATAAATATTTCAGTACATGTCACCCACTCACTCCCCCAGCCAGCCCAACTCCTTGAAGTACCGGAGAAGGACCTTGGGTTGTTGGCAACAGTATTTATTTGAGAATAAAACTACAAAACAGCAATGTGACGAATGAACCAATATGCTAAGGCTCCTCATGCAGTTCTTACCACAGCCAACGGCAAGAGGAATAAGGTCCCGAACAGGTGCTTAGCTGTTATTGTGTCTCCGGTAAACTCATAGGACAATGCTGGATCATTGCACATGAAGCCGACTTTACCTCCAGGAAACCACCGCATTTCTATTAAGATAAATATTGCCATTCCTGGAACAATGTGAAGATATCTTTGCTTAGTTTGGGGCTAAATGGTGTTGTGTAAAATGTCCAATATTAATTTATTTATTTTAATGTACTTACCTACTTATTTATTACAAATTATAGCTAAGTGGGTTTGTAGGTAACTTATGAAAGAGGTTAGAGCACAGAAGAGGATGATGTACTTTTTAATTTAAATTATCATCAAGCATTTGAGAACTTTTAAAAGGTTTAAGGTAAATAGATGCACACCCAAACATTTTCAAAGTAAATTCTTGGGGTATTCACGGGTAATTCTTGGGTTACTAAGTATAGTACCTATTAATAAATTCATCCCAAATTACTAACCAAATAGGGATTGCACCTGTAAGCCTGGTGAGCTTGGGTAGTTGTCATCCCCAAGTGTAACACTAACTTAAAACTAAAAATCTATAAAGTAGGTTTAATAATGATTCAGGCACCTCCTTACTGTGAGATAAATAGTAAAATACGTACCTCTATGCCAGCGGTTGGTTTTAGACCAGAGAAGCCTTACTTTGTCCATTATTTCAAAATTATTTTCAGATTTCCCCCGCAATCCTTCGGACCGAAACACTGTGCGTAAAATGAATGTTTGTTCTCAACAATTACACTTAAAGCACAGGCTGTGACCGCGGGGAAGCACAAAAAACCGTGAATCACATTATCTACTTCTAATTAAACTAGATACTAGTTACCTAGAACTTCTTTCGCTATTGCAGAACGCGAGAATAAATTGATAGGTATGTATGTATCTCTTGTAACCGTTTCATTACTTTGTTAGGTACTTTACAGCCGACGACGGCTTACTAGATTATTACAATATTCCTAGCTTATTTAATTTATAGGTATCATTTTAGTGATTCATTCGTATATGCAGATTTTTATTTTCTATTCAAAAGTTTCTAAGAGCTGATCTGCTCTGCTTCTAACTTTCAGGCTGTCTGGTCTGTCTGTCTGTCAGTCAGTCAAGTCAAGTCAACGTCGTCGGTGGGGAAAACTAAAACCTCACTAAAACTAAAGTATATACAGACAGTAGAACAGTAATTAGTGATCGACCTCAGAACAATGTTTTGAGTGATCGACGAACCTCAACGGGAGAATTTCGTTTTTTTTTTTCATTCACAATGAGTTAACTGCTTGTACATTGATTTGTTTGATGACGACCTCGGTGGTATAACGGGTGGCGTAAACACCCAAAGGGTAAATAAAAAAAAACCTACTTTTTATTAACTATATTATACAATTTTATCAAAATCAGTTTTTTTAGCTATGGGAATACGTGATAACAGGCATTTACACACACACGAATTTTTGCATGTCTATTAAATAGAGATTACATTACACAATCATTATTATCCCGTTATTCTCGAGTATATTAATAATCTATCAGGTTAGAATCTCCATTAATCCAATAATGATATGTTTTTATTTAGTTTTTTTTTCCAATAGTCACTTATAAATAAGGGACACGTGAAATTCAAAAGATAAAAACTCATTGATAAATTGAAGCGCTCGTGGCGTAGCTTGCTTAAGCGTTCATGATTGATCGTTAAAGTTAAGCAACGATATGCACGGTCACAAATTGGGATGGGTGACCGCAAGTGGCATTTCGAGCTAAACGCTTCCGTGCTTCAGAGGGCACGTTAAACAGTCGGTCCCGGCTTTTAAGTCGTTAAGCCATGACGGAGGCCTCTTAGGCGGTCTAAAAACTCCGTCACTAGAGTTGGCCACTAGCTCATACGAACATACAATTTGATAAATTAACTACTTTGCACTTTAAAGCAATAACGTTAAATTGACCAAAACCTCATCCATGCTCACTTCTAGAGACTAAAGTAATAATGGTCTGTCATTGTCAATGTCACTTTAATAATTTTATTAATACGAGATATCATTGATTTCGTTCAAAACTTCAAAACGTAGAATAATGACAATAGCAAAATATTATGGCGGGCAAATTCAAACCATCAATGTTTTCTTCATGCTTCATTATTAGAACTTAACTAGGTATTACTTGATACTTCTATTTCATGGCTTGGTGCTTCTGAACCTACATCAAAAAGTCGGTAAGTAAAGTAGGCAAAGTAAAGCGATTTTGTTCATCATTGCTTCGTGTGTGGTCACTGATACTTTTAATTCCTAGTCGGGATGTTGGCCAACCGTAAGTTGTAATCATCGTTAATTTACAACCACGCTTAGATAAAATGGTCTACTTTTGGATTAGTATTAATGAGCATGAATGCTGTAGGCGTTTTATAGTGATAACAGTTTTTATGGCAGTTTCGTGATGGGATTTGCTTATCGTGGCAGAACTCGCTGCTATTATGGGAAGATTATGGGTACCTGTGATTATGGGCTTACCTAAAGTGTGATATTAATCCCAAGATTATGAAATTGATTAAACTATATACAAACTACTTATTCCTACTATATACCTAGGTAGGTAGCCATCTTTACCCAAAGCTGGTTTCCACTCCGTTCATCGGAAGCCACTCCCTTTACGTCTTAAACTGTTAATTTCTGAAAGCCCTTTTAGCGTAGATAAGTGAAAGAAGAAAGTGCGATAAGATGTCATTAGTGAAACGATTATATTGCCAGTTTTGGAGTTAGATAGGTAATGCTTGCCATAATGCGACTGTCAGTCAATCAGTCAGTCATGGCTTGAAACATTTACAAAATTATGATTTACCATGGATTTACCTAAGCAGCGTCCGAAGTCAGTAGGCACCTTAGGTACCTACGTGACTTGTGGCCTAAAAGCGACAGACCACATTTTGAATAATAATAATAATACCACTTATTTATTTCAGATAAAAAATAATCCATTTGTTACAAGTTAGGATTAATAAGATAAAAATAAAAGAAAGAAACTAAAACTAAAAAGGATGAAATGGGAATAAAGTCATATAATTTAAGTATAATTCCACTTCTCTCTTTGTGTTCAAATTCCCCCATATTAAATCTGTCTACCTTGAACTACGAAAACATCGAAACTTTAACATGAGGGTTTTACAACGGTTGCTATGTTTTACTATTTTCTCTGTATTTTAAAAACTATAAAATAGAATAAAAATAATTTAAGTAATATAATAAGGAATAAGAAAATTGTGTCATCCATCCCTGTTGATGGTAGGTATCTAGGTACTATAGTATAGGTATTATAGGGAGAGTCAAAGTTAATGTCAGCGAGTCAAACCATGCGCGGTCATGGGCAACTACGCCAGCAAACAAAGCTTTCTTCCAACTGCAGTGTATGATGTCTAATTAGATGTGAAGATAGAAGTTGTGTTTACAAACCTCCACAAAGGGCCCGGTTAACGGTGAAAACGGGCTGTCTGATGTTTGTATAACTGTCGACTTGTGGACCTACGTTGACTGAGTGTCGGGACACAGTAGCTGAAAGAACTAAAGTTAGACAAAATTACGTAACACGCCATTTCAGATCAGGCGCGGCCGCAGCCTGGAATTTTGGAGGGGGTCACTATTAATATAATTATGTCGAGTAAATCAGATTTAAAATTCAAAGTCAAAGTCAAATTTTTTTATTCCTTGAAATCACTGGGATCTCTTGGTCACGTCTTAAATCTACGTTGCATTTAGTTCGTAACGCGACTAAGCGTGGAAGATACAGGTAAGAAACCACGCTTAGCTATTTTTTTGGAAAATGATCCCTTCACAATCATGTTTATTAAAGGAGTTGGAGCATTATTCAATCATTATTAAATCAGATTTTCTTGCACAATACACAATTTTATTGACACTTTATAAAACAAATGGAAGCCTTCTACTTTTATTGGCATCGCGGCTAGGGGCAGAAAATTGTTTTTTTATATTTTGTACATTTTTAGAAGATTTTTCAATACGATTTGGGGGGGGGGGTCATGTCCCCTGTGACCTCCTCCTTACGGACCGCGCCTGTTTCGGCTAATGTGTCGTTGTCGCGTTCCTCTATTTTTGGGTAAGGTGTTCGACAGTGGCTCACTTTTTTTCCAAAGCCTGTAGTTCAGGTCTAAATTGAGTTAGGAAGTTGAAATCAAAAAGTATTCAATAGAAATTTTATCTAGTTTGATATTAATCTGTACTTTTCTAAATTTCTCTAACCAAAAGAAAAATATATTATATTTTTTAAAACTCCATAAATGAGCCACTGTGTACGATGGGGTCGAAACAGTGGCGCGCCCTGAAATACACAGTGGCTCGGGGTAGTCTAGAGTGGATAATTAGGGAAGAATCGTCTAAAATAATAAAAGATATAGCGAAATCAAAGTCTTTAATGGTACCTATATTTCAGCATTTCTGTAATACAATAAGTCGTATTATTTCTTAAAATTAAATTCACATAAATGAGTTCAAATAATTCAGACCAAAGTTTTAAAAAATCTTATAAGTTTTTTGGACCTTTTTTAATGCTAAATTAAATTAGGCCACGCATTTATAAACATTTAATGAGGCCACTTTGGCCATATAAACTAAAAAGACGCCCATCCATAACAAAATCAACAAATTCTCATTTTTAAACACTAAAAAAACATTCGTAATCTCTGAAAACAGAACAAGACACTTATATGCCCAAAAAGGCCGCCTTGGCCATGTAAACTAAATAAACATCCATCTGCAACAACAATTCAAAAGTTAAAAATACAGAAAAATCAGTTTAAAAAGTTAGAAAAATAAACAAAACTTAAAAAAGTTATCATAAAATCAAATCTGATAAAGTCAGCAAACAACAATTTAATGTATGTTTATCTGAGAAAAATCTATTGGAAAGCAGTAATAAGATTGTTGACGTATGGTACTGCCTCCGAAAGTGGGTGTTGGTAGTATTAATTTGATATCGTGTTCTTTTACACTAGCTAAATCAGGATTTAGAGGCATTGCATATTTATTAAAAGCCTTCTTACGTAGAAAACTAATAAAATATTCTAAGTTCTTATTTCTGCTTTCCAAAACTTTACCAATATAATAAATTTTTAGTTTTTTAGTCGTAAATTCCACCAAAACAAATTCCCCTTCTCTAGGAGGTCTTGGTAGGGGTTTTTTGAGATCGTTTTCTGTTAAAAAAGTTTCGTTTTCGGGGCCTTCATCGGGCCATTCATTGTCTTCATCTGATTCCTGGTATTCTACATTCATATTTTCATCTTCATCTGAATCGCTTTGTAACACTTTCTTGACAACTTTTTTTTGTTTAGGATCTTTCTTCTTTTTCGATTTAGCCATTTCAATTTCAAGTTTCTCTGGTGTGTCAGTAGCTATCATACTTCGTCCTAGTTTTCTCTGTTTTCGGTTAGATTTTCTTGGCCCAGCTTTGATCGGATCTCTAAATTGAAATGGAGATATAAAGTCAACATTTTTTGTTTGCGAAAAATCGTTTCGTTTGTTTGAACGTCTTGGTGGAATCACACGTGTATTAGACAATTCTGTCAGGACTTGGAAATCATATCTTTTGTCTGATTCAAGTCCTTGCTCCAAATTATCCTCAGCAGAAAAATCCATAATCGACGGTGAAATTTCTCCGGCGGTAAGTTCTCGAGTTGGTGTTGTAGTTTCATTCGGATGATCATTAATGCGAAAAGGTTCAAACTCGTCACTGTTGGAGCAAACTGTCTCTTCAGAATCAATTCGGGTGACTCGGCGCCCAACACTGGCAGCTTCTGCAGAACATGACGGACCAGGTATGGGGGCCATATGGGAACTTGAGATTTGATCCTCGTTACTAGGATGAGGGCGATCTGTCACTGTACTCGGCATGAAATCGTCATCTGTGAATATATTTCGGTCAAAAGGAAAAATCCCACATTTTTTAAAAGAATTGATGATATTGACCGGTGTCATTGCTTTGAGAAATGCAGTACCAACGATTTCACCTATATCGTAAATTGATACAGGTCTACCAGGATGTTGCATCAACCAAGAATCGATGGCTCCGTTGTAATATGTTTTGAAGGGGCCATATATTCCAACATCTAGAGGCTGCAATTTAGCAGACGTATGCGGGTGCAATGTCAAAACGTGAACTCCAGAAGATTTCGCCAAGTTTAATGCTTCAATTGAAAGGTGCGACTCGTGGTTATCCATTATTAAAATACATGGGTTTTCAAGTGAAGAATTGGAATACTTAATCAAATGCTTGATAACTTCAGGAAAAATTTCTGAATTCATCCAGCCACTAGATGCAGCTAAGCCCAAAGTACCCGGAGGAGTATTTTTGATCATGAAGTTTTTAAAGTTCTTCCTCGGAAATACCATTATAGGCGGTAGTGCTGTACCAGCCGCACTTATGATACAACAAGTTGTCACCAAATTACCTCTTTCTCCACTTGTTACCTTTCCTACGTTGCGACGTCCTTTAGGTGCAATTACACGCTGAGGCTTTTGTACAGTAGTAGTGGATGTTTCGTCCAAATTAAATATTCGGTCAGGTCCTAATTCAGGGAATCGTTTCATCAATGCTTCCAAATTATTATAAAACACTTCAACATTAGTTTTATTGAATGATGTAGCCCTGGCGAGGCTACACGGCTCTGGTTTTCTCAAACTAATGTCAGAGTGCCTCCGCATGAAGCTCCGCAACCATTCTTTTCCTGCCATTTGGCGCTCCTCCCAGTTTTTGGGCATCTTCAAATTATTAATCTTTGCCATTTCAAATGCCACATGTCTGGTACCTTTGGATGTTAACCCATAAAATAAAGACGAACAGAAGGTAATATAATCTTTAAGGCTCTTTTCCTGTTCATCAGAAAATACCTTATTTACGTCATAATGAGGAACAACACGCATGGTTAGAATAGAGCTGCTTTTTGATTTCAAGTAATATCTTCTTAAAGTGGTGAAAGGTATGTTAAATTCTTTGGAGGCTTTTCTTACACTCATTCCTGTTATTATGGCTTGCAGAGCATTCCTCATATTGGCTTCAGTGTGACCACCAATAGAGCGTGGTTTTTCTTTACGGGGCATCCTAAAAAGATAAAAAAGCACTTATTTCTACCCTTAAGCAAAAAAACTGTCGTAAAAATAAGCATTGGGTATTTGTGTAAATAAGCAGTGTAGGTAAGACTAAGAAGTATTAGTCAACCGGCTCCACCACAAAACAAACTATATAAATTATTTCATTTAATACTAGTTATTTCAATTTAGAATAGGAAAGTATATCTAGCAAATTAATATTTTACATCGATTATATTATTTATTGCAGTAGTAGGTAGATATACCAAGCCAACAGTACACAGTGAATCATGATTCACTGTGTACCTCTGCTGGTTGAGCCACTGAGTACCAAATCGCCATCTTGGATTACAAGCAACGTTGGCAAAAGAATATTCACGAAATGAAATGGGTTAATGCTTGAAGATAATCTTAATATAATGCTGTTAACGGTAAAAACAAATCAACAGAAAAAAAACATACTATATTTGAGATGGAACAAAAAAGATCTTACCTTAAAAGTGTATTTTTTTCCTCCAAATAACAAAAATAGTCTAAACACAAACAACACGCTGTGCGAGCGCTCGCTGACTAGTTACAACGAGTTCGTATTCCGAGCGCTATCAATTAGTGAAAGAGACAACTGTATACCTATCTCGTAAGCTTGCATACGTTGCTGAGCCACTGTGTCCGACATAGCCACTGTCTAACACCTTACCTACACGTGCGAAGCCTCTGAGTCCGCGGCAGTGGAACCGCGGCTTTATGCAATCATACTTAATGATTTTAGATCGAACACATTTCACAGTCATTCACAAAATGTCGTGATGTGATAGGCACGTGACGTACAGTCACGAAGAAAACTATTAAAAGAATTTTTTTTTAATTAATGAATCGGTGTAGGTACATAATGTAGGTGACACTCAATTAAATAAAAAAACAACAATACTAAAACCGGTGACAACATTTGCTTACACTAGCGGGATGTTTGTGCTTGGGTCGTTTTTGACTCAGTCCGATGGAATGAGCTTGCCGTACCTTTAAGTACAATCGGTAGGTACCATCCTCAAATCTTAGTCAGCCTTATCCACAGAAAATACATAGGTACGGAAATGACTAAGCCGCGGGTTTTCTCACGATGTTTTAAATGAAAACCGGTCAAGTGTGAGTCGATTTCGCACAAGAAAAATTAGACAAATATATAATAGAAGAATAATTAGACAACAAATAATAGAATAAAACACTTGTGGGTTTAATTCTATTATTTGTTATAGTGATAATAGAAATACACATTCTGTGAAAATTTCATTTCCTTACCTATTTCGGTTCATGAGATACAGCCCTCTGACAGACGGACAGACGGACAGCGGAGGCTTAGTAATAGGGTTCCGTTGGCACCCTTCGGGTACGGAACCCATAAATTTGATACCACATAGGTGTAAAAATTTACTACGTAGGTACCTAAGTACTTTAATACTTAGATATCAAGATTTTTTAATTTAGTTTATACTAAAATCAATATGATTTGCTTTGCTACTTAGGATAAGCTTTTTCCGCCCATCTGTCCCATAAGTTCATCGATTCTCATAGTATTTTTATAACTTTTCTCAGTTTTCACTCGCTTTCTATTGGTTAACTTTGCATTGCCACATTGTGTTTACTTAGTTAACTTGCTTAGCTGGAGTCCGTAATTACATCTGACGTTTATGGGTGAGGATGATATGCATAGCTAATTCATGGTGTAAGCATCTTGTGAGTGGTTGTTGTCCAGTGTGAGATAGACACTATTTTAACTTCTTATCGCCAATCGTACAGTTCCTTAAACTGAATTGAAAAGAAAAAACATAGAATGCGTCCAACTGCTTCTCTCCCCGAGCATGTCGTAAAAGTCGACTAAGGGATAGTATCCTCCAACATGATGAGATACAATAAGCAAGTATTCCCAAGGAGGGTTGACGTCAGGCAGGCCGGTCATAAAACACCTTAGCCAAAACTGCCGACCCACATATAGAGTGGGATAAGCGCAGGAAGATGATGATGAAGAGATGATGAAGAGGACGACGACCTCGGTGGCAAGGTGGGCGAGTGTTCGGCTGAGACGCAAGAGGCGCAGGTTCGATTCCCGCTACGGGAGAAATGTTTGTATTTTCTGCAAACATTTCTTCCGGGTCTGGATCTTGTATTATGTATTACAAGTAAGTATTTACAAAAAAAAAGTATATAAGTATTCCATCAGCCATCTGGTGCCCATATTACAAGCTCTGCTTAGTTTGGGGCTAGATAGTGCTGTGTGAAAAGTCCGCAAATATTTATTTATGATGATGATGATGATGATGCTACGAATCAATACCTATTATCGCGAGGAATGGCGAGAAGGGAGCGCCGTCGTAGCCACTTGCTACGAAACCATCGCGCGAGCTTTTCGTAGCATCGCGTAGCTTACTGTGTCCACCGACCTTTACTTTAAGTAATGTTAACTAGCTAATAAATAAAATTAACTCCGTTTACTTATATCACCTGCAGCTCATTACAATTAAACACCTGACTCGCCATCTGATCTTGTCGGAAGCATGATCTCCCTGAACGCTTTTACTTGTCTTGATAATTGTCTGTAAAATAAATAAATAAATATTTGTGGACATTTCACACAGCGAAACACAACTAAGCAAAGCTTGTACTATAAGCACTAGATGACTGATGGAATACATTAATACTTTTTTTTAATACATAATTTCTACAACACTCAGACCCGGAAGAAATATTTGCAGAATATACAAACGTTTCTCCCGTAGCGGGAATAGAAACCGCGCCTCTTGCGTGCCAGCCGAGCACTCGCCCGCACGCCTCGGAGGTCCTCAAAAGTTAACCTATCAGAAAGGTAGAATAATGACTGTTTAAAATCTTTGCGTAACACCTGTGTTTTAAAAAATGTGCTAATTTCATTTTCTTTTTGGATAAACACAATTCTATTAACTAGCATCAGAGTTGTACATCGATTTTATCGATTTTTGTACAAAATCCGCTATTGCACACTCTTAGCCTAAGTTACACCTACAACATCATGTCCCGTGCGTCGTTCATACCAAAAGACAGTATGTAATTTCATCGGAAATCCTGTCATTACCTAACAAAAGAACTGTTGCTTGAATGCTGAGCTGAATTACGTCACGAGGCATTACGTCAAAGGATCTAGGAATGCTACACAGATGCTACAGATCATAAGCTAAAGGACGTAGGTACTTAATAATCATCATCAAGCACTTCCTCTATGGCCAAGAAGTGTTAAGTTCCAACGATTCATGGGCCGTTCACAAGGTGACCCCGTGCAACAGCAGCTTGAAACATGCGAGTACGTCACACGTTGCCGACTAGATTACGTGTACATACCTAGTAAATCTCCTCATCATCAACCTATCAGAAGATCACTGGACATATACCTCCTCAATATATATAGGCCTTTTACCATCTATAGTAAATGATTTATACAGCGTCAGGAGGCAACTTTTACCTTCACAAACGGGACGCTGTAGTGCCCGGGATGAATTAAGATGGAGTAGGCTTGCCCAGCACCTATTCCATCCTCTCAGCTTAGTCAGCCTTGTCCACAGAAAGACATGGTCAATACGTGCAGAGCTGACTAAGCAGCGGGTTTTCTCACGATGTTTTCCTTCACCGTTTGAGAGTACTGGTATAGCGCACATAATTTTTTCGCACAGAAAAATCCATTGGTACAAGACCGGGTTTGAGCCCACCTTAAGATCAGAAGGCGGGGTCACTATCAACTAGACCACCAGTGCTCTCCCAGTAGTCAGTCAGTAACGTTAAAGAGTTTTATTTAATCAGAATACAATGCTTCCCTCTTACCTACGGCGTGCCTCTATGATTTTTACCCTGTTTTATGTTTGTACCTTTCGAGGGCTTACTTTCGAGTCGTAAACTTGGCAGAGTGGGTTTCATCAGATACAGCTGAGTAACAGTTATTGGCAAAAGGCACGCGCTGTCTGTTTGTAATACAGTTTGTATAGTTTAGCTTTTATTACTGGGGAAGTTCATGTTTAAAACTTTCCAACCAACAAAGACGAGGTGAATCAAAAGGGCATAAATAACTGAACTTTCTTAAGAAGCCCAGCCCAGAAGTGCTAACTTAATTAAAATCTCATGATTTATTGCCCTATAACGCATGCAAATGTATGGAAATAGAATTAAAAATGAATTATGGAAATTAACAACGGTTTATCAATATGGTGTGATAATTAAACCTTGATTAGGAGCTTGGTGCAAAAATCTATTTGAAATAAGTCCTAGACCTATCTAACATGTAGATAAATTTCGTTACAACATAGTATCTAAACTTTTTTTTGTAGTAAAAAGACCCTACCTATTCAATTTCGATGTACGTTTGATCCTGGCAGGTAAGACATTTTTATACTTTATTTTACAATCCAGAAAAAACAAAACTCCGCCAGTTATTCATTATTTTTTATTCAGAATCAACCTTGCACAAAAGAAAGCTATTTGTAGCAAAAAGACATTCTCACGACAGAATTTATCGTCCCTTTTGTTGGACCTTGTGGTCGCAGGTGTACTTTTTAGTTTTATTTTAGTTGCATTGTACAAAAGTGTGGGCCAGCCTAAGGGTTTTTAAATAACAGAGATAAAGGTGTACCCACACCAACATTTTTCATTGCTTTTTATTTATTTATTCGGGAACAGCCAAATGATTTAATAACTTCTATGAGGCACACTTGACCATTAGATACTTACGTTAATTCAGTTGTAAAACAAAATGTTTGTGGGCATAATCTTAAGTAATTTATTAAAATTTATAACGTCTGAGCATTTTGGTTCTAAATTAACGTTTTCAAATTTGGACCATTGACGATGACAATTTATCATTCATACTCAAATCTGTTTTTTTTTCGTTTTTGGCATTTGGACGTAAATTACCCTGTGCGGGATTTATTTTGAGACAAAAGTTAAATATGTTTTTTTCGTTGAGTATATACTCAGGATACCAGGAAGGAAACCCTAAGAGAATATATACATAGTTATATATATAGATATCAATGTTTAGTAATTGGTACCAGTATGCATTTCGTTCAATAAATTGGTTTCGAACCTGTACTCGGATACATTTGCCTCCCCTAATTTATTGTCGCCGAGATACCTCGACAAGTGTCAGCTGGCACGCAAGATATCATTACTCGTGGTTTGTGGACCTCTCTGTCTTGTGTTCTTTTGTTTATTTTGTGAAAAATAAGTTTTAAACAATTAGAATCTACTTACTAATGGGGCTGTGGTAATGACTCTCAGCTTTTAAACATTGTTTACATTGTTTACAAACATTGTGTAAGGATAGAACCTATTTACGTAATAGATGCTTCAAGCTTAAATTCTATACTTTGTGAACTTTTTTGTTCATAAAACTGTTTCTTGCAAATGAAGTTATTATTATTTTACGCTTAAAAAGTAAACTAGGATTATTGAAACCCCATAGCCCTCCTTTTGCTTCGCGTAGATGGGTAAAAATGGAATTAGGTACGGATTGCAGATCTTTAGTTATATTATGTAGGCAATATTAAAGTAAGTTCGTATGAGCTAGTGGCCAACTCTTGTGACGGAGTTTTTAGGCCGCCTAAAGGCCCCGTCATGGCTCAATACAATAGGCAATATTGATAAGCAACTATGTTACTGGATATTTCTATCGGAAACTACTTACCTACTCATCAAATTGATGCGGGCGTAGAAGGGCGTAGTCATTGTCTTATGATTTTGTTGCTTGTTGTTGAGGTAACCAGTCGATAGCTACGAATATTATAAATCAGAAAGTGAAGACGTTTCTGTTTGTGGCTCAATCACGGCTGAATCGATTTGGATGAATCTAAGTATAGACAAATATCCGGATACCAAGGGAGCCAAGCCATGGACAAAAGCTACTCAATCTTATTCCAGACCCATGGCACCCCTGAAAGATACCCCTGAGGATGCTATGGGAACTAAGATTTGGACCCGCGGCACCCCCAGTCCTCAAATCCATACAACGGTGTGCCAGGGGTATCAAATAAAATTAGTATTTACTTTTACGATAGGAACTATTTTATGAGGAAAAGCTACATAACATGTGACAGACCTACATAGGTCACCAGAGGCCCAAAGTTAAAATCATCATCAAAGCAAATTTTTTGTTTACCTAATGTCTTTCCTTAATTAGACCTTTTATGTTATGGCATGTTATGTTGAAAGCCACTACTCCCTGCGGGCTACCACATAACTCAAAAGTAGCCTATATTTGGACGTGAACTAAAAATATTTGAAATAAATTGTTTGTTAACGACCGCTGTGGAATGCCTTTGTGTTTCTGAACACATTAATGATAAATCTTTTTAAAGATTGTTGTTGTTCATAAATTCATTTATGCAATCGGCTTTTTGCTCGGCTGAGACGCAAGAGGCGCGGATTCGATTCTCGCTACGGGACAAATGATTGTATGTTCTGCAAATATTTCTTTCTGAGTGTTGTAGTATTATGTATTTTATGTGTGATTACAAAAAAAGTATGTAAGTATTTTATCAGCCACCTTGTTCCCATAGTACAGTAGTAATAAAAGAACAATTTAAATGTCTATTGGCATTTATTCATTTCTTGAAACACATGTACATTTACTAATTAAATATCTATAAGTTATTTACAAAAATGTAAGTGTTAATAAAAAAAACATTTTCAAAATACAAAATTTAAAATCTCGAAATTAAACCTAATGGTATACTAAATGCATAGGAATGTCAATGTGTACATTTTTTAATTAAAAAAACGTTACTTTAATATACAAGTATTTACGGCATTTTTTTTTATTTGAATTTGAATTATATAACAAAACAATAAAATTTAAAACCGTCATCAAAAGGTGGGTTATCATTCTTTAGCATTATAATCATTTCAATAAAATGTTTTTTTAAACTTACGACTAGACAGGTACTGTACATAGAATACTGTTACTATATTATCATTAATAATTATAAGTAAATTGAAGGCTGTTTTAAATTATTAATAAATAAATAAGTAGAGTTTAGCCTTTATAGAGTTTAATTAAGTTTTTTAGTCTCTTTTAAACTTTTTGTTTTCTCAGCAATCCACAAAAATGTTTTAACATTTTATTAAGATAAACTTTAATAACATTAAAAACTTTAAGGTAATCGATACAATAATAAGAAATGAAAATGAGCTCAGTTTTCTATCTAAGTTCGCCTACAGATAGAAAACAGAGCTCAGATCACCGACCGCAGGTAAGGTCCCCAAAAGGCTGGTGACGTTACCTCGTTGGATATTTTATTTATTTCAATTATGTCACTTTTAAAAGACACCCCGAATACTCAAACGCGACTCAGAGTTGAGCACGTCTCAACTCACGGTATTTTGACAGTTCTGATGAAAATCTGTCAAAAAAATAAAACGTCACTTGAGACGTGCTCAACTTTGAGATGCGATGTATTCGTTGGTTATTTTGTCACTTTTTTCACTGGTTCCGCATAACTTTAACCTTAGTTTTTTTATTACAAATAAACAAAACAAGATTTTTCAAACTTATTGTAACTCCTTTCATTGAACCCCTTTTAAAAACTATTCTTATTCTTACTAAACTAAAGCTGCCTGCCACAATATAAAAACTAGGCGTTACTATCACGGATTTACAATGAGGTTTAAGAAATACCACTAAAGTTTTATACTTTAGGCGTTTCCTACAAGTCTAGGTGTTTTTAATGTTAAATAACATCTAATCTCTGCCTAGCTATGTGTCATATTACTTGAACTATGTCGAAGCCCCTAATTTTATAATTAATCCCACTCTAGATAATAATGGAAACAATCAACAAATTATTCTATTACTGAACATTTCACGCAGTAAGCATATTCAATTTATTTACAATACATGGAAGTTTTGAACTTATAGGAAGTCCAAGTAAACTAGCAAACAAGTAGGTATACTTACTATACATTTTTTAACCAAAATTTTGCACGTCTTATGCCCTGTTCCTATAATCAATTAGCAGACAACGTAAGGAAGATTACCATGCCAAGTTTGTATTGACACAAAATGTTTAGTACTTTTTGACAGATGACAATGTTGCCAGGGTGATCGTAAATCCGTCGTCCGTTATTTAGTAAGTTGAATAAAGGAACCTGACACAAATCGCAAAATATGACCGAATAGCCAGACCAATAATTTACATCCTTATTTTTTTTGAAACTGACTACAGAAGTCCAAATTGTAATCTCAAGCCAACTCAGAAAACTAGGCCACATCTTTCTAAAACCCCAGCCAGACTGTTGCAAACAAGCCCTCCACATCGGTTTACCAGTGTAAACACTTGTTTGCAACAAAAATTCGTTTGACCTTCAACAACCTCTGTGGACGGACGCGCGTCGTGAACCGCGTGCTTCCAAACAAAGAGTCGACAATACACTGAGCCTTGTTGTAAACCAGTGTGGACGCAAACACCAACGTGGGCTCCACAAGCCTCCCACCAAGGTGACCCGTGTTGGAAGCTTGTTTACAACAGTCTGGCCTGGCCTTAAGTTGAATATATGAACCTGGCATAAATCGCTAAATATGACCGAATAGCCAGACCAATATTATAATTTACATCTCTCTTATTTTTTTAGCAACTGACTACAAAAGTTCAAATTGTAATCAAGCCAACTCAGACATCTAGGCCATATCTATCATTGTCAACAAAACACAAGTATACACTTTCACAAATGCTTCACTTGTTAAAACCACAAGTCCACGAGTCTACGAGTCCAGTAAGCGGTCGCCTACACGGCTTGCGGCTAGGGCACGACGACGTGCGTCTCCCGCGACAGCAGCCGCCGTACTGACTGGTGGTTGGCTCCGTCACTACTGGAGATGTCGCTAGTGCTCACTACGGTTGGCTGGGAGAAGTTCTTGCAGAGAACTAATACCTGGAAGAATAATCTCACTTCACTACATAGTATAAAACAAAGTCTCTTCCCGCCTGTCCCTATGTATGCTTATATCTTTAAAACTACGCAACGGATTTTGATGCGGTTTTTTTAATAGATTCAAGAGGAAGGTGATGTAAACTTCTCTGCTGGACTGGAAGTAAAGAAAAAAAAAACATAGAATACGTCCAGCTGCTTCTCTCCCCGAGCATGTCGTAAAAGTCGACTAAGTGATAGTATCCTCCAACATGATGAGATACAATAAGCAAGTATTCCCAAGGAGGGTTGACGTCAGGCAGGCGGCCGGTCATAAAACACCTTTGCCAAAACTCTTACAGCACGATCCAAGGATCATGCTGTGCCGACCCCACATAGAGTGAGATAAGGACAGGAAGATGATGAGTACATAAGCTGGATTAACATATAAGCTAATTTTTATCTGGATACCACGCAAGCGAAGCCGCGGGAAACAGCTAGCAAACAGTAAAATTAGGTGATCCTATCACATTTTTAGATCGGCTAAGGTGTAAATTTACTCCGTGTTAATAACTCACCGCGTAAACAGTAGTGAGGGCCCCCATGCTGCCGCCGATGAGCGCGTCCCACCAGTGGTGCCGGTGGTCAGTGACCCGCGTCAGTGTGCACACTGCCGAGTAGATGATGCAGAGAGTCTGTATAAGAGGTACCATTAGCACGGAGCGGTTGTGCCAGCTGAACGCCCGCCGTTGGAGGTACCACTGGAAAAAAACAACAAAATGTCTTGTTAAAGTTGTAGCTCTGATTTTTTCAGGCTATACCCGTTAGACCTTAGAACTGGGTGAAAGGAAAAATAAGAAAAAAGCGCGAATTGAACGCACATGAAGGGTAACGTAAGTAGTAAAAAAGTTTCTTGTATGGGGCCCACTTTTATTTACCTATATAATTTTTTGTTATAGCGGCAATAGAAATACACACTGAAAATTTCAATTCTCTACCAATAACAATTTATGAGATTACCATGTCTTTCCTGTGGACAAGGCCGACTAAGCTGAGAGGATGGAATAGGTGCTGGGCAAGCTTACTCCATCTTAATTTTTCCTAGGCACTACATCGTCCCGTCTGTGAAGGTAAAAGTTGCCTCCTGACGCTGTATAAATCATCTACTATAGATGGTAAAAGGCCTTAGTTTTTTGTAGTACTACTTTAAAGCTCCATAAACAAAACATGTAATGATCTTTGGTTAAGTATTGGCGGTTTGTTTACATAAGTTGTATCTGCAGTTTGGCTGAAGTATATGATTATATCTCTCTGCGGTATCATAATGCCTAATTATGTCTAACTAGCGGTCTAGAAACCTAAATTAGTATCGTCTTACCAGATGTTGCCAATTAGCTACATGTGTGCGAAAAGACAGATACATTTTAACAGATGATTGATATTTAGAACATCACTATAAATAAGTGACTGACATACATAATAGGAACTTTCGTTAAGGAGTCATTAGTTAAATTAATTTATGTACTGTTTTGTTTCTGTGATAAACAATGATAGTCGCTGTTCTTTTCCTTGCACTTTGTAAGACATGAATATTGACGTAGATTTTAGACGACAAACTTAAATAAAGTGGAACAGTTTAAAGCATAATAAAATAAAGTCATACAATATCCCTAATGGGGTGGGCAGAGCCACTAGTAAACATAAGAAAACTTGCAGCCACTTCTGATTTAAAGTTCTAATCTGAATCATAGTGACAGGTGATCAGCCCATCGCTTATATAGATGGCCTATCATTTGGAGAGTCTATCTCTTAGTCGACTTTTAAGACATGCTCTGGAAGAGAAGCAGCTGGACGCATTCTATGCTTTTTCATAAAGCCATGTCAAACAATAAAATTAGAACAATAATAATGAAGTAACGACAAACAATTTTGAATCATGTAAATATATTAAAATTAGTCTTTTAAAAATCATCGACAGTGTAGTATCATTTTTCAATTAATTTCGGTATTGATCCCGCCATCCAATTCTAAGGTCGTAAGTTCGAATCTGTTCATGCACAAATGGATTTTTAAAAAACTTATAGGCTACTTTTCATCCAGGTAAGTAATGCATGCGAAGCCGGGAGTGAATGCTAGTAAGATAAAAATACTTACGGCTAAGAACAGCCCACAATATATGGACAAAGACGAGTGAGCTGATGGAAAGCTCCTGCTGGAGTCGATCTGAAGGTACCGCGTATACTTCGTCGATGTGCAGGTGTAGCTGGCTACGTATTCACCGCTGGAGAGACATAATAATGAATTAGATAAGTACCTTAGCCTCACGAGCGAGTTCGACCCTCAGCCGCTAGATGGCGCTATTTTCCTCACGCAATCGACTCTCGCGCAAATTGTTTAGGACTATAGAATATACTTAACTTATGTACCTACGTTTGTAAATTTCGTGTAATTAAATGTATAAAATCTTAAAGTATACCTATTCATAAGCTATATTAGAACAGCCAGTAAGATCCTAATAGGTATTTAGCAATAATCTAAGATACCAGACCTAGGCAGGACTGCCCTCCTATACACAATGTACTGCGCACAACGTTGCTTATCTTCAACTATCAATCAAGAACGTATAAGCAAGCTACGCCACGAGCGCTTCAGTAAGCAGTAGAGCGTAAGTAATATAAATAAAATTGTTCGCTAAAAGCCTATCTAGCTGTATATTCTGAAGCCTAGAACAACAAAGAAACAAACATAGTACGCGCGTTGAAATCTTTTGTACGGAGAATTTCATTTATAGTGAGAGTCGAATTCGCACTCAAAGGGTTCCGGTAACAATTTACCGGTAACAAACAACATCGGTTAAGTTTCAAAATCCTAATACCCAGATCAAAAAAAAAAGACTCACTCAACACAAGTCTTCATCTCCTCAGGCCGGCAGAGATCGAAGAAGGTAGGTCTGGGAGACCCAACCACGCATTTCAGCACTTCCAGCACGGTCAGGTTGACCACGGCGCCGTAGATGTAGTCGCGGTAGACGAAACCGGCGGTCTTAGCGCTGGCGAGGAGTTTACTCTGCTTCATGCTGTATTCATCGTCTTGGTGGAGTGTTGCTTCAACGGCCCAGATCTGAAACAAAAAAAAACCGGTCAAGCACGAGTCGAATTCGCACACGATTTCGTTCCATCGTAAATGTACATAAATGTTTCTTGTATTGCCCCTTTTTATTATTTTTTGTCATAGCGGCAATTAGAAATACACACTGAAAAATTCCAATCACGGGAACTAAAGCTAGTACTCAGTAGCATGGTAACTTAATAAATAACACCCAACAGTCACATACATAGTCCTGACCCCACACTAGGATTCCCTGTGTCGTATCAGAAACTACGAGTACCATGGTACCACAACTCCCGAACCCGGAAGAAATATTTGCAGAACATGCAAACATTTCTTCCGCAGCGGGAATCGAACCCGCGTCTCTTGCGTCTCTGCCGAGCAATCGCCCGCCATGCCACCGAGGCTGTCGACTTGATTTACATAAATATTTTAGTACTTATGTAGTAGGTGAGAATGTATTCTGTGCTTACGACACTGTTTACCCGCAAACAATAAGACATGTAATCAAACCAAGCTTACATTAGTAAGATAAATATTGTTTTCTTAACCAATTGACGGTAGGAAAATTAAATATTAATGCCTTATTCCAATGTTTTACTAACGCACGACGAATCGTTTATTACTATAGCAACGTTACTTATTCTGTCAAACAAAATAATGTATGACACTTTTCGACTAGGTATAAAAACGTCGCTCTAGCAACGCGTTTTTAGTTGCAACTTTCCTATAGCTAAATGATTTGTTACTTTCAAAAAACTTGTATGGTAATTTGTAATAATTCTTCAACTTAATTATTTTCAATTGAAAATAACGAATAGTGTTTGAACGTTACTAACTTTGTAATTCGGCTTCGATTAGAAGAATTTCTCTGCAACAGTTTATGCCCCTTTTTAAAACATGAATGCCGAAAATTTTAATAATTATGAACAACGTAGTTTTTTATGGACACTATAAAAAAAATCAAAAATTAGAAATATTATTATTTTTGTAACACATTTTTATGACAGATTTACCATAAACAAGAATATTATTCATAATAAATTAAGTACCGTAATCTTTTAGTCATCATTCATAAGATTATTTGTTATTAATGTTATTTATAGGTATTTAAACCAAGTTATAATAATCGATGGTTATGATCAAGTCCAAGCCATTATCGTCTCATTACTTGTCACCTTTTAATTAACTTTTTGATTTAATCGGTTATCTAGCTCCAGTAATTAATAATTTTACTACTGTGTTTGATATGCAGCTACATTAATTAGTGGGAAAATTATTATTTATGTTATTGTTAAGCTATAATTGTCTTATAAGTTAGGAATCGGAATTATTCTCGGCCGGTTTGGCGGGCGAGTGCTCGGCTAATACGCAAAAGACGCGGGTTCAATTCCCGCAGCGGGAGAAATGTTTGCATGTTCTGCATATTTTTTCCGGGTCTGGATGTTGTGGGACCATCATACTCGTATTTATTGATACCCCCAATTCAAGGACTATGTTCTATCTATCTATTTAGTCGTGTCACTAGTCCTTTTGAACAAGTGTGGTAAAAGGATTTAAAGTGCCCCTTAAAGGCTCCTTGCGTGCACTTGACACATGTTTTCGAGTTTTGATAATGATATTTTTTTCCACTGTTTGAGAGTTTTGGTATATAGCGCGCCGCAAATACATTTTTCGAACAGAAAAAACCCATTGGTGTACGACTGGATTTGAACTAATGACTGTCGGGTGTTATTTATTATTTTAAACTCGTGTTACCGTTATCCTGTGGCTACACTACCGCAATTCTGCGAATGTGGCACTGTCGTGACAGGAGTGGCCGTCTATCACGAAGCATTCCGGTAACAACGCATGTTGTCGCATATATTTTAGACGTGCATTTTGACCACGTATGTTTTTGTACAACCGCACCGGTTTTGATCAAGTGCGTATTCTTTTTTTTGTCACTTCGTATCTGCAATCGACTGTGTAGCCATAATCAGGCGTGTTCTGGGGGGTTGGTTCTAGGTGCTTCTCCAATTGCATCTTAGGAAATGATTAGTTCCATCACGCGATAACTGGGTGATTTTCTGTTTAAGCGCAATCAGTTTTTCCCCAATAATCGAAAGAAACTGATTTAGTCCTTAACTATTGCAAACTTTCAGGGTTTCCCTGAATTTTCCGCACCAGGTTTTTCTGACAGAATACTTAACCAACCTAACCTACTCAACTCCATGAACGACATGAAAAAAGGCCATCATTTTTTTTGGATGCGTGAGGCACAGAAAACAGCGGAAACTAAGGGTAGCCCACATTGAATAGTAGGATAGCTGTTGATGATGATGATACTTACAATGATGAAAGGCACGATGATGGTGATGGCAGCGACGAGCGAGATGGAGAACGTATCTCCCGTGTGCGGGAAGGAGAGGGCAGGATCATTACAGATGAAGCCACTCCGCCGACTCGGAAGCGCCCCTACTTCGAGGAGGATGCATACTGCAGCCACTGTTGAAAAGAAAAGTAAAAATAAGAACACATTTTTTGAACATAGGCTTGAACTCTAGCCATAGTAGCTTTGCTTAGTTTGGGGCTAGATGGCGCTGTGTCAAATGTTTAGGAATATTTATTTTAACTCTTGGGACGTAGGAAAAATGTTATAAAAGATTTATGATACAATCGAAGTTGCATCAAACTTTGAACTTTGAATCAGGAGTGGCTGCATGTTTTCTTATGGCTATGCCCACCCCAGACATGTTTTATATAAAAAGGTACCTAGTATGCGTATAAATTTATTGCAAAACTTTAGCTAAAAGAAATATAGGCTTGAACTCTTGGGACGTAGGAAATAAGTTATAAAAGATTTATGATACAATCGAAGTTGTATCAAACTTGAAACTTTGAATCAGGAGTGGCTGCAAGTTTTCTTATGATTACTTGTTGCTCTGCCCAGCCCAATACGGGCATGATGTTATGTACATATTATGTAACACACAGAGCCACAAGTAATCATAAGATAACTTGCAGCCACTCCTGATTATGTATGTATGCAAAGTGGGTAATTATTGTTTTAAATCTGTTTTTTTCTTTGCCATTTCTATATTACGAGTTTATGCTTTTTATGCATCTGCGTAATACAATAATAATAGTAAAAAATAATATAGCAGTAATTTATATTCCAATTTTGACATACTACTACTACTAATCGTGTCAATAATTCTTTCGAACCAGTGTGGTGAAAGAATTTAAAGTGCGCCTCAAATGCTCATTTCGTGCACTTTTACGCGCACAATATTATAACATTATTTGAGGCCTCATTCATTAGCTATACAACGCTATCAGGTTAAACAACTTTAAATAAATCTTAAGCACACACAGACTAATAACCTCAATGTTTTATGTTATCAAACCATTTACAAATATTTACGGACGTTACTGGTAACACTAAACGATTTTAAATTAACAGATAACATTGTTTTAATATCTATGTGGTATTTAAATATGACTTAAGTGCTTGATTATTTTTAAGTAACTGTTTTGTTTAGTTTTAGAACAAAAATCTCATTATCAGTTGTTTCAAATTTCGGCATGTGGATTGGACCATAAACATCTCAATTACATGTTGTTAGTTTTTTTCGGCCTCGTTCAAAGGCAGATACAATTTTTTCGGACATTTATTCGGTTATAATTTTGATGTAGAAGACATGTTTAGTTTATGCAAAGACATGTCATCTTCGTTTTAGTTTTATAAAATTTTAATGATGTCATATATTTTTTTGAGCAGCGGTTTCTGATACAATCGGAACACGCAATGTTTCATTTAGAAAGTGGGTTCCTTAAAACACCTAACCCCATAACTCGAAGCAATAAAAAATGTTTATGCCAAACCGCTCCATTAAATCCTTATAATTTCGACTTCGGTCAATAAATTACGAAATCGTTAAAATTATAATTAGGAGACATAAAATCACATTCTTATTTATGGATCTGGATGTAAATAAATCATACTCTCTCAAAAGGACTCTTCTAGTTTGTGTTTAGTTTTGACTGACGCCTAAAAAAGAAGTTTAAAATATTCTTCTCCTACTCCATAGCCGTTCCCTTGGTATTGAGGATCGGAACTTCGTGCAAGGACTTCCTCTATGGTCTGTCTCCATCTACCATGGTTTTCGGCTTGATTAGGAGCAATGTTTACGGGATATCCAGCTGGATGGAACAGCTGTTCAGACACCTTTTTCGATCAGCATTTTAGACTTCTACGTCTTGGTCTTTTATCTTATATTTTGCTTGTGATTAAGAGTTTAAAATATGGTGAATAAGTTTCCATTCCAGCACACATATTATGTATAGGTATAGGTATTCAAAGTTTCATTCAAATCCGTTTAGTAGTTTTTGCGTGAAAGAGTAACAAACATCCATACAAACTTTCGCGTATATTAGTAAGGATATCTTTGTCTTTGAAGATATCAAAGTTTATTATTAAGTGTTAAAAAAAATACATTGCACCCGTGCAAAGCCGGGGCGGGTCGCTAGGTAACAAATATATCTAAACAAATATTCAGGATCTTACTGGTATTTTCTTATCAAAATAATTTATTAACTACATTCAGTACAGCCCATGTTACGGGACCGTGGATCTCTTGACTTACACGCGGCACTTGAGCTACTCACCTACTCACATAGTTTAAGGATGTAAAGAGCGTTATCAAAGCATTTAGCATCAAGTAACGGTCTAAGCACTTGAGCGAGGTTCACCAACATTAACGGACCGTTAAATTACTGATAGTCAAGAACTTTCTAACTCTTAACCATTATCTATTATCAGACTGCTAACGGAACCTCGCATCTTTAAGAATTGACATCATCCCATCGACATGCCTACCTTCTTCTCAATTGTGCCGTAAGGGCAGGCATCAAATAGTTTTTAAGGCATTAATAGTGATTCGTGTAATTTACTGCTTTTAATGCTTATTAACTTGACAAACTATAGATATTACTAGCTACTGGGTACAGTTAAAGACAAAGGAAAAAAGTAAAATCGAAATTAAATTGTATTTATTCAGAAGAATCTGTAGGTTGGGTCACTTAGTAACGTCTTAAATCTATGTTGAAAGAAAAAAATATAAGAAGTTACCTACCAATATTAAAATTACGGCTTTGCGAATCTTAAAACATCGTGATAGAGTCTGACTTCAATGGTGTGTAGCGAGAAGATCGATGGGATGATAGAATATAATCACGCTTTCAAATATTCCTTTCGCGAACACATTACGTGTCTTCTTAGGCAACGGTTGACGACTCGTTTTCTTGTTGGTGAGTTCAACCCTAATCAGTTAAGCCCAGGTAAGGACTCCTGCAGACGGACTGTATGTTTGCAGTGGACACGTTCAACGTCCGGTCAAGATTTCGACTGAACGCTGCTGTCGAATTAGTTTTTTGCCCTTATCTTCTACGCTAAGTCGCGTAACGAAGAGGCGTAAATACAACGTAAGTAGATTAAAGATGTTTCAAGGTGATAACAGATCCTACTGACAGATTCTACTGATTGTACTGAATAAATTATATTTGATTTGGATGAATTTCGTTTTTGTTCGGCTGCAGTCATGTGGTATTGACGCATGGTATAAAATCTTGGATTATGCGCAGTTCACAGGTTCACACTGAGCTCCTGAGCTAGACGCGCGGCTTCGACCGCATAGGTAGTCAGATGCGACGTGAACGGCTTCATTCGTGGAGTCTGGTAATATCGACTGCAAGCGTGCAGTTCGTCTGAGGAGCCCTAAGTGGTGAAAGTCCTTAAAGCCTCAATCAAGGCTGATGAACTCAACAATGACCTGATGCCGAGCTGCTGATAAGCTAAGAAATGTCTAGACCAGAATTTCTCCATTAAGTCTTGAATAGGCTCTTTGTAATCTTTGCTTTTTGTTTTGTATTGCTATGCTTCTGCGGGTTTGCCGACCGTGAAGATTATCAGGAGCCAGGAACAAATTGGTATTTCTGTGTTATGTTGATTTTTATACTTGGAATAAAATATTTTTAAAAAGGTCATGTTCTGATGATATAATTGAAATCATCTTGGACTGATTTTAGAGGAACCTATTATTTACAGGTTTTTATAAAAAAAATAATTTGTTGTCCATCCGTTTCATTTATCAGCCATATTTACAAGTACCTACCTACTAAGCATTATGACGACATTATTTTCGTCGTAAACTTTTATGTATTTTAGCATACATATTATCACGTCTGTATCCCTTATGAGGTGGGCAGAGCCACAAATAATCATAAGAAAACTTGCACCCACTCCTGTTTCAAAGTCCCAAGATGGATATGGTGAATCATCGTGACATGTGATCAGCCCATCGCCCATATAGGTCCATCGCCCATCATGTTGGAGGATACTATCCCTTAGTCGACTTTTACAACATGCTCGGGGAGAGAAGTAGCTGAACGCATGCTGTGTTTTTTAGTCCCAGTCCAGCAGAGAAGTCTCAAAGAATTACAAAAATAAACAATAATAAGCATGAGTATTCAACGGGTGTTGCAATAATCAACCTAATTACAATAGAAATCAAATATAACTTGAGTATAATATTCCACCGCGATTTCGCACTTGCAATGGGCATAACTAAACCACAAATAATATTGTAATGAGTATCCTGGTAGACATGGATTCATTTCAAGATACGTAACCAAGGTATTTAATAGCAATAATTCTATGTAAATTGTATGTACGTTGTAGAATACATGGTTTGTTTGTTTTCATTTAGACTTTACTAACATTAACGTAACTAAAATTATTATTCTATCTTTCTATGCTTCAAATTATACTCATTCCGCCTTCCAATCCTAAGGTTGTGGGTTTGAATCCAGCCGTGCTAAAAGATTTTTCTGTTAGAAAAAAACTATACCAGTGTGCGCTATACCAGTACTTTCAAACGGTGATGGGAAACATCTCGAGAAAGCCAGCATGTCGTACGACAAAAAAGAATTCGAAAACATGTGTCCAGTGCTCGAAGGGAGCCTCTTTGAGGCGCACTTAAAATCCTTTCATCACACTAGTTCGAAAGAACTATAGTGACACGACTAAGTAGTAACATGTAAAACTGCTTCTAAGACTAGATCTACTCCTATTTTGTTCCTATTTCTATATTTAACCAAAATAATAATTTTGCAAGTCAGATTATTAATCCAAACACAATAGCAAATATAATTGCGCAATCACGTACCTTCTGATGTCTTGTAAAACGCTGCCTACTCGATTAAAGATCATTGCCATTCTAAGTCCCTATTGTTTAAGCTATTTATACTACACAAACTCTTGTCCGTGTCTTGGTTCGCATTTTATTAAGACAAAAGTTAGCATCCTTCCCCAGAAAGTACTACATCTTGCAATTTTTTATTAAATAAACAAAATATTTGTAGACTTTTTACACAGCGCCATCTAGCTCCAAACTAAGCAAAGGGAACAGAGACATATATATAAAATACTTTTATACTTTTATTTAATACATATACTTTTAAAACGCCAGTGTTATTCGGTTAGGTGTGAAATAATAACAAACCGAGTAACTTTAGTTTTAAAATATTAGTAAAGATTCAATTTTGTACGCACTTACGTTACGTAGCATGACCTTAAATGTCTAAGCCTAAATAAATCAGTAGTAATGTTTAAAACATCAAGTATATTGGTATGCCGATCGTAAGCTTACCGTTCAAGAGCCTACATGCAATTATTATTGGCAAATATTTAAATTCTTGAAGCGCCATTGTTTTTTTTCAAACGATAGGTACTGAGAAATCGATTTGCATGTAAAAGTAAATACGATAATCGATTATCTACTCTATTGTTTTAGATTTACGAATAAAATTAAACCGAAAATGTTTTTCGCGCGGATTTGGCGCGGTATCGACTAGTGATTTTGTTTACCGAAAGTTTCGCACTGCGTGACATCACTTGGCTGTATTCAATTTTTTTTTAAATTCGAATGCTGTTCGATTTTAAAATTATGAATTTAAAAAATCAAACAATTATTTTATTAAATTATTTTTATTCGTTTCTACTTATTTATATGAACTACAACAAATTAACAACGAATAGTTTTTAAGCTTGTAGCTTGTACCTATCTAAAGCTCTCATTGTATGAAATGAAACTACAACAAATTAACGACGAACAATTTTTAAGCTTGTACCTTGGTTGGTACCTACCTAAAGCTCCCATTGTAGACTGTAGCTACTATTTTCACAAATCGCGTGGGTGAACTTGACAACAAAATTGAGCTGCGTCAATACTCAACGAAACCTACAGATTATACAATTTATTGCACCCACTTCACCAGACCCTTAGCACTGGCTTTTAATTCTAAACTAACGACTGAGATAAATAAAAGTATACTGATAATCGTAATCACACAATGGGAATTATATAGATGAAACCGCTTAGATAAGCTATAAAGATGAATACTCGCTACAATGTACACAAGAACCCCACAGAGTAAAAATAAAAATATCACAAATCACAATGCAAAAGTCAGATAAAATCAAAACCAAAAAAAAGCAGGCACAGACCTTTTCACGAAAGAAGTTCCGCAAATTTCATCTAACACGAAGATCGTGAAACGGACTTACGGAACTTAACGATTGGGTGTTGTCACAATTCCATTGTTTATGTCAATGTCAATGTCATACTAATTTGGGAGTTTTTCCACGGGATTGACACCTTGCTATCGTTACTTTGACATGACCCCTATATAGTAAGTTCGTATGAGCTAGTGGCCAACTCTAGTGACGGAGTTTTTAGGCCGCCTAAAGGCCTCCGTGATGGCTTAACAACGTAAAAGCCGGGACCGACAATTTAACGTGCCCTCCGAAGCACGGAAGCGCTCAGTTCGTAATGCCATTTATGGTCCCATCCCAATTGTGATCGCACACAACGTTGCTTAACTTCAACGATCAATCAAGAAGGTCTTAGCAAGCTACGCCACGAGCGCTTTGATTCGCTGAGGTACGATATCGTCAGAAACGAATGCTACAAAAACAATTGTGAAAGTAGGTACAATCATATAGAATTTGACGTTTATGTCTCCTTCCAGATTCTGGTAATGTCACTCGTAAAATTCATGTTTGTGTTATCTAAGAATGGCTATGTATTATATCCGATTTACGCAACGAAATATGAGTAGTTTGAACTAAACGCCCTATAAATTAGTACTTACGTAATAAAAACGTAAGAAGCAGTTATACATTCAACTCGTTTTTGTTTCATTACTTTTTCAGTGTCTACCTTATAAAAAAATAACTTTTAACGTTTATAAATCTTCAGACTCAACTGATTGCATTTCAAAGTTAATCGTCAGCTAAGACGTTATAGGTACTTACATTCAACTAGTTTCCAGTCGACTATTCTTTCAGGGTCTTGGTCATTAACATTTTGATGAAATATTTGTACCTTCAGTTTGTATGAGCTACCCCCCAATACTCAAACGTGACTCAAAGTTGAGCACTTCTCTGATGAAAATCTGTCAAAAAAAACAACATCATTTGAGACGTGCTCAACTTTGAGATGCGTTTGAGTATTCGGAGGTTAGTGCCCATATTTTGACTGGCCTTATAGCTCAGTTGGTGGTGGTTCTGTACAACCTACAGCGAGGAAGGCAGAACTTCTGCCTTCCTCGCTGTAGGTTGTAAGCTTGATTGATCGTTAAGTTAAGCAACGTTGTGCGCGGTCACAATTGGGATGGGTGACCGCAAGTGGCCTAACGAGCTGAGCGCTTCCGTGCTTCGGAGGGCACGTTAAATTGTCGGTCCCGGATTTTAAGTCGTTAAGCCATGACGGAGGCCTTTAGGCGGCCTAAAAGCTCCGTCACAAGAGTTGGCCACTAGATCATACGAACTTACTTACTTAGTAGAATATTGAATCAGACATTAGTGTTTATGTAACCCACGTTTATAAGTAAAGAGTCGTATTTTAAACAAATATTAGATTTAAAACTATTATTTTCTCCCATATCCGTCTTGGGATTTCAATCAGAAGTGGCTGCAAGTTTTCTTATGATTACTTTTGGCTCTGCCCACTCCATTAGGGATACGGGCGTGATAATTATGTATGTATTTTCTCTTAGGCAGATATTTTTATAGTTTATTGTACAAGTCTGATGTTTATCATTGTCACATTCAAACAACTTTTCCATTGCGTAGGACAAACTGGAACGTAGATTTTTCATTCGTATTATCTTCCCACAGACTGATGTTATCATAAAGCCCGCTTGTACCTACTTCCCCCGATTCCAAACCACACGATTCGGCTGACTAAATCGAAAAATGAAATCCTTGGCAAAGACTAAATTACTTCTATGCATTTTGCTAACTTGCTTTTGACTGGCACAGGTTTGAAAAAAGCTCCGGCATTATAAAATCCGCCAAATAGTTAAAACTTTCTAAACTACACGGTGGCTAGTACAGTGCACTAAGCAAGAATTCAAAATACTATAGGTACCTCACCTCCTACGTCTTTGGACCTTTTAAAATAAAACCTTTTTAGAATCAAAAAAATTGAAAGATTATAATAAAACAAAAAATGAAAAACTTTCTAATAGCAAAACTATTAGGCTTTTTATCATCTAGGTATAGTAGATGATTTATACAGCGTCAGGAGGCAACTTATACCTTCACAGACGGGACGCTGTAGTGCCCGGAACGAATTAAGATGGAGTAGGCTTGCCCAGCACCTATTCCATCCTCTCAGCTTAGTCGGCCTTATCCACAGGAAAGACATGGTCAATACGTGCGGAGCTGACTAAGCCGCGGGTTTCCTCACGAATAGCAAAAACGTGTTGGTATCACAATGTAGTAGGTAGGCACGGTAATGTTATCTATAGTATTGGTTATCAGTGCGTTGGTGTACCAGCCGATTCGTAAGGTTTAGAATAAGAGGGCTGAATCACATTATCTTGTCCACGGAAGTCATGTCTGGAATTATCTCAGAAGTGCACGTTGCACTTGATCTTAGCTGACACTTTACACACACACCACCGAACCGCGCGATTCTCGACGTAATTCAGAAAGTAGCAAATGTCCTCGATACAGTACTGCGGCTATACTAAGTGACAAGCATAGTATCTTCCAAGCGGCAGTACTTGCTTCGGCAGTACATATACTAAAATTGGAACGATACAGAGAAGATTAGCATGGCCCCTGCGCAAGGATGACACGCAAAATCGTGAAGCGTTCCACATTTTTAATAAAATAAAAAACCAAACAAACAAAAAAATATATATATGTATGTAAATATTTTGTGTGTGCGTTTTTCAGCCGCCGCCTCCCAAGGCGAAACCACGAGACCCGGGGGCAGCTGCCCCCGTTGAAGCCTGGGTAATGTTTTAATAACGAGGCCCATTCCTGTGTCCCCACCCGGGGACCAGAAGACCATTTGTTGTTCCAAGCGGCAACGCAAAACCGCGCGGAGCGCTCCTGCGTGTGTGTAATTCGTTAAGGTAGAGTCTTGAAAGAAAGCAAGAAAATATCCCACGAAGGTTAGAACAGTACCGAAAATATTGTGTGCCTCGGCAAACTTCGTGCTTTGTATAAAAACCAAATTTGTTTGAATACATGCATATATAATTATTATCACGTCCGTATTCCTAATAGGGTGGGTAGAGCCACAAGTAAACTTAAGAAAACTTGCAGCCACTTCTGATTTAAAGTCCTAAGATGGATGAACCATGGTGACAGGTGATCAGCCCATCGCCCATATAGGTGGTTCATCATATTGGACAGGATACTATCCCTTAGTCGACTTTTACGACATGCTCGGGGAGAGAAGCAGCTGGACGCATTCTATGTTTTTTCTTTACTCCCAGTCCAGTTGTCCGATGCAACTAAAATAATAACTGAACCAACCCTTTAAAAAAATATTACATAAATCATCATCGCGTTAGTTCGTATTGCAGAAGCTAGACAAAAATTGCCGAGGTGCAAAATACTTGTGTTACTAGTGTACCTATTTATGGACTAAAATAATGATGTTGGTGATGATATGAGGAATTCTCATGACGGCTCAGCTTCCTCAGCATTATGGAACTCAAACACAAACGTGACCGCGTTTGCCCGCGTTACGTTTTGTTTGGTCATAGTGAATAAGGGGGCTCGTTGCTTAAAACCAATATTGTGGTGAATGAAAAGTAAATTAAAATCTTGACTTTCCTTTTCAAGTTCATCGTGATTTATAGGAGTGTTCAACTTTCGGGGCTTCCTGCAATTTTCACCGCGCGGGTCATTGCCCTCGACGTGACCAAAATTTATGAGACTTATTTCCTAACAGCCTATTATAAATCTTACGCCTTCGTATAGTTACGGTTGTTGGTATGGCACAAAAGCATTTCAACTGTATTTGTTTATTTTGCTAATAACTGAAGTAGATTAATGTAATTAGAAAGGGACACGATTTTAAGTTTAATTTATACCTTTATTCTAAGAAATAAAAACAAGAGATGTGCCGACTATGACTTTGGCCGACTAGCCGGTCTAGCCGATCACGGTTTCGGGGGTATTCGGCAATTTCCGTGACGCTTCGTTTACAGCTGATTACCACGTACCACGCGAGCGAAACCGCGGGCGGCAGCTAGTATTATAAATGTGAAAGTTTGGGAGAATGTTTGTGCCTCAATCACACCTAAACGGCTGAACGGATTTTAATTAAACTCGGAATATACATAGTACATGTGCTGAATTAACATTATAGGCTATTTTTTATCCGGGTACCACGCGAGTGCCGCGGGCGGCAGCTAGTCTCTAATAAAACACTTTCTAGTGAACAATGTGCCGCAGTAATATCCGGCAACTGTATGTAGTAGTTATAATTTTATTCTGTTAATTTCCTTCCACAGACTATTAATAAATGAGAGTGACAAATTATGAGCTATCGACACCTTATGTCAACTTTCGGTGACGCTTTATTAAGCTACTGTTGGCACAATAGTGAGATATACAGTAACTAAGCTTTGTCACTATGCACAGTACCGAGACTACCAGTTTTACGAACAGGTGTAACTGCAACGTAGATTTAAGACGTGTCCAAGTGATCCCAGTGATTTTAAGGAATAAAAAATGTTAACTTTGACTTTTGACTTTGACTTTGAGAAAGCATGTTTGCTTTGTCATTCGTTTTCTAATTAAATCTTAGTTCCAACTGGCTTGAAAGATAACTATAATTACCAATCAGTTAATCCGGATTATCGACAGTTTAGGCCTTTAGGTGGCCTAAAAACGCCGTCACTAGAGTTGGCCACTCACACGAACATACATACATCGATAGTTTGCTCTTTTTGAAAGTGCAGGTAAGGGCCTCAGGTGTACTACCCATCACCATAGCGCTTTGAACCAACTACTGACCAAAACTACCTACTGTTTATTTACACTGTGAATTAAGTTGTAAATTAGTTATATAGGAGCCGGCGACATTGTTATCTCTGATGATTTCCGTGTGTCAATTAGCATAGAAATCTGTTTGATCGCATTTCTCAACAAGTTTCACAGTTGACAAGTGGCCATTGCGTCATAGTGACCTCTCTAGCATCAAACGTTTCATCTTCTGCCTATAGGTAGAATTCCAAAGGCCTATTATCATTTATAGTAGATGATTTATACAGCGTCAGGAGCAGAGATGGGCGCTTACCCGGTAAAAACCCGACCTTTGGGTTTTTACCCATTTATACCCATTTTTACCTTCCCATTTCGAATTAATACCGGGTAAAAATTCAATACATCTTTTTTTGAGGTACAACTAATTATATATGCTTTTATTTGTTAGTTTTTATTCCTAATTAGCTATAATGATTTGACTGGCCTCACAGCTCACTTGGTAGTAGCTCTTCCTTTGCGCTGAAGGTTGTGGCTGCGATCCCCACCCAGAAAAAATATTTGTGTGATGAATAATAGATGTTTGTTCTGTGTCTGGGTGTTCTAACGTATTTACAAACAAAAAGTATATAAGTATTTTATCAGTCATCTGGTGGAAAAAATGTGGAGAAGAGCAAAGGATGTGGCACTTTTAAAGCCTGAGAAGTTTCACGATGACCTTAAAAGCTACAGGCACATTTCATTGTTGTGTCACCTGTACCAACTGTTTGAGAGACTCCTCCTCAACCGTCTCACACCACTTGTGGATTCAAAACTGATCCACGAACAAGCAGGATTTAGACCCGGAAAAGTCTGTTGTGGGCAGACTCTTAGACTCACCCAACATATCGAGGACGGCTTTGAGACGAATAATATAACAGGCATGGTTTTAGTTGACCTAACTGCTGCTTATGATACCGTAAACATCCGAAAACTCCTAGGAAAAGTTGAAGATTTGACCAACGATCTTGTGTTTGTTCAAATACTTGGTGAACTGCTTCGTAACCACCACTTTCAAGTTCACCTTCTTACGTAAAAAAGTAGATGGCGCAGCGTCAAAAACGGACTTCCCCAAGGGAGTGTCCTTGCACCAACCCTGTTCAATTTGTATACGAACGATCAACCTAGCAGCCCAAATACAACCCGTTTCTTATACGCGGACGACCTAGCTTTGACCACCCAGACAAAAACCTTTGAAGAGGCGGAAGAGAACCTGACCGTCGCCCTTGAAGAACTAGGAGCCTACTACGATGCAAATGGTCTAATCAAAAACTCAAGCCTGCGCTTTCCACTTGCGCAGCCACCAGGCTGATCGGTCTCTCAACATCACGTGGCAAGGAGTTACCATCCAATGTGAGCGCTATCCAAAGTATCTTGGCGTAACACTGGACAAATAATTGTGTTACAAACCACACTGTCAAAAGACAAAGATGAAAGTCGGCTCTCGCAACAGTCTACTACGGCATCTAACATCTACCAAGTGGGGAGCAGCGCCAGACGTTTTACGTTCTACTGGTATGGCGCTGTGCTTCTCCGCTGGTGCCCAGTGTGGCACATGTCTGCACATGCCAAACTCGTTGAAGTAGCGCTCGACGAAACGTGTCGCATAATTACTGGGTGTCTCAAGCCAACTCCTCTCAACATGCTATATTCTTTAGCAGGTATCACACCACCATGCGTGCGACGGGATGTAGCTAGTTCAATGGAGAAATCCAAGCAAGAGAGTGATAACCGACATCCTTTGTATGGTTACGAAATACCTGAAGCTCGCCTCAAAAGCCGCAAAAGCTTTCAGCGTTTCACACAGGCTTCAAATGACCATCCGGCTTCCGCAAAGTATAAGTCTGGAAGGAGAAAAAACCCCCACCTCCTAATTTTATCACCCCGCAGGAAAAATTACCACCAGGACACGCTCTGCCATGGCTAGTCTGGAAGTCGTTAAATCGGCTCCGCACCCAAGTTGGTCGTTGCAGATTCAACATGTGCGAATGGGGATTTAGGGAGCCTAGTTTGGCACAATGCGACTGCGGTGCTCCGGCGCAAACCATGCCGCACCTGCTGGTGTGCCCCCTGTGTCCAACTACCTGCACAAGGGATGACCTCAATGCCGCTACAGATAGCGCGATTGAGGTGGCCACCTTTTACTCTAAAAACATTTAACGAAGCATCGACACGAGAAGAAGAAGAAGTCATCTGGTTCCCATATTACAAGTTTTTCTTAGTTTGGGGCTAGATGTTGCTGTGTTAGAATGTCCGCCACTATTTATTTATTATTTTATTTGTTTACTAGCTGTGCCCCGCGGTTTCACCCGCGTTTTTCTCGTTTCCGTGGAAATACCGAGATAAAATATTGCCTATATTATAGCCTCCCTCAATAAATAGACTATGGCCCATAACTCATTAATAGGTACCAACTCTTAACATCTTACACACGTGATAACTTTTAAACGAAATATCCGATTGAGATGAAACAAAAAGTTTTTTACTTCTTCATAAATACTCTTGATAACATAATGCTTAATTTCGATAAAGATCAATATTACGATACATATTTAACGTAGTTTTTTTTCTTCAGACGATTTAATAATTATTTTGAACACAAAATCGGTTATTGTGATTAAACCATGATAGCTAGATATATGTTCTCGCGGACTTTTTTGTAGGTCTTAATGGGATCTACAAACCCGTAGTACATCATTTTTTTCTATCGTCAATAGTTTTTGCAGCGCACGCAAAAATAGGTTTTCGATTTTGCACCTTGTGTTACAAAATAGCAGTTTTATTACGGATCCCTAATTTTGAAAAAAAAAAAACATAACCTATAGCCTTCCTCGATAAATGGACTACCCAACACTGAAAGAATCATTCAAATCGGACCAGTAGTTCCAGAGATTAGCGCGTTCAAACAAACAAACGAACAAACACTGCAGCTTTATAATAGTCTTTGAATTGTGAATTTCTGTATAAACAAAACAAAAGGTGAGTGAAAAATCGTTTT
This sequence comes from Scotopteryx bipunctaria, assembly GCA_949320045.1. Taxonomy (NCBI): domain Eukaryota; kingdom Metazoa; phylum Arthropoda; class Insecta; order Lepidoptera; family Geometridae; genus Scotopteryx; species Scotopteryx bipunctaria. The sequence continues at coordinate 1,721,669 of OX439458.1, read as the reverse complement.
CGTTACGGTACGGTTACGGACGGGTAGGTGGATCTAGGCAATCGGTTAAAAAAAATTTTAAAATACAGGTCGAATTTTTACCCGGTATTAATAAAAAATACCCGGTATAAATGGGTATTTTTTAATTTTTACCTATTTTACCCTTTCCTTCCTATTTTACCCACCCGAATTTTTACCCACCCGCCCATCTCTAGTCAGGAGGCAACTTTTACCTTCACAAACGGGACAACAGGTTTTGAGGAGTTAATAAACATATAATGCTAAAAAATGAGTTGAAATAAAATTCAAATCATCATCATCATCTTCCTACCCTTATCCCACTCTATGTGGGGTTGGCACAGCATGAACCTTGTATCATGCTGTAAGAGTTTTGGCTAAGGTGTTTTATGACCGGCCGCCTGCCTGACGTCAACCCTCCGTGTATCTCATCATGTTGGAGGATACTATCCCTTAGTCGACTTTTACGACATGCTCGGGGAGAGAAGCAGCTGGACGCATTCTATGTTTTTTCTTTACTCCCAGTCCAGCAGAGAAGCAATAAGACTGTATCTTTCCGACTCTTTCTTTTGTATTTTGTAAATTATATTTGTAATTGTTGTAAGTTTCTTTCTGTTAATAAAGCTGATGATAAGAAATAAAATTCAAATTATGAAGTTCTACTATATAAAATAATTAATTTAATAATTCAATTAGACGAATCAAATCAATCGTAAGCCATAAAACATTGTTCCACTAACCTATTGATAAGGACCCCACACAAATGCATACGCAAATCTGTCAAAGTGACAGCTGTCATGACGTCACCGGTAACTAACGGTTAGTTGTATTCTACTAATAAATATTATGAATGCGCAAGTTTGTGATGCTGTTGACGACCTCGTGGCGTGGCGGGCGAGTGCTCGGCTGAGACGCGGGTTTTATACCCGCTGCGGGAGAAATGTTGTATGTTCTGCAAATATTTCTTCTGGGTCTGGATGTTGTAAATATTATGTAGGTATTATAAGTATGTACTTACAAAAAAAGTATATATGCCCCGAATACTCAAACGCATCTCAGAGTTGAGCACGTCTCAAGTGATGAGTTTTTGACAGATTTTCATCAAAAACTGTCAAAAAACCGTGACTTGAGACGTGCTCAACTCTGAGTCGCGTTCGAGTATTCGGGGGTACTCTATCAGCCATCTGGTTTCCTAAGTAGGTACTAGCTTTGCTTAGTTTGGGGCTAGATAGTGCTGTGTAAAAGTCCACAAGTATTTATTTATTTATGATTAGATATTTGTACTTATAATCACGGCGTAACGGCTGAACGTATTTGAATGAAACTTGCAATATACATAGCACGTGTGCGGGATTAACATATAGGATATTTTTTATCCTGGTAATAGCGAGCAAAGCCGAGGGTGGTAGCTAGTTATTTATAGATCGGCTAGTAACTGTCTATAACCTAATTTGGCAGAGAAAGTAGGTATTAATCTAAGCCAAGGAGGCAAAAAATGACGTGGGTGGTTTTTGACGAATTAAATTCTGAGAGTAATATCTACCTACTTCAGCCTAACTGAAAATACAATTTATGTGAATAAAGCGTTGCGTATTTTTCGTTATTATATTGCGATGAAATCACTTTAGTTTTTTTTATGTATGTGCGCTATATCAGTACCTACTCTTATATACTATATATTTCTTAAACATATAATACATATACAATACATATATATTTACTATATAATAATATCTACTTTCATTTACTACATATAAATACATTCACATACACACATTATAAATAATTATTTTTGTTATTTCTTATTATACTTCACATTTATGTAACACAAGTGCTCTAAGTTGTACTACGGAAAAGAGGGGACTCTCCTAATACAGGTCACACGACTTAAAAGGAGAGTTCCCAAACCATGTATTTTACACTTGTAATTTTGAATAAATACTTTTTACTTTTTTACTTTACTCTCAAACAGTGAAGGAAAACATCGTGAGGAAACCGGCATGTCGTACCTAGGACTTGAAAAGATCGAAAACACTGTGTACTGTGAAAAAAAGGATCCTTTGAAGCGCACTTAAAATCCTTTCACCACACTGTTTCAAACGAATTAGCGACAGGACTAGTTGAATGAGACAAGTTAATTTGTGGACGCGTAATTCAAAATTTCAAATACTGCTGCTTCGAGTATAGTCAACACCAAAATTATCTGGTAGGGAAACTAGACCTTTTACTGTACTAGTATTGTAGCATTACTTTTCTCATGCTTCAACATCATCAAACATCATAACCTTACTTTACCCACGGCTGGACATTACGCTCTCTGTTTGTGCCATCCATTTATGACTTGAACTTGGTTTGTCATTAATGTTAAAATTCCAATAACATAATCTAATCAGTATTTTATTAAAAACTTATGTCATAGGAATCAAAAACCATTGCTGTATGATTACGTATTGAACACTTTTAATTTCATTTAATTTCCATTTTATAACTATTAAAATATAATTTATTATCTACCACGCTATTAACGTGTAATGAGGATAAATCCACACCCTTATCTGATCGAAAAGAAAGTAGCTCAGTAGCGGAACTTAGAAGCTGTTCAAGATTGTTATCGCTTTCACTGTGGCCACACCCTAACGTGTTCGATACAGACAATACAAGCATAACTTATCGTCAAGTAATATTATTTTATATTTAATCTTTGAAGCAAACTGTATAAAGTAAGGTATGAACAATGAGCATCCAATGGGTATGAACTGAAAAAGTCATTTAGCGTCTTGAATATAAGTTCTTTACAAAATTAAGGACATAAAAGAGGACAGGTTTTTTTAATTTTATTTTATTTTCATGTGATTAAAATTTAATTATTTTGATAATGTGGTTCCATGAGCATTGACTACATTCTCGCATTGTATGGCCAAATAAATTCATTTGATTAATGAATGAAATTTATATATACTCTAGCCAAATTCGATATACAATAAAAGTAGACAAAAACCTAATAATAAAAACGTATCTTGATCATTAAAATTACAATTTTTTTGTTCACAAAATCGAAAGGGGGAAGCTATCTGTTCACGAAATTGAAATTTAAATAACTATATTACGTTTTTATTAGGATTTTGCCAACATTTAAGGTAAGGTGTTTGTTTACCTTAATTTCTATATCGAATTTAACTGGAGTATAGTTCTACTCTGGAAATAGAGGATGTCTAGTAAACATTACTACAAATAAGTACTCTTGAACAGACAGCAAATAGACCAAATACCTACTGGATGCGGCTTTGCGGCTCATAACCTAGTTTAAAGTAAACTGCTTCCTTCCGCTGGCAGTCGTTTTAAATAAATCAGATGTTATTTCACTCAGAGCTAGTTTTACTACTCTTCACATCATCATCGACAGGCCTAGTTTTCCCGCTGCAATAAGCCTCCCTCGGTCCATCACGGTCCTGTGCTATTCTCTAACGTCTTACTCCGCCTCTGCCCTCCTAGTGAAGAATGCAGTAACTATGTCGAACATGTTTTTATACGTGAGTGAGAACAGAATGTTGTATTTTATTTGTTAGGCGATTCCGAATATGTATCTAACTAATTTTTGACAAAAATGCTAGTTACTGCGTTCTTCACTAGGAGGGCAGACCTATCATCACGCCTCAATTACTACTTTTCATCATGACCCATTTGGAATTACTACTCTTTGGTATTTAAATATTGCACCTAGCTTGTGGGCGGTTAAATGACAAATAACGGAATTTACGATGTGTTAAATATTTAAGACAGCACTGGTGGTCTAGTTGGTAGTGACCCTAAGGTCGTGGGTTCAAATCCGGTTGTGTACCAATGGATTTTTCTCTGCGAAAAATTTATGTGCGCTATCCCAGTACTCTCAAACGGTGAAGGAAAACATCGTGAGGAAGCCCGCGGCTTAGTCAGCTCCGCATTGTATTGACCATCTTTCAAGTCACCTATTCCATCCTCTCAGCTTAGTGGACAAGGCTGACTAAGCTGAGAGGATGGAATAGGTGCTGGGCAAGCCTACTACATCTTAATTTGTCCCGGGCACTACAGCGTCTCGTTTGTGAAGGTAGAAATTGCCTCTTGACGATGTATAAAGCATCTACTAATAGATGGTAAAAGGCCTTGGTTAAATATTTTAGATATACGGTTAATTAAATAAAAATAAAAGTTTTAAGACACCTTAATAGAAGTGAATAGCATCATATAGATATCTAGGCATTTTTGAAATACATAAAACTACATTTACCGAACGAATATTCATTTTATTACTAGCCTTTTCCAGTGTCTTCGCTTGCATGGTACCGGATAAGAAGTAGCAAACTATCTGTATGCAAAAATTACGAGCTATTGTTCCGCTATGGCCAGCGTGAGAGTGGGACAAACAAACAAACCTAGCAACGAATGTACAAAAACACTTCCGCCATTGTACATATTTTAATACTAACATCCGTCCTCGTGGGTACCCAGATAAAAATTATCCTATGTACATACGATAACACCCCTAATGGGGTGGGCAGAACACATCGAGCATATAGCTGAGTTATATGCTCAGCTTCAGTTATATGCTCGATGCAGAACCACAAGTAAACATAGGAAAACTTGCAGCCATTTTTGCTGATTAAAAGTCCTAAGATGGATATAGGGAACTATGGTAATAGGTGACCAGCCCATCGCCCATATAGGTGGTTCATTATTGGAGAAGGATTCTATCCCTTAGTCGACTTTTACGACATGCTTGCGAAGAGAAGCAGCTGGACGCATTCTATTTTTCTTTACTCCCGATCCAAAATCCCGATCCTATGTGTATTCCAAATTTCAGCCAAATCTGTTCAGCCGCTACGGAGAAGAATGGGAACAAACACTAACACACAAACTTGCGCATAAAATAATATTAGTAAGATTTTTAAGAGACCAACACTGCCCACGATAAGCCCTTTCAAGACAGGTTCACCCACGATGCAAACGTTACCTATTGGCCAGCCTTATCAATACGTGATTTGTTGGGACCTCTTATCTAGAACCAATCGTTTGGCCGCAAGATTGCATCCAGTCCTATTTTATGGCAAACTGGCTGCCGCCCGCGGCTTCGCTCGCATGGTACCCGGATAAATAATAGCCTATATGTTAATCCAGTATATGTACTATGTATGTTCTAAGTTTCATTCGAATCCGATCAGCCGTTTAGGCGTGATTGAGGCACAAACATCCAAACATTCAAACATCCTCACAAACTTTCGCATTTATATTACTAAAATAAAAAGTAATCAATGAAAGACACTACGTAGGATTACTACTACACTCATCATCATCATCATTAGGTACATTTTCCTACTTTACATGGGGTCAGCATAATATTTCTGAAGTTAGTCGTAGTAGTTTTCTCGTGATATCGTGCTATATTTGATTCGCTGTCTACCGATTTTAGGGTTCCGTACCCGAAGGGTGCCAACGGGACCCTATTACTAAGCCTCCGCTGTCCGTCCGTCCATCTGTCCGTTTGTCAGAGAGCTGTTTCTCATGAACCGTAATATGTAGAGAATTGAAATTTTCACAGAATGTGTATTTTTATTGCCGCTATTACAACAAATTATAAAAATAAAAGAATTAAGTAAAAGAGCCCCATACAAGATTTTTTTTAAGATGGTACGGAACCCTTCTTGTGCGAATTCGACTCGCACTTAACCGGTTTTATTATCATTTGCCAAAACTAAAAAAACGTTCGTTTATCATCTGTCTAAACGGAAACAAAAGAACACAACAGGCAATCTATCGAAGGTTCATCAATTGCGCTATTGGGGCACATTAAAACTTTACCCTACCTTCGTATTTATAAGCGTTTTTCATGAACTTTTTATTTATGATTTAGAAAAATCACTGCGTCCATGGTAGTTTCATGGTTCTGGTTTGTGGGCAATTTAAATATTAACCTATTTTAATAGCCAATAGAATAGATAAAAGCTGCTTAACTAAATCATCTAAATACATAATCAGAATCAATTTATGTTAATAATTGATACTAAAACTGTCGTGTTCGTAAAGTTTTCATTTTATTACCAAAATTTACTACGATGAAGTTTGTAGAGCGTGAATACAACATACTAATTAATACCTCCGCATATTAAAGTAGGTACTTAAGATGAGTTTACGCTAACAACGTTAGACTGGATGATTCCTCGGGAAAAAGTTTTAATCTTTTCAGCGGTTTGGGCGTGAAAAGGTAACAGACAAACAGACAGAGTTACTTACGCATTAAAGTAAAGATTTTATCAAAAATTGTTATCTTAATCTGATCGGCCTTAACGAGTTTATTTGAAAAATATTGGAGACTGCGACTTTCTCTAGAATGTAGAGCAGAAACTGCATAGGATTTTCTACATTTACATTTGAACGATACACAACAAAGGTAGGAATTAATATTAATAAGATGGTGAGAAGTTTGTGATAAAGTCTCGAATCGAGGAATTGTCACAAAGTTATGTTGTTTTGGTATCTGTGAATGTGTAGGTGGGTAGATTTCTGCGGTAACGGTTCTTATACAATTTATATGTGCTATACTCGTCTCGTACTCTCATCATTTGACGGCCTCGGTGGCGTGGCGGGCGATTGCTCGGCAGAGACGCAAAAGGCGCGTGTTCGATACCCGCTGCGGAAGAAATGTTTGCATGATCTGTAAATATTTCTTCCGGGTCTGGGTGTTGTGGTACCATGGTACTCGTAGTTTCTGATACCCACGACACAGGGAATCCTAGTGTGGGGTCAGGACTATGTATGTGACTGTTGGGTGTTATTTATTATTATTATTATTAGGAACCGTAGAACAGGGGGGAGGGGTTGGAGTATCACAGAGAGGGGGGGGGGAAGTGTAGTGAGATAGCACGTGTATTTGTCACGTCTGTTATTTATCACATTATACCCGTATTGAAAGATAATATATGAAAATTATTTATTTTTCTTTTATGTTAGTAATGTTTGTAACTTTCACATGTAGGTACACCTTTGTTTGTTTGTTTTTTTCATGTTTCATGTTCGCTCTCCAGAATCGGCCCTAACGGAAGACCAGCGCGGTTTGTTTTTACAAACTGACAAACATACAAACATAATGATGAGTTAGGGTCCGTTTTGCAGCAGCTTACAATGTTATAAAAAATAAAATAAATAAAATGTTTTTATTTCAGAAAAATGAATCCATATTAACTTAAAATAAATTACAACTAAAATTAAAACTAAGAACTAAACTTAACTAAAACTAAAAAAAACTAACTAATATGTAGTTTATAAATGTTGTTGCAAAAACAAAAATTATTGAAGATGCTTTGTAGCAAAAATATCATGAGATTTTGGGTAGAGGGGGGTTGGAGGAGGGGGAGAGGGGCTGGGTTAGTATCACCAGGTTGGGGGGGTTTTAAAAACATCACGTGTTAAATGAGTGACCCCTTCTGAACTCGTTACGACTGAAAAGTTCCTTTCATACAGGCTCCATTGCACACTTTTGTAGTGACAGCACGAGATTCTGAATCGATTGCCTTTTGACAGAAGCTCAGGCTTTTGAATAATACTAGCCATATTTAATTCTATTACATTTACATGATTCGTCTGTGGAACTCTCTTCCAATGCAAATACGCCAAGCCTCATCCATGGAAATCTTCAAGTCTAAACTATATCACCATTATCTTGCTCTATAGAACAGTCATCAAAATTGAGCACCTGTAGGTATTTTTTTATATATGTTATAAATTAGTTAGATATTATTTGTATTTATTTATGTATAATAATAATAATTATTATTTTTCTAATAGCATTTTTTCTACAATGCACTGCCTCCACTTTTTCTCCAAACAAACACAAAGGTTAGCTGGAAGAAAATGCTAATTAGCATTAAGTTCGCCTATGTACATTCTTGTGTGCAATAAAGAATTTTCTATCTATCTATCTATCTATGATTGCCACCTACAGTTACGATTGAACAATTTTACGATTAAAACCAGGATCCAGTTTGTTTTAACATTCAGTTTCATGAACCAATTGACTGATAACTAGGTCGATGAAATTGCGGTTGCAAAGGAAACATAGCGCCGGTGTTCACACCGGTGCTTCATAGTTTCACGCTATGAATCCAAAAGCGAGCTAAATAAAGAGTCAAATATCGATCAATATTTTTTAACTAATTTTCTGGTTTTCTAAGTATGGACGACAAGCAGAAAGCTCTAAGGATGCAATCTCGAAAGTGTGGAAAATTAATTTACATACAAAGACAAAAATACTAGAATAGAATGCGTCCAAACGTCTGGCAGGCGGCCGGTCATAAAACATCTTAGCCAAAACTCTTACAGCATCATCCAAGGATCATGCTGTGTCGACCCCACATAGAGTGGGATAAGGGCAGGAAGATGATGATGATGATGCGAATGCGTCCAAACCAAAAATAAAAATGGGCCCATACAAGAAACATTTAATTACTATGGTACGGAACCTTTCATGTGCGAATGTGACTAGCTCTTGACCGGTTTTTACCTAGGACCTAGATATAAATAGGTACATAGTAATTTGACAACGATATGTGCCAAAAAAAAGGATTATGTAATTGAAATTATCATGCATATTATGAGTTCATTTATTAAACGCATGGGTTTACTCTTTCTGTTTAAAACACGGTATTGATGCTATCATTATCGAACTGTGCCCTCAAGAACTGTGCCCTGTTTCATTCATTCATTCATTCATTCATTCATTCATTCAAGAAGGAAATTGGCAGTTATCTTTGTGCTGATGCCGTCTTCCGCCGGCTTTGAAGACGGTCCGGCAGCTCATCCACTCACATTTCGACCCGATTCTTCGGCCCCAATAATCTTAACTCATGTTGACTTTGACATAATAAAATGTCATCGAAAATAATCAAGCTTAAGCCAAACTAGATTAACTATCTATAAAATTAAGAGTAAGTAATACTAATTATTATTATTTGTGGACATTTAATCCCAGGGCTGGTGCTAAGGAGTTCTAAGGTTTGTATTGGAATTTTTAACGGAGAAAAGTCTGGAAATTTAGAGTACAAAATAATTGGACATGTGTTTCAGAGGTTTCCAAATTAACATCAAAATAGGTCAAAATTGGATGTCAAAATTTACACAACTAGCATAATAAGTAGGTACCTACGACCTAAGCGAAAGTTTGCATGGATGTTTGAGCACATAGTTTAAGAAACATTTTATTCCTACTCAAAATAAATACTTTTTAAAGTATTGTTTTGTTTTTTGTTGGGAACTGTGACAGCCCGTTTCTGGAACTAAGAGGCAAAAATATATTCATGAAACTATGAAACTTAACACGCGACTTAGCCATTACATTTCAGCAACTCAAATAACCCTTATTTCATTCGACATAAGGTCCAATTTAACATGCAGCGAGATCACAAGAACGGTTTTGCTTTTTATCGAATTAGCATACTGCATGTGACCTGATTCATTACAAACATGAACCTTAAAGCCTTTGAATTAAGGTTCAAAATATACTTCTATGTTATGAGTAATTAACATTAGGAGTACGTCAGGTCATTGAACATAATGTATGCGGCTCTTCAAAGGTATCTGATGATCTAAATAGCACTGGAACTTAATATTTTTAATGTTTTATGTAGAAAAAAAACTAAGGCCTTTTACCATCTATAGTAGATGGTTTATACAGCGTCAGGGGGCAACTTTTACCTTCACTAATGGGACGCTGTTGTGCCCGGGACGAATTAAGACGGAGTAGGCTTGCCCAGCGCCTACTCCATCCTCTCAGCTTAGTCGGCCTTGTCCACGGGAAAGACATGGTCAATACATGCGGAGCTGACTAAGCCGCGGGTTTCCTCAAGATAATTTCCTTCACCATTTGAGAGTACTGGAATCGGAATCGAGGAATGGAGGATCGGAAGGCGGAGTCACTACCAACAAGACCACCAGTGCTTTATGTAGAAAGAGGTAAGTATCTACTTATACAAATTTTATGAGGTTTATTATTGATAAATTTGATAATTGGCTCAAAAGAACCCAGATGAATTTAGTGTATTTTTTTTAGAAAATTGATATCATCAATAGTAAGTACCTATTTAATATATTTGCGACTCGGTGGCGTGGCGGCCGAGGGCTCGGCTGTCCTGCTACTGGAGAAAATGTTTGTATGTTCTGCAAATATTTCTTTCGAGTCTAGGTGTTGTATTATGTATGTACATACAAAAAAAAAGTAAGTATATAAGTATTCTATCAGCCATCTAGTTCCCATAGTACAAGCTTTGCTTAGTTTGAGGCTAGATGGCGCTGTGTGAAATGTCTACAAATATTTATGTTTTATTACAATAAGAGATAAAAATAATAGTGGTCGAATGTAGAATAATCAAATAGATAAAGCAAATAGGTGAATAGATGGATCAAAAAACTTTATATTCAAGTAAAATAAACTTATTTAACTATTTAAACATTATACATAAGGTAAGTAGGTAATTGTACTCATTAAAAAAGTTGTAGCATGTACAGCATGTATTTTACAGCCATTATACTTTAATACTCTTGGCTATTAAGATTTAATCAGGAAGACCTAAGTACATTTTTATTACCTCTAACTAAATAAAACTATTTTCAATAGAAAAATATTGCCTAACGATCTAGACTATAAATATACAGTTTAACGTTACTCATGTACAAATGCCTTATTACAATAAAAAACTTGTTTCCTATCTAAATGTCTGACTGACTGACTGACAGACTGATACTGGCGGACAATGGGTATGATGCAATAAATAAAAAATAAATAAATATTTGTGGACATTTCACACAGCGCCATCTGGGCTCAAACTAAGCAAAGCCTGTACTATGGGAACTAGAGGGCTCATAGGATACTTATACCTAATACTTTTTTTTCTTAAATACCTACATACTTATAAGTATGTTGTAGTATAATATTATTATGTTATGGTGTTGTAGTCTTACATAAATTATAAAATTGAAAAGCTTTAGTTTGCTTGAAATTACCGGCGTAAAGTTCAAAACGTAACGATAGCGCGTGCTAACTCTACCTGTGCTGCCATCTAGTATTATATAAGCATGTATTAACAAAAAAAGTATGTAATACACATAAGTATTATATCAGCCATCTGGTGCCCATAGTACAAGCTTTGCTTAGTTTGGGGCTAGATGGCGCTGTGTGAAAATTTATTATTATTATTTATTATAATAATGCTACAACACCTAGACCCGCAAGAAATATTTGCAGAACACAGAAATATTTATCCCGTAGCGGGAATCAAACCCGCGCCTCTTGCGTCTCAGCCGAGCACTCGCCCACCACGCCACCGATGTCCTGCTCTAGTGTAGGACTGCACTAGGCAAGGAATTCCCGAAATTCAACTCCTAAAGGAAGTGATCATATAAAACTTGCTTCCTATTTTGATAGAAAAAAAAATAAAATCTCGACGTATCCCGTCATTTCATTTTTATAATCGTCTCAGAGGAAGCGGATTTTATCGATATAATGTTACATCACTGTTTTATAGGTAATTTAACCTATCATTTTGACACCTATAACGGATCTGCATTTTTAGGGTTCCGTATCCAAAGGGTGCCAACGGAACCCTATTACTAAGCCTCCGTCTGTCCGTCTGTCAGCGGGCTGTATGTCATGAACCTTATTACGTAGAGAGTTGAAATTTTCACACTGTGTGTGTATTTTGTATATATTAAAGAAGGTCTTTATATACAACGTTTAGGACATTATTTTGATCTATCTCGTAGGGTTCAGCCAGCGTTTGCAATGTAAGCGCAAAAAAATGTGTTTATTTACGACATCACATTAGAAACATCTAAAATTATCAGTATTTCTCTACTATATTATGCATGTATTATAGACTAGCTGCCGCCCGCGGCTTCGCTCGCTTAGTACCCGGATAAAAAATAGCCTATATGTTAATCCAGTACATGTACTATGTGTATTCCAAGTTTCATTCAAATCCGTTCAGCCCTTTAGGCGTGATTGAGGCACAAACATCCAAACATCCAAACTCACAAACTTTCGCATTTATAATATAAGTAAGATACATTAAACCTTCCTCTTGAATCACTCTATCTATTAAAAACCGCATCAAAATCTGTTGCGTAGTTTTAAAGATCTAAGCATAGGTACATAGGGACAGACAGCGAGAAGCGACTTTGTTTTATACTATGTAGTGATACTTATTTATCATTTGGAATATTGTTCGAAAAATCATACTTCTTGTCGATGCATGGTTTATAAATTACTCTAGTTGTTGTCACTGCTCTACATTTTCAGCTAAAACTCTAGGTCATTGATCTCTGGTCTAGAATTTACCGCACAGCGTCATTAACAGTAAGTACTTCCGTCCAAACTAAGTACCTTCTGCTTTCACACAATACTAAGTCGTGTCACTAATTTATTTCGAACCAGTGTGGTGAAAGGATTAAGAGTGAGTCTCAGAGGCACTGAACACGACATATTTTCCTTCATTGTTAGAAAGTACTTTTGTTAAGAGCAAATACATACATACATAAAATCACGCCTGTTTCCCGTAGGGGTAGGCAGAGATAAATAAATTAATTTAAGGCAAATAAGTTTTTCGATATATAAATACATAGGTGCGCGATCGGATTTGAACTCACGGCCTCAGGATTGGAAGGCGGGGTCAACACTACTAGTCCACCAGTGCTCGCAGTTAACCTGCACAGTGTCATGAACAGATGGCACGTCCGTCCATATTAAGTACCTAGATAATTACTGCTTTTACACAATATAGGTAATTATTTCACGCTAGTGCAACTCAGCACGACATTGCCCGCATTGTTTTTTTGGGGTTCCGTACCTGAAGGTGCCAACGGGACCCTATTACTAAGCCTCCGCTGTCCGTCCGTCTGTCGTCAGTCAGCGGGTTATAAATAAAATGTTTTTATTTCAGAAAAATTAATCCATTATTAACTTAAAATAAATTACAACTAAAATTAAAACTAAGAACTAAACTTAACTAAAACTAAAACTGAATTAAACTAAAAACTAACTAATAATAAACTAAAACTAAACGAAAAACTCACCAAAATGAATGAAACTGAGAGTGATAAAACCACCCTAGGTGGGTTTTATCACTCTCAGCACGAAGCGCTTCCATAAAGGTGAGTTAAACCTATTTGCTATATCTCATGAACCGTAATAGGTATAGTTGAAATTTTCACAGGGTATGTATTTCTATTGCCGCTATAACAGCAAATAATAAAAATAAAATAAAAGGAAAATGTGTACCTAATTATTAATAAGTATATCGTACAAAACAAATTAACATTAGTAATCGATCATTGAAGTTAAGCAACACTAGACGCGGTCAGTAATTGGATGGGTCGAGTTACTTTTTGCACATTTTTTTGTGTATTTATTTTTAAAACGATTTAAAATGTATTGGCTTGTACAAAAATAATAATAAAATAAACAATTATGAGGGTCCTAACAGAAGAGACGTGTTTCATTTTGTATTTTTTGCTTGGTTTTAATAGGGAACGTGCTGCCATCTATAATTGGTGGCATCCAAGAAACATTGATGTACGATGGTACGGACACCGTGTGCGATTCGAATTGATTGGTTTTATTTTCATACAAACTTTGTATTCCCTCTGCGTTCTCTAGGAGTATAATTTCATTTTCAATTTCAAATTCCTGTCTTAATACACCCCCACACAATAAGAGGAATAATTACCCACCTTTCATGCTTCTAGGACTAATGGTTTAGGCGGCGCGTTGATTGTCAGATAGTAACATACAAACGAGAGTTTTATATATTTCGGTTTCTGAATGACAATGGTGAATGTATGGGAAATGCTGTCAATGTTATCGTCGCGATTTTTCAAATGGTAAACAGTGATTTCTCATTTCCGTACTTTCTAAAAACACGATTCTCACTAAACCAGCGATCATCAGAAGCTATAGAAACGGTTTTCAACTCTCACCGACATTATAAGTTCTATTTTCAAATATTGATTTATTTTTTTGTCCACCATTATTTACTGCAATGTTTAAGAAACGGCGGAATTTCGAATAGTTTCAAATATCGAACGTCACTTTTCAATTATTTTTGTTCAATATTGATTGCTGCCATATTTAAAAAAAGCTTCGATTTTCGATCGTCATTTTTCATGCTTTTGTAAATTTTACGGAGATAATACAAGCACGTAAATTCAATAATTTATCTGAGGTGGGTAAGTACCTACTTACAGGACTACAGGCCTCTAATAAATAGGTAATAATAATTCATCCTAACTAATTTTACCGCCATTTGCAATGTGCAAGGAATATCCAAAATGGCCGTTGAAAGCGCAAGCTTATGCCCTGGGCGATGTTGGTTCATAAAGTAAGGAGATTATAGGACTAGAGTATAACCTGTGCAGAGAATGCCCGAGGCGCTAGGGTACAAGGGCCCTGTTCTAACCATTATGAATTACTTCGGGATTGCAAACTGTACACAAAACATTGTAGTAAGGAAAAAATAGCATGGTAATAAAATTAATAAATATTTGTGGACATTTTACACAGCGCCATCTAGCCCCAAATTACGCAAAGCTTGTTCTATGGGCACCAGATGGCTGATAGAATACTTATATTAAGTACTTTTTTTGTAAATACCTACATACATACTTTTATTATATAATACTAGGTACCTACAACACCCAGACACGGAATAAATATTTGCAGAACATTAAACATTTCTCCCGTAGCGGAAACCGAACCCACGCCTTTTGTATCTCAGCCGAGCACTTGCCTAGGTCGTCGATGTACAGGGCAAGAACTCAAAAAAATATGATGTAAGGTACCTAACGGCTGTTATGTTGTAGGATTATTTTTGAAGCATTATTATTTAAATAGATTCCTACTTATATAATTTGTAAACAGGTAGGTAGGTAGGTACTAGTTATCCTTATAAGTAAAAAAATAAATATTTTCCAAACCTTAGTCCCTTGTAAGTAATAGGAATAAAACCGTACAGTTAAAGTCATAAATCAAAGAACAAAGGTACGTTGGAAAATTGTTTTTGAAAGTCGGCAATAAATAGCCAAATACTTAAGTGGTCATTGTTTGTAACTTAACATTACAATATTCGATTCTATTTCGAATTTTCTTAAACTTAATTTAGTTTGACGGCTAAAAATATTTGCGTACCTTTTTATACATTGAGAGAACAGGGATCGCTGTAATTTAAGAGCTGTCAAATTAGGAAAGCCTATGAAAGTACACAACAGAATCGACGGATATCATTCACACTTAATAGACTAATTTCAGCTCATGGCTTCACCCGTCATGATGTAGAGTAAAAGTTTATTAAAAACACAATAGAAACACCTATTAAACAAAACGACTTTTTTAACAGAAAGAAACTTACAACTATTACAAATATAATTTACAAAATACAAAAGAAACAGTCGGGCTATCTAAAGGCCGTTGCAACCGGTCTATAGATAGCTCACCTGATCCAGCTCATCAGACGGTGGAAGCGTGCCCAAGACGCTGGCCGCATTGCCACGCTGAATGGCAATACTGATCCGTTGAGTCAAATAAGAACCAGCTCTTGGATCGCGCATCGTTTCGACCAGACGCCCTGAAAGAATTTTGAAAACGCGGTGGGCACCCGTGCCCCACGGACCTAGGGTAACAAAACTACTTTTACTAAAATTAATATCTTTCTATTCTTTCTACTTAACCCTAAAACATAACCGTGACATTGTGAACACGTTGATCTTGTGACAACAAACTATCGAGGTGTTGTCAGATAACACACAGAGATAACATTATGTTGTAACTTGTAAGCTAGCAGGCTTGTACGACGTACAGTCGCCGACAGATTGTTTCATCTAATAGGTAGATAACTTATCAGTTTTTAAAAATCATATTCATTTAATTAATCCGGAATTTTGCGAAGATATGAGGATGAAAGTTACATAGATGTAAAATTGCGTGTTGTGGATTACAAAACACCAGGCAAACGAAATGGGGTCTGGGGAATGATATATAGGTATTTTTTGTCAGAGTACGATTATACCAATATACTAAGTCTAGTAATAGATAAAATAATGCCGGTCAAGTGCGAGTCGAATTCACACACGAAGGGTTCCGTACCATTGTACATGTACATAAATGTTTCTTGTACCTACGCGGCCTATTAAAATCAAGTAAAAAATGCAAAATGAAACACGACTCTTATACGAGGAACCCTATTAATTTTTAATTTTATTATTATTTTTTTACAAATTAGTAACTTTTACATTGTTTGAAAAATAAATACAACAAAAATATATGCAAAAAGCCACTCGACCCATCAAATTACTGACCGCGCCTAGTGTTGCTTAACTTCGACGGTCGATTACGAACTGTAATTTTTTTCTTATAAGGGCATTAAATTTTGTTATTTGTTGTTATAGCAGCAACAGAAATACATACTCTGTGAAAATGTCAGCTCTCTACCTATTACGGTTCATGAGATACAGCTTGCTGACAGACTGACAGACGGACAGATGGACGGATGGTGGAGGCTTAGTAATAGAATCCCCTTAGCACCCTTCGGTTACGGAACCCTAAATAGTGTTTACCAATTAAAAGTTTAAATTAAAAAAATATTTATTTGATTTGTACCATTTATTGAGCATTATGTAAACAAAGCTATTGAATGAGCAAATATAAATATTTCATTGATAGTTCAATGTCGGTCAGTCAAACAAGATAATGGATTAAATAACATGAGTGGTATGACAAATACCTAATCTTAAACTTATTTGTGCTGTATAATTCAATAGTTTGCCACTAGATGTTCGTTTATAATAATTGCGTAGGTATGTACCTACATTATGCATAATTGCACATCCTTACAATTTGCTGCTTATCTACTTAGATTTAGATACCAATCATAAATTTTTTAGTCATCATTTTTTTTCTCATAATAACTATTTTTAGATCTCTAAAGAAAGCTGAAGGAAAGCTTATTTTATAGTAAGTGCTATGTAATGCTATGTAAATAGTTTATTTTTATATAGGATAATCATATGTTGTTAAAGCAATGTCATTATCATTGAAATTGCGGAGTAAATAATAATCATATTTTAAATTAATAATAATTTTACCTCAATTACTTTATCATAAGTTTTTTATTACTTACCTACTTACATATTAAAAACGCACTTTCTTGCTTTGCGTTTTGATTGCTCGCTTTCTTGTTGGTTCCCTTTAGATACCCAGGTCATTGACTAGGCTGACGCATGACTCTAAAAACAGTCTAGGTTCTACCTAATTATCATACCGAAAAAAATAGTCATGTGTCACCCATAATCATAAAGTTAAATGTGTCATATGCACAAAAGGAGACTTTGAGGAGCACTTCAAATCTTTTCACCACACTGGTTCGTAAGAACTAGTGGCACGAGTAGTTATATAAAAATTTATACGAGTTAAAATCAAAATCAAATAGATCAATCCTTAAAATCGCTAGAATCATTTGACACGTCTTAAATCTACGTTGAATTTACAAGCGTGGAAGATACAGTAGAGCAGTAATAGTTTCATAATACATTCTCCGGCTTCATAAATAACTTGTGTACTCGTCTGTACATCGTGACGAAGTGTCAATTGTGTCAGCAATGTCAACAATGTCACTGTCAGGTATCGGATGTCAAGATGACCACCCAACTAGTCGGTAACTGACACCCCAACGTGACGTAAATAGTGTCATGGACGCTCAAATGATCACGATTAGGTAAGATGTCAGTAGGTTGAAATTGATAACTTATTGAACGAATTATTCTAGATTAAGTTATAAATAAAATCTAAAAAGTCAGTCACAAGAGTTAGCTACGAATTTACTTTTTATAGTTAACATATTTTTACTATAAATAATTTAATTAACAATTAAAAACAAAGAATGTTTAATAAGTATTTTTATTACCTGCTTATTGCGCATGAGTTAAAGTTTCATTTCATGATGACAACGTCTTAATACCTAAGGACATGACGTTATACGAATAAATACGTCACAAGACAAACACGCGCTAAACAATTTATTTTGTATACTTATTATTTTATGACAGGAGTTCGGAACGTCTAGCCTTGATATTGCTTTTCTCTTCTCAAAATAAAGCTTTGACAACGCATCTACTTTTACAAAAACATCTTAGACCACAAAGTTACGTAATGGTTGACAATGAACTTGACACTTGTAAAGAATATTACTGAATCGATTATGTTTATCAACTTGAAGCATTGCATAACACTGACAAAATATTCCTTTACGCAATATAGATACACAGTTTGGATCCCAGATCTATTCCCATGCAAATGTCATGGGAATTTATTCGTTTTTTTATCGGCAAAATGATACAACGTAACATGAAGCGTAGCGTATCTAAGCCAAGTTATTGACCTCAAAAGAAGAACACGAAATCTTTATTGTAAATATATGCCGATATACACAGGGCCTGATAATGTTATACGTAGTATAATGATGTGTATAACGCATTATAATTTACATAATGACAGGTATATTGTATCACAAAATACTGTTTTTCTTTGTTATGTCTCTTTTATTTTATACATTTTAAAGAGAAGACACAATCTTTACAACCACGCCAAGAAAGGATGACAAGAAGGACGATGGATGAATCTGGATTTCAAAAGTCATTAACTTACCAACTTGTTGAGAATTCAAAGATGTCAAAAAATCGATCATTATACCTAGGTACCTAGTGGAACAATATTATTTTGCACACACACACAACGCACATTATCACTCCCGTATCCCTATATATAGGGTGGGCAGAGCCACAAGAAAACATAAGAAAACTTGCAGCCACTTCTGATCCAAGACTCCCAAGATGGATATGGTGAACCAAGGTGACAGGTGATCGGCCTATCGCCCTTAAAGGTCCATCAAGTTGAAGAGGATACTAGATACTCCTTAGTCGACTTATACGACATGCTCGGAGAGAGAAGTAGCTGGACGCTAAAAAAATAATAACTCTTCAATAAATATTAATATTTATTATGTTAAGCGTTGACGCAAGTGGGGTTAAACGGTGCATTTCATAGAACACCGTCAAAGTCCACTGAGTGTCAAATCTCAATATGAATGTTTACACAATACCTACCGTGGCGTTTCTGTCGTGTTTTGTTTCGCGTCGACAAAGGCGTAAAAATAACAGACACATTGTAATCTGAGTTGGTAAACATTGCCTCAAAGCGTTACTATTATTATTTATTTTAATAAACTGGTCAAATAACACTTATTACTCATCATCATTATCATCTTCCTGCCCTTATCCCACTCTATGTGGGGTCGGCACAGCATGATCCTTGGATCATCGTTGGATCATGCTGTAAGAGTTTTGGCTAAGGTGTTTTATGACGGGCCGCCTGCCTGACGTCAAGCCTCCTTGGGAATACTTGCTTATTGTATCTCATCATGTTGGAGGATATTATCCCTTAGTCGACTTTTACGACATGCTCGGGGAGAGAAGCAGCTGGACATATTCTATGTTTTTTCTTTACGTTAGGTCCAGCAGAGAAGTCACACTTATTACTACCTACTTTTTATTTCAGTTTTTATATAAGTACTAAAAATTAATACACTGTTTCCGTGATTGGCTAGATGGCTCTGTGTGAAATGGCCATCAATATTTATTTATTAAGCCAGCCAAGCATGCATTAAAAACTTATTGAATATTTTAAAACTAGCTACCGCCTGCGGCTTCGCTTGCGTGGTACCCGGATAAAAAGTAACTTATATGTTATTCCAGCACACATACTATGTATATTCCAAGTTTCATCTAAATCCGTTCAGCCGTTTAGGCGTGATTGAGTCACAAACATACAAACATCTTCACAAACTTTCACTTTTATAATATAAGTAGGATAGGATTAGCGGGTGCATTATTCTGTCAAGAATTAAATAAAAATAAATAGTATTTAATAAAAATGTGTCTATGTGGAACACATATGGCCACATACGAGTAGTACAATGGAAACATTTAAAGGAATGTCAGACAGTTCCATAATAACTAGTCGCTATTCAAACATAGAGCAATGAACACCTACGTTGTACAATCACAGACAAAAGATAATAGATATTAACTTAAAGTACAGCTACTAAATTAACAATAGAGAAAAAATTAAAGGATTGGTTACACAATAAAAGGCCGACTATGCAGAGGATGCTGGGCAAGCTTACTCCATCTTAATTCGTTCCGAGCACTACAGCTTAGCGTTAGTGAACGCTATATGAATCATCCTACTAATATTATAAATACGAAAGTTTGTGAGGATGGGCGATGGGCTGTTCACCATATCCATCTTGAGTCTTTGAATCAGGAGAGACTGCAAGTTTTCTTATGATTACTTGTGGATCTGCTTACCAATATGGATACGGGCGTGATAATCTTACTAATATTATAAATGCGAAAGTAAGGATGTGTGGATGTGACAATGTATTGTTACAATGGTCGCGTTACGAACAAGTGTAAATGCAACGTAGATTTAAAACGTGTCCAAATGATCCCCGTGATTTTAGGCAATAACAAATTTTGACTTTGACTTTGTTTAACACTTGTGTTACCGAAAGTACAGTAAAACATTCTATAATTAAACGATTCAGTGAACCGAAATAATCATGGCCTTAAATTGCAGTTAATGACGCATGCATTTTAATTGTTTGTTAGCTAACATTCGTTAAGGTGGCTAATGTAGAGTTTCATTATTATTTTAACAATAAATTACAATCACCTACTATTTTTATTAAATGTACTAGCTGCCACCTGCGGCTTCACTCGCATGTTACCCGATTAAAAAGTGGCCTATATGTTATTCCAACACACGTACTAAGTATGTATATTCCAAGTTTTGTTAGAATCCGTTCAGCCATCATAGCGTGATTGAGGCAAAAACATACAAACATCCTTTCAAACTTTCGAATTTATTATATTAATAGGATTACTTTCGAATTTATAATGTTAGTAGGATTTAATTCAGAGTAAAATTAAGTTTGTGTGAAAAAAAATTAACTCCTAGACTACTGAAGTAGCTTTGTCGGCGCGATACAAAAGGCATAAACTATACCATAATGTTAAGTTATTCCACAAATGAGCAGGTAATTAATATAATTAATTGTCCATCCCTTTGTTTCCCCGCCATGATTAGTATTCTATGAGTTATGGTGCAATTGGCTTGTTGCCATCACCGCTATGTGAGCTACGAAGCCGTGTCCAATAGTACAAACTTACATAACATAGCAAACATTAGCTTCCAAATAAGGTCGGTCTTTGGCTATTCCAGGCATTTACATTATTTTCAAAATTTTCTTTTGGCTTTGTTTTGGCAGATGCCATCACTGTGAAAAGTTCCTCGGCATGTAGTACACTGAGCGAAAATCTGACAAAAATATAGTAATTATTACTAAAATATTACGAACCAATATTAAGACGTTACGTGGCTTTGGTAAAAACGTTCCAGATTAGCGCAATTGCACTCCAGGTGAATAACTATGTTAATTGCAAGTTTTATTCAAATCCGTCTGTTAGATCTGCTACCAGTAAGATTGGTAGGATATCAGAAAAACACAGAAATATTGACAATTCGAGTAAGGACGAGTATAGCACGTGTATGGTTTATTTTATTTAAACTGTCCGGGCCAAGGTTTTCTCGTTAAAATAAGTGACTCCTAATAACATAAGAGACAAAACCCTGACCCGAAGGGCTCTTGCGCAACGATGATAGGGCCTACTTATCCTTTATTAGGTTTGAGGTAACGTCAACGCAGGTATACTTCTTAGACCTTTGGCAGTTAAGGCATCACACATTTTAGACCTTTTACATTTCATACTTCTCTGCTGGACTGGAGGTAAAGAAAAAGCATAGAATGGGTCCAGCTGCTTCTCTCCCCGAGCATGTCGTAAAAGTCGACTAAGCGATAGTATCCTCTCCAACATGATGGACCACTTATATGGGCGATGGGCTGATCACCTGTCACCATGGTTCATCATATCCATCTTAGGACTAAATCAGAAGTGGCTGCAAGTTTTCTTATGATTACTTGTGGTTCTGCCCATCCCGTTAGGGATACGGGCGTGATAATATGTATGTTTATATGTACACAAAAATAGACAGGAGTTAAGGCATGTACAGAGGTGAAACCCTACAAAGAGTAAACGTTTAAGGCTAAAAAGAGGTATGTATGTATGTATGTTCGTATGAGCTAGTGGCCAACTCTAGTGACGGAGCTTTTAGGCCGCCTAAAGGCCTCCGTCATGGCTTAACGACTTAAAAGCCGGGACCGACTGTTTAACGTGCCCTCCGAAGCACGGAAGCGCTCAGCTCGTAATACCACTTGCGGACCCATCCCAATTTGTGACCGCGCATATCGTTGCTTACCTTTAACGATCAATCAAGAACGACTAAGCAAGCTACGCCACGAGCGCTTCTAAAGAGAGGTGAATGAAGGTCTTACCTAGCAGCAGAATCGGCAGGTCAATGAGCAAGCGCCACCAGAGGCTGTGCCGCGCTTGCATCTCTGCCGCGGGGGGACTCTCCGGTACTCTCTGTAACAAACATCAAACATATTATAAATAGAGATAAATAAATCATCATTTTCCTGCCCTTATCCCACTCTATGTGGGGTCGGCACAGCATGATCCATGGATCATGTAAGAGTTTTGGCTAAGGTGTTTTATGACCGGCCGCCTGCCTGACGTCAACCCTCCTTGGGAATACTTGCTTATCTCATCATGTTGGAGGATACTATCCCTTAGTCGACTTTTACGACATGCTCGGGGAGAGAAGCAGCTGGACGAATTCTATGTTTTTTCTTTACTCCCAGTCAATCAGAGAAATAAATAAATATTTGTGAACATTTCACACAGCGCTATCTAGCCCCAAATTAAGCAAAGTTTGTACTTTGGGCACCAGATGCCTGGTAAAATACTTTTACTTTTATTCGTAAATACATACTTATAATAATACAACACTCAGACCCGGAAGAAATATTTGCAGAACATACGAACATTTCTCCCGTAGCAGGAATCGAAGCCGCGCCTCTTGCATCTTAGCCGAGCACTCGCCCGCCACACGCTTCATGTAAGGTAGTATAACATTTTTCAGGAGACTACTATTGCACCTCGTGACTCGCTCACGTGAAAGCTAAAAATGAGTAGAATACCTCCACCCCGTACTTCAAAAACATTACCGTCCCTAACGCATTTGTCGCGGGCCATCGTAAACCTACTTTAACCAATCGTTAACTTAAACAAGCGATAACAAACTAGATCAGTACAGTTAAACTGTAAATCAGTGTGGGTGAACTAGGGCACTCCTAAATTACTTTTCGGTTACGAAAGACGTATTATGCCTACCTGTGTTGTGAATTCTGACGAACTGGAATAAACGGTTTTGTTGGTAAAATGTATTGCATTTGTGTGAAATGTCCGGACAATATTTATTTTAGTACGATTTGAGCTCAATTTCTGTACTCTTCTTGTACTTCAACAATCCCTTAAGTAAACCATCTTATTCTAATTCTAATTAATGTTAGGGGAAAAAAGATCTGCACTGACGTCCCGCGATGGGGTGTATTGTGCATTATCCCCCCTGCTAACCATCCCCCAGCCATCCTGCTCTTTCAAGTACCGGAGAAGGCTTTTGGGATGTTGGCAGCAGTGTTCCAGAATCTTCGATGGTGTTGAGTTTGTAAGGCAGGGAGATTATGATTTTTA
Organism: Scotopteryx bipunctaria; assembly: GCA_949320045.1. Classification (NCBI taxonomy): domain Eukaryota; kingdom Metazoa; phylum Arthropoda; class Insecta; order Lepidoptera; family Geometridae; genus Scotopteryx; species Scotopteryx bipunctaria. Next base: position 1,697,891 of record OX439458.1, on the reverse strand, counting down.
GATCCTTGAAACAAATATTTAGCCTAGACATTTTCTTAAGTGAATAAATGAACTGTATTTATTTTATATGCGGCCAAAACTCTCATGTCAAAAAGCCCAAGGCCGGTGAAGGCTGGCATTCACAATAGCGCCTACCCAGTCGCAGGCTCCATTCCTATGTTAATGCTGATGTCGGGTGGAGAGTAACAGTGGATTGATACCTTATTTATGAGTAAATTCGTAAAAACCTTTCCTAACCAGGGCAATGGTTAGGTAAGGTTTTTGCGAATTTACTCCTATTATATTAGTTATCTACCCTTTATTTATTGGTAATTTTTCTGGTTGTATCATACATAGGCATTAGAATACAATTTAACATTAGTAACTAAATAGTTTTAAGAAAAACAAATCGAAATTGTACCTAAGTGCATTGACTAATCCTTCATTACACGTTGTATTAAATATAAATCAGTTATTTCTGTTTCCGAAAATCCGTTTTTTTTTTGGAGTCAGCGGAACGGGAATAATTAAAGTTTTTAATGTTAAGCCCACTCAAGTTTTGGGCACTAAATGTAACTTAATATTATGAAATGTATCCCAATCAAGTTATATAAATGACAAAACAGTGTAGGCAGTTTATTGTCAAAATATATGACACCTATAAAATGACATCTGTCATTTACAACTTAGTAGCCTTGTTCCGATTTGTTTTATGTTCTATAACCAAAGTATACGATATTATCCATATGATATGATTAATTAACTGCTACTGGGAGCAAACAAAAAACATACAATGCGTCCAGCTGCTTCTCTCCCCGAGCATGTCATAAAAGTCGACTAAGGGATAGTATCCTCTCCAACATGATGGACCATCTGTATGGGCGATGGGCTGATCACCTGTCACCATGGTTCACCATATCCATCTTAGGACTTTAAATCAGAAGTGGCTGCAAGTTTCTTTATGTTTACTTGAGTCTTTGTCTATCGAATTAAAGGGGTAAGAGCGTGATAATAATATGTATTATGTGTTACTTATGAATCTCAAAAAAGATCACCGCCAATCTCATTCCGTTGGCCATCGTCTTGGCCACGCGGGTCATATAAAGCTCGCTCTTTTGAAACTACAGGTAAAGTCAAAGTCAAAGTCATCATTTTTATTTCTGTAAATCATTGGGATCATTTGGACACGTCTTAAATCTACGTTGCATTTACACCTGTTCGTAACGCGACCAAGCGTGGAAGATGCAGGTAAGAAACCACGCTTGGCTATTTTTTTGAAAAATGTTCCCTATAAAATCATTATAAAAGGTGTTGGAGCATTATTCAAGGTAAGGGCCTCAGGTGTATTACCCGTTTTATGGCACCAGTAGCGAAAATGGTCAAAAGTCAAACGTCAAAAAACCGTCAAACCACGGCATTTGACTTAAGTAGGTAAACATGGTAAATAATTACTTTTTTGTAAGTAAACAATTTTATTTAAGTACCTTACTCACAACCACTACCGGTGTTGCCAGTTTAAAAAAAAACATAAAACAACTTATCCTCCACCATTGTTTTAATCAAAATATTTATTCCATTCGCGAGTTATGAGGTCATCCGGCCAGGTGCCATCTCCGACAGGTATGGGAAGCAGTCGCTGTCACACCATAAATGACATCTGTCAAACTGTCATTGACTCGCAAGCGCCTATTGCGTAACTAATTAAGGCCCTAAGTCTTCGCCCACAATGCCTTTCAATTACTACTAATCGTGTCACTAGTTCTTTCGAACCAGTGTGGTGAAAGGATTTAAGGTGCGCCTCAAAGCCTCCTTTCGTGCACTTGACACATGTTTTCGAACTAATTAGGTTCTACGACATGCCGGTTTCCTCACGATGTTTTCCTTCACCGTTTGAGAGTGCTGGTAGGTATAGCGCACATAAAAACGAATAGAAAAATTCATTAGTGCACGATCGGATTTGAACCCTTAGGATCGTAAGGGTCCGCTACCACTAGGCCACCAGTGCTCTTTTTATACTAACTTAGTAGGTAAGCTTTACCTACCGTTACTGAATAATCACCAACTAATAGTGTAGGCGTATCCACAGATTATAAAATAATTAGGTGGTATTTCTCCAATCTCTTGAAGAATACTCAACCTTAATATTGATAACAGTTCAACGCCCACTTGTATAGTAGATATTTTGAATTCTTATACTGTGTTGACCGCTATAATATGACACGGTTTTATTAAAAAACCGGCCAAGTGCGAGCCGAGTTCACACGCGAAAAAATGAAAAATACACAAATAGAAATACAAACTTTGTGATTTCATCAACTCTCTATCTAAGTATTATGGTTCATGAGATACGCCCCGCTGACAGACGGACGGAAAATAAATTAAAAGGGCCTATACCTACCTACCTAAGGCCTTTTACCATCTATAGTAGATAATTTATACAGCGTCAGGAGGCAACTTTTACCTTCACAAACGGAATGCTGTAATGCCCGGGACGAATTAAGATGAAGTAGGCTTGCCCAGCACCTATTCCATCCTCTCAGCTTAGTTGGCCATGTCCACAGGAAAGACATGGTCAATACGTGCGGAGCTGACTAAGCCGCGGGTTTCCTCTCGATGTTTTCCTTCGCCGTTTGAGAGTACTGGTATAGCGCACATCATTTTTTCGCACAGAAAAATTTATTGGTACACTAACGGATTTGAACCCACGACCTAAGGATCGGAAGGCGGGTTCACTACCAACTAGACCACCAGTGCTCTCTGTGACTGTACATTGTGCATAATTATACGAAGCCAACGGCTGCAAAAACGATTTACAAAATGTAATGTAAACATTGTAAATTCTCCGGAATGGATGAAAAGTAAATAGACTCTATTCAATGACTGCGAATGGCGTGCTAAAGCTTTCTCATGGTAAATCGAGCATTCTTAAAAGCCGCTACCGTAACATTAAACACTAAATATTTGTGGACATTTCACACAGCGCCATCTAGCCCTAAACTAAGCAAAGCTTGTACTATGGACACCAGATGGCTGATAGAATACTTAGATACTTTTTTTGAAAATACATTATACTGCAACACCCAGACCGGAAGAAATATTTGCAGGACATACAAACGTTTCTCCTGTAGCGGGGATCGAACCCGCGCCTCTTGGGTCTCAGCGGAGCACTCGCCCGCCACGTCACAGAGGTATAAACCTTTATAGAAAGACTCTTTATAGGAAGAATGTAAAGTAACGTAAAGTAAAAATGCCATTTATTGACAAAAAAGGTATTAAGTTACAGAGTATAATATTGAACTAAAAAGTCTAAATATGTCTGAACACACAAATCACATGACGGTCACCGCTTTTTAGTAAATCAACTTGTGCATCTGTGGCGCCATTTTAGTTAGGTATTACCACAGATTAAATAGCTCCAGACATGGCAGTTCGCGACAATCACTTGTAATTTTCCCGCCATTACAGTTGCGGTGTCAAATGGAATGACAGCGGCAAACTGCTCTACCAATCACAATGAAATAGTAAGTCCACATTTTCTGTCCTAGGCGCAGTAAATAAATAAATATTTGTGGACATTTCACACAGCGCCATCTAGCTTCAAACTAAGCAAAGCTTGTACTATCTGCACCAGATGACTGATAGAATACTTAAATACTTTCTTTGTAAATACATACTTAAACATAATACTAAAATACACAGACCCGGAAGAAATATTTGCAGAAAATACAAACATTTTTCCGTAGCGGGAATTGAATCCGCGCCTCTTGCATCTCAGCCGAGCACTCGCCCGCCACGTCACCGAGGTCGTTCGTCGAGTAAAGTAGTAAAGTATAAACGGAATTAGGAATCTAACTTGACGAACCCGTTCACGATACTGTTTTGAAATAACTATAGTGACACGTGTAGAAGTAGATATAGTAGTACCACAAATACTGTGCGCCTCGCCAATTTTCGTCTAGCTTTTGAAATACGAACTAACGTGTTGATGATTAAGTAATATAGAGATATTACATACTTACTTACCTTTGGAAAGGGTTGGTTCAGTTATTCTTACCATTAGTTGCGTATTGAGACAAATTCGGTTTTCATACGAAGTTAGCCGAGTCACATAATATTTGTGGTACAACTGTAGTAGATAGCAGATTACGAAAAGCAAAATAATCTTTTATAAAATATTTTGTTAGTTATTAGGTACGTTTATTTACGTTATGTTTATTAATATGTTGTTTAAGAAGCTTATAACTCAGGCATAATAAGTAATTTATAAGTGTCTAAAATATACGACTTTGGTGATTTTGATTAACAACTTTTTTATACATTTTGTTTGTTAGTAGGTATTACTTAACGTCTATCACTTAATAGGTACCTAGTTAGTGGATAAAAAGACTTTAGTAAAAACAGTAGAATACGCCGATACAAATATACTTATTCAAAGATTTCCTGCAGATTCTAATTACGCTTCTAATTTAGTCTAGCTATAATCGTTTACTCCGGAAAAGCGAATTATGGCAACACCGATGTTTTGTCTACTTTTGAAGTTGCCAGCCTAAAATGGCAAACTGCTTTATTATGAAAAGCACGTATGGAGATCTTAGAAATTACTTAGGTATGTGAAAATAGTTTAGAATAAAACAGTTTAAGTTAAACAAAGTTATTTCTAATCAAAAACAATGCTTATTTATTAATATGTAATTGGAAACTAAATAAATAAAGTATATACTAGAAATCAAAGTAAGCTCTAGAGCATGTTAGTAAACAAAATTTATGAATATTCATGATCGTCTGCCTAGGTCATGTAAAAAATATGCGTTTTTTACGAAAATTCAAATTACTCGTAGGTAAGTAAGTATGACATAAAAAAAACTTAGGTACCACAAATACAAACAGGCGTTACAAACGGTCGATACCTCACTGAAATCCTCAAAATGCTTTATTTGTTGAAATTACTCCCAAAATACAATTTCTAGCGGACGCAGCGAATGTCAGTAAGGCCTTTTACAATCTATAGTTGGATGATTTATACAGCGTCAGGAGGCAACTTTTAACTTCACAAACGAGACGCTGTAGTACCCGGGACGAATTAAAATGGAATACGCTTGCCCAGCACCTATTCCATCCTCTCAACTTAGTCGGCCTTATCCACAGGAAAGAGATGGTCAATACGTGCGGAGCTGACTAAGCCGCGAGTTTCCTCACGATGTTTTCCTTCACCGTTTAAAAGTACAGTATAGCGCACATAAATTTATCGCACAGAAAAATCCGTTGGTACACGACCGAATTTGAACCCACGATCTTAGGATCGGAAAGCAGGGTCACTACCAACTAGACCATCAGTGCTCTAAATGTATAAATGAAAATCTGAAATTGAGGAAAGATTTCCTTATAATAATACTAGCTTCCGCCCGCGGCTTCGCTCGCGTGTTACCCGGATGAAAAATAGCTTATATGTAAATAAAAACCTATATAAAGATTTCCTTCATCAGATGATGAAGAAAGGAACAAAGAGCGGTCACCTCCAAGTCGATCAAAGCCGGCCGCGACCCGCGTTATTAATACGCGAGAAGATACCAGATAACAGCTTTGAAGTACCTACAACCATTAGTTGTAAGTAATGAGTAATGACTGCTATTATTGTTATTGGTCAATTACTTCAACCGTAATTGTGTTTAGGTTTAAAAAGTAGCTGACCGTTAGAGATGGTTGTAATGTTTAGGACAAATTTTACTCTGAAAGCAAAAAAAAATAGAGTCAAATTGATCTGATTCTGAAAGATTGTGAGGATTTGTGGATGATTTTATGATTAGGGTTTTGTACCCGAAGGGTGTCAACGGAGCCCTATTACTAAGCCTCCCGTTCGTCCGTCCGTCTGTCAGCGGGCTGTTTCTCATGAACCGTAATAGGTAGAGTTGAAATTTTCTCAGAATGTGTATTTTTATTGCCGCTATAACAAATATTAAAAATAAAATAAAAGGAGGCCGCATACAAGAAACGTTTATTTTACATATACGATGGTACGGAACCCTTCGAGTGCGAATTTGACTCGCACTTGACCATTTTTTTACTTCTTAACTATAGGAACTATCATTGTTTAAAGTAGGTTAATTCTGTCTGATAGTTTTGTGGCCCTGCAAGTCTGTCTATTTTATTGATAAGCAATTGTTTGACCAAAGCTTTTATAAATAGGTATTTACTCAGAATAAAATTACTTCAATTGAGATTGCGTATCATACTACGGAAACTATATTATTGCTGTAATCTATAGTTTAATAATTAGATGACTTTATATTCCTCCCAAATAAAAAAAATACAGATTTGATTATTCAACGTTTACTTGACACAGGGGACCATAATTAGTAGATACAAAATGTATGTTAGTTAGCACAATGTTAACATAATATATTTTCTACTAAATTAGTAAGTCCATCAACATTTACTTAAGTACGTTATCTTGAACAAACGGAATGCATTCATGTGAACTTGTAAAACGTAAGTGTTTCTTTTGAGGTCATTGTTTTGTTATCGGAGTCACGTCTTACAAAGGTTAAGGCGTCAAGTTAATTTCCCTAAGTAAACATACTTAAATCAATTAACACAAAGCATAGTTCTCGACCCGATAGGTTTCAGGAGAGCCCAAATCAAATGCAAAAAAAAGTGATATCGTAATAACGAAAAATACACGACGATTTGTCAAATAAATTGTATCTCCAATTTGGCTGAAGTATAGGTAAGTAGGTATAAAAAAAAGTAAGTTCGTATGAGCTAGTGGCCAACTATTGTGACGGAGTTTTAGGCCGCATAAAGGCCTCCGTCGTGGCTTAACGGCTTAAAAGCCGGGACCGACAAGTGCCCTCCGAAGTACGGAAGCGCTCAGCTCGTAGTGCAACTCGCTGTCATCCATCCCAATTGTGACCGCGCACAACGCTGCTTAACTTCAACGATCAATCAAGAACGTCTAAGCAAGTTACGCCACGAGCGCTTCGTTTTGATCATACCAGAAACATTACATTCGTAATAATATAGCTAGTGAGATAATAAGCAAGACTTCGCAATTCCTCTTATACATCGTGGTATCGACGCTTCATTCACAGCAAGATTGACTATTTGATAGCAAGTCGTATTTCATAGGGATTTTGTAAGGCCTTTTCAGACGGTGATAGTAGAAATGATAATAAATCATGTCACATCTTGGGTACATTTGAATAGATTTGTTGCAGTTTGCAACATAAGTAATGTGACAGAGATTAGATCATAACTTGAATTGATGATCAGCACTAGATCAACTTTTATTACGTTAATAATGATTCTGATGAGCTGGATCAGGTGAGCCCTCTATAGACCGTTTGCATGCAACAGCGGTGAGCCCTCTATAGACCGTTTGCATGCAACAGCGGTGAGCCCTCTATAGACCGTTTGCATGCAACAGCGGTGAGCCCTCTATAGACCGTTTGCATGCAACAGCGGTGAGCCCTCTATAGACCGTTTGCATGCAACAGCGGTGAGCCCTCTATAGACCGTTTGCATGCAACAGCGGTGAGCCCTCTATAGACCGTTTGCATGCAACAGCGGTGAGCCCTCTATAGACCGTTTGCATGCAACAGCGGTGAGCCCTCTATAGACCGTTTGCATGCAACAGCGGTGAGCCCTCTATAGACCGTTTGCATGCAACAGCGGTGAGCTCTCTATAGACCGTTTGCATGCAACAGCCTTTAGAGGGCCCGACTGTTTCTTTTTTGGTATATTATATTTGTATTAGTTTTTCTTTCTGATAATAAATATTGAGTTTCAGATTCAAACTTCATTTATTTGCTGCTACTTAATTTCACAAACAAGTAAATATTTAATTTCATTTGAATTGGCATTTAGTAGCTTTTTCAGTCAACAGCCAATGGTTTGTTTTTACTAAAACTTGGTTTTTACTAAAAAGTAAAAGTTAAAAGGTCGGTCGAGTAACTATCCCTCTCTTATAGTCACTCTCCTCGTCTAAACTGGCCTTAGTAACAACACGACACAAGCCCTTTGTAGCGTAGCAGATTAGCGGCACTTGCGAGAGTTCTGCTGGAATGTCAGTAAATTGAATTAGTGCTTCCTGGTGCAACCGATGCGGGGACCAGGTGTAAAGTTACTTAGGGGTTAACTTATTTATTTACTTACTAGACAAATACAACGGCACACCAAAAACGCATACGTGTGTACGAAAAGAGCCTCTGAGGTGCACTTTAAATTTTTTCACCACACTGGTTCGAAAGACCTAGTGAAGCTTCTACTTTACTAGTATGACACGACGATTAGTAGTAGTAACCGAATACAATACTAACACACGTTTATATCTGATGTTTTATACTTATTGGTAGATATTTTTTACTTCACTATTTAACTGTGCTTGTCATATTTCTGACAAGAAAAAAAAGTCATTTAATTAAAGTAATTTTTCATCATAATTTGTCTTGTTTAATTACCTACTACAGAAAGTGCATTTCAAACAGAATTTTTGACATAGGTAATTTAACTCTTTGTGATGCAAAAGCCAGAGCAGGCATGAGTAGGTACCAATATTAATAGTAGGTACACTAGTTTGATATCTTAGTCCGAAAACGTAAACAAGGAAGCGTTGTATTTTGGTATCCCCCTTATAGCCCGCACAGGAGACAATTCAACGATTTCAGAGCGAAACCAGAGAACACAGTATAGTGCTATTTAATCTAGCTTATCCATCCAGCCCGCATATCTTGACCCACTCTGACCTTGGATTTGACAGCTGTCACTAATAGCATGGCGCCGCCTCTATATTTAGCCAGAGCAACTAAGGCTGAGTTTCCACTGAGCGGAGACCTGTGGAGTTGAGCGGAGCGGAGCAGCTGTGTGAAGAGGTGAGTGTTTGACAGATGTCACTAATAGCATAGTGTTTGACAGGTGTCACTAATAGCATGGCGCCGCCTCAATATTTAGCCACAGCAACTAAGGCTGAGTTTCCACTGAGGCGGAGGCCTATGGAGTTGAGCGGAGAGGAGCAGCTGTGTGAAGAGGTGAGTGTTTGACAGATGTCACTAATAGCATGGCGCCGCCTTTGTATTCAGCCACAGCAACTAAGGCTGAGATTCCACTGAGGCGGAGGCCTGTGGAGTTGAGTGGAGCGGAGCAGCTGTGAGAAGAAGTGGGTGCTTTTACTGAAAAGAGTATAGGTATCTGTAGAGCTCTGGGCGATCTTCTCTATGCCACGCTTCGCTCCGCTACTTAACTAAAAAATAAATAAATAAATAACACCCAACAGTCACATACGTAGTCCTGACCCCACATTAGGATTCCCTGTGTCGTGGGTATCAGAAACTACGAGTACCATGGTACCACAACACCCAGACCCGGAACAAATATTTACAGATCATGCAAACATTTCTTCCGCAGCGGGAATCAAACCCGCGCCTCTTGCGTCTTTGCCGAGCAATTGCCCGCCACGCCACCGAGGCCAACTAATTTGATAAAATTCACCCCTTGACTTTTTCCATCCGGAGGAGAGACAAGATGTAGATTTTAATAATGATTGGACGATTTTTGCACTTCCACTTTCCCCTTCGCTTGTCTCAGCATCAGTGAAAACGCGTCCTTATATCATTATCATATTATTTAAGTGAGTACCCAAGTTTTCATAGAACTTCGTAACTCCTGTCTCCTCTTCTCTCCGCTCGTCTCCGCCCAGCAGAAACGAATCTTTATACGGCGTTTCCTGGAGAAAGGCTATAAAGCAATTTTATGGTCACTGTGCCTGCGTTTTACAATGTAATCGTAGTGAAATGGACAAAACGGTTTGCGTAGACTTGATTTCAACTATTTGTTAATCTTAAATGTTAGTTTATTTGTTCAATGCTTTTAATGCGACCAGTTGTGGCTGTTTATTTGTAATTTTCAACAGTAATAAAGTTATCAAAGCAGATAGAGTTGTATTTTTATTTTTAGAAATATTTCGGTTTTTTCATATAAAATTTAATACATACAACTTTTTATTACCAAAAAATTTGGGTGATTATCAACTCGTTCTAAAATCTAGTATCTATAAATAAATACTGTTTTATTTAACGACTCGGTCGATTAGTTTTATCTTTATGCTCCAAAAACATACCTAAAGCAACTTCAAGTACCTTCAGCGAAAGAAGTGTTTCTTATGAACGACGGCCTCGGTGGCGTGGCGGGCGATTGCTCGGCGGAGATGCAAGAGGCGCGGGTTCGATTCCCGCTGCGGAAGAAATGTTTGCATGTTCTGCAAATATTTCTTCCGGGTCTGGGTGTTGTGGTACCATGGTACTTGTAGTTTCTGATACCCACGACACAGGGAATCCTAGTGTGGGGTCAGGACTATGTATGTGACTGTTGGGTGTGACTTATTTATAAGTATAAAACTGCAGTAAGTAATAACATTGAGAATTTAATTTTATAAGGGAATAGATTACTGAAATAATACATTGTTATACTCAATTTTATTATACCTAGCACAAAACGCGTTTAACTAAATGGAATGTTTCTATTCATGAACGCTATTTTTCTTAATTTAGTTCAAGAGTTCAATTGTCACCAGCTCATCAAGCACGCCAGTGACGCAGAAACTCTAAAATTAGCCAATACAGCTCTATTTCCATAACGCCAATGAGTCTCCAAGTTAAGCCGATAAGTAATTACTTGAACAGTAATGAACACTGTGATTCATGTGTGATTCATTTTATATGCATTTAAATTGTTTTTTAATTATTTTAATGTGTCTGAGTATAATAATACCTTGAAATAAATTATAAAAATAATTTATATTTTTAGATTCTATTGTTGCAGTTAAAAATTTTGAACACCAGTTTACTTGTAAGAAGAATTTCACCTAACACTTTCTTAGGCATTGGTGCTAGTACAATAGTTTGTTTGGGTCGGGTTAAATGCCTAAAAAACCGATGAAAGCTGTTTTATAGGCATTCTAAGTACCTACTCTAATTCTCTGAAGATGTTTTCACGTTCTGCAAATATTTTATCCGGGCCTGGGTGTTGTTTTATCATGGAAGTTTTTGTTTCTGATACCCACCACACAGTCTATGGTCAAAACTATGTATGTTCATTTTGGGTGTTCATTTATTTATTTTATTCAGGTACATAACTAGCATTTCAGCTGCTTCTATCCCCGAGCATGGCGTAAAAGTTGACTAAGGGATAGTATCCTCCAACATGATGAGATACCTACAACAAGCAAGTATTCTTAAGGAGGGTTGACGTCAGGCCGGTCATAAAACACATTAACCAAATCTCTGTGCCGACCCCACATAGAGTGGGATAAGGGCAGGAAGATGATAATTCAGGTAAATAACTAACTGTGAACGATGTGAACGAACCAAATAGGTCGAAAGAACGTACTACCTCATAATGAGTTAAATATTTCAATTTACCATTCAATGTGCCATTCATTGCAACATCAATTTATGGTCGACGCCATTTAATAAGCTCGTCTGCATATTTGACACTTCTTGAATAGATTGGCACAATTCGCAGGACATCATGAGAGATGTTCATTTATACAATGGCTTTATACAAGTAGTCTCAATAGGAACGTCTTCCTTTATATTAGACTAGCTGCCGGCCGCGGCTTCGCTCGCGTTGTACCCGTACAAAAAGTATCCGTATACGCTTTGCAGTAGCAGTCTGCCTAGAAAGCTGAGTTCTTTTTCTATTGTGATTAAACCATGATAGCTAGATACATGTTCTCGCGGACTTTTTTGTAGGTCTTAATGGGATCTACAAACCCGTAGTACATCATTTTGTTCTATTGTCAATAGTATTTGCAGCGCACGCAAAAATAGGTTTTCGATTTTACACCTTGTGTTACAAAATAACAATTTTATTACGGATCCCTAATTTTGAAAAAAAAAACATAGCCTATAGCCTTCCTCGATAAATGGACTACCCAACACTGAAAGAATCATTCAAATCGGACCAGTAGTTCCAGAGATTAGCGCGTTTAAACAAACAAACACTGCAGCTTTATAATATTATATATTATATATTAGTATAGATAGATGATTTATACAGCGTCAGCGTCTTTTAACCTTTACAAACGGGACGCTGTAGTGCTCAGGACGAATTAAGATGGAGTACGCTTGCCCAGCACCTATTCCATCCTCTCATCTTAGTCGGCTTTGTTCACAGGAAAGATATAGTCAATACGTGCGGAGCTGACTAAGCCGCCGGTTTCCTCACGATGTTTTCCTCCACCGTTTGAGAGTACTGGTATAGCGCACATAAATTTTTCGCACAGAAAAATCCATTGATACACGACCGAGTTTGAACCCACAATCTTATTTTATCTTGTTTAATATTTGCAAAACGTGTAAACATTTCTCCCGCAGCGAACCTGCGCCTTTGGCGTCTCAGCCGAGCAATCGCCACGCCTCTGAGGTCGTTGTATGTGGCTAAAGAATTATTCTTGGTCAAATGCAGTCCATGTGAACAGAGTTAATGAAAAGAGAGAAGTATGTCAGAATCATAGCAAATGGAGATCCGTGGTCTTTACCTAGCCTATGATATTATTCTTGCGTGTAAGGGCAGTCCAAATATTTGAAACTCCGAAAATCTTTTTTTCATATATTTCTTAACCTGCTTACGAAGATATCAATATTTTTCTTCCATTACCAAAAACCACAGTGTTGTTTGTACAACGTCAAAATGTAATGTTATTGTAAAACCGAAGTGTGCATCCAAAAGCCACAACTGTTTGATAGGTCCATTGTTGAATTGGGGTCTTAGAGGCCCATTGATGCCTTTGATATGTTCGTGTCGTTAACGGGATGACCTATTGTTGATCTGATGTAACCAAAATGGTTCCAGAAGTTTGAGCCGGCTTCGCTTGTATGGTACCCGGATAGCCTATATGTTAATCCAGTACATGTACTATGTATATTCCAAGTTTCATTCAAATCCGTTCAGCCGTTTAGGCGTGATTGAGGCACAAACATCCAAATATCCTCACAAACTTTCGCATTTATAATTCGCTATGACAACAAATAATACAAATAAATAAAAAAGGTGGCGCTATACAATATACAAGAAACATTTATGTACACTTACAATGGTACGGAACCCTTTGTGTTTTTACGTGCGGTACTTGACCGCTTTTATATTATTTTTTCTAAATCTAGGACATAAAATCTTGCTAACAAACAGTCTATTGAAACATTATTCCTAAAAATAAGTTAAGTAGTTTATACGTATAACTTCAACCATCTGAAACCAGTTAAGCAAGTATCGGAAACCATAAATATTAATACCTCAGCACATGTCTGTCCATCTGTCACTTACCGGTTGACACAGAATAAGCAATACCATTCAATAACTGTTGTCAATTCGAGTTATGATTGAAATTAACACTTAGAACATTTAAAATAAATAAACTAGACGTCAACAAATTAAAAGATAAAAAAATAACACCCAACAGTCACATACATAGTCCTGATCCCACAATAGGATTCCCTGTGTCGTGGGTATCAGAAACTACGAGTACCATGGTACCACAACACCCAGACCCGGAAGAAATATTTACAGATCATGTAAACATTTCTTCCGCAGCGGGAATCGAACCCGCGCCTCTTGCGTCTCTGCCGAGCAATCGCCCGCCACGCCACCGAGGCCGTCAAAATAGGTAGTGAGACCTCTAAAATAATACTACTAACTGGTCGATTATTTCGAACCAGTGGGTGAAAGGATTTAAAGTGCTTCTCAAAGGCACTAATGAACTTTACACATCTTTTTGAACTTTTTAGATTCTACGACTTGCCGGTTCCCTCACGATGATTTCCTTCACCGTTTGAGAGTAGGTTCGAACAGAAAAATCCTTTGGTGCTCGACCGGATTTGAATCCACGACCTTTGGATTGGAAGGCGGGGTTTATATTATTTACAAAAACAAATTACTTACAATAAATTATTATTATTAATAATTGACGTTTTCGTATAATTTTGTTGTAAACATTTTCTACAAAACAAGATATGTCGGTGAGTATTGGTGAAAACTCAGTATTTTTGGCAGTTCCCAGTAGAAATACCTAGTACAAAATTACGTTCTTCTCGTATTTATTTTCTCGTTTCTCGAACATTCCTCCCCCTGTAGTAGTAAGTGTTTATCACAATAAAAATTTACAACGCAATGCAATTTGGAGACAAGTGTGATAAAATTGAGCAATTTATTAGTTTGTTTTGTTGGAAAACTCTCGATAAAAAGGTTATCGTTTTAACGGAAGTAGTAATTTGAGCGGTAAGTTGAAAGAAACAACTTAAAAGCGAATTAGATAGGTGCGCTTAATTCTCAAACGGTGAAGGAAACATCGTGTGGAAGCGTGCGGCTTAGGCCTCGGCATGCCTTAGGACGCCTCGGCATGCCTAAAGACGCCTCGGCATGCCTTAGGACGCCTCGGCATGCCTTAGGACGCCTCGGCATGCCTTAGGACGCCTCGGCATGCCTAAAGACGCCTCGGCATGCCTTAGGACGCCTGGGCATGCCTAAGGACGTCTCGGCGTGCCTAAAGACGCCTCAGCATACCTAAGGGTGCCTAAGGATATGGCACGCCTTGCCGATAGTGAGCGCTGGATTTTAGTGAACTCCGCACGTATTGACTATGCATTTTTGGACAAGGCTGACTAAGCTAAGAGGATGGAAAGGTGATGGACAAGGCTACTCCATCTAATCGTTCCGAGTACTAGTCTCGTTAGTGTAGGCAAAAGTTGCCTTCTGACGCTGTATAAATCATCTAGTATAAAGGGTTACCTTACATACATAATTATTATCACGCCCGTATCCCTAATGGGGTTGGCACTTACAAGTAAACGTAAGTAAACTTGCAGCCACTTCGGATTTAAAATCCTAAGATGGATATCTTACCCCACTTTACTTTACTTGGTTACCTCATTTTCCTAAAATAGAAAAGATTAAGACTGAATAATGCTCCAACTCGTTTTATAAAGATGATTGTAAATGGATCATTTTCCAAAAAATAGTCAAGCGTGGTTTTTTACCTGTATCTTCCACGCTTGGTCGCGTTACGAACAGGTGTGAATTCAACGTAGATTGATCCTAAAACTCCGCTTAGTGTAGGTACAGGTGTAGCCATATCACTTGCCACGGGAAAGACAAGCCTGATACCCTATACCTAGCTACACTATAGCTTCAGGATAAGTGGAAAATGTATCCTGAAACGTGTCTTTCATGTTTTTTCAGGTCACAAACTACTTATTATAATCCCAATTCCTTCCGAATTCTCAGAATCTAATTACCTGTGTCCTCGAAACCCGTAAACCTGTAAAATCGTTTTTCTATGAACTTCTGATTATGGTAATTTGGTAAACTAATTTTCTTTACATAATATTTCCGTGACACACAAATTTAACTGAAAATAATAAATTGTGGATTTACCTTCCTGTCTATAAATAAATGATCATTTTATGTGAACTTTGTAACAATCCTCAGATTAATAAAAAAACCAGTCAAGTGCGAGTCGATTTTGCATACGTAGGAATTTCGCATACGTAGGACATGTACTTTTTAGGGTTCCGTACCCGAAGGGTGCCAACGGGACCCTATTACTAAGCTTCGTCCTCCTGTCATAGAACGGTCATAGGTAGAGGGTTAAAATTTTCACAGAGTATGTATTTCTATTGCCGCTATAACAATATATTTGACGACCTCGATGGCTTGACGGGCGAGTACTCGGCTGAGACGCAAGAGGCGCGGGTTCGATTCCCGCTACGGTAGAAATGTTTGTATGTTCTGCAAATATTTCTTCCGGGTCTTGGTGTTGTACTTAGTATCATAAGTATATATTTACAAAAAAAAATTATATAAGTATTCTATCAGTCATCTGGTGTCCATAGTACAAGCTTTGCTTAGTTTGGGGATAGATGGCGCTGTGTGAAATGTCCACAAATATTTATTATTATTATTATTTATTAGTGCACGGCCAGAGGGCAATAGCACTTATTTTAAACGTTTATAATAAAGCCAAAAGCCGTTCGTAAATGTTACGACCTTACGACCTTCAGGCGGGGTCACTTCCACTAGAGCAGTGATGGCAAAGTGACGTGCATATCGTGAGGGACCGCGTCATGCAATTAGTCTGAACTGCAGTAACCTAACCCGCGTTAGCTATTAGATGCATTAGTCTTGCTTTCCAATCCCTGCACAGGCACGAATCCAGTACGAAGGGAATAGAGGCAATGGTGTTAAATTGAACTTCGTTTAAACAGAAAGAAAGAAATAACATTTATTTAGCACACACAAAGCAAACGAATTAAAAGCGGAAAAAGGACTTAAGATGAGGTACAAAACATTGTTTATATCGTGTGGCTGTGCGCTCAAAAACTATGTTCCAAACAAGATCAAAACTGTGTTTTAGTTATATGTACGTTCATTTTTGTTTGTAACCTGTAGTGAGTGCCTAAATAAAAAAATATTTTTTTTTTATTTACGTCACAAAAATAAAGGAATGCATGTAGGTAAGGCAACTTTTTTTGCATGCTGTATTTAACGGTGAAGTGTGTGCAACTATTTATACTAAACTAAACATACTCTATGACCGACCATGCTTCTGGCAAAATAAAATTTTCATTTCATTTCAAGAAACTGATCGCCTCTCAAGATAACATAATTATACGATGTTACTACGCTAGTTTTCCGTATGACCACGCCGCCATGCGCCAATAGGTACCTAATACATAGCCCCTGGACGACCTGAAGCCGTTCCTAAATCCGTCCCTGCATGCTTTCTAGTGTTGACAGGTTGATTACGAGAAAATTATATTAATCAGATAGTGATGGGCTTAGCCGTAAAGGTTACCTTGTACGAAATTCGCGGAAGTTGCCAGAAATTATGTAATTTAACTTGTAAAACGGATTTAATGCTAATGTCTTATTTACCTGGAAAGTACCGTCTACAATTTAGAAATAATTAGTTTTCAATGCAGGATTGATAAAACTAGGCGATAAAAATAAAATAAATAAATCTTCAGTAGGTAATCTTCATCTTTTTCATGTTAAGGTAGGGGAAGTACCTAAGTAAGTAGGTAAGTTCGTATGAGCTAGTGGCCAACTCTTGTGACGGAGTTTTTAGGCCGCCTAAAGGCCTATGTCATGGCTTAACGACTTAAAAGCCGGGACCGACAATTTAACGTGCCCGCCGAAGCACGGAAGCGCTCAGCTGGTAATGCCACTTGCGGTCACCCATCCAAATTTGGACCGCACACAACGTTGTTTAACTTCAACGATCAATCAAGAACGTCAAGCAAGCTACGACACGAGTGCTTGAGTAGGGTGACAGTAGGAAAGGTAGTTGAAATATTAATAGGTGAAAAGACTGCTTACTGCCAAAAATATACTGATCTTATAGTTGTCACCCAAACCCCTGTGCTATCTTTTTGACGACCTCGGTGGCGTGGCAAGCGAGTGCTTGGCTGAGACGCAAGAGGCGCGGGTTCGATTCCCGCTACGGGAGAAATGTTTGTATGTTCTGCAAATATTTCTTCCGGAGCTAGGTGTTGTAGTATTATGTAATAAAAGTATGTATTTACAAAAAAAAGTATATAAGTATTATATCAGCCATCTGATTCCCATAGTACAAGCTTTGCTTTGTTTGGGGCTAGATGGCGCTGAGCTATGGTCTGCATTTTTTGTAACAGGTGTCAACTGACGTAGTTACTTAAATAACCTAATATCCTCTTATAACTTGAACCCAGTTTGAACTTGATGTTATCAGTCCACCCACACCCCGTAAATCATGGTCAATTCTGGACTGTTAACCACTGCCCCACCCACTTGATAACAATCGGTAGAGACACTTGCAACGACTGATTTCACTGTTTAGTTAGTCAAACAACTGGGAAAAAATTGCAAACACAAATGCATAGTCTATTTAAGCTTATAGGTACATATTTAATAGATAATATTGTTGATTCTATTCTTGTACATTTTTCTTTACCAAGACAAACATTGCTGGAACAAAAAGACAGCAATATTTATGTTTACAATTTTTTGACAGTTTTAAAAAATATATTGAAAAATCTATATTTTGCGTTTGTTTCGATTTAGATCTAGGGAACCCTACCATATTTTCAGATGATTTTTAATTTGATAGGTAGGTAATAACTATTTCTTTAGTTGTTGAAACCAATATTTTGATTTATTTTGCAGTTTTCTTGTTAACTAATTAATTGATTCGGTGGATTATTTGATTTCAATATATTCCGCTGTCACACTCTATCTTTCATTTATACACTCAAAATCCATAGCACTATCTCTTTCAAGTCGATTGGAAATCGATCTAGATGCGATCGTGTGGTGGCCTCTTGAAGTAAAATCAAAAGTAACTTTTAAAGCACTTCGAAGAAACTCAAGAATCCAACTTTGGCTTAGGCGTTTCGCTGACAGTTGTGTGAACGTGAACTAAGTGTCCTCGCGAACACTTGTCTTCTTTTAAGATTGTATCTATGGGCGGAAACTGTAAAAAGTAGATTAGGTATAAAGAGCAACGTCTCACTTTCAAAGTAATAGCGGAATTAAGATAAGAAGAATCTTTTATACCTTCTCTGCAGGACTGGGAGTAACTAAAGAACAAACATAGAATGCGTCCAGCTGCTTCTCTCCCCGAGCATGTCGTAAAAGTTGACTAAGGGATAGGATCCTGTCCAACATGATGGATCTAATGGGCGATATTGATCACCTGTCAACATTCCTCTCACCACATATACTTCGGAACACACGCATGTTTACTGCAATTCTTTCTTTTTAATCACAGTTTTTTAGTTTATTTTCTGTTATAACCACAAAAGTGGGTTACGAAGTTAATTACACAAGTAAAAGAACAATCAAGCAATTACATAAACGCGGCAAAATTGTTACCGAGACGTAAAGGTAACGAATAGACTTACGTGACGTACAGTCAGATGTAAATAATTGAATATTTGTATACATTTCACACAGCGCCATCAAGCCCCAAACTAAGCAAAGCTTGTACTATGGGAACCAGATGGCTGATAGAAATACTTTTTTTTGTAAATATGAATACATAATTCTACAACACCCAGACACGGAAGAAATATTTGCAGAACATAGGTACAAACATTTCTCCCGTAGCGGGAATCGAACCCGCGTCTCTTGTGTCTCAGCCGAGCACTGGCCCGCCACGCCACCGAGGTTGCCACGTGCGCAGGTAATATTATTTTATAAAATAGAATAATTTTATATGTGTTCTGTACTATTTTTGTTTCTCTTAGCAAAATTGATAGTGGCGGCTTCATCGTTTGCCATTTGTGTAAGTAAGTACCTATTCAATAACATTTCATTGCTTGAAATATATTTATGTCTTAGGCCTACTACAGATGCCACAAGTAGCTGAACAACCTGGGTAATAAACATTTTATGGCTGAACTGAAATTTCATAATCTTTTGATCGCTGTGAAATTATCTTGTTACTTTATGTGCAATCATTTTATTTGCGCTTCTCGTATTGTTTACCTTTTTACTTATATATAGTACAATACAATGCTTTAAACACAAACTTAAACAAATACTAGTATTTTATAATGTACAGAATACAAAAGAAACAACGGTCTTTAGATAGCCCAGCTGATTCAGATCGTACACCTTTTGAACACTATTTAAAAATTGATTTTTGATTTGATTTGATTGATTGTTTGATTGTTTGATTGTTTGATCATTTGATTTTTTTACCACACTGGATCGAAAGAACTAGTGACATGACGAGTGTGTGCAGGGATTTTGCCACCTAAGTTGCTTATCGAGTTATGATGGCTATTGCATCTAGACTTGGCAGTGGAACAGTTAGCTCATCCGCGAAGGAACGACGAGAGAATTTTAATTGATTTCTTTGCGAAAGCTATGACTAACCATAACAAGACATAGATTTATTATCTTTACAAAATAAACTCTTTTCATAACGGTTTTAATACTGAAGTTGTCCGAATATGCAACTAATGCATATTCAGACAAATTCGGTTTCATACAAAGCACGAAGTTTGCCGAAGCGCTCAATATTTGTGGTACTACTGTACATATTATCACGCCCGTATCCCTAATGGGGTGGGCAGAGCTAAAAGTATTCATAAAAAAACTTGCAGCCACTCCTGATCCAAAAGTCCCAAGATGGATATGGTGAATCATTATGAAGCGCTCGTGGCGAAGCTTGCTTAGACGATCTTGATTGATTGTTGAAGTTAAGCAACCCTGTGCGCGGTCACAATTGAGATGGGTGACCGCAAGTGGCATTACGAGTTGAGCGCTTCCGTGCTTCGGAGGGCACCTTAAATTGTCGGTCCCGGCTTTTAAGTCGTTAAGCCATGACGGAGGCCTTTAGGCGGTCTAAAAACTCCGTCACAAGAGCTGGCCACTAGCTCATACGAACTTACTTACTTTTATTATCAATTATTAAAAAATTCCCACGAGTAGGTAATTTTAAATTAACTTCACATTATGTGTACCTACACAATATTGTGTATGTCCCTCAATGCACAATGGAGAGACCACAATACGCTATTCATCTTCTACTAACAATTTGTCTCTCTATCAGTCAAAATGAATGAACATCTCTATGGAAGATAAAGTAAGTAGATAATTCTCTTTGACTTTTGACTTTCTTGAACGTGAAAACAGAGAAACTAACTATGCAAATACTTCCAGCAATTTGGTCTTGAAAAAAATCTACTTTCACTAATATTATAAAGGTTTAATTAATGTTTGTATGTTAGGTATAATCTGTTCCCGCTGCGGGAGAAATGTTTGCAAGGTTTTTAAATATTTCTTCTGGGTTTGTGTGTTGTAATACTATACATTATAAGTATGTATTTACAAAAAAATATATGTTATATAAGTATTATATTTGCCATCTGGTTCCCATAGTACCAGCTTTG
Source organism: Scotopteryx bipunctaria (assembly GCA_949320045.1). Taxonomy (NCBI): domain Eukaryota; kingdom Metazoa; phylum Arthropoda; class Insecta; order Lepidoptera; family Geometridae; genus Scotopteryx; species Scotopteryx bipunctaria. The sequence goes on along the minus strand of OX439458.1, from coordinate 1,676,985 downwards.
CTTAGTTCGGGGCTAGATCGATGTGTGAAATGTCCACAAATGTTTTATTTATTAAAAATTTCATAATAGTAAAAAAAACAATAGGAAAGATTTTACAAGTTCTTCAGACCAAAACTAACACTCTCGACCTGCGAGAGTGTACCGACTACGCTCCTTAAATCAATAAGTAAGGGTCCATTAAATACACCATCAAGTTATGGCACTTACGATTGACAGATAAACAGACAGCTGAACAAACTGTGGGCGTATTTTATAAAGATGTTAGGAGATACAGGGATGGATCAAGAGAGCTGAGGGGGGCAAGAAAGAAGAATTATAATCAAATTTGATATAAAAACATATGTAAGTATGCAAAGAATCAAGAATTCAGGTAAACTTGAAAAACTTATGGAAAGTGGGTGTCACTTTGCTGGCTGGTCACTATAGCCTGTGAATAGAATAAGCACAACTGAAAAGATTACATAAAACAGACGGAGAACAAAAATATCATGAGAGTGGCCTGACTTAAAATTATTTAAGTACCTATTACAATCAAATGTAAAATAAAAAAAATACATACATATATATTATCACACCCTATCCCAAATAAGGTGGGCAGAGCCACAAGTAATCGTAAGAAAACTTGCAGCCACTCCTGATTCACAATCCCACGATGGATATGGTGAGCCATGGTCACAGGTGATCAGGGCATCACCCATATAGATGGTCTATCATGTTAGAGATGATACTTATCCCTTAGTCAACTTTTACGACATGCTCGGGGAGGACGCATTCTATGTTTTTTCTTTACTTCCAGCCCAGCAGATAAGTCGAAGAAAGAAGAAAAAGAAGAATCAAAAAATATCGAATCAAATCTAGGTCTAGACATTGTACACTGATAAGCTTGAAATTTCTGATGACCACAACTCAGAGAAACCGACAGTTGGGTTGGTAAGGAAACAAAAATCTGCACTGACGTCCCGGGACACCTTCGCGTATTGTGCATAAGACATTGGGTTTTAACTATTGTGCTCATTTTGGTTGTTATTTATTTATTTATTAAGTAATCCACTTAAAAATACTACACATATACAGTAGTAGGTACTTGCGAAGACATGTCAAATACGTGTCAAACGAAACTTGTGTAGAGTTACAAAAGATTAAAATACCCATTTACATAAAATAGTTGTAGGTAAACATTATCACGACTAGAGTTGGCATTGGCAGTGGAAAATTAAGTAACATACCTTGAAAATCGCTTAGGTATTTTGTAATAATGTGTTATTTTGAATAAATAAACACAATTGATCTAATTTCCAATTTTAATAAGGGCAGGAAGATGATGATGATGATCTAATTTCCATGTCTAATTTCACTCTGCTGCATGTTTGGAACCTATTTATTACAATAATTGTCAATTAATACACCATATTTTTATGAATTCCATAAATACCTATTAACCTACCAAAAGTTTTGTTTTCTTATTAAAGAGTTGTTATTTTTTTACATTATTTTGTTGAGAAAGTCAGGTGTCAGAATATACGTCCGGTCAAAAAGTGTCATTTTTTGGCCGGATGAGCACAACTCTAGTCGAAAGAACTTATTGCATTTAAATTGCCAAATAACGGATTGACTAATTCTTTAGGCAACTGTTGGCCACTTTAAATTCCTTACCTACAATGGATCAGAAGATCAGGTTACAGAAACAATAATAATAACTTAGTTAATAGCGGGCCATTCACTAACGTTATTTCCTTCTGACTTATCCTAACATGCAATCTACAATACAATCTGTACAGAAAGGTGAAGATGAAAAGCTGGACTAGGTAAATTTTAATTCTTCTCACAATTGCTATCCACTAACGTTCATATCTGCAAAATGTATGATGGCTGATAAGTGCTGAAGCAATATTGCTATTGATAAGTTATTGTTATTGACCATCGGTGACCAACTGTCAGAATAGTAATCATAAATACTTCTATTCATAGCAAATTATTAGATTGTTATCTGGTTCTAGTTTTATTTATAAAGTCTCTTATTCACCGGTGGTCGGGTATTTATAAGTCAGAGTAAACATTTCATCAATATACATAAATAATAATAATAAATATTTGAGGACATTTCACACAGCGCCATCTAGCCCCAAACTAAGCAAAGCTTGTACTATGGGCACCAGATGGCTGATAAAATACTATTATAATACTGCCACACCCAGACCCGGAAGAAATATTTGCAGAACATACAAAACACTTCTCCCGTAGCGGGAATCGAACCCGCACCTCTTGCGTTTCAGCCCAGCATTCGCTCGCCACGCCACCGCGTCACCGAGGTCGTCAAATATGTATCCAGAGACATTTTTTAATATTTATTTAAGTTTTTAATATTTTAGTTTTCTTAATGTTTCTTTTAATATTAAACACTTAGGTATATTTATCAGAAAATAGAAGATATTTCCATTTTTCAGAGTGAGGTAAGCTAAAGTTTCAATGACAAGATAATATTCAAAATGGTTATGTATGTATGTTCGTATGAGCTAGTGGCCAACTCTAGTGACGGAGTTTTTAGGCCGCCTAAAGGCCTCCGTCATGGCTGTACGACCTAAAAGCTGGGACCGGCTGTTTGACGTGCCCTCCGAAGCACGGAAGCGCTCAGCTCGTAATGCCACTAACATGGTTGAATGAAACAGAACCCAACTTCGCTTTCCTTAGTCCAGCTCTGCGCCCCAAGTGCACTAATCGAAGGGGAGCCGAAACCAAGATGACGGACGTATAACATAGCCAGAGATGTGATCTATCGATTGAAACCGGCGTTATGAAATATTGGACGGTTACCGCAACTGGGTCATTGACTTGGCGTTCGGATTATGAACATTTTTTTTTAAACAAGAACAGTTTGTTTTTTCTAAGTGGTTGGGCTAAGTACACTTTAGATTTGTTTCTGGCCATTATTATGGTATGTTTATATTTATATTTATTGGTATGTACCTATTCAAAATAATTTAGTTCGTTCGAATCATGAGCGTTGTCATTTAAAAAAAAAATTGCTGATCCTTTTAGTTATTCAATTTGTCTCTGGTCAGTATAAACTTTACTTTGATTGGATCAGATACAAATGTCGAGCTGTTTTAATAGAACCTAAAAAGTTTGAAAGCATGTCTTATGTGCACGAAAGGAACCTTTGAGGCGCACTTTAATTCCTTTCACCACACTTCGAATGAACTAGTGACATGACTAGATAAAGGTAGTAAGGGTAAGTATTCAAAGCTTTCGATTTCTTCAAAAGAAAAATCAGGTTTTCTTTATAAAGAACATTTGAAAGCTCATAATCAGACAAAAAACACAAAGGCAGGCCATAAAGTTTTTTATAAAAACCGGAAGCCAAATCAAGTTAACACTTGGAAGAAAAGACGGGATGTTCGTCTGTTTGTAAATGAATTCTCGAATGTTCGATGCAATAAACACCTGCTTCCTATATTTCGACGCTTTCATTTGGTGCCTACACGGTTTTTATTAAAAACACACATTACTTAAATACCAGTCGTGTCAATAGTTTTATCGTACTAGTGTGGTGAAAGGATTCGAAGTGCGCCTCAAAGGCTCCTTTCGTGCGTAAAGCAAATTATCATGGTTGTAATTTTTCATGATTTCTGAGATTTTCAGTTCATTGAAAATTCAAAAGTTATTCCTACTTCTGAAACAACATTTTATAGTAACGTAGGTATTGCAGTCTAAAAATAACCAGTCAAGTGAGAGTCGAACTCGCACGCAAAGGGTTCCGTATTGTACATGTACCTACATAAATGTTACTTGTATGGGGCCCTGTTTTATTATATTTTATTTATGTTATTTGTTGTAATAGCGGCAATAGAAACACACACTCTGTGAACATTTCAACTCTCTATCTATTACGGTTCATGAGATACAGCCCGCTGACAGACGGACGGATGGACGGATGGACAGCGGAGGCTTAGTAATAGGATCCCGTTAGCACCCTTCGGGTACGGAACCCTAAAAATAACTGAACGAGACTTGAGGAAATTGATGACTTAAGGAAAATACATAGTTTTAACAATGTTCTATACTTTTAGTAATGAAGGTACCTTGCATACGAAGCCGTGTGTAGAAAAAACTATTATCTACTATAATTATATAGACAATCTCGGTGGATTGGCGGGTGAGTGCTCGACTGAGACGCAAGATGCGCGGGTTCGATTCCCGCAGCGGGAGAAATGTTTATATGTTCTGCTAATATTTCTTCCGGGTGTTGTAATTGTGTATTATAAGAATGTATTTACAACAAAATAAGTATTCTATCAGCCATCTGGTTCCCATAGTAAAAGAGTACAAGCTTTGCTTAATTTCGGGCTAGATGGCGCTGTGTGAAATGTCCACAATACTATTTTTATTTATTTTATAATAATAATGATTTAGTTGCAAGAAATAGAAAAGCTAGATAAGAGGAAAAATAAAAATAAATAAACTAGTCAGGCAACTTCGTAAACAATATAATCTAAGGTACAAACAGTCTCAAAACTGTATCGGCAATTAAAAAACCATTTTCACAATCAATTCTTTGTTCTACAAATTAAAGGCACTCGATAAAAATACGCAACTGGTTACTGGTTTCAAATATCAATTCCAACACTTAGAACCGAGTATTGACGTGCTAATCCAAGATTCAATAATCAGGTCACACTTGTTTTTTTTTAAATTATGGTATCTTGATATAAATTATTGTTTTTGATTAATGGTAGTTGGTTCTTAGCTTTGCAAAAATAAATCTAAATGAATAAGTGAATTGACTAAACTAAATTGTATTTTTGTGTACTAAGTACACGATTATATTTTATAACCACGATTTCGTCAGTGATTTAAATCAGTTGAGCTATCTATAGATCATTTGTATTCCAACGTAGCCCCGTAAAAGATAGCGCAACGACTTATTTTGTAGGTAATTTTATAATAATTATTGGTAAAAACTTTTATTAATTGTGGGTATATTTCTTTCTGTCATACTACATACACACAAACATAACCATCACGCCCATATTATAGCGTGTTAGCTAGTTAAATGTAAAATTGAAACAAAACAAAGGCCTTTTACTCGTACCATCTATAGTAGATGATTTATACAGGTCAGCAGGCAACTTTTACCTTCACTAACAGGACGCCCGGGATGAATTAAGATAGAGTAGGCTTGCCCAGCACCTATTCCATCCTCTCAGCTTAGTCGGACTTACGCGGTGCGGAGCTAACTAAGCCGCGGGTTTCCTCCCGTAAAATTGAAAACTAATAGAAAATAATGAAATTGAAATCTAAGTGATTGAGTTACTAAACTATAGAGACTGCTCTCGAAGACTTGACAGTTTGTAACTAATGAAAATTAACGCCTATCAGGTCATTTTACGGCTCTGGTGCATAATCATCTAGCTGCTTTCGTGTTTTCTTCGCGTGCGATTCTTTTGGATTTATTTGGTATCTATAAATGCTCGTCTTACCATTGTTTATAGTAATTTAGATTTTTAATTTTAATTTTCAAAAAACTTTTTTTTGTTGTTGTTTAACTTCCGTTGCGTCCTTCCGTTCCATTTAATTTCATTGCACCTACTTTATGTGGAATTTTTTAATTGGCTTTCCGTATGTAAATATGTGCGCTCTGCATATATTATAATATTCTAAACTATTGATGAAAATAGCTGTAAGTTTTCCCAAAATGTTTAAATAAAATAAATTATGACTTTTTCGTAAGACGCTTGTCTAAACTACGAACTAAAAAGTTTTGAAGCCGTGTGAAGTCAGATATGAATCCAGCTCTCGAGATTCGTTTTGATTGTGTCAACACAACAATAGGTACCTACTGTGAGACACTTCAAACAATACTAAACTTTTATGTCATCAATTTGCATGCACAAAGCTCTTATAAAAAATAATATTACCTAATTTGTATTTTTTACCTATTAATAATGTTTGTATGTTCTGCAAATATTTCTTCCGGGTCTGGGTGTTGTAGTATTATGTATTGTAAGTACGTATTAAAAAAATATGTTATCAGCCATCTAGTGCCCATAGTACAAGCTTTGCTTATTTTGGGGCTAGATGGCGCTGTGTGAAATGTCCACAAATGAAAAAAAAAATGGAGAGAGAGAATATAATTATGTATATATGATATTATGTATGTATTATCAATAGAAATAACATTACCTATAGGTAAACTACATTTTTATCCAATCAGGTGGCGGGAGACGTGATGTAAACAAGCTAGTTACAAACTTCATTCAACAAAGTAAATGTTTCGATTTGCATTTTATTTACAAAACCTCACGCGCGATACCAATTTCATAACTCCATTTCCTTTGTGTAAAGTGAAATACATTTTGTACTCCTACGCTTTATTGGCTATATAAAACTATAAATCTTTTCAACTTCCGCGGTACCTTTTTATAGCTTAAACTAGATGTCGCCCGTGGCTTCGCTCCTGTTGTATCCGGATAAAAAGTAGGACACGTATTATGTATTTCCAAGTCTCATTCAAATCCGTACAGCCGTTTAGGCGAAACTGAGGCACAAACATCCAAACATCTTCAAAAACTTTTGCATTTATAATATAAGTAGGATTGTTACCTTTACCAGTAGCCATCGATGGTAGGTTCAGCGAAATAAATTCATGAACATTTGATGTTTTGAAATCATTAAATATTTTTGTAATTCGTTGATGTAAAATGACTTTAAATAAATTGGAATTAAAATATTACCCTTAAGCTCATTACTATTTTTAAACAATAGTAGGTTTTTATACAAGGGGCTAGAATGACCCATTAAATACATAATTAATACGAGGTAATTTTGTGAGGTAGTAAATAGAAACCGAGTTATAATGGGTTATAAGAGCCGTGTGCTACGCTCTACTTTTCACTACGTTTTCATTACATTTCATTTCAATTCATTTATTTTCAAAAAATTCTAATAATTTCGCGAAAATGCAACGCAATGCACGCATTCTACCGAACAAATCACCGTTTTTCGATCTATTTTCAAATAATAAATAATTATACAATGTTATTCTTTTTTTATGAAACAGTAATAAGTCGAGTCTTTGAACATGATTTTTCTATCTATGAATAAATACTTTTACGTTTTTGTAGGCTGGTTGGTAACAGACAAAATATAAAAAAAAAAATCCCTAGGGGTAATAAATATTATGTTATTTTTTCGCCGCTCCCCGATGACGGACTTTTTAAGCAAGAGGAGTGAAAAAGGTATTAATTAACACGAAAACCTCGAAATGTTCATGAATATCTGTCGCTGACCGTACAAATTGGTATTTTATACCTTCAGATTGTTTATTACAGAGTTTGGAATAGAGTATGTTTTCAATTACTATTGCTGTACTTTGGGTAGTGATAGAAAAGTTTGATAGTCGTTACGCCTTTTAATTTCATAAATTGCTTTTTTTATGTTGTTTAATTTTCAATGATATTGATTGGACTGCGTTTACGTAGTTACATAAGGCTTTTTATGTATAGGTGTGTGTATATTTATCTCTCTAATTTACAATCACAAATAAATACCTATTCAGACCTATCAAAAAAGATATAATAAATTATGTAAGAGTCCATTTTTATCTCATTAATTCATAATAGCGCTTGATGAGCTGACACAGGAAAGAGTAAATATTGTCCAATTGTATTACATTTTACCTATATTATTCGTAGCAAATTGAGATCCGTGATCTCTGCCTATCCCAATGTGAAACATGTGTGATTTTATGTATGATACTATTATTCATTTGTTGTAGATAACCTAAAAAATAAAATAAAATGCATAAAAAAGTATGATCAAATGATATTTCAAGTCCGAAAACCTTTTTTAGAATAGACAAATAACGTGAAATAACAAGTGAATCTCCGAAGTGGTAAAGTGCAATTGCAGCGTTATTTCGTGGCGCCTCGCAGCGGTCCCGTATTTATCAATGACCGAGTTCAGCAGACAAAGGTCAAGGCACTACATACTGCATCTTAGAATGTTTTGTACTGATAAGCTTCCGAAATAAAATGGCCGGCCAGGTTTTTTCTTACACATAAAATCACCCATGCTTCCCATAGGGTTAGACAAAGTTTTTCTTACAAGATTCCTATTTTTTATTTAAACTTAATTTATTTTTTAGAAATATTGAGTAGGTATATTTTTTACTTTTTTAAAAAGATACCAAACGAAAACGAAAATCATAAAACCTTTTTTTATAATTGTTTAATTTAGGTATAGATTATTATCTAGTAATATTGCCGTTATTTTATTGAAACCTACAAAATATTAGGTTAGCACGGTCGTTTAAATATTATTTTATGGCTGCAATAGAAAACCAAATTCTTACTTAATATAAAACTTTTTGAATAGCCCATAAATTGCACGAATCATAAAATACTAGGCGCATAGGTACCTACATACACTTAAGCCAATTAACAATAGAAACTTAAACTCACCACACGAAATATTAATTCCACTTCAGTTTTAGCCAACTATATTCGAAAACATTATTTTCGTACAAGCACAACACTATCACAAACTTTTTTAGAGTAGAATGAGTTACGTGTTTGTTTTTAAATTCGTAAAAAAGTTTGGATGCAACTTCTTATTTCGAATTCGATCGCGTTCGTAAATCAAATGAGCGAAGAGCGACGCGCGTTCGGAGACCGCGCACTGCATTCGCCGACTGAACAGTTTCTGCCGGCAAGAGCCGATCGCCTACAAGGGACTGGAGGAATTACTCGAGGGAACCCACCGGCTTTTGCGGATGTTTAATGTTTATTATTGGATCAAAACTGTGGGACATCATCCATCAAATCCATCTTACTAACTTTGCGAAATATATAAACAAAGATATTGTAAACAAACTGAAAAAAATCCAGAACGCTTATTTATTACAAAACACAAACGTACCTACTACCTATTTGATTTTGTTTAAAGTATTTTCGTAGAACTTTCGTAGCGGTTTTGCAAAACCCGTAGCGTATCGCTGAACTTTGAAAATAAAGTATTCTACTCGCTCATAGATGGCGTCTGCAGTCTGAACTAAAATAATTAAGTTCAAGATGTGGGTTGCTACTCGATAACAGATGGCAGCACAGTGCTTTTATAAATAGTCATACGTAGGCTCAGACCAAATAAAAAGAGATTCTTTTTATTTGGTCTGAGTACGTAGGTAACTTCAGCCCCACATTACACCATTAATTTAGCGTTACCTAAGTTATTTAAAGTGCACCTCAAAGGCTCCTTTCGTGCACTTGACACATGTTTTCGATCTTTCTACGGTTGCCGGTTTCTTCACGATGTTTTCCTTTACCGTTTGAGAGTACTGGTATAGCGCGCATTCGAACAGAAAAATCCATTGGTGCATGACTCGAATAGAACCCACGACCTTAGGATCGGAAGACGGAGCCGCTACCACTAGACCACCAGTGCTCCCGAGGCTACACCTTAGATTAGGTTACGTTTCTATTCACATTATGTACTAACAAATTTTATCGTTTTTCTAGTGTCTATATTTTCTTCCTTCGAGTCCTTTTAGGCCACAATTCCAAATTCAAGGTCGATGACCTAACAAGCGGGAACCAAAATTACAACATTTTGCATAACGCAAGCCAAGTCTTTGACCTTGCTGGGACAGCGTTATTCGATATGAGCTAAGTTATTCAGATTATCTAAGTTATTCACGAGTACCTCGGAGGTCAGACGTTGGGTAAGTTAGATATTAGTTATGTATAAGGTAAAGGTCAGGTAGCTTGGAAATCGAAAGTTAAATTATTGTTATTTTTAATCAAAAGATATTTTAAAAATATCTCAAAGAGGTAACCTATTATCCATCTCCTAAAGACACTCTATTTTATATTTTACTAGGTGCCGCCGTCGGCTTCGCTCGCATGGTACCCGTATAAAAAATGACCTATATCTTAATCCAGCACATGTACTATGTATATTTCAAGTTTAATTCAAATCCGTTCAGTAATTTTTGCTTGAAAGTGTAGACAACAAACATCTGAACATCCATACATAAAAACATTCGCGTTAATAATACTAGTAAGGTTAGTAAGGATTTGAAGAATATAATACACCATATTCTTGCGTCTCAGCTTGCCACCAAAGTCACTAATATTTATCCGACGGTTAGCAATTAGTTACGTACTAGTATAGCGTGGTTAACTTGTGTTCATTACGCTGCTAACAAGTTCAACCAGTTTTGAAGTTGATCTCATATTGAATTGTTCAAGGTTTTGTTAGTTATAATCGTTTGCTGCCCGTATAACCAGCTGTTCGATCAGCGGTACACGGGCAATATTTTTGAGTCGTGGTTTTACAAGTTTCAGCCAATTACGTTACGGAGGTAAACGCAGCTAGTATACAGACGTAAGCGGAGATATTGAGATTTGTGGTGGAAAGGCAAATTTTTTCGTTTTTTAATCATAACTTTTTACCTAATTATCGAATCTTGATAACGTCAACGTAAGATTTCATTCTTTTTTCATTTTCTATGTTCAGCAATTCATATTATTGTATTTGGACTGCTATTTTAGGATAATAACTCAATATGCCTATTTTGGCGCTTACGTAATTTTGCCTTTCCAGTGACGATATATTTTTTTAATAGCTTGTTATGAAATTGTAAGTTTGTACCTAATAAGTTTTTGAAAAGTAAAGCTTTGATAGAAAATTGCATTCCTTGGTTCGATTTTTTTTATAACAGCCAACAGTCACATACATAGTCCTGACCCCACACTAGGATTCCCTGTGTCGTGGGTATCAGAAACTACGAGTACCATGGTACCACAACACCCAGACCCGGAAGAAATATTTGCAGAACATGCAAACATTTCTGCCCCAGCAATATTATTTCATGAGGGTTTATAAGTAAGCTAAGCTAAATATTAGCGCTAACTAAATTTAGTGCATACATAATTGTCACGCCTGTATCCCTAATGGGGTGGGCAGAGCCAAAAGTAGCCATAAGAAAACTTGCAGCCGCTCCTGATTCTAAGTCACCATTATCCATCTTGGGACTTGGAAAGAAATATTTGCATGTTCTGCAAATATTTCTTTTGGGCCCGGGTGTTGTTGTACCATGGTATGCGTAGTTTCTGATACCCACGACACAGGGAATCCCAGAACCATGTACACAAACGACTGTTGGATACTAAAGGGACTAAATCATAGATGGCCTGACTATGTCCCGATGACCCGAGTCGCTGTGGGAACTCCATCGCGATGTCCATTGACAAAGGATCAATTGAATCGGTTTTGTGGTTGTTATTTTTGTTATTCACAACACAAATTATGTGAAGATTCGCTCTATTTACTACGTTATAGGTACACTTTATTTTCTTATATTACATAACTAGCTGTTGCCCGCGACTTCGTACGCGTATAGTAGGTACATTATTTTGTTCTTTCAATATTTTTCGCAGCGCACGCCAAAAACTATTTTGGGTTTTCTACCTTGGGTTACAATATTGCAATTTTCTAACGGATCATCTTTTTTTTTGAAAATATATTATAGCCCTGATAGGGGACTATCAGGGCTATAATATATTTTCAAATTCTTTCACCAATAGAAAGCTACATTATCAGGGATGATAATGTAGCTTTCTATTGGTGAAAGAATTTTTGAAATCGATCCAGTACCTAGTTTCGGAGGCTATTCGTTACAAACAAAAAATCTTTAATATTATTAGTATGATATATACAATAGGTACAATGATAGGCCGTGGGTTTTGTGGTACCACGGTACTCGTAGTTTCTGATACCCACGACACAGGGTATCCTAGTGTGGGCTCAGGAATATGTATGCGACTGTTGGGTGTTATTTATTTATTTATTTAAAGTTAAACAATGCTTTGCAATACCTTTTTAGTGTTCCGTGCCTGAAGGGTGCCAACGGGACCCTAAAAAGGTATAGCAAAGCTGCTAGTTATAATGTTTAGGTACCTATAAGATATTATGTTTAGAAACGTGCTTCAAATACCAAAAGCTTACAACATGTTATTTAAAAGTACTGGTGGCATGAAACACTCAAAGGAATTCCCGGCCCAGTCATTCGAGGTATTTCCTTGAAAGCCTACCTCCCTTTGTTAAGAATGCCATGCGAACTGCAGTCTTAATGCTTTGGGATAAAGTTGAGAGTTTGTTGTAAAGTTTCGCAGGTAAGTCTTTTGTATTGAAAGGGTTAGAAGGCTTTAAATATTTAATGGCAACGAGCCCAAAGCCTAGATAACTCGAGATGTAAAGCATTTTAAAAAAGATTTTCGTAGCCTACTTCTGTATCCAGCGAGTTTTGGAATAGTTAAAATCTAAAAACCTCCAGGCAAGAATAATCTAAGGAATTTTGGGGCAGAAAATTATGTACTTAGTAAAACAATATCCTTGATAGAGCAAGAATAATTTAGGTGCAGTAAACATCCAAAAACCCTGAGACAGTCCTTGAATATTCCTAATAGTCCAAGTAATCATTGATATATTATCCTACTGGTGAACTGACGCGAAAAATTTGACCAGCAAAGCGTATGGCATGAATTATACCTCATCAGAAGCTATCCATCATTATTATCCATATAGCTAAAGAGATTTTCCTTTGTACAACACGCTCCTTTACTAGCCCATAGTCAAATTCAACGTTTTAAAGTGATCCTAAGCAATTTCACTGAATAAACTGTAATTGATTTTGCTAAGTCCCAGTTCCCAATTCACAATTGGGATGGGTGACCGCAAATGGCATTACGAGCTGAGCGCTTCCGTGCTTTGTAGGACACGTTAAATTGTCGGTCCCGGCTTTTAAGTCGTTAAGCCATGACGGAGGCTTTTAGGCGGCCTAAAAACTCCGTTACAAGAGCTGGCCACTAGCTCATACGAACTTACTTTTTTAGTTTCCAGAGAACCACAGATCCAAAGGTTTGGACACAGTTTTGACTATATTGTCTGCCCATCTCGATTTATGACGTAAAGGTAAATAGAACTATTCACCCTTTCGAGTTCAATGTCAAGTAAGTGATAAGATAGACGTGCCGCTGCTATCCCCTGGAAATTGACGATTGTAATAAAATGGTTATCTTCTCTCTAAGACTGGGAGTAAAGGGAAACGCAGGATGCGTCCAGCTGCTTCTCTCCTCTCCTCAAGCATGTCGTAAAACTCGACTAAGGGATAGTATCCTATCCGACATGATGGACCATCTATGTGGGCGAGGGGCTGATCACTTGTCACCATTGTTCACCATATCCATCTTGCTTGGGTCTTCGAATCAGGAGTGATTGAAAGTTTTCTTATGATTACTTGTGGATCTGCTTACCATTAAGGATACGGGCGTGATAATCTTACTAATATGGATGTGACGATGTATGTTTGTGCCTCAATTACCAAACGGCTGAACGGATTCGAATAAAACTTGGAATATACATATAACATAGGTATAAGCTACTTTTTATCCGGGTACAACGAAAGCGAAGCCGCGGGTGGCAGCTAGTATGTATATATATATATATATATATATATATCAAAGAAAGATGTTTAAATGTAGTGTCTGCTTCCATTAACTCCACGCCTTTTCATAAACGGACCGCCAAAGAATAAGAGAAAAACTTTACAAGTAAATTTTTGTCAGGAACATGTTTGTGCGTTCAATTCTGTTGTATTGGGAGTAAAAAAACACATAGAATGCGTCCAGCTGCTTCTCTCCCCGAGCATGTCTTAAAAGTCGACTAAGGGATAATATCCTCTCCAACATGATGGTCCATCTATATTTCATTCTAGGTATGTTTTTTTCTTTACTCCCAGTCCAGCAGAGAAGTAGTACATTATTATTCAATTACCCTATAGAATAAATAACTTATTTCTCACTTCATATAGTTTACGACTGGCTGGTGGTTGCGATAACATGTTATATTTAACTTAATGTGGTAAACAAGGCTGGAGTCACTCATGAATGGCTGAGTTACATACAAAGGTCCTTAGTTTACAACAAACTTCCGTCCGAGGCTTTGCGTGGCTACCAAATAATAACCGGTCAAGGAGGGTTGACGTCAGGCAGGCGGCCGGTCATAAAACACCTTAGCCAAAACCCTTAGAGTGTGATAAAGGTAGGAAGACGATGATGATGAAGTGCGAGAGGAATTCGCACACGAAAGGTTCTGTTCCATCAATGTCTTGTATCATGGATGGGGCCCCCTATTTTTTATTTTTATTAAGTATTTGTTGTTATAGCGGTAATAGAAATACACACTCTAAAAATTACAACTCTTACGATCTCTAACTTATTACGGTTCATGAGATACAGCCCGCTGACGGACGAACGGACGGACGGACAGCGGAAGCTTAGTAATAGGGTCCCGTTGGCACCCTTAGTAGTAGGTACAGAACCCCGAAAAGTAGCCTTACATTTCAAGTCCACGAGCTATGTATATTCTAAGTTTCATTCTTGGCTGAGTATGATTGATAAAAATCTTTAAATCCTCTGAAATATACCTATTTATTTTATTAGTAGAATTATTTCAATGTTTGTAGATACTTATTTGTATAGAATAGACGTTAGAAGTTGGTAAACAGTTTAAGTTTCTAATCCACATTTTAATCCTCTCCAACATGATGGACCATCTATTATGGGCGATGGGCAGATCACCTGTCACCATGGTTCACCATATCCATCTTAGAACTCTTTGATCAGGACTGCCTTCATGTGTTTTTATGATTGCCTGTGATCCTGCCCACAGGCATACAGGCGTGATAATATATTATATACGTATGTATTTAAACTTTTTTTAAACATAATAATACCTTTTATTATGGTGGGCTACAGTCTGTAGAAAATGCACTAAAGGGGGTATATCAGCCAGTTTTATTATCGTAACCACGCCTTCTTCACTTTAAATGGTTTGATGATCTGATGATGATTTCATTAAGTATCCTATAACCTATTATTACCATAGATCATTTAATGACGTGCATAACTGCATTTACCAAAGATTTAAATCGTTAGATATGCCCTCACGGTAATGAGACCGCGCCGTTTTGTTGCCAAACGAAATGAGATAGCTCGCTCATTTGGCATCAGTGTACATCTGAACACAGTGATAGCCGGACGTCTTATAGCTTTGCAAATTTCGATGAAAAGTGTCGCAAAATGCCATCTTGTGTATTTCGCAAGTGTAATAACAATTCAAAGAATACAAATAAAGCCAAAGGTGTAACATTTCACTCGTAAGTATTGCTATTTTGTTAATTATCTATTATTTTTCTTCCCGTCAAAATAAATAAATACAAATTATGGCGAGTGCACGAAAGAGATAGCAGTGTTTGCAACTACCTGGGAAGAAAAAGAGATGACACTATTTTCTCGGTAAGCGTTGCTCATCGTGCAGTACGCAACTTCTCGGTAGGTAGCATCAGCAGATTCAATAGAACATGTTAATGATTATTGAAGTCTGGATAATCTTACTTATAATATAAATGCGAAAGCTTGTGACGATGTTTGGATTTTTTTGCCTCAATCACGCCTAAACGGCTGAACGGATTTGTATGAAACTTGGAATATACATAGTACATGTGCTGGATTAACATTTATAGGCTATTTTTAACTGGGTACCACGCGAGCGAAGCCGCGGACGGCAGCTAGTTTCATTTATACATTTTAAAATATTTTATAGTATCTATACTTAATTCTTTCACCAATAGAAAGCTACATTATCAGGGTCCAGTATAGGCTATAATAAATTTTCAAAAAAATTAGGGATCCGTAAGAAAATTGCAATATTGTAACCCAAGGTAGTAAACCCATACAAAGGGTGGCCTATATATACCCAGCAGTGGGTAAAGTCGGGTGCGGATGATAATGATGATGATGATGATGAAATAGTTATTCTTTGTATATCATATTGTTTTGTTTTACTCACCCAAGCCTTTACATATACAATAGGTAGTAAGTAGGTACCTACCTACGTACGTACTTAGTACTTTAGTAATCTGATGAGTTTGCTGACCGTACCTCCCAGATTGCACACTTTTAGACACATACATAATTTTCAATTTTAGGGCATGTTAGGACCTTTATTTTTTTACAAAAAGTTGTGCAATATGATTGCACAATAAATGATAATAATTACAATTAAGGTTTTTGACAATAACACTATTTTTAAGTACTCCTTAGGTAAGTTGCGTGCGTAGGTATTTTGAGCCACACACGTATATTTTCAATTTCAGGGTATTTATATAATAAAGTACTTATTTTTTTTCACGAAAGTTCGTGCAATATAATTGCACAATAAATGGTGAAATAACAGTTTGGTTCATTGGCAAATCTACTATTTTTAACTATTCATTAGTGTGCGTGCGTCGGCATTTTGTGAGATAACACACATGTAAAGACAATGCCACAGTTTTGGCCGTCCGGGCACATCTAACGATTTAAATCTTTGGCATTTACTACATCCAATGACTAACGTAATGTAGGTATTTAATAAATAATACTTTGTGTACATAATCTAAGCCACTATATCATGCGTACCTACATACTGCGTACCTATGTAAAATAAACAATAGGGCAGGCATGTATGAATGTATGTACAAAAAAACCACACAGTTTTACAAACAATATGCTCCTTACTTGCAAATACACATTTGTATTTCACAATTTCTTAGATTTTGCGCGCGGCTTCGCTTGCATGGTCTCCTTCTTCTTTAGCCATTTGTTGTCCATGACTTTCGGTCCACTACTTTTGGCATCCAATTTTGGCCCGCGTGCTTCCTGCCTGATATTGTCAACCTATCGTGTCGGCGGTCGGCCTCGTGGTCTTTTGTCTGCCCATGGTCTCCACTCAATCAATCGTCGTGTCCATCGGTGACTATCCATGCGTCCTATATGGCCAGCCCAGCTCCACTTTCTTTGCGCATTCACTTCTACAACGTCTCTCAGTCCCGTTTTTCGCTTCCATGGTACTCGGATAAAGTGGTGTATTTGTCATTCCAGCACACGTGCTATTCGTATTAGAAGATTCATTCAAATTCGTTCAGTCGTTATGCCGTGGTTGAGAGACAAACATCCTCACATCCTGACAATCCTTGGCATTTATAATATTACTAGCTGACCCCGCGAAATTCGTAACGCCTTAGAATTAATAATGCAAATTTTCGAATGTTTTAATAGGTAGTTCTGCAATTCGGGGCGGAAACAAATCCAACAAATCAAAAATCATGAATTCGGTCCAGCTAGAGGCCCTTACCCACAGCCATGAAGAGAAAGAACTGCTGACGACCCGATTGATTTAAATGACATTGTCAACTATCAAAATTTTATAAATGTCAAATTAACTGCCATCAAATGTTTAAGAAGTATTT
Organism: Scotopteryx bipunctaria; assembly: GCA_949320045.1. Taxonomy (NCBI): domain Eukaryota; kingdom Metazoa; phylum Arthropoda; class Insecta; order Lepidoptera; family Geometridae; genus Scotopteryx; species Scotopteryx bipunctaria. The sequence continues at coordinate 1,659,638 of OX439458.1, read as the reverse complement.
ATGCGTTATCCTGGTTATCTTTTTAAATCTTTTTTTTAATTTTGGGACTGTTTTACAGGACAAAAAGTAGCCTATGTTCTTCTCCGGGATGGAATATTATCTCCTTGATGTATAGGTGTGAAAAAAACAGACAGACAGACAGAGTTACTTTCGTATTTATAATTATTATGGTTTGGTTACGACTACAATTTGCCAAAGAGTTATTATCACAGCGATAAGGCCAGATATTGCCGTCATTTTAGTATAAAGTTTTTATACCGAGCGAAATACAGTACGAAGTGTAAATGAAGCTCGCTTAACCAGTACCTAAGGGTGTGTACGCACTAAGACCTATCCGGCGGCAAGAGCCGGCAAGCTGGGCCGCCGACACCGGCATTTCACACGATATTATCACAACAGTGCCGGCAACCTCACATGTTGCCGGCACTAAAAAAAAACTAAGGCCTTTTACCATCTACAGTAGATGATTTATACAGCGTTAGGAGGCAACTTTACCTTCACAGACGGGACGCTGTAGTGCCCGGGACGAAATAAGATGGAGTAGGCTTGCCCAGCACCTATTCTATCCTCTCAGCTTAGTAGGCCTTGTCCAGAAGAAAGACATGGTCGATACGTGTAGAGCTGACTAAGCCGCGGGTTTCCTCACGATGTTTTCCTTCACCGTTTGAGAGTACTGGTATAGCGCATATACATTTTTCGCACAGAAAAACCCATTGGTGCACAACCGGGTTTGAACCCACGACCTTAGATCGGAAGGCGGGGTCACTACCAACTAGACCACCAGGTGCTCTCTGCCGGCACTATGATATATACCTATAAAAGAAGTAAATACACGGTATAAACTAGTATCTCTTTTAATGGTACTAAGGACACATAGTAGTATCACTAGTATCATTGATGGTTCATATCAATGGTACTATTAGTATTGTATTGTATTGTATTGTATTGTATGTATTGCATTATTAGAAGACCTCGGAGGCGTGGCGGGGAGTGCTCAGAAGAAATTATCCTTTTTAAAAATATCCTTTTCAAGACTAACCCCCGAATACTCAAACGCGACTCAGAGTTGAACACGTCTCAAGTCACGGTTTATTTGACAGTTTTTGATAAAAATCTGTTAAAAACTCGTCACTTGAGACGTGCTCAACTCTGAGATGCGTTTGAGTATTTGTGGGTAAGTTATTCTCTTATTAAATAGACAAGACATTCTACACAATTGACGATTTGTATGATAACAAGGACTAATTTGATTATGACTATGCTAATTATTATAAGTTCTGACATACACATTATTTTTATTTTGCATTTATTGTTTAATTTTTGATAAAGCATGTTTTGTTTCATTAATATTTGTACGCCTATATAGGCAGGTCACAGTGAACTTCAAAATTGTATTATGTACCATCTGTTATTACCTGTGTATCACAAATAAATAAATTGAATTGAATTGAAAAAAATTATATGGGCGATGGGCTGATCACCTGTCACCATGGTTCACCATATCCATCTTAGGACTAAATCAGAAGTGGCTGCAAGTTTTCTTATGATTACTTGTGGCTCTGCCCACCCCACGAGAGATACGGGCATGATAATGTATGTATGTATGAAAAATGTTTGCATGATCTGCAAATATGGTTTCCGAGACTGGTATGCTGGTACCAAGCTACTCGTTGGTTCTAATACTCACGATATAGGGAATTCCATATTTGCAGCTTGGATGTATAGACAGTAGACACACCCTAAGAAGTATGACTGCATCATAAAACACAACCAGCTTGTAAGTGCTTCAAGTATTAACCTTTTCCGCTCAAGCTAAAGATACCCACAGATAAAAGAAATCGATCTTTACCTATTAATGACTCATTCATTTCCCAGAACCATTCTATTCCTCAATGGATACAATAGTTCTATGAAGTTACGATGTACCTTTCACCCGTGAGCTATGTTGCGTCTTGTGACGTTGTACGAGCAACAGCTGTTATCGCCCTAACGACCTGACAATAGAGTTCAGATTAGCGTCAAAAATCTCAATTATACAAACACGATTTGGACTATCAACATGGTCGTTTATGTTGTAGTTTTTCCACCAGTTCGAAGTCCGGTTCACAGAAAGACGATTATGCAAATTACAAAAATATTATCAATATCGACCTTTCATCGAGTGATCAACTTACAGAAACATCCAATGTTGACGTCGAAGACATATCAATAGTGAATATTCCATCGCTGCTGGTAGTTGGAACCACTTTTGACGCACGCTTTGGCACTTTGAAACAGCCAACCACTTTGAAAGTCCGCACCATTATCACTAAACAACACGAGTAGTTAAAAAAACTGGGTTTTTAAACTGTTTCTACCACTTTTTCATTCAAAAAACACTAAGTTGAAGCTGTACGCATGAAAAAGGGGTACGTGGCGTGCGCACGCGCAAAGCTTGGCCGCGCAAATGACAGGTATCACAGAATTGAGCGTTTTTACCGTGAGTCAGCCAGGTAGATGCCCGTTTCAACAATATATATATCTGCGCCACATAATAGGCTAGCGAGCCCCATAGTAAATCACCATGATGACCTTGACAGATAAAATTGTTGGCTTTTTACACCGTTTCTGGAAATAGATAACTACCTAATTAATGGTCGTGATGAGGAAGATATGCGTTTTATTTATAACAATAACGATTGTTTTAATTTAATGATTGTATTATATTTTACAAAACAGTAACAAGAGTTACTAGTCCGTATGTAGGTGTGTAGTGTATGAAAATTTCAACTCTCTACCTATGAGATACAGCCCGCTGAGAGACAGACGGACTTACGGACGGACGGACATCAGAGGCCTAGTAATAGGGTCCCGTTGGCACCCAACGGGTACGGAACCCAAAAAAATATTTAAAATTCTAAATTTAATTTTTAATTTATTTATATATTACCACAGTTCAACATTCCAGCACGTTATGTATAAAATATAAATAATAAATAAATATTTCTAGATATTTGACACAGCGCCATCTAGCCCCAAGCTAAGCTAAGCAAGGCTTGTACTATGGGCGCTGATAGAATACTTTTTTTATAAATACGTACTTTAATACTACAACACCAAGAAACGGAAGAAATATTTGCATAACATACAAACATTTCTCCCGTAGCGGGAATCGAACCCGCACCTCTTGCGTCTCAGCCGATGACTCGTCCGCCACGCCACTGAGGACGTCATACCTACATTATGTATACATATAATATTAGTCTCCCAGTAAATTGTTTCCGACTAAGAACATACAAACTTCGGAATTCTAATAACGTCAGTAACGAAACTTGAGATGAATAAATGGCTTCCAGCATAAGACTTGATTTCACAAGAAGCCTATCACGCAAATGGTATAAATTCAATATTAGCATTTCAAATTAGCAGTGAAAGTATTGCAGACAAGGACATGTACAGTAGTGGATCGTGACGTCATACTCTGTGGGGGTATTGGGTATTTGACAATGGACTCACGTAGTAATAGTCACAAATACTAGTTCTGAATAGTGCCTAATTCCTACCGGAATTACCCGGCGAAAGAGCTTATCAAGCAAAATCAATTTATAAAATAAATATGTAAATGGTGTCTGTTTGTAATGTAATTAGCTTGGAATGTTATCAAAAGATTAAACAAGCAATTAAATTAAAAATGTAAATAGACGACAGACGTAGGGCAACCTCAATAAAAAATCTTTACAGCATATTTTTTTTGCTTTAATTCAATACTGTTGGATATTAATCCCTTTTTAAAAAGGTTAATACTTATAAATATTTGACCAACATAATTTAATATAGCAAGGATTGGAAAATTATGAGTATATCTTTGCACAGCTGCGAGACACTTAAGGTTAATAAAAGCAAATCAAAGACTTGCTAATGACTGCAAAACAAGAATAAGTACAACTTAAAAGTATAAGAACGAAATAATTGCAATAATGAATACTAACGAGTAGGTGTTATTGGTTAATAATTAGTGCAAAAGACATCAACGCGCTTACAACAAGGCTAACAAGATTAAAATAAAATAAAATTAGATACGGGTAATATGATACGTCCCGCTGACAGACGGACGGACGGACGATTGGACAACGGAGGCTTAGTAATAGGGTCCCGTTGGCACCCTTCGGGTACGAAACCCTAAAAAGACTATTCTGTCATTACTTTAATTTTTTTGTTCTTTATTTCGTACAAAAATCAAAGATAAAACTCATAACTAAACATTCCTAGCGTGATTTGTGTACATTGCATATTATTCTGTGAACTATTTGCTATGCAAAGTTCTGCTAACTCCAATAGTATGCTGTCCAAATATTTATAAGTAGCGTTATTTAGTCTGTGGTTTTACTGGCGCCGTGTTGCCAGCAAAAAAAACAATTGGGTTTTCATCTAAAGATTACAGGATCGCCCCGCAACTTTGTTCGTGTTGAGTTTTTTTTTACAAACTTCATTTTCCCGCGACGTATCCTCTAGAAGTTGAACTTCGGTAATTCCTTTACATCTGTCTCTTCCCGACTATTCATCCCACATGGTGGTGAGGTCAGCCTTCATCACACTCGTTCTCCACTTCGCCCTATATCATGCACCCCTTACACCATGATAGGAATATACCCGGCAAGTTTCATGGTTCTAGGACTTATGGTTTAGGCTGTGCGTTGATTGTCAGTCAAGTCAGTCAGTCAGTAACATAATAGTTTTAAATATTTAGATAAAATCCTTCTCACGGTTTCAAAGAATTCAAAGAGGTGAGTCATACATTTTCCTTATCGTTAAAATCAAATCTTATTTTAATGGATTGAGTCAGGAGATGATCCTATTCTTTGGCGAATTGTCCTGAAAGGTCAGAGGCAATCATACTAATATTATAAAGAGGAAAGTTTTTTGTTTGTTTGTAACGAATAGGCTCCGAAACTACTGGACCGATTTCAAAAATTATTTCACCAATAAAAAGCTACATTATCTGGGACCAGTATAGGCTATGATATATTTTCAAAAAAATCCGTAAGAAATTTGCAATATTGTAACCCAAGGCAGAAAACCCAAAATAGTTTTTGGCGTGCGCTGCGAAAACTATTGATTATAGAACAAAATAATGTACTACACGCGTACGAAGTCGCGGGCAACAGCTAGTATCATATTATGTAGATTAGTTTTATGAGGAATTTGAAATACAGGAACGGGTAAGGAATGTTATATTCATGGGAATTGTGTTGAATTTCAACAGCAGTACAAAACAAAAAGGAATAATTTTATGAATCATCAATTCTTGCGAAGGTCCTACCAGTACAAGGTTAAAACCTATCTCATTACGTAAACTTGATTTTTCATTTAATTAATATTCTAATAAGGAAAAGTAGATTCATGTGGCGAGACAAATGTTCATATTATGTGACTACCTATTTTTAGGGTATACTGCTGATACTCGTTATTTTTTGACACACACACATCTAAAGATCAATCCCGAAGGTCAAAAAAACCCTACTAACGATTGTGAAAATTTGTGAGGATGTGACGATGTTTGTGCCTCGATTACGCCGTAACGGCTGAACAGATTTGACTGAAACTTGGAATATATATTATATTGTGTGCTGGAATAACATATAACTACTTTTTATCCTGGTACCACGCGAGCGAAGCCGCGGACAGAAGCTAGTGCCTACATCATAAGTACAATTTGAAACCAGAAGCTAGGTATATGCGTCACAATTTCACTAACAGACTTCATCTCTAATGTCTCAAAATAGCCGTTTATTTGGGAACCTAATTTCATCCTAATACAACCTTATCCCCTCAATCCTCTGGAAGAGTTTGATCTTCATCTTGATGACAGCCAGGATCCAGTCCGCCGTCAGCGCCACGAAACGGACGTCGTGGTCCTTGTGATGACCTTCAATGCGGAAGCTCATCTAGTGATGAAAAGAATTTAATAGAAAAATATCTATTTATTTAACTTCTCTGCTGGACTGAAAAAACATAGAATGAGTCCAGCTGCTTCTCTCCCCGAGCATATCGTAAAAGTCGACTAAGGGATAGTATCCTCCAACATGATGAGATAAGCAAGTATTCCCAAGGAGGGTTGACGTCAGTTAAATAAGCTTAGTGTTTCTTAAATGTTATTCAAGCCTATTCTTCTGGCTTACTGGTTCTGCCATCATCAGGTCAGCACGCTCATCACTGGTGATCGTAATAGTAAATTGCTTTTTAATTAAGGTTGGATGCAGTTCTGCACCAATGGATTTTTTTAAATCGAAAAATGTGTATCTGCGCTAACATTTTAAAACGGTGTGAAATCTTTGTGTGGAAACCAGCGGGTCAAAGATGCAGTCAAAGCCAGCATACCATTGGAACGCCTCGAATTTCCGGTGGTTCAATATGCTTGTCTTCCACCCTGAAGAACACGGAGACGGTGGCTTGAGGTATGGGGTACGCGTTGGTTGGCTGGCTGAAGATGGCCTGTGCACCAATTATAGATTTAATGGTATGTTTGCTCACCACAAGCATTCACAGATTTACTCGCAGACAGTATTATCGTTCTAAAAATTTGCACAGTAGAAGTGATCCGTACAAAGACATGTTTTAAAAAACTAAAGAAAAAAACAATTTTCCGATGTATTGTTTTTGTTTTGACCTATACGTAATGTATCGTTAAGATAAAGCTTTAAAAATCAAAATGAGTTTTTAACATATTTCATGACAGACAGCTTCAAAAGGACGATCAGCTTAACAGATCGTAACGCCCAATCAATTTGCTCCCGTTTAACACGTTAATTGTCCTCATACAGAATTTTTAGATGAGCTCAAAATGTCCAAAGCAGTTTTTGTAATATTTCGTCTCAAATGTTCTGTTGACAAGTCCTGACATATACAGCAACTTAACTCAGAAGTCCATGAAGTTAGAGGTCATAAGAAAAGACAGGTGTGCTTGTACCGTTTACGGTACACGGGCGTGACGGACGCACACGGCATAATACTGGATTCGGTAAAACAGCCAAGCATGGTTTCTTGCCTGAATCTTCCACGCTTGGTCGCGTTACGAACAGGTGTAAATGCAACGTAGATTTAAGACGTGTCCAAGTGATCCCCGTGATTTTATGGAATAAATTAACACGGAACAGCTAACGTGTTAAGACTCCGACTAGTGAATAAAGTTACCTCAAAGTAGTAGTACTGGGAGCTCTCGTCTTGGCTGATACCCTGGTACCGCAGTATGTACATGAAGAGCGGAGTCAGGCGCCAGCTCTTTTCGATGGTCTCTGCTATGAGGACCTCGCTGGTCTTCGCGAGGGGGCTGCCCAGCTTGTTAAGGGACACCTTGGTCTGCGTTGCCAGTTCATTGCGGCTCCCTGATACCAACGCAGACGTTTAGCAGTCATGCCTTTGAGGTGCTAGATAATATCCTTTCAACACACTGGTTCGAAAGAACTAGTGACGTGACTAGAAGTAGGAGTCACTAGCTAAGACTGTTGGCAATTCAGCAACTACAATTGACGACCTCGGTGGTTTAGCGAGTGGCTGGCTGAGAGGTGCGGGTGTGGTTCTCGGAAGAATATTTGGATGTTCTGGAAGTGTTTATTCCGTGCCTAGGTGTTGTGGTGTCATGGTACTCGTAGTTTCTGATACCCATGATACAGGGAATCTTAGTATGGGATCAGAACGTGTGAGTTTTTCACATCACTGTTGTTAGCTCGAAAACACCACGTCGGCCATTCTACTTTAATTTCATTCTACATAAATTCATTATTTGGTGCATGCGTACTTACTAGCAAGTTGCCTAAGAGTTTGTCTCAACCCCAACTTCTCTTTAGCTCTGTTTATGACAGAGACTACAGTATCAATAGCTTGTTCTTCATAAGGCTTAATTTCAGGCAAGTTCATGTTTTTTTTTCAGAAAAATAACCAAATATTTATGCAAAATAAGAGGCAGAAATGGCAACAGACTTCAGGACGACATTAGGTATGTGTCAGATAGACATTGACATTCAATTTATTTTACAACCATACTTTTTGTCATTGTGAAAGACGAATAAGGGATATATCCCATGATCCAAGGATCATGCTGTGCCGACCCCACATAGAGTGGGATAAGGGCAGGAAGATGATGATGACTTTTTGTCATTGTGAGGCCAGTAGTGGATCCCGTAGACAAAAAACAACCAGTGTAAGAGAAGAGTCCCGCTAGGTAGCAGCTAGTTTCACTGGCTTTGTAGATAGATAGATACTTTTTAGTGTCGACTGTCCAGCTAAACAAGTAAATGGCTTGAATGCCTACTTTTTTATTCCTTACTAATATTATAAACGCGAAAGTTTGTATGTATGGATGTTTGTTACTCTTTCACGCAAAAACTACTGAACTGATTATGATGAAATTTGGCAAGCAGATAGATTACATCCCAGACAACAAATAGGCTACTTATTAAAAAAAACAATTGATTAGGGGGTGATATAAGGGATGAAAGTTTATATGGGGAACTTAGATATCAAATGTAAAGCATCACCGGGTGTGGTAATCATATTCAATGCGAACGAAGTCGTGGACAACAGCTAGTATTTAGGTGACTTAATTTATGAGTACCTGCCTAAGCGAAGCTGTGAGCGGAACCAAGTGTATTTATAAAATATGTTTGAAAGACTATTGTTAACCTAGAAGATAGTAAAAAGCATCTGTGAACAATTTGAACAGACGAGGAGCCGGAACTTAAGGAATGACCTACAAACTGCTATAACTCAATAAGTCATAAGACGAACTCACGTAGAAAGCAGATTATTGGTTTTAAATATTCTATAAGTTATAATAACACCACGGCTATCATCTGAACATCACTATAAATATGTTAAATACATTAAAATAATATTGAAGCTTCTCTCCCCGAGCATGTCGTGAAAGTCGACTAAGGGATAGTATCCTCTCCAACATGATGGACCATCTATAAGGGCGATGGGCTGATCACCAGTCACCATGGTTCACATTCATCTCGGGATTTTGAATCAGGAGTGGCTGCCCGTTAGGGATACTGACGTGATATGTATGGATGTAAAATATATTGAATAGTTTGTAAGTACATGACAATTTTAATATGAAAATATTTTCTCGTTTTATGCTTTTAGAGCGTGATTTTTCAGTAGTCGGGTTTTAGTTTTTGAACTTTCTCTTTATTGTCTTTGTACGCACTGCGGCAGAGCATGGATTGAGCTTCGTGGCGTACTTTGCTTAGACGTTCTTGATTGATCGTTGAAGAATTTAGATGGGTGACCGCCAGTGGCATTACGAGCTGAGCGCTTCCGTGCTTTGGAGGGTACGTAAAATTGTCGGTCCCGGCTTTTAAGTCGTTAAGCCATGACAGAGGCCTTTAGGCGGCCTCGAAACTCCGTCATAAGAGTTGGCCATACGAACTTACTTACTTTTGTTGGTGACGTCATCAAAATACACTCTCGAAGCTGAGAAAGTACATCTGTGGCGCCCGTTTTCCCCCTGTTTATCGCTGTTTGTCACGCGAAAACGCTCTGTATTTTCAAGGTTTTGTATTTTATCTGGGCCGCCGCTGTGGTACAGTACGTTACAATTACACAAAACCTGTCTTCGGCCGAAGTATGATCGGACGTCAATGACCAAAATGTCGATGGAATCGAATGGACGATGTCTGTTATAAACTTACAATGTACGCAACGCATTAATAATAATAATAATACTTATTTATTTCAGATAAAAATCCATAATATGTTAATAAATACAATACATAAACGAAAAAGAAGAACTTATAAATTAGCAAGTTGAGATAATTATAATAAAATAAAATAAAAAGAAACAAAAACTATGAGAATTAAGTATACTAAAGTAATATAATATAATGAGATTAAGTAAAAATAAACAATCATTTCTTGTTCTCGCTGTGGTGCACAGATATCCAGTGACGAAATATACTATTGTCCGGACATTCAACGATTGTTTTTAGAATGATATTGTTGGATGCCCGCAAGCGTGCCCAGAAGGACACGATTCGAGCACGGAGGATAGCGTAGAAGTCAGAAAGCCCCGCCTCGGCGAACATGCCCGACGCGCTGCAATATCTGGGTTTTCTCATGAGTATACGGAAGGCGTTATTATATTGAATTCTAAGTGTACTATATGATTTATGAAGATAATTAGTCCAAAGTTGACACGTATAGAAATTTTGACAATATGATGTAAAGAGGGTAAGTTTAACTTGTTCACTACATTTAGCGAATCTGCGAGCGAGCATGTTGCACCGTACGGCCAGGGCTCGTCGTTCTCGCTCCATATCCGCGTCGTCGCTGATGTCATCGGTCAGAATGTGACCCAGATACCTAAAGCTTTTTACAACCTTCACTACTGTCCCATCTAAAAATACCGGGGGTACTCTCTCCGGGCCGCTACCATACTTGAAAACCACCATTTCGGTCTTTTTGGCGTTATATTTTAATCCGTGGGACTTGGCATATTGGACACATATATCCAGTAGCGTTCTAATACCTGTAATCGATGGACTGAGGAGGACCATGTCGTCCGCATAGCTGAAGTTATTGAAGCATACATTCCCTATATGACAGCCGATCTTGGCCCTCCTCAGTTCAACGATCAGGTCATTTATATATAAGTTAAAAAGGTCCGGAGAAGTTAGCCCCCCCTGCCGAACACCACAGTCTAACCTATAGTCGCTAGACAACGTTTCAGCCCATCTTACATTGTTAATTTGGTTTTCGTACCAGAAACGGAACAGATTCACAATACTGCCATTGACATTCGTTTTTTCTAGTTTCTCCCAAAGTAAATCATAGTTTACTAGGTCGAAAGCGCGACTAAGATCTAGAAAACATGCATATACAGAGGTTTCTCGCTTGTTGTAATATTTAACTGTATGTTTCAAGCTAAATATTGCAGAATCCGTTCCGAGTCCGGCACGAAAACCAAATTGTGCATCGTCAATATCAATTTCCTTCACCAGTGCAGGTTGCAGAAGCCGCTCAAGTATCTTACTAATCACGGTCCCTAGCGAGATAGGTCTATAGTTGCTTAGCTTTGTTAAGTCACCAGTTTTATTTTTAGGTACTGGAACTACCACGGTTCGCATTAACTCGGTCGGTAAATATCCACAGTTAAGACATTTATTAAACAATTCCGATAGGACTCTACACATCTCGTAGCCCGCATAGAGGATGTGCTCGATGCTTAACCCATCGAAACCGGGCGATTTTCCTCTCTTCATCTGGCGCACGACCGCACAAATGTCATCAGGTGTGAACGTCGGTGCATCTCTGCTAACCAAGTCAGGATGGCCGTGTCGTCGACCTGGAGACTTATCTCCTACTCGGGCCAAGGGATCTACTTTAAAATGATTAGCAAATAAATTGGCAATGTCACTATGATTCTCTAAATTTTCTACAGTTACCGGAGCATTACTTTTACCATTTAACTTCTTTGTATCTTGCCAAAATTTAACAAAATTTTTAGTTTTTCTGCTTTCAGCTAATATGTTCATTTTTAATTGTTCCTCATTATCTTGACACCATTTTAGTTTATTTTTGAATATTTTACGTTTAGCGCACATTGCCTCAAAAACTGGTCCGGACTTCGGTTTACCCTGATCTAACCAGTCCCTAAAACTACTACGCGCATTCTTGTGACTTAACTGAACGTGGTAGTTCCAGCCCGTAACTACTTTTCTCTTTTTCTGTGCACCACAACGGGAATCACTACTTATGATAGCCGCGACATGTACAACATTTATCATTTTATTGTAAAATTCGTCAATTAAACTAAAATCTTTAAAGTAAGAAATACTTTCAGTACATTCAAGAGACATTTTCCTTAAGTTTTCATTACAGACTGCATTATACATATTTATTTGGTTTTCATCACGTATCCTCCACCTAATTTTGAGGTGTGAGCCAGGTGTGTTAACACACTGTTTAGTTACTAGGCACTCAATATTACATATAATAAACATCGGAAAATGATCGGAACAGGTCACATCATAGTCCACTAATACCTTAGTTATAGTGTCCCCCGCCGCGTGCGTAGTCAGACAGTGGTCGAGCCAGCTAGTCGTATTGTGGGCCTTGCTTAAAAAAGTGAACATACCCGGAATAGATCCAAGATATTCTATGTCCTTACACAGCCATTGCTGTTCCGCACAAAAAGACAGCATTTCAACGCCAAAACTCCTACCCGGGTGGGCGTTCAGGTCACCTAGAACGTAAGCCGCTTCGAGACCACTGTCCTCCACTATAGAACATACATTCGCCAAGACATCGGTAAATTCAGGAAGAGTTTTCTTCTTTTATCACTATGTTTTATTTTATCGGCCGATTTCAGCTGACGACGTTCGACCGTATTCCGACCGATGATGGATTTGGTTTAATCGTACCGTAAGCTGGTAAGTGCCGGCGCCGCTCAGTTCAAGCGCCGGCGCCGACACGGTTTGTCCACAAATGCCGGCATAGTGAAACGGTCCGAGGCTCACGTGTGTGACTCATGCGTTGTTTAATGCGCCCCAAGAGATCACTATCTGGCACTGGATGTGGCTCGTAAGGAAACATTTTGTTTTATTTGTTCGCTGTTTGATTCAGTGGTGAAGGTAATAAAAAAGGATCCTTTCGCGCACTTTTCATTATGTTTTCGCATAAGAACAAAATATTTATTTATTTTACATTTAAACATATTATCACGCCCGTATCCCTAACGGTGTGGGCAGAACCAAAAGTAATCATACGAAAACTTGCAGCCACTTCTGATCCAAGAGTCCCAAGATGGATTTTCATATATTTATATGAAAATGAGTAAAAACCAAAGAGTTTTTATGTTCTATTAGCATCATCTGTTCAATTGAAAACTAGAATCCGCTTTGCTTGTCTTGTCTTCCTGAGTATAGACGTACTTTTCTCGGTCTATTCTGCACCACATTGAAAGCACAGAGTTAGAAACAACTTCACAAACTTTTGGATTTATAATATTAATATTATAAATCAATATCATTAATGAATCATTATCCTAATTGAAAGTCAAATCACGTTGTTATCGCTTCTAGTTTCTCTAAAGCTTGCTATGTCATTGTACGTCATATAAGAGCTACCTATATGCGTGTGCGCAGCCAGTCTGTCCAATAACATAAGAACTCTTGAACGTACGATGTTCTTGTGAAAATTTACATAATATTTTATGTGCATAATACAATTTAGAAATGTGTGCTTAGATAAAATTAATCTCTGGAACGAATAGAGAGAGTACCTAACCGAGTGAAATTGTTTTTGACTTTGAAAAGGTGACAAACGATCATTTTGAGTTGAAATGTTGTGGTCCTTAATTAAAAATACCTTAGTGCAATTAAAAAAAGTGATTCAAAGCTGATTAGTTTTCAAGGAAAAACGAACTTTATCTAGCAAAGATTAGAGTTGAAAGTTGAGAATGAGGGGCGCCTTAGATTGTGTGTCTGCTAAAATATCTCCTACAGAAAGTACGGAGGTGTTCACTATTCATTCATACTCGGCTCCTGATCTTAGAGAACAGGTAAGAATTTACCTGTAATTTACTGAGGAGTCAGGACCGAAATACTGGTCATTGACCTTAGCTGGGTGAGTGAAACCGGCGTCAAGGAGATTCGAAAGCAGGCACCGAAATACAATTTTCGGACCGAACAGTTAAAGGGTAAAACGGTTTTTGATATAAGAACTCCTTGGAGCCTTATTTAACAATTAGCTACTAAACATAATCGACTGTTAGGAACCAAATATACCTAGGTATACATACACTGGTGGTCTAGTTGGCAGTGACCCCGCCTTCCGATTCTAAGGTCGTGGGTTCAAATCCGGTCGTGTACCAATGGATTTTTCTGAGAAAAAATTATGTGCGCTATACCGTAGGTACTCTCAAACGGTGAAGGAAAACATCTTGAGGAAACCCGCGGCTTAGTCAGCTCCGCACGTATTGACCATGTCTTTCCTGTGGACAATTCCGACTAAGCTGAGAGGATGGAATAGCTTCTGGGCAAGCCTACTCCATCTTAATTCATCCCGGGCACTACAGCGTCCCGTTAGTGAAGGTAAAAGTTGCCTCCTGACGCTGTATAAATCATCTACTATAGATGATAAAAGGCCTTTGTTTTTTATACATATTTTATTATACAATACAGAACCCTAAAATAAAACTTTTGTTGCGTTCCACTAGTCAGCCTTTAGAGTGCAATGTTGAGTATAAAGGTCTCCCCAATGTTCTTCTAGGACAAACGGTTTTGGGCTTTACTTTATCCAACTTCCCAAAACTCTACGAAGATGGTACCTTCATCCACGCATCCACGACCTTTGCAATGTCATTGGTCCATCAGGTAGGAGTTCGTTGGCTTTAGACGACTGCCCTTTGCATGTGAGAAGGCAATAGTCTAGTCGTGTCACTAGTTCTTTTGAAACCAGTGTGGTGAAAGGATTCAAAGTGCGCCTCAAAGGCTTTGGTGCACTTGCAACATATTTCCGAACTTTTCAGGTTTTACGACATGCCAGTTTGCCAGTACTGGTATATAACGCATATAGGTACATTTTTTAACAGAAAAATCCATTGGTGCACGACCGGATTTGAACCCACGACCTTCGGATTGGAAGGCGGAGGCGCTACCAATAGACCATCAGTACTTAGTAGTTAAAAACCTGGTTAGGTAGTAAATATTTTGCTCGCTTATATTTTGTGCTGGTAGGTAGGTATGTTAGATTTGATATCTGAAGATAAATAAAACATCTGGTTGCACGTCAAACACCTGGCTTGTATTTAGATAATAAGATTTTAAAATATAAGCAGGTAGGTACTAGGTACCTATACATTTATCAACTTGTTTGATATCTAAAATATGTATAGGAGACTTTTCACTATAAAGTCGGCACTATGTAGTAGCGACATCTGTTGACAAGTAGATGCACTAAATGCGGTTACTTGGATGAAATGCCTCGGACCAAAAAAAATTTTTTTTTTTATTTGGTCTGAGGAAATGCATTTTACTAGTATTAAAAGAAGAAGTTTTACTTAATTTAAGAGGCCACAATACGATCGCATCTAGACCGATTTCGAATCGAACTGTAAAGATAGCGCTACAGATTTCAGATGTTTATAAAAAGGCAGAGTGGGACCGCGCAAAATTTTTAAATCAAATAATCCGCAAAGTCAAATAATTGTCAATACAAGAAAATATAAAATAAATCAAAAAACTGGTATCAACAACTAAAGAAATTGTTATCACATCACGGGTTTTTTTTAACTCTTTATTAAATATAACAACAAAAACGAAAACAAGAAAAAACAAAAAACTTAGGTACTAAAAAAAAACAGATATACATAAACGGTGGTCGATTTTACGGCGGCCGGCGCGGCGGCGGGTATTGATCTAGATGATATATTATCACGCCCGTATTCCTAAAGGGGTGGGCAGTGCCACAAGTATAGTATAGTAGTAAGTAAAGTATAGTAGTAGGTAAGTAGTAAGTAAAATATAGTAGAAGTAAGTATGCTCACAACAATATAATATATTCTTGTGAACAATGTACCTTAGACTTTTCCGGGATTATTTTTAAATGACGAGCGCTACACCCGGGTAAGGTATATAATTCCTATTCTTAGCACCATTGCGTAACACCGTCCACGTTGTAATCTCAGACCAAATAAAAGGAAAGACGGCGCGCCACGAACAACAAAAGTGAAGCCACCTTTTTATCTATGTTTGTGTTTCGACGGTTTTGAGGTTTTGTTTTCCAAGTAACCTAAAATTCATAGAAGCGATGTTATTTGAAGTACTTACAAGTGAAATGTAATTTACTGAGACTTTTTATGTGATTTGCTGCTGTTTTTACAAGTTTTCACTACACAGGAAGGCATAATTCCATTTTTAAATTTTAAGTTCACTAGACGACGACTCGTGACGTACTTACTAAGAGCGATGAGCATGGTTTTAGTGTAGGTATGTGCGTGAGCGTGTTTACTTGCAGGAGCACGGTTTTGTGTGGCTTCACTATTGTTGCTCGCGGCGCGCCGTCTTTTTCTTTTGGTCTGAGGTTGTAATAGATAACCCATCCCCTTTGGCCAGTCTAGGCTTGCGCGCGCGCATGAATTAATGTGCCCTGCCTGTCCTTACTCATTGTGTGCTAAGGGCAATGAAAAATATTCACTCGATTAGTCAAACGAAAGAGACAGCATAGAACACTTGGTAGAGAGAAAAAGACAGCATATTAAACTGGGTAGTGATATAAAGAAAGAGACAACATATAAAACTGGGTATAGAGAAAGAGAGAGGTATAGGTCTGTATTGATTGACTATAATGACGACCTCGGTGGCGCGTGGCGTGGCGGGCGAGTGCTCGGCTCAATCAAACCGGGTTTGATTCCCGCTACGGGATAAATGTTTGTATGTTCTGCAAATAATTCTTCCGGGTCTGGATATTGTAGTATTATTTTATAGGTAGGTATGTATTTACAAAAAAAAAGTATATAAGTATTCTATCAGCTACTTATCTGATTCCCATAGAACAAGCTTTGCTTAGTTTGGGGCTAGATAGCGCTGTGTGAACATTTATTTAATTAACTACCAAAATTGATTTTATTATTTGAAAAATGTATGTGCGCTATACAATTTTTCTCAAACGGTGAAGGAAAAAATCATGAGGAAACCGGCATGTCGAAGAACCTATTCAAAAAAAATGTGCACTAAAAGAGCCATCGAGGCGCACTTTTAAATACTTTCACCACACTGTAAGAAAGAACTAGTGACACGACTTAGTAGTAACCCAGTGCGTGCTTTCGGGGCGCATACTGTAGCCTGTAATATATGAACGCTATTTGTCGATGACTGTAGCGTAAATAATTGGTGATAAATACAGAACTTAACGATTATTGGAAAATTTATGTAGATTCTGTGCTTGGGTTTAGATAAATTGGCAGATTTTGCAAATGTCAGTTGCATAAACCTGACAATTATGCAGTAAAACTTGTAATGGTAAAGGAAATTGATGTTTATTTTGTTATTACTAGCTACTGAGGCCTTTTACCATCTAAGTAAAGTAGATGCTTTATACAGCGTCAGGAGGCAACCTTCACCAACGGGACGCTGTATTGCCCGGGACGGATTAAGATGGAGTAGGCTTGCCCAGCACGGCTAGCTTAGTCGGCCTTGTCCACAGGAAAGACATGGTCAATACGAGTGCGGTGCTGACTAAGCCGCGGGTTTCCTTACGATGTTTTCCTTCACCGTTTGAGAGTACTAGACCAGTGCTATTTTATGTATACTATAATATTAAAAGGAAATCATTGTTTATTTTGCTACTATCCTATCAAAAACTGATGTGTAAGTAAATGAAAAAGTAAGTTAATTACCCAAATTACATTAATTTGATAAATTCACAAATCACGCGTCATTCATTTCATTATAAGCATTCCTTGGTGAATGACCATATACGGGACCTAAGTGACGTATTCAGAGTGACGTCTAAAAGTGTCAATTATGTAGGTCATTATGACGCCACATATAAATTTCTCTTAAAACATTCATTTTTATTTCTTAAAACCACCTTTTGAACTAGTTTTTGTAGAGACAACTTTAAGAGTATTTAAATGAGACGGGACGGTAACGACGCGTGAATTTTCTGCTTTTTGTTTTAAACGTTTAAATTATTATTTTGAATAACTTCGTACGAAAAAAAGAAACTCGCAATTTTGTTAAATACCAGCTGCCGCCCGGAGCTTCGCTCACGTTGCACCCGGATAAAAAGTAGCCTATAGGTATGTTATTCCAGCACACGTATTATGTATAGGTAATCCAAGCTTCATTCAAATCCGTTCAGCCGTTTGGGCGTGATTGAGGCACAAACATACATCGTTACATCCACACATCCTTACATCCTCACAAACTTTCGCATTTTTAATATTAGTAGGATTATTATATACGTATTCATTAAGTACCTATTGAACCCTTATACTAACACTAGAGAAATACCTCACGACTTATTCAATTCATCTTCCCGCTGCGTCTCCTTCGGGAATTCCTTAGTACACTCAGAGGAATATACCCTCCAAGTTTTATGCTACTGGACTTATGGCTGTGCGTTGTAAGAACGTAAAAGTTTTACATAAAAAACTGAAACTCGGAATTAAGCTTATGCCTTTTTTGTTAAATTTACTTATAAGGACAGAATTTTACAATCTAAATTGCAAATAGTTTTGTACGTTTTCAAATATCCGTTTTGTCCGGACTCATCCCACATAATAAATAGCTTTATACAATATGTACCTACTTATTTATGTTAGGTAATGTGGTTACAATAGGTACCTACCTACCTACTCGGGTTTTCCTTTATTCATCAATCAAACTAACGTATTGTCACGTACTAGAGACATCAGTCATATAATAACAACTGAGTGCAAACGTCAATTACGCGTAGGTATATAATTATAAAATAATGGTGAAGTTAATAAAATTCCTTTTTAAGTAAATCTGTATGACAACGTCGTCAATTTATTCATATATCTTTATTCTTTGGTGTTTTTTAAACATTTATTTTTGCTGTATTGGTGTTCTACTAATTAAAAACTACAATAATACGTGTTAAAAAAAATAATTAAATAGTTCAAAGAAAACTTTCATTGAAACAATGGTGAGAAACTCCGCAATGCGAAGCAGCATCGAAGGAATTAAAAGGATGGCATCGTTTACACTCAGTTTACGGAATAATCAAGTGAGTTTTTATCCGGGTATTTGTCGGGTATTTCTCTCTCGTATTCGATTGAATTTAGATGCAAACCTGAAAGTATAGTTTGTATGGAATAATAATTATTTAACAATTTTTATTCACCAGGGCATAACGTCTTAGTAGCAAATATTTATTAACAGAAAGAACCAACTAATATAAATATAATTTACAAAATACAAAAGAAACAGTCGGGCTATCTATAGCCCGTTGCAAACGGTCTATAGATAGCTCACTTGGTCCAGCTCATCAGACGGTGGAAGCGTTCCCAAGACGCTGGCCGCATTGCCACGCTGAATGCCAATACTGATCCGTTGAGCCAAATAAGAACCAGCTCTTGGATCGCGGCATCGCTTCTTTTATTTAATTTCTAAGATTCAATATTTTTCCCCTGTTTATTTAGTGCTAAATAATAATTTTAAGAAAAATTTTAATGCAAAATAAAACAGGACAATTATTTGCTGACGGGAGTTTACATGGTAAAGGCATAACTAGACATACGTCATTTTAATCTCTGTAACGTGCCATTATCCTGGACAGTGTCACAATGTTAGTACATCGCGTTACACATACCTACTGCAAAACAATGCAGTTACCTATGTTTGGACGCACTCTTATATATAACCTTTAGTTATCTTCAATTTATATAAAACTAGCTGACCCCGCGAACTTCGTATCGCCTTAAAATTAATAATTCAAGTGCTTGTAATTTAATATGAACTTTATACCATAGCAATAAAGCTCAAATTGACTACGTTTTAGTTACAAATCATTTGTATGGGAAAAAGAAAAGGGCTATTTTTAGGGTTTTTCCAGCAATAATTCTAATTTTTCTCGCCGTAAAAACCATCCTTGAACTTCAACGAACATTTTAAAAAAAGATTTGGCCAAATTGGTCCAGGCGTTGTTGAGTTATGCGCTTACCAACACATTTTGCGATTCATTTTTATACTATATAGACTTCGCGCACGACCGCTGCGTAGGGAGCCGACCTCGCGACTGAGCCGCGCGGGTACCTTACTCATAGATCTAAACTCCCCTCCCGCACGCGCACCCCCGCCTTGGTGACGCCCACTTCGCAACGGGCCGTGCAGCAGAAATCGTAATATTTTAATTTCGCCATAACTTCAAAACCAAACGTCCAATTTTAATCATTCAAAGACCAAATATTATCTCCATAAACTGTTCTTAGTGATGAAATCATTTATTTTGATAAGGATTAATAGCATGAGTAAAATAAACGCGTTTAAATGTAGTCCAAAAAAAATTCAAGATTTTTAAATAAAAAAATGGTTGCTGTGCCTCACTCGACATAGATGGGTATAGTGTGTCGCGGACTTTTTTGTAGATATTTATAAGATCTACAATTAATTAGAACATTTTATGGTTCTATCTTTTATAGTTTAGGCAACGTACGCAAAATAAGTAACTTTTCTGGTTGATTTTTTACACCTTGTGTCCGAAAAACCCAAATATCTTACGGAACCCTATTTTTTTCCAAAATAAAATATAGCCTATGTTACTCGTGGATAATGTAGCTTTCGAATGGTGAAAGAATTTTTAAAATCGGTCCAGTAGTTTTTGAGCCTATTCAGTACAAACAAACAAACATACAAACAAAGTTTTCCTCTTTATAATATTAGTGTAGATAATAATTAGAACGGATGAAAACTAATTATTATAAGTAAATTAATTAAAATGATTCAATTGATCTAAAAGGTAATCATAATCATTATCAATCCATTTATTTTCTTCCATAACAAAATTAGGGTACAATAATAAGAAATTAAAATGAGCTCAGTTTTCTATCTAATCTAAGTAATTAATAAAGTAAGTAATATTCAAATTAATTCTCGGATTCTATTTAAAATAATCAGTGTTATTTTTAAATAGACTGTAATGTCAGATTTCATTATCGGTCGCAATCATGCAGACATGGAATTGATAAGACATTGTATAGATAAACCTTATCGGGTGTTAGATATTTACTTTAAATTTTCGCCATTTGGTCCTTTAGTCAGGTGTGCTAATTCCTGTTGCAAAAATCATTTACTATTATTAAATAGTTAAAAATTATCTGTCTTATGTAAAGTGGTATTTAATTGACAAATTGCTGTAATAATTGAGGAAAACTTATTAGCTGAGTGCCTACCTATAGAGATATCAAAAAGTGTGTATTTTAAATACTTATGTTTATTAAAATGATTTCATTTAACTCGTATGGAGCTGTTGAGGTAAGATTTATGATAATTTAACAAAATAAATACTGATTTTATAATTACTTCTCTCCCCGAGCATGTCGTAAAAGTCGACTAAGGGATAGTATCTTCCAACATGATGAGATACAATAAGCAAGTATTCCCAAGGAGGGTTGACGTCAGGCAGGCGGTCGGTCATAAAACACCTTAGCCAAAACTCTTACAGCATGATCCAGAGATCATGCTGTGCCGACCCCACAGAGTGGGATAAGGACAGGAAGATGATGATGATGATGATGAAGTACGTCAAGCTGTTTCTCTCCCCGAGCATGTCGTAAAAGTCGACTAAGGGATAGTCTCCTCTCCAACATGTTGGACCTTCCACGGGCTTATCACTTGGTCACCATGATTCACCATATCTACCTTGGGACTTTACTCAGGAGTGGCTACAAGTTTTGTGTTATGATTACTTGTGGCTGACCCACAGTGCCCACCCCTAAGGGACATGGGCGTGATAATTATGTAGGTAGGTCTGTATGTAAATACTTGTGTAAGTATAGAACGATGCGAGCATTTTTCATTATTTCCCAATAAAGTAAGTATCTAAGTTCGTATGAGCTAGTGGCCAACTTTTGTGACGTTGTTTTAGGCTGTCTAAAGGCCTCCGTCATGGCTTAACGATAAAAGCCGGGACCGACAATTTAACGTGCCCTCCGAAGCACGGAAGCGCTCAGCTCGTAATGCCACTTGCGGTCACCCATCCAGATTGTGACCGCGCACAACGTTGCTTAACTTCAATGATCAATCAAGAACGTCAGCAACTACCCCACGAGTGCTTCAATTTCTCAATTATTCGTCACGATTGAAGTAAATAATGACTCATGGCATCAACATTTTATTAATACTCTTAGTATGACTCAATTTTAGATGCTTTCGTCATAGATAGCGCCAACCTACTTCCGTTCTTAGAAACAATAGATACCTAAATGAAAACGTTTTAATTCCGTTATCCGTCAAGACTTAGGGACGTCATCTTTAATATGGTCATTGTCCTATGGACAAAAAATAATACTCTCCTAGTAAAATAGGCTCTCCGTCTACTACCCTATTTTATAATAGAGTAATAATAAGTGTCACGTGCCATCCTTTTCGTCAAATAAACATACCGAAAGCGCTGGTGGTCTAGTGATCGCGTCCCCGCTTTTCGAGCCCAAGATCGTGGGTTCAAATCTGGTAGCACCAATGGAATGAATTTTTCTGTTATGCTTTACCAGTACTCTCACACGGTGAAGGAAATCGTGAGGAAACCGGTACGCCGTATACCCTAGAAAATGTGCAACAGCGCCGAAATATCAAACTCAAAAAACACCGAATGTTAAATGTCCTAATAAGTGCTAATAATGTTTGTAACTAAGCCATCACACACACACCCAACAGTCACATATGTACATAGTCCTGAACCCACACTAGGATTCCCTGTGTCGTGGGTATCAGAAACTACGAGTACCATGGTACCACAACACCCAGACCCGGAAAAAATATTTACAGAACATGCAAACATTTCTTCCGCAGCGGGAATCGAAACCGCGCCTCTTGCGTCTCTGCCGAGCAATCGCCCGCCACGCCACTGAGGCCGTCAATCATCAACATCATCATCTTCCTGTCCTTATCGCACTCTATGTGGGGTCTAAAAAAAATCCGCGATGGTATTATGTCTATCCCCGTGCGAAGCCGGGGCGGGTCGCTAGTAAATACAAAACAATCCCGAAGGCAGGTATTATGTATGGAACTATAACATAGCACAACTCAAGTAACAGCGGGCGAACTGAACTAAATAATTTAAAGAGGGCAACGTTCCAAGAGCAAGGTCGAAGGGAAAGGTCATCCCTGTAACCCACAGAGGTCAAACGAGGGCACGTGGATAAGGGTAGGCTATGAAAACGAGCTTTTTGAAGAACTTTAAATGGAATATAAAAATATTTATTCTGTTATCAAAACAGAATTACTTATCTGCTGGACTGTGAGTTCTCTCCCCGAGCATGACATAAAAGTCGACTAAGGTGTAGTATCTAACATGATTGACTTCTATTGGGCGATGGCCTGATCACCTATCACCATAAATATACATTTTGAGTCTTGGAATCAGGAGTGGCTGCAAGTTTTCTTATGATTACTTGTGGCCCTGCCCATCCTAATGTGTAATATTTAATACTCAATTAGTTTCTCCTTCAAAGCACTACGTCTGTTTTTTCTCCAAATTTCACAAATGTTAGCTGGAAGAAAATGCTAATTAGCATTATGTTCGCCTATGTACCTAAATGTTTTTTCTTTTGTGCAATAAAAAAATTATATCTATCTATCTATCCTATTATTGATTATATACATGGTTTATAACAATATTAAGACACAACCACAGAATGAATAAAAATAAAAAGACTTATGACTATTTTGTTACTATTTTCATCCTTAGGTATATTTTAAAACATTTGAAAAACATTATAGATGAGTAAGGAAACTGACCAGTGGTACGCTAACTCGTAAATTATACTACTCTAAGGATATTTTAATAATAATAATTATATAATAATATAAGGATACTTTTGTACGTCTTTCATAAATAGGGACAACCCTAGCTCCCAAGGTCATTCTGACCTTGCTATATAAATCTCACTCGTGGAGACTTTCAGTTCTATCAAGATTATTCACGAGCTTTCAGAGCTTTGTTCAAACTTCGAGATAAATCTAGAAGAGCTCATGAATTTCAATCTTCGAACCTCTTTGAACGGATTTGAAATTCAAATTTGACAATGAAATAATGGAAGCGACTGACATCACACGTCAGAATGACGCACTAAGATAATGTCAGACCGATATCGGTTAGAAGGGGTTATTGTCATCATTATGTTTTCTTTTGTGACTTCACATCCCCAGATAACAAATAAAAAATAATAATTAAATCAAAATCGTTTAATTCAAGCAATTGCAGGTCATTAAAATCACAAAATACAATGAAGACTCACTTAAGAACATAGTGATAATTTTAAATTCTACTGATAACTCTACGTATCCATAAATAATACCTAAACATCATGTGTAATAAAATTAATTGCCTATGTTTTTTTGGTTTTCCTTTTCACGTTGTAAAAAGGTTGAGATGACTGTTGTAAAAATACATACACGTAGTTCTGACCCCACACTAGCATTCCCTGTATCGTGGTCTGTTCTTCCGCTAGGAATAGAACCCGCGTCTTTTGCCTCTCAACCGAGCACTCGCCCGCCACCGAGGCCATTTATAATCTTTTACTAAGAAACTGTATTTTTTCTTTCCAGAAAAGGGACGTGGAATCACAATCAAATCAATGCTCTGCGAGAAGCAACTGCTTATGGATGCTTTGTGTGGACCTGCCTTTATTTGTTATCGGTAAGTCATTTATATTCTTAGCAGCTGTGTAATTATAACAATACAAAGAGAACAATTAACAAAGTATTTCTTTTACTCACGTCGATAAAAAATTGGTTTCTACAACATATGTAAAAACCTTATCTAAATGAAATTAACATAATGCAACAAAACTGCACCGAAATCGGTTCAGTAGTTATTGAGTTTCCGAGGTGCAAAAAGCTGCTGCTGCAACGCTCCCTGGTGAGTTATGGCCGTGAAACATAATTATCTAAATACCTTCCTAAAAACCTTCCCTGAAACAAAAATAACATAGCTAAAGTAAAATCGTGTAGGTATAATAAAAACCTACCCATAAATGAAATAACTATAGGTAGGTACCTAGTATTACGCTGAGTCGATACCTTTTTGGCCGACCTACACCACACAGAGCGGGATCAATGGGCACCTAGGTTTTCGTTAGGTTAGGTAGTGCACCAGATTCATGGTTTTCCTCTTATTTCTCAGTATTTTTGTAAAATATTCCCTGTTCGTTTTCTTTTACTTTTAATTTATTACCTTTTACTCTCCTGTTCTGTGTTGTTTTGTGTCTGTCAAATAAAATCATTTCTTTCTTCTTTCTTTCTTTCTTATTTAAATTTTTTATTTCAAAAATCATTCGTAGTTATTTTTATCCAACTTATCTTTAAATCATAAATCACAGGTACGTAAAAAACTCCCAAAAAAACAAAATGAGTTGCATTTCATCTGAAAGTAATAAAGATAAGATTCCACTTAATTAATGTTCCAACCCTTCAAGTTCATTTAGAAATACTTAAAAATAGATTTATCAAGAAGAAACAAACAAATGTAAAAAATAATATGTCAAAAAAGTAGAATGAAATGTGATACACATGTGTGGTGGCACCCCACTGACGTGTGTGGTAGAATGCATTTAAATCGCAGAGGACTTTTTAAAACTAAATCCGTGTCATCAAACTTTTGAATGCAATTCGTTTTTTTTTTTAAGATGGCGGTCTTGTGTATGTTTGACGTAACATACAAACATTTCTCGAATAGCGGGAATTGAACCCGCGCCTCTTGTGCCTCAGTCGAGCAATCGCCCGCCACGCCACCGAGGCCGTCATAGTTCTGAAGTTAATTTATTGAATTCAATCTAACATTACCACGGGAAGTCGTTACCGTGTCCATTATCATCGCCGTCGTTACCATTACCATTACCTTCCAATATTGCTCAACACCATACCCTGAGAATAATCCCACGTCAATAACATTTTGAACAGAGCAATAACTAACAAGAGTATACTTCTCGCTACGTAAGGGTAGCGTGAAAAAAGTTTGAACGGAAAGTTCAGTTGTAGAGGTCTGAGGGAAGCCATTATCAGGTTTTATCGTGTTTTCCAAGCTGTGTAGTTCCACTGCGCTCCAAAACCCATTGTTCTCAAAATTTTAAAGTTCATACATTGAAGGAAAACATCGTGAGGAAACCAGCGGCTTAGTCAGCTCCGCACGTATTGACCATGTCTTTCCTGTGGACAAGGCCGACTAAGCTGAGAGGATGGAATAGGTGCTGGCCAAGCCTACTCCATCTTAATTCGTCCCGGGCACTACAGTGTCCCGTTTGTGAAGGTAAAAAGTTGCCTCCTGACGCTGTATAAATAATCTACTATAGATGGTTAAAGGCCTTAGTAGTATACATTGATTCCACTGCGCTCCAAGAATTTTTAATTAATAAGTAAAATAATTGAATATTTGAGTTCCACCGCGCTCCGGGAAGCACTGGTAGTTTAGTGGTAGCAGCCCTGCCTGCCGATCCTAAGGTCGTGGGTTTAAATTCGGTCATGCATCAATGGATATTTCTGTACGAAAAATGTACCTACCTAAAGGTAGGCAAAGACGATCATTTGCTCTTTTACTAGATTTTTAAAGACCCTTAACTGTTAAAGATATTCATTTTAACGTTTTCAAGATTTTTAAACGAGTTACTAATACTAATCTGACGAAACAAAACAAGCAATAGTTTTTAAGGGCTTACCTAAACGTTTGCTTATCGAATTGATACCAACACAGAAGCAAAACTACTGCTTACAGTTCATACCTGCACTCGGTCTTGGTTTTAGTATTAGATACCTACTCTTAGAACGATAGGTACCTATGCATGGTGCATTCGATTCTACGGTGATTATCTATCAACCATAATAATCGATAAATGACTTATAGCCCGAGAAATTAATAATTACTAACTTACGCTCCCATGGAAATTATACGAAGAAATTGATGGACCCACCACAGTTCCTTAATTAAATTTCATAAACTACAATTTAATTAATTTATTGCAAAAGAAATTATTATTTATGTAGATAAATTTTATTACCAATAAAAAACATTTAAGCTGCAATTATAATGCTAAAACGGCTACTAGCGCCATCTATTATCGAGTAGCAGTATTAAACGTGCGCGTCTAACGTTTAATTGCTTACCTATTGTTTCACAGAATGTAATTAATTATGATGGTGTGTACCTCAAATTAGACATTTCATTTTAATAATATTGTTTTGTAAATAATTCAGTGGTTATTATATAGGTAGGTACCTATATAAATAGACAACTTTATCGTACCTACACAATAAAACTCTTTACTGACCACCTATAAAACAAGATGTTTAAGTCTACGTCAGAAGCATCATGTAGGTACGCTCTAGGACCCTTCCACGCGGTCCTACACGTGGTACCTACAGGATGTCGCCAGTCAGCCACTCAGCCACTCAGGTCAATCAGTATTGCGTCACTCTGTAACAGTTCACGTAATAGGGTATTACTGTGGGTATCACGGACAGTGCCTGGTAACCAATTTGACGTCTAGCCTCTCAGAATATAGAGTAGACTTTGACTTCTGAGTCTAGCTAGAGTTTAGTGAATAAAAAGCGTTGCTGATTCTATGCGACGATGGCCCGGACGTTGTTTTTCTGTCAAAAATGTATGGCGCTTTTCCACAGATAAGATAGCATCGTTGCTATAGTACCTAATGAATTATCTGTTGTCGTTCTTATTATAGTTGATTTGCTGTTCTGAGGTCCGGATATTGGCACTGGGCAAATATCGATTTGCCAACTTTTGCCTAAGATTGTGTGGCAGATTGATCATTGTGTTCTGTAGGAAAAATTCTTAAAAAAAAAATCGGTCGCGTGCGAGTCCAATTCGCAGGCAAAGGGTTTCGTACCATCGTACATGTACTTTTTAATATTAATTTTACTCTATTAATAATTATAATTACTTTTATTTAATATTTACTCGGGTACGGAACCCTAAAAAACACCGATGGGATAGGTTGCGGTGGAGGATAGGTTTAGGATAGGAAATCCTTTGTGGAATCAGATTTTCCAAGTCCTTCAATTCTAAAGTGTTTTCAGATACTTACAGTTAAAAATTACTTCAATCTATTCACTACTCTACTTTTACTAATAGTCACTGGGACCTTTTCAGAGTAACCATTCTAACCTGGTCTTTGGCCTAAAGTATTGTAACCATCATCATCATCTTCCTGCTCCTAGCCCACTCTATGTGTACAGCACAGCATGTGCTCTTCTTCTATTCCCTTCCGTCAGCCGTCATCTCTGCACTCCCTCCATTCTTAACCATGTCATATTTTACACAATGGATGGATTGTGTGAAAAATAACATAGTTCTTTGTATCCGAGAAAAATTAACACACATACTCAGACCAAATAAAAAGAGAAGACGCCGCGCCGCGAACAACAAAAGTGAAGCCACACAAAACCGTGCGCCTGCAAGTAAGCATACACGCTCACGCACATACCTACAATAAAACCATGCTCATCGCCCTTAGTACGTCACGAGTCTTAAAAATAGAATTATGCCTTCCTGTGTAGTGAAAACTTGTTAAAACAGCAGCAAATCACATAAAAAGTCTCGCGGAATCCCTTTTCACTTGTAAGTACTTCAAATAGCATCGTTTCTTAATTATTATAGTATGAATTTAGGTTACTTGGAACACACAACCTTAAAACCTTCGACACACACATAGATGAAAAGGTGGCTTCACTTTTGTTGTTCGCGGCGCGGGGTCTTTTCTTTTTATTTGGTCTGAGCACACATAGTGGACAAAGAAAACCACAAGGCGACAAAGAAGCGCGAAGAAAGAAAAAGATTTGTCGCATACGCACATCCTCAAGTATCTCCATAACGCAATCAGTTTGACATTGACTTTGAACTCGGCCGGACGTGGGGTTTGCCAAATAAATTGGATAATGGTTACAAAACATTGGCCACAGACCGTGACGTCAGGTAACCCGGAATTGTAAAATGTAATCGGCCTATTATTAAAGTGGATTTATATTTTCCGCGTTATTAACTTCGGGATGTACGCGTATACTTCAGATAAACTGGAGATACAATTTGTGTAAACAAACCGCCCATACTTAACCTAAAACTTTCTTTTTCATTACCTGTATGTACTTAAGGAACTTTTAAGTAAGTAGTACTAATAGTTACATGTACCTATGAAACTTTTAAGTACTTAACTAATAGTTAACGTCGAAAATACGCGACGGTTTGATTAGGTACCTGTACCTAATCAAACCGTCGCGTATTTTCGTCATTACAATGAAATCATTTTAGTTTTAGTAAATAAACCTCGCAACAAAACTTTTCACACCTAAATTTAACTATTAGTTAAGTACTTAAAAGTTTCATAGGTACATGTAACTATTAGTACTACTTAAACCTACATAAAATTGTATCTCCAGTTTGGTTGAAATATAGCTAAAATAAAATAAAATAGCTTTATTTCAGGCAACATTAGAAAAGTTACAGATGTCATAAACTTATTAGGCCCATAGAAATATATATATCTACTTGTAACTTATATTCATATAATATAATAAATGACGTAGGTAGGTTGAAGGTAGGACTTAGGTAGATACCTTTCTTGCTAAGCGGACCGTATGTTCTCCAGAAAATCTTAAGTTTATTTTATCATTAATTTTCGTTCTTATGCCCGATTCCAATATTTTAATAACAGAAGGCAGATCTTTTATCAGATAGCAACGTAGAAAAGTGTTATACATTTTTTTATAGAAACATAAGCGTTGCTATGGTAATAGAGTATCCGTCGTCCAAAAGTAGTAGTATATTGGAACCGCACAATAATTTCGTTCACCCTGTGCGATCTTATCACTTCTAATTTTAAGAAGCCTTACCGAAATAAAACTTTTCCAATCATCATAAGGCTGAAGGTGTCCAACAAAATTCCTTGATATTATTACCTAACAACATTACGAAAGAAAGAAGAAACCTTATTTGAAAAAATTGCAAAAGCATTGTTTTAGTTTTCCCCCACTGAACTTTGTTCTGATCATAAAATTTATGTGCACTATTACCAGTAGGTACTCTTAAACGCAAAAAAAAGAAGCCTTTCCCACGAATACTCAAACGCATCTCAGAGTTGAGCACGTCTCAAGTGATGAGTTTCCGACGTGCTCAACTCTGAGTCGCGTTTGAGTATTCGGGGGTTTAAGGCGCGTTCACTGCTAGTAGTAAGCTTAAATTATAAATTCTTTGTTCCCAGTACTGGCATTGATAGGCCTGTTCGAGCTAGGCGTGATCCCGAGCAACAAAGGCGGCTTCTACTGCAACGACCCCGCCATCAACTTCCCGTACAGAGGGGATACCGTCACCACCTCGATACTCATGTCTGGACTGCTGCTGATGCCTGCTTTAGTTGTAAGTCTTGGTAGACCCCAGAGCATAGTTATCTACCAGTAGTTACTACTGAAGCGTCTTTATCCAAAGTCCAGGCGCGGGTGAAAATCGCTCCGTGAGTTCTTAGCGTAGTTGTAGGGTTTGCGCCCTAGAGCTTTAGATGATAATGATTTGATTGAGACGAAATATTAACTGATTTATTGTTGCTAGTAAAAACCCAGCGGTGGCTAAACGTATACTGAATTGCTTAACCAAAAAGTGCACAGCATGCAATGTGCGAAATGTGCAATTAATAAAAACAATACCTACTTGTACCAGTAGTGTTCGCTAGGTTTCTCTGTCTAATGTTGCTTTTAAGCAGTTTGGCAACTTTATCGATCCATCTGTAAGTACAGACCACTAAGGAAAAGCCAAGACATCTGGTGTCCATACTTATTACAAGCTTTGTTTAGTTTGGGGTAGATGGCGCTGTGTGAAATGTCCACAAACATTTTAATATTATTTATTACGAATTTGAGGACCGGGCAACCTGTCCCCTTAAATCGATGACATTCTTAAAGCGGGTGGTTGATCGATGGAGGAAATCGTTCATCCTGGATGTGCAGGTATACCTCATCACAATGATGAGTCTATCCAGAAGCTTCATCTTGTCACAAAGATATAATAATTCTTTTATTTTTCCAGTTCATCATAACGGAATTGCTCCTTTCAAACTCGACGGAGTCCAGGTGGCTGGAGAGCTTCAGGAGCAGCTGCTGGCTGTACCGCGCGTACGGATACGGGCTAATGATGAACCTGTGCATCGTGGAGGTGATGAAGGGCATCGTGGGCGGGCCGCGGCCGACTTTCATGGACCTTTGCAAGCCGGATGTCTTGTGCAATGGGTGAGATATCATCATTTTTTTAAATAAAATAAATAAATATTTGCGGACTTTTCACACGGTACCTACTATGGGCACCAGATGGCTGATAGAATACTTATATATCTACTTTTTTCTAAATATTTACACACTTATAATACAGACATACCCTTAATACAACACCCAGACCCGGACTAAATATTTGCAGAACATACAAACATTTCTCCCGTAGCGGGAGTCGAACCCGCGCCTCGCCACCGAGGTCGTCAATGAAAAGTTCGTATGAAAAAGTACCGCAAATATTCTTTCCATAAATACCAGGAGCTTGCCTAATATAATAATAATCAATTTGTGGATATTTCACACAGCGCCATCTAGCCCCAAACTAAGCAAAGCTTGTACTATGGGCACCAGATGGCTGATAAATACTAATTCGTATATTCTCCCCAGGACGGAGTTCGTGAGTACATTCGAGTGCACGTCGGGCTACTCCCGCTGGGACCAGATGGACTCCTACCGCAGCTTCCCTTCAGGGCATACGTCCTTGTCTATCTACTGCGCCTTCTTTGTGGCGGTAAATATCATATTTATTTGGTAACCAAGTCACAAATTACTTAATAATTATTAATGTCAAAACCTATGTTGTATTATTCGATTTTTAAGAGTTTTAATTTTGTTTTATAATGTCTAGTTAATTTTTCTTTTATTTTATTTTATTGCATTATAGATTATGTGCAATATTCTCGCTTCAATGTACCTACCAAATTCTACATGTAACGCCTTGGTTAGGTACCTACCGCTGTAATGTTACTTCCTTTTTCTGAATTAAAATATAATGACAAATCCCTAAATGCTACATCAGAAAACTGGGGTGTTGCGAGGGATTTGTGGGGAAAGTTCGGGAGATTTGACCACGGGGGAGACATAAAACACACAATCTTGTTTGTCTTTTTTTCGTGCGCTGCTTCTTTTGCTTCCCAGTCATTAGATTACCCAACTTACAGCTCTTAAGATACCTATCTAGGTACTTTTCCGTATGTAGTGCCATTGCCTAAAATCAGTCTGATTTATAGACTCTGTCTGGGATAGCCCAACCATTGCGGTTTTGCGACTGAGATTATTCCCTACTTACAAACAAACAAGCTCAAATACTATTACGTGCAGGTTGGGTACAAAATTGAAAAGGTAAAAAGCTTATATAGATTACAAATTAATTTTAATAAATTGACAAAATTACTATCAATTGACGCAAACAGTCTCTCGCAAACAATGCATAGAGAGGCAAAACCTCATCTTATAATTTCTTGCCGCCAGTGGTACCTCCAGATGCGAGCCTTCAACTGGCACCAGCGCAGCATTCTCCTAGTTCCGTTCGTCCAGCTCCTCGTGATCAGCTTCGCCATCGTCTCCTCCCTCACGAGGATCACCGATCACCGCCACCATTGGTGGGATGTCCTCACTGGCAGTGCTGTTGGGATTCTTACTCTGTTTTACGCTGTAAGTATGACACCTATGCTGCCCTCCTAGTGAAGAACGCAGTAACTATGTCAAACGTGTTTTGATACGCGAGTAAGAACAGAATGTTGTATTTTGTTAGGTGATTCCAAATATGTATCTAACAATTTTTTGTCAAAAATGCTAGTTATTAGGTCGTGTTGATGCTAGATCATGTTAGGTATAGATCTAACATGATCTCGGTGACGACGGCCCCGGTGGCGTGGCGGGCGATTGCTCGGCAGAGACGCAAGAGGCGCGGGTTCGATTCCCTCTGCGGAAGAAATGTTTGCATGTTCTGCAAATATTTCTTCCGGGTCTGGGTGTTGTGGTACCATGGTACTCGTAGTTTCTGATACTCACGACACAGGGAATCCTAGTGTGGGTCAGGACTATGTTTGTGTGACTGTGATGTGACTGTTGGGAGTTATTTGTTTATTTATCTTAATTATTTCCAGGTGATCTGTCTCTGCGATAACTTCTCAAACTCAAGAGTAGTGACAGAAGAAGATGAAAGCAGGAAAACAACAAGGACATTGTTATTTGAGGAACAAAGGAGCTAGATAAAATTCACTCTCACGAAAGAGGACCCAGGAATTGATACAAAGTCTGATCTAGTTAGATTTACTTAGCTAGGAAAAAATATGACTTTCAGCACACTGGTTCGAACTAGTGAGTAGAAAGTTGTTGTAAGTCGTAAGAAATTAAATTAAATTCGATAGGGGAGAAGCTGGCAAATTGAACTACGGTGATATTAACCTTCAACATTGCAGTAAGTAATAGGTTGAAAAGTGTTAATCAAAAGCAAAAAGGAAAGCAACACGAAGATATGTCGTGTTTAGATAAAAATAAAACCGGTCAAGTGCGAGTCGAATTCGCACTCGAAGGGTTCCGTCCTTCGGCATCGTACATTTAAGTACCTACACAAGTTTCTGTTCTTCATATTTGTTGATAGCGGCAATAAAAATACATCCTCTGTGAAAATTTTAACTCAACTTATTACGGTTCCTGAGAACAGCCCGCTGACAGACGGACGGACGGACCGTTGGCAACCTTTGGGTGCGGAACTCTAAAAATTGAAGTAAAATTGTTTTTGGAAATAGTGTTCTGAAAGAATTGTAAGCCTCAAAGACACTTTTTTCGTGCACTTGACTTTATTTTAGTGTAGGTGTAACATGTAAAAATAAGCTAGGGTTAAATTAGTGGGCAGGTCCTACAAGAATGTAAAAACAATGATTTAAAAAAAACTTACACCAATTTTCTATGAAAGTTGGGATTATTATAAAAACTTACCGAATGTAAGTAAATTATTATGTTAGTATTATTTTGGTTGATAGGGTAGACATTGGTAGTGCTGATAGTAGGTACCTATAGGTTCTTGTTACTGCATTAATTAATGCCCGGTGCCAATATTCTACTAACTGAGTCAGGATGAAGGATCGTTCATTGAAATAGCAACGTTTTATAAAAACATGGCACGATTCTACATAATTAACATTATTGCTATTGTAATGAACGATCCGTCGTCCGTTATAAGAATATTGGAACCTAGCCTAAGAGTAAGTAAATGTGCTAAAGTGTGCCTACCTTAGTACCTAATAAAAATACCTACTTACCTAGGTACTTTATAGGTCATCATCACATTTTACTCAGTGGAAAGTGATTATTTAAACAAAATAGAAAGGATTTTCATTAATGCCACCTTTTAATTAATTATTTGTATTGTTTATATAGTAATAAGTAGTGTTATACTATTAGTGTAAGTATAAAACAAATTTGACTTTTCAATAATGATAATGTTAAGAAACATGATCAGCAAATTATGACCAGCTTATTTAAAAAATAAATTATGACGCTGAATAAACTATTTCAAAGCAAAAAAATATAATTATTTATTTATGCTCCTACTCCGACCGAAAAAATAAAGGAAGGCCTGCTAAATTGAACCATATTATCTAAGGCACTTTTATTATTATTACAAACTGTCCTACGCCCGATTTCTCATATCCTCACATTCTCTACTAACTTAATTGACGACGGATCGCTTTACAGGAACCGAAGATTTTTTTTTTTCGAAAAATTAAGGTTGCTTTTCGACTGAAAACATCGTTGCTATAGCAAAGAACGATCCTTTGTCAGTTAGGAGAGTATAGGAACCGGGCATTAGACACACAGCGAGTCATTATGGTTTTTTTATTTTAAAAAGAACATATTTTAAAGACCTTTTAAAATCCTGAGTATTTTAACACAAGACACCGTTGAACAGGTATCTTCGCTCCAACGCAATAGGGTAAAATAAAGACTAGGCGTGTCTCCCTTCACGATACTATAGCTCGTAATAACATGTTGAGCAACCGACCGACTTTAGGGCCATTATACTTCATTACTGCAATAAGGATGTAGCCGGTTCGATTCCCGTGAGGCCCTTTGTTCGAGAGCCTTTAAATTGGTTGACCATAGTTCATCATGATGATAAAATGTCTTGAGGTACTCGATGGCTCTAAAGAAGATCCTTTTTCTTTAGTCCAGTGTGAAAGGAAGGGTTTTTTTTGTGTTGCCTACAATTTTATTGCGTCATTGTTATGTTTGTACTAAAATAATGCATCTAACTAAAATTCCGTTAATCGAATCTACTGCCTAATAAAACTAAACTTATCTGTAATTTTTTTTTCTGAAACGGGTGAGAAAAACCATTCCACATTATTATTATTTATTTGGAAAACCAACACTAAGTAGTCAATTCGACTTTAGTAATTTCGAAAATTATGTTACTTTAGTATTTAGGTAGGTAAGTTAAGTACCTAGATCTACCAAGTAGCTAGATATCTAATTAATTTGCTTAGGCACATAATATATCATTTTAACACAATAAATTACGTAATAATTATGATAGACGGCACATCAATGTAACATTTAGTCCAAAGATAATTATGAACTTCGACATGCTGTTCATTAGAAATCAGTCTGGAATGATAAGCATTTTGGCGCCTTGATCAACGTCCTAGTCCGATGAACTAAGTTGAGCTAGACTGGGTATAGATGACTAACTTCCACCCGCGGCTTCGGTCGCGTGGTACCAGAAAAGTAGCCTAAGGTATATGAAGGGTAAGGGGGAAGAAAGGTCATAGTCATTTTTTAGCAAAATTGAGGTAATAACGCCATCTAGTTCCCATTAACGTGTACCTACTATGAATTTCTGTCTTCACCACATCATAGTATGATGTGGTGAAGACAGAAATTTGATAAAATGGTCACTGTCTACGGAAAATGAAGTAGAAAAAACCCCCGTTTTTTAAATAAAAGGTCATAGTCAAATCAATAATTAAAATAAAGAGCATTGTCAATGGACTATGATCGTTTTTGACGTATAAGTATAATGAAAGACTATAAGACCACAATTTATGACAATACATTTGTTTCAAATAAATGATTACTTATTCAAAATAAGACAGTTTTTTTGCATTTTCTCTAAACAATGTCATTATGACTATGATCCTTTTTCCCCCTTACCCTTCATATGTTATTCCAGAATACATACCATGTATGTTCAAAGTTTCATTCAAATCCGTTCTACTGTTACTGCGTGATTGAGGCACAAACATCGTCACATCATTAGTACATAGGATTATAAAATTACAGTACTAAATTAGTAGACACTTAGGTTGGTTTTGTAGCTGCAGGAAGGCTAAAGAGATGGATGGATTGTGTGAAAAAGGACATAGGTACAAACAAGTAGAAAAGAAAGAATTTAGTAGGTAGGTAGGTACTTTGGGGCTAAAAGGCCACTCTAAGCAATTAATTTTTCGATTGCATAGCAAATTCTAAGCGACTTTTGTAATTTTCGTAAAATGATCCGGTTTGTTCGAAATTGGTTTCAGCAGCAGATTCACAATTTGGCCGTAAAATGATCCGAATTTTGGTAAATCTTATGCAAATTCAATATAGCAGCAGATCAGATAAAGTTTAGTGTCATTTTTAAAACCATGAATAGTTATAGTGGAAAATGGAATGTAAAAACATGTTATGCCGATCCTAATTACGTGGTGAGAAAAGGGCAGGTAAGTAATCATAGGTAATTTTCTCGACACAATAAAAATAAATACCAGCTTTAGGTACTTACCTACCTACTTGAATGACTTTGGTTCATAAATTTGCACAGTGACTTTAAATTAGTAGTTAGGGAGAGGGAAAAATAACAATAAATCACAATGAAGAGTCAGTCGTTAGCATTTATTTATAGATTCCTAAATGAAAACATCCTAAATGTGAAACACATAGGTAGGTATTAAGTTTTGCATCATCATCTTCCTGCCTGCCCCTATCCTACTCTATGGTGGGGTCGGCACAGCATGTTCCTTGGATGATGCTGTAAGAGTTTTTGGCTAAGGTGTTTTATGACCGGCCGCCTGCCTGACGTCAACCCTCTTTGGGAATACTTGCTTATTGTATCTCATCAGGTTGGGGCGGATACCTACTATCCCTTAGTCGACTTTTACGACATGCTCGGGGAGAGAAGCAGCTGAACGCATTCTATGCTTTTTCTTTACTTCCAGTCCAGCAGAGAAGCATAATTAAGTTTTATATTTTTTAATTTGGTTTAATGTTGAATTTGAACAATCAGGTTTATGACCCATTTTAGTAAGTAATGTTTGAAAAAGAAAGGCACGTCCTTTTACTACCTACCTAATATTTTAGGTTATAATAATTTCAATAAGTAGGTAAGTACTTAGGGCATTTAAGTAGACACACAGGTACCCATTACCTACGTTAAAGGAATTATTGCTTTTTATAAGTTATAAATCCTATAAGTTACTGCCAACTGTGTAGTGCGTGTCTGTAATGTGAACTTGTCGGTTTCCGTGCTAAATAATTATGCATTCCAAAGGGGTGGAAAACCCATGAGTCTCAGGTATCCTGTGAGTCACGTCATGCAAGGGTGCCTGGCTGGACATTATCAGATTGACCGTTAAAAACGGCTTCCGGATGTCCGGTAAGTAGTTAAGCACTTACCAACCTATAAATAGGTAAGTGCCATAGGTACAATGTACATAAATAGGTAGGTTACAATGTATAATGAGGTAGTAACAAGATCTACCTACGAATAATGCACTACCTCTTTAGAACTATTTGTTTAACTACTTACTCACCTACCTACATAATATGTAGGTACATAATTATG
This sequence comes from Scotopteryx bipunctaria, assembly GCA_949320045.1. Taxonomy (NCBI): domain Eukaryota; kingdom Metazoa; phylum Arthropoda; class Insecta; order Lepidoptera; family Geometridae; genus Scotopteryx; species Scotopteryx bipunctaria. The sequence continues at coordinate 1,622,039 of OX439458.1, read as the reverse complement.
TCCACCTAAAAAAAACAGTTTTGGAAACCATTCTAAAGTGTGAAAGCTGTTTCAATTATAGTGTCGAAATCACAAAGCAGGTATTTTTAAACTGATTTCCGGTTACCTACCTAGATTTTTTTGTACTACCGTACCTACTTATACAATATTTTTTTAAATTAGCAAAATTTCAATAGTTTAGGTTGGTAGGTATATAAAACAGGTTAATGTATTTTTAAACTAACTTCCTTTAACCTACCTACCTACATTGATATTTTTTGTACTTAATATAAGATTATTTTCATGTTGTTATGTTATTACACAATATTGTTACAAGCAGTCAACTCTATTGCATTTTAGAATTATTTATGCTACGTCATAACTCATTACAACAAAGATCAAAGCACAAACTACCGGCTTTTATAATTTTGTAGGCATCCACTAGGTACCTACCTAACTGCATTGCAAAACCGTTCATGGACCGTTGACCCAGTTGCGTTGATGGAATTCTGCTAAAACAATCGGCAGCCATGATGATAACAGATACGCTATTATGTTATAGGTAGGTATAGGTAGGTAAGGTACCTACATTATTTTTTTTGTTACCTACCCTTCGGTGATAAACAAAGGAAAAACTGATTTCATTGGTTATTTCTACCTTCGTTTTTACCTCTGTACTTACGTATCGTTTTAGCATGACGTACGTACGTTACGTACGTAGTTCATTATACCCGCTGGTCCAATTTACCGCACAGCACCCTTTTTACGAAAAGCTTTTCCTAGTTTCCTACGAGTAGGTAGATCATTAAAAAAATCAGAAAACTAGGTACTTAGCTTTTTACGATACTGACAACTTTTTCAAAATGTTTAAGTACCCGTTGGTCCAATTTACCGCACAACACCCTTTTTATGAAATAAAGCATTTCCTACCAGCTAGATCAATTTACGGCATTAACTAGATTAGGTATGTAGATACCTAGGTAGGTACATTTATATTATGTGATGACTCTTTTCAAGTTGTTAAGAAATATCTGAAAATTTTATTGCAAGAAATGAATCTAAAAATGAATCTGGATGAAGTCACACGGTAACTGGCGCGGCGCACTATGGTCACCCTCCAAACAACGCCGTCTCAAAAATGGTTTTAGCGAAAGTAGGCTTACCCGAATTCTTTTGACAAAAATCAATAGTTAATGAAACAAATTATTTAATTATATGTTTTTTTTTATTTATTTATTGTAATAAATGGGTAAAATGACTTGCTGAAATGCAGTGAGTCAAAAAATTGTTTTGAGGGAATTACTAATACGGTCATTTCAAATGAGTGTCGTAGAAACTTTTTATTCAGAAGTATATAAGTGTAATATATTTTTAGAAAGCGCAAAGTTTGAAGTAATGTTAAAAAATAATATCACATTAATATGATTTTTTTGTAAGCCAAAAATCACGTTTGAACATGCACCTCTGTAAATGTACTATTTTTTTTAATTAGTTTTGTTGAACCGCCGCGGCGGTTCAACAAAACGCGCACGAAAACAAACGAATTGCAAAACTGTAGTGGAATAAAAACACTAACTCAAAGCTTACGGAAGTTAGAAAGTAGGTATATAGGCTTTCATAAACACTGGAAATGGAAATCAACAGTTCTGCCGTCCAACTTTTAGTTTCCATTAAGCTTACATTGCGAGGTATTTCATATTTCAACTCTAAACACAAAGCACAAAGTTCATATTGGCATAACGAGATAAATGAAAGACATGCATTGAGGACTTTGTACCCTTTTGTTCCTCTTGTAGTCCACTTGTCATTTAATTCTCAGCCTTATGTATTTGCCAATAAGGTGTGGTTTTGTAGTGCGTGAGTGTGTATTGTTGTTCTTTGCTGAACAGACATTTACAAGCATTGGAGGATGCTTGATGCCGCACTTCGCTTTGGTTTCCTGGGTAGAGAATTTATTTGGTATCCCACCTACCTATTGTTTTTCTTTCTGGTAGGCAGGTAGAGCTAGGTACCTAATTGAATTTATTTTTACTCGACTGCGAAGAAGAGTAATGTGTTTTGGCTGAAGCTACAAACGGCTTTTGACAAAATGAGGTGTCGTTGGATTCGTCTGGATGACCAGTGTCATAGGCTACCTTCATGAAGCTATTTTACATGGAATGTTTTAGTGGGATTTTTTTACTAGGAACTTTGCTTCTAACCTACTAGGTTATTAAGTCCACGCCTTTTGGTACAGTCACTACATAATAACCTATCTTTGATTCGCGCCGCGGGAAAACGTTTGAACGAGGATATGAGGGATATTATTATTTGCATGTTATTTGCCTTATTTGCTCACAAAAGTTTCACCAATTGGGGAGATGATGGTATTACAGACCTTAATGGAGAGTCCTTCATTGATTTAATTTATTTCGTACTTACCTATTTATTTATTTTTCCTTCTTATCGTTTTAGGTACATATTTTATTATTTATTAAGTAGGTACCTATCTACCTAATTATTTTTTTAACTCCTTTGTGCACAACAGCGATACTGTTGGGCGCGTTGAACGTAGATAGTATGTTAAAACTTTTTTCCGCGGGTTTTCCAATGTTGCGCGAATCAAAGATAGGGTACTTAACTAATAATAGGCCTTTCCATCTATGTCAGATGTTTTAAACAGCATACCGTTGACGACACCTGCGTTCATGGCTATATAAGCCTATGCGAGAGAGGATCCCTCGGCCGCACTCACGACAAGTGTATGCTCCCACAGGTGGGCGGGGATTGGAGACCTGCTCGTGCAGCCTCATGCGTTTCTCCTTTAATATGATGAACCAGGCGTCATCGTGATTGGACTGGCCCTCGTGGATAAGGCGACGCCACTTGACACGATTGTTGGCCAGCTCCTGCCATTGATCGCTAGGGATGTTGAAAGCAACCATGTCACGCTTGACGCAATCTTTATAGCGGAGCATTGGCCGCCCGACCGACCTTTTTGCGCCTGCAACCTCTCCTAGTAGGATTTGGCGTGGCAAACGAGACTGCTCCATTCGATACACATGCCCGAGCCACCTCAATCGCCTCTTCTTGAGTATGGCTGTGATGCTATGGAGCTGTGCCTCGCCTAGAACAGACTCGTTTGTCACATGATCCTTCCACGTAATGCCTAGTATGCTCCGAAGGCAGCGCATATGAAAAGTATTCAGTCGGCGTTCTTGTTTTGCATACGTAGTCCAAGATTCCGCTCCGTACAAAAGAGTGCTGAGGACGCATGCTTGGTAAATAAGCATTTTTGTTTTTACCGTAAGATGTTTATTGTCCCAAGCCTTTGTACGAAGCCTCCCAAACGTAGTGGCCGCTTTGCCGATGCGGGAATCGATCTCCGCGTCAAGCGAGAGATTGCTCGACACATGCGATCCAAGGTAGCAAAACTTACTGACCACCTCGAGAGGTACGCCGTTAAGCATGATCACTGGCCGCTCTGAACACCCCTGCGCCAATATCACAGTTTTCTTGGCATTTATGGACATAGAGAACAGGTCGCACGCTCTAGCAAATTTATCCATGAGGGTCTGGAGCTGTGTTTGACTGTGGGCAACGAGAGCAGCATCGTCAGCAAAAAGGAGACTGTCTACAAATAAGTCCCTACTATGACGCTTGGACTTCAGCCTTGCTAAATTAAACATCTTACCGTCAGATCTTGTGTGTAGGTGAACGCCCTGTTGATCGTCTCCGAATGCAACCTTCAAGAGCACAGAAAAGAATATTCCAAAGAGGGTAGGTGCCAAAACACAACCTTGTCGAACGCCTCGACGTACGTCAAAAGGGGCAGATGTTTCGCCATTGTAAAGAATTGTGCCTTCCATACCCTCGTGAAATGATTGTACTATCGTCAGTAGTTTCGGGGGGCAACCAATGCTAACAAGAACTGAGTACAGCCCCTCTCTGCTCACAGTGTCAAAGGCCTTACTCAAGTCAACAAACGCGACGACCAGAGGAGTGCTTTGCTCCCTACACTTTTCTTGCAATTGTCGAAGCGAGAATATCATGTCGACAGTAGACCGTTGGGCCCGAAAGCCGCATTGTGCCTCTGGATATATGCGGTCGGAAAGCTTTTGTAGTTTAGCCAAAGTGGCCCTGGCAAAAGCTTTGCCGACGATGCTAAGGAGAGATATTCCGCGGTAATTGTTGCAATCACCGCGGTCGCCTTTACCTTTGTAGAGAGTGACGATATTAGCATCGCGCATGTCCTGAGGTACGCAGCCCTCTTCCCAGCATTTGGTCAAGCTGTTGTGGAGGATGGGCAGGATGCACTTAAGTTTGACGATTTCGGTGTAAACTTCGTCTTTGCCCGGACTTTTACCGTTTTTGAGCTGCTTGACGGCCAGGTAGAGTTCCTCTACAGTAGGAGCGGTGTCCAAATCGTGACAAGTATCCAGATACGGGATTAGTCCCACCGTTTCAGGCTGAATATTCACTGGATGCGAGTAGAGCCTGGTGTAGTGTTCCACCCATCTTGTCATCTGGCGGCTGTTGTTTGTTATAACAGAGCCGTCAGCTTCCTTTAGAGGTGCCGTCTTCTTTGGAGTAGGTCCAAGAGCTCTTTTTATGCCCTCATAGACTCCGCCGATATTCCCTGCGTCTGCACATGCTTGGATGCCTTGACAGAGCTCTGTCCAATATGCGTTTGCATAGAAGCGGATGCTTCGCTGCAGTGAGGCTTTTGCCTTATTGAGCTCTTCCCGCGCAGGATCACAAGGATTAAGGCGAAAGTTTAGAGAGGCTTGACGTTTTAGGTCAATTAAGGGTAGTAAGTGCTCCTTGTTTTCGAGTATCCAGTCGTGAGACTTCACCTTCTGGTACCCGAACACTTTTCCTGCGGTGTCTGTGAGAAGAGCCTTAATTTTTTCCCACACGACATGGGCTGATGCAGAACTGCCCCATGTTGCAATCTCGTCACGAACTTTTGCCCCGAACGACTCCACTGCCTCCAGGTCCCGGGTCTTAAAAATATTAATCTTCTTTCGGCCAAGTGGCTTAGAGGAATGAATTCTCTTCGGGACTAATCGGATTTTAGTGCTAACAAGGCTATGGTCAGTGTCGCAATCGGCGCTGTGGAATGTTCGTGTATGGAGCGTTTCTCGCAGGTCCCTTCTCCTAGTAAGGGCAAGATCTAACTGGTGCCAGTGCTTTGAGCGGGGGTGCATCCAAGAGACTTTTCGAGTCAGTTTGCCTTTGAAGAAGGTATTGGTGACACACAACTGGTTTCTAGAGCAGAACTCCAACAATAGTTGACCGTTGTCGTTTAGCTTACCTATGCCGTGCGCACCTAGGCACTCGGGCCAGTCAGATGAATCCTGGCCAACACGAGCGTTGAAGTCGCCCAAAATGTGTAGCCTATCGGATGATCGCACACCGCGAACTGTCTCTTCGAGCTGGTCGTAAAATTGGTCCTTGGTCTCGGGCTTAGAGTTGAGCGTCGGTGCGTAAGCGCAGATTAAAGTAGCATAGCCGCTTTTAGTTTTAAGACGCAAGACCATGATGCGCTCAGATACACCTATCGGTGGCTCTATTGCATTAATTAGGTTATTACGGACCGCAAAGCCAACTCCATGTTCTCTTGTTTCCGAGGAGCTCTTACCCTTCCAATAAAAAGTGTAGTTAGCTTCGCGCATAGAGCCTTCATCCTCGATTCTGGTCTCCTGTAAAGCTGCAATGTCAATGTTCAGCCTTTTGAGCTCTGCGTCGATACTGTATGTTTTGCGCAGATCTTGAGCGCATTCTGAACTTCCGCAGGTGTTCGGGAAGCCTGTCCTCATTGTACGGACATTCCATGTCGCGTAGCGCATGTAAGAAGCATTGTTGTTGGTTTTGGGAGTTTTTATGTTCGTTCGAGCAGGTGCTTGGTTTTACAGCGTCAACGTCCAGCTGCGAAGCTTATGTTCCGTTCACCCAGGCGGAATAAGTTAACGCTGAGGCGGATCAGTACCTTATTGGTCGGGGAGTGCCCAACTTGAAGCAGGCGGTAACTGATCAGTAGATCTACGATGGATCTTCCTACTGTCGAGAGTGGCCCCTGGCGCTCGCACATACGACGCCTATTCGTGCGACCTTATAACCGGTAACTGCCACTCCCCGTGTTGTTTCCCCCCTGCACGGCAGGTGAGCGAAGTGTCCTCTCCGCGGATGCTGCTGCGCCTGGGACAGACGACTTTATGGCAACACGGGCTTGCCCAGAACCCGCACCACCCTCTCTCTCCTCCCCGGCAGGACCCACAGGAATGACAAGTCAATACGTGTGGTACCGGTTTGGTCGCAGGTGCCTGGCTTGCGCCTAAACGGAGGCCCCAGTTCCGGGTTTATTCTTAGTTTTCCTTCTTTTAGGAGACTAGGTGTCAGTGTCCCAAGAAAAGTTGTTTCAGGGCTTATGCCCTCCCCTCGTCGGGTTTAATCCCGCTTGCCGTCACGGGAGATAAGGCGCGGCTACTGCGGTGAAGTTGCAGCATCTTACAGCCACCGACAAGAGAATGTAGAGAGCAGCGAATTTAACAGAGTTTTGCATTATAGACGGTAGGCAAAAAGCGACGCTGTCATCTCCACTACGCCAAAGAAGGAGCGAAAGTAGGGAAGGATGAAGGACACCCGCGAGGGTGAGATGAATAGGATTTGGTTTTGGGATACCAGTGCCACGGAGGAAAGAGGAATGTGGCACTAGTAGCTGGAGCAGTCCGGGGACGCGTACCCGTAGTGGCTTCTACCAGGTAACGGACAGATACCTGGTTAGTCCACCCTCTGAACTAGGTACTTAACTACCTACCTACATAATGACTGAATTCCTACAAAATATAATTAGATAATATACCTAATTGTATCTTCAGCTGAAGTAGGTATAGGTACATAAGTACCTAGATAATGTGAATTAGTAGTAAGTACCTACTTACTTAATTTGTTCATACAAATTTTATTATTATTATTATATCTAGTAGCAAAGTAGATACCTACCTAGCTATTTATTTCTATTCAACCGATCAGCACACGAGTAAACACTTTCCAGATTATTCTGCGCCCTTGCTCCTCCCAGTTCCTCGTACGTAGACCTTGAACTTACAACGGTTCAAGTGCGAGGACACATTTTATTGCCAAAACGAACGAAGGGGCAAACGGGCAAATGAATTGGATAAATAGTTTGATGGGTCAGTTTAAATTAATACCTACCTCCTATCTAAAGTTAGGACGAGTTTCAGATGCGAGTTCGTTCTACCCTCACTCTTAATGGGGTACCACCTACTTTCTTGTTTAAACTACCTACATTGATTTATTTACTCTAAGGGCAGGGCGCTATCATTATGATAAACTGGGTAGGTAGGTACTTAAGTAGTACCTAAATAATGTTACTGGTAAGCATCGAAAAGGTATAAGAAGGTACCTACCAGTCCCGCCACACCTCAGAACAATAAATACATGTTCTGAACGCCACACGCTTTGAGCGGCTCTTAGCACTAGTCTGAGCAGCCGAGCACGATTTCCATTGACTAAAATCAAGCAATCAAACAAAAATATTTGTGCACATTGTGCGATCTTAGTGGGAGAATCATACAACGTGTCGTCTGTCGTTAACTTTTAAAAAAAAAAAACAGAAAAAATGGCCATTCGCAATAACTCGAGCAGGGACGTTATTCACGATGACCAAACAAAACGAGACGCGGGAAAACGTGTGGAATTACCGTGTTATCGTATTCTGCATGACAATGTCAGATTTCATAAACGAGAGTAGGCGCGAGACGAGGCTCGTTTTGAATTGTCAAAATTACATACTTCAATATTGCGTGTTTTGCTAAAACTAGGTTGTGTTTTTACTAATTATGTAAATAAATTAGTCTTCTTTAAACTATTTAATAGCAGAATAGATTATTTGTACAATAAATAATATAATCTAGGTACCATTGAATAATATCCCTCATAAATGATGTGGTAAATAAGTGAAATAACCTAACCCTAGTGTACAGAATAATTATTACTCCTGGAGCCCTAGTGCACAAAAGGAGCTTTTGAGGCGCATTTTGAATCTTTTCACCACGCAGGGTTCGAAAGAACTAGGGGCTAGTAGTAGTTGTAGTAGGTACTAACCTAACCTAACTAATAGGTCTTTTATTGTGAATGCAAAAGTTTGTGAAGATGTGACGATGCTTGTGACTCATAATTTAATTCTAAATGGCTGCACGGATTGAGTGAAACTTGGGATATGCATAGTATGTGTGCTGAAATAACATTAGGCTACTTTTTATCCTGGCAATAGGCGAGCGAAGCCGTAGGCGGCAGGTAGTACTTAATAAGTTAAAGAAAAGTGAGCATTTTTGTGTTTATGTTTTTAATGCAGTATGGTTTTAATGCATTTATTTAACATAATATAATTGTCATGTGCTGCCCCTCCTAATGTAGCACATGAGTAGGTATGCCTTTAAGCCTCTGTTGCAAATCTGAAACGAGGCAGAAATCATTGTTATTGTTTTTATAGGTAGGTACATACTTTCATGTTTTTGGAAATAAAGATTATATTCTACTAATATAATGAAAGTGAACGTTTTTTCAAAGAATCTAATAAAGTTAATTTATTTTAGTTCGCTGATGCTCTCACAAATACTATTATGTAATACCTACTAAATTAAATAGTTGATTAAAATATTACCCTTGTTTGATTTAATTCCTCTCTTGTTCGGAGGTAGGAAATTTGATGTAGGTTGGCATCATTCAAGGCATTCACCGCTTACTCTATGCAGAGGCTTACAGGTGCTAACCAAAAGTTTCCCACTGGCTTTTGATAGCTACTGGTGATCAGGAAATTGAGGGTTGTAAGTATCTGGAAAAATACAGTAAATATAGTAGGTTCCAGTCTAACCTAATACCTACTAAATTAAGTTTATTGACCGCAAGTGGCATTGCGAGCTGAGTGCCTCCGTGCTTGGGAGGGCACGTTAAATTATGGGTCCCGGCTTTTAAGTCGTTAAGCCATGACGGAGGCCTTTAGGCGGCCTTAAAACTCCGTCACTAGAGTTGGCCACTAGCTCATACGAACATACATACCATACATAATAGGTATCTATTTACTTACTTATTCATATCAAGTGCCTATCAAGAAAAAGCAGGCAATTTGTGGTACAGTACGGTCAACGGATCTAGGCACTCGTGAAGTTAGCCGTTTCGAGCAGTAGACAGTATGAAAAAACTTCACTGCGCATGTCAAACTGCTAACTTCACGAGTGTCAAGATCCGTTGACTGTACTGTACTCGCAGTTTCTGATACCCAAGACACATAATCCTAGTGTCCCTCTGTATTGTGGGTCATGTTTGTATGAGAATTTAGAGAGTTCTATATTTAAAAAAATCAACATTTTTTATGACACAATTTTCCCAAATTGAACCATGTAGGCTCAGACCAAATAAAAAGAAAAGACCCCGCGCCGCGAACAACAAAAGTGAAACCGCCATTTTATCTATGTGTGTGTCGAAGGTTTTAAGGTTGTGTGTTCCAAGTAACCTAAATTCATAGTATAATAATTAAGAAACGATGCTATTTGAAGTACTTACAGTAAGTGAAAAGTGATTCCGTGAGACTTTTTATGTGATTTGCTGCTGTTTTTACAAGTTTTCACTACACAGGAAGGCATAATTCTATTTTTAAGACTCGTGACGTACTAAGAGCGATGAGCATGGTTTTAGTGTAGGTGTGTGCGTGAGCGTGTATGTTTACTTGCAGGAGCACGGTTTTGTGTGGCTTCACTTTTGTTGTTCGCGGCGCGGCGTCTACTCTTTTTATTTGGTCTGAGCATGTAGGTAAGTAGTTGTGTTTTATAGTAAACAAGTCATACCTGATTAAATCAGCTGAAAGAAGGTGTGGTTGTTCACGAGTTTCCTGAAATAAGATATAATATCTGATGAGTTTCAAATATAATAAAAACTATATCTCAGTCTTATTAATCATAGGTTTGGAATTGTTTGTTTGCTTCTATTCTATGGACAAGTCAGTCTTTTTTAAATCTTAATTAGTATGATGGATCACTAGAGTCTCTTCCTCATGAGCCTCCTCCTCCTGGCTCATCTGCACAGGCAGCAGCGCGCGGATCTGGCACAATCCCACCTACAACTTCGCACCTCCAACTTAGTCTTACGTATATTCTTGATCTAAATAGGAATGATGGCTCACCAGAGTCTCTTCCTCATGAGCTCCTCCTCCTCCTGGCTCATCTGCACACGCAGCAGCGCGCGGATCTGGCTCAGCCCCACCCACATCTCCGCTACATCCAGCTTCGTCTTCGCGTTTATCACATAAGTCTTCTCGAGAGCACGGATCAGTTCGCCAACAGCGTCGTACTGACGGACTAGGAGACTGGAAGGAAGAAATATATTATTATTATCATTAGGAGTCTGTAATATATCTGCCAGTTTCATCATGTTACATGAATTAACATATAAATAGTGTAAAACATAAATGGCAACGAAGATACATTTTTTTTGTTTGGTACCTGGAACAGAGATGTGAGTAAAATTACCTGAACATTTCTCTGACGAGTTTGGGCGTCTCGATCTGCGACTCCTCGGCCCAACTGACAATAGTGCCGATCAGGACTTTACGGAACTTCTCTTCTGGAGTCTTCTTTGCCGGTTCTTCTATGGCCTGTACAATAAATAAATAAATAGCACCCAACAGTCACATACATAGTCCTGACCCCACATTAGGATTCCCTGTGTCGTGGGTATCAGAAACTACGAGTACCATGGTACCACAACACCCAGACCCGGAAGAAATATTTACAGAACATGCAATTTCTTCCGCAGCGGAAATCGAACCCGTGCCTCTTGCGCCTCTGCCGAGCAATCGCCCGCCACGCCACCGAGGCCGTCAAATTATTATAAAACACTTTTATTATAAAAATTACTGTAGATTCTAGTTTTTTTTTGCACTAGTACTGAACCTTTCGTGTGCGGATCCAACTCGCACTTGACAGTTTTTTTTAATTATACTTTCACTTATTCTAGTTCTCTTTTAACTATAATTAACCTTTCACACCTTCAACTCTTTCTAGTTCTCTCTAAAGTCTTTCGCTCCATAGATAAATGTTTTTCAAGAAATTCCAAATGTTATTTACGTTATGATTAGTAATAGTTACCTCAGACAGTGGCTCTTGCAGAGCGTTGAGAGACACATGCACCATGAGGCTCTCGTGGATCTTGTTCATCCTGACGATGAGCTCCTCGCCACAAGGACAATGCTCCTTCCAAGATTCTTCTTCCTGGTCCATGTGCTTGAAGCCTGTAAAAACATCACAATTACCTAGTAGATTTCGTAAAAGGCCTAACCTCCGAATACTCAAACGCATCTCAAAATTGAGCACGTCTCAAATGACGATTTTTTGACAGATTATCATCAGAAACTGTCAAAAAACCGTGAGTTGAGACGTGCTCAACTCTGAGTCGCGTTTGAGTATTCGGGGGTAAGACACGTAGGTATATAGTTGAGCTCGAGGCTTAGGACAAGTTTATAGTCAAGTTTACTCCTTTTACTCCATTTACTCTTTTCTAAACTAGTAACACCTACCAGGTAGGTCCTACCTATTACTCAATTAACCTTTGAATTTATAATAAAAGCGTCCATTTTAATTGCGGGTTCCTATCAGACGGAATAGGAAAAAATAAGACAACGATGTTTTTATGAAACAAAGTATTATAATCAGTCTTTTATAAATAAACTATATAATATCTACTAAAAAACAGCATAGAAAATCACAATCTTTTAAACAAATTTTTAACCGTATTCTGGTAATAATTTATACTCAAAATAAAATTAGTCTTAAAAAAAAAACAGGAATACAAATATCTACGAATATTTAATTTTATCTACATAATCATTATAGGAACTATTTTTTTTTTTTAGTGTAAAGTTCCGTAAATTAATATCCTGATTTTAGATGTTAGTTAAATTAATATAAAAGTCAATTTATGATTTTAATGTAAGTCACTGAACGACTACCGGTACGACATCGCCGCCATCTTGTTGTTTACGAAGGATTTGTATAAAAGCGCTTAGCTAAAAGGCTAAAAGGCTTTGCGTGTTTCGACATCGTGCTGATAACTTGTGTTTGAGTAAGTACCTATATCGTATTAATACATTAGTGTTCTGTGGGTAGGTACGTACTCTAAACACAAGGTATCAGTACGACGGTAATGTACATTACCTAGGTTAGTTACATTATATTTTAATGTGTTAATTCGATATTGCTATCTTTGCTGCCTATGCGATCTTTGCTGCCTATGCTATCTTTGCTGCCTATGCGATCTTTGCTGCCTATGCGATCTTTGCTGCCTATGCGATCTTTGCTGCCTATGCGATCTTTGCTGCCTATGCGATCTTTGCTGCCTATGCGATCTTTGCTGCCTATGCGATCTTTGCTGCCTATGCGAGCTTTGCTGCCTATGCGATCTTTGCTGCCTATGCGATCTTTGCTGCCTATGCGATCTTTGCTGCCTATGCGATCTTTGCTGCCTATGCTATCTTTGCTGCCTATGCTATCTTTGCTATCAATGCGAGCGAAGCGAGCCGAAATTTTTAACTTAATGTAAACATCCAAACATCCAAACTCACAAACTTTCGCATTTATAATATAAGTAAGAAGTAAGATTTTAGTTTCGACGATGTAGATTGTGTGCTTATTTACCTACTATAGACTTCGACTTTGAAACAAGACGAGACACTTACCTTAAAACTGAGTTCATCTGTTCTCTGGGCGGACAGCGGAATTCCCTGGTCTTCTTGGCAGCCACGGCGCTCGGCAAATCTGACTGCTTGATTTCTTGGTAACGTCTGAAAGCAAGAAAAATATGCGTACATAATATTTAATCAGTTCAAGCTGGTATTATTGTTTCTGGTGGCCACAAGCATTGATTGATTGGGTTAGATTCCCGCTGCGGGAGTATTCTATCAGCCATCTGGCTCCCTTTGCTTAGTTGGGGGCTAGATGGTGCTGTATGATAATGTCCTCAAATATTTATATTTATACTAGCTGCCTCTCGCGTCTTTGCTCGCGTAGTACCCAGATGAAAAATAGCCTATATGTTAATCCAGTATATATCCGTTCAGCCGTTTAGGCGTGATTGAGGCACAAACATCCAAACTCACAAACTTTCGCATTTATAATATAAGTGAGATTTATAGATTTTTTTTTTAAAGCAGGGTTATGCCGATGTTACCTCAACTGATCGCTCTGCAGATCGCCTACGAAGTCGTGAGCAAAAGCTATGATGGCTTCCACTCTATGCCTGTTGTATGTCGTTCAGATGTTGTTCCTGTGCTCGTCTTTTCCTTCTATAGGACATAATTAGAAACATTTATAGAAACTTCAAAAATTTATTTACAAAGACAATCTATATTATCATTAAAAACTTTCAGGTAATCGGTGTAATAATAAGAAAATACAGTGATAGGTTAGCGTGGGCATGTTATGCGGAGGGAAGAAAGTCGTGTTACAAGGAAAGTGCTGAATATGAATGTGGATGGATACACGGACAGAGGAAGGCCTGAGAAAAGATGGATGGATTGTGTGAAAGAGGACATGCGTATGAAAGGAGTGAGTACTGAGATGACGAGTGATAGGAGAAGATGGAAGAGGAAAACATGTTGTGCCGACCCCACCTATTTATATGTATGTATATATTGTATATATTTTTGTAGTATATCTTAAGCTTACAAATATTTCTTTTTCCTGTCTCTGTACACATAACTTCCACTTATGTTAAAGCAACTGCCAGCAAACCTTTGAGGCAAGGGCTCTCCCTTAAAACTCTTTAGAGTTAAGCTCTCCTTTGTACATGTACTTTTTAATGTTTTGTGTGTATTTGTTTCGTTTCGTGCGTGTACAATAAAGAATTTCAGATAATGGAAACTTGTGGGTAAGGCAGTAAAAATTTTATGAATTGTAACTTACCTTTGTCAAAGGTGGGATCCCACGTCTCAGGGTTGATCATGATGAGGAGCTTCTCAACGTCTTCATCTCGCATCATACAGACTAGAAGGAGACGGTCTACCAGTTTGATCAGAGGTCTGAAACACATTTAAAAAGGTTGTTTTGATGTGTTTGACTTAATTACAGCTTAACATCTGAAGAATAATAAACTTATCGGATTAACGGGTTGGGTTGCCTATGAATATTTATTTATTAAAATGAGAGTTGGCCTGATGATAGGGGTAAAGTACTTACAGGAAGAGTGTACTCACAGGAAGAGTATATTGTCAGGGAGAGTACTAACAGGAAGAATGTACTGTCAGGAAAGTATACTCGCAGGAAGAGTGTACTCACAGGATGAAGGTATTCGCAGGAAGAGTGTACTGTCAGGAAGTGTGTACTCACAAGAAGAGGTTCTCATTGGTGCTGCCCACGGGGTCGCGGTTGTGCACCTGGTTGGTTGTAACTGCGTCCGCCAACGCCTGCATCACGAACTCACGGACCACCTCCAGCGGGAAGTAGGGGGAGTACAAGTTGCTGATCTCCGTTATACTCTCTCTGAAACAAGATGTTTTGCGAGGTGAAGATAAATTGGGACTGGAAGATTTTCTATCGAAATAACAATATTCAGTACCTATTCGTAGGAATTCAGTTAAAATTACATGTTTCAGAACAAAATTAAGTTAACCTTAGTTTGGGGCTAGATGGCGATACATATTTGTCGGAGATTAATTATAGCGCCATCTACAATCACACTGCAACACTGACTCACTACCTACAGAACGCAAGCGTGACGTCACAGCCGAGTCATGCTTGGATGCGGCCATTGGAGCTGGCGGGCAGTCTATTTTTAGAGCTCGTGCCGAGCGGGACGTATCTGTTCTGCCTACTTGTTTATTCAGGAGTTACTTGGTATTTGTACTGGACGCTAATAACTTCGTACGATTATACCGAGTGTGATTTTTTTCTCGAGGTTACCCATTATGTCGGAACCCGACGAGAACACGTGCCCACTGAGCCCTACAAATCGGCCACCTGGGACATATTTATATTCTTCCGAATGTCTGGGAACACGAAAGCAAGCAAACTTACGTGATATCTTCACAGATATCACGTGAGTTTGCTTGCTTTCTTCATTCTTCATCTGCGGTCGAACGCTTTCTGTTTGCAGCGAGCGGAGGCTGTGCCCCATCTCTGGGTCTTCGTACAACGCGAGTTCGAGTGTGGACCTCTGCTGAGCCGTCAAAGACCAAGTCTGCGCGCCGTACGTGAGGTGAGCTTGCGCTTAAGGGAGATTGCCTGCATTCATGCAGGCAATAAAATAACGAACGAAACTAAAGTTCACACAATCACTTTAATAAAGTTACGATCTCAATAATTAAATTTGAATACAGATAAGTACTTGTCACTTGAGATTGAGACGTGCTAAACTCTTGATGCATTTGAGTATCCGGGGGTTACTATATGCTTCTCTCCCCGAGCATGTCGTAAAAGGCGACAAAGGGATCTTCTCCAAAATGATGGACCACCTATATGGCCGATGGGCTGATCACCTGTCACCATGGTTCGCCATATCCATCTTGGAAGTTTGGATCAGAAGTGGTTGCAAGTTTTATTATGTTTACTTGTGGCTCTGCCCACCTCATTAGGGATATGGCGTTATAATATGTATGTATGTATACTATAATATTGGAAAGCTTTAGTTTGCTTGAAATTACCGGCGTAAAGCTCAAAACGCAACGATAGCGCGTACTTTACCTGTGCTGCCACCAAGTATTTCATAATCCTGTTCTTTTCCAGATGCTGTTCAAGCGAAGCTGGTGTACTCACATGGTAGTGGCGTGCGACTCGAGATGCATCGCAATGAGGATGTCGTAGAAGCCCTGGCGCAGTGGACCAGACATGTACTGAGACTGTATTGCGTACAGCAATTGCTTCTGATCCACGTGTTGGCATAGTGCGTGGGCAGCTCTGAAATATAACAATTTAAATGTAACAATCTAAAACACACACACACACAGTCATGCTTACACATATACACTAAACTTCTTAATATGCGCATGTTACTTAAAATAACATAACTTAACATAGCTCTTTTATTGTGAATGCAAAAGGTTGTGAAGATGTGACGATGCTTGTGCCTCATAATTTACTTCTAAATGGCTGCATGGATTGAGTGAAACTTGAGATATGCATAGTATGTGTGCTGTGAGTATTTTTGTGTTTTATGGTTTTAATGCATTTATTATTACTTATTATACCTACACAACCCCATGTACCCATACGTTAACACTAACACACACACACACACACACATCTCATGATTTCTGATTTATTTAACATAATATAACTGTCATGAGCTGCCCCTCCTAAGGTAGCACATGAGTAGGTATGCCTTTAAGCCTCTGTTGCAAATCTGAAACGAGGCAGAAATCATTGTTATTGTTTTTATAGGTAGGTACATACTTTCATGTTTTTGGAAATAAAGATTATATTCTACTAATATAATGAAAGTGAAAGTTTTTTCAAAGAATCTAATAAAATTAATTTATTTTAGTTCGCTGATGCTCTCACAAATACTATTATGTAATACCTACTAAAATAAATAGTTGATTAAAATATTACCCTTGTTTGATTTAATTCCTCTCTTGTTTGGAGGTAGGAAATTTGATGTAGGTTGGCATCATTAAAGGCATTCACCGCTTACTCTATGCAGAGGCTTACAGGTGCTAACCAAAAGTTTCCCACTGGCTTTTGATAGCTACTGGTGATCAGGAAATTGAGGGTTGTAAGTATCTGGAAAAATACAGTAAATATAGTAGGATTCAGTCTAACCTAATACCTAACCTAGGTACCATTTTATTATTGTTCAATAAATTAAGTTTAGCTAACACAATACTTTGACTTCTGTTGTAATGCTAGAACATCTCTGAGGCCCAGAATTAACTAGCCTGCCTCCAAGAACGCCGCACAATACCAAAACCACTCTTTGGCCACCTTATAAAATAGCACGAAAAATTTAGGGTCCAGCTCAGCAGAATCCCTTGACAGTCTCCTATTTATGTGTGGGCGTTGCTGGCGCCAGCATATCCAGCCTATCCAGCATATACGTTGTCTTCGAAGAACAACGTTCATTTTTATCACTCCGTTAAAATATGTATATCCAAGTTTTTTTCAAAACAAACAATGCAATATGTCAGTCAATATTTTGATTGATAATTCGTTCGGAAACAAGTTGTGGTTGGTTTGATGTAGCTAACCATTTTACGTTATATTTTTTTTTTGTTCTCTAAACTTTAAAATATAACGAAAGTATTTGTAGAAAGAGTTTAGCAATTTTATAATTCAACATTTATTTACTTGAGATGAAAATTGTAAACAAAAAATTAAAATCAATCTAACCTCCTAAGACCGTAAGGCTATTAGAAAGTACAAAATCAGCGATGGCTGTCAGTCCTGACATCTGGCAGTGTCAGTTCAAATACAGACCGGAAGGACTATACAGTGCGTCCAACGTAACTTGGCGTGCGTGAAGTTAGCCGTTGGACATGCGCAGTGTAGCTTTTTCATACTAAATTGTTTACTGCGCATCGAAACGGCTAACTTCACGCACGCCAAGTTACGCTGGGCGCACTGTACATAGTCTTTATTATTTTTACGTTTGCTATTAAAACTCTAGTCCTCCAATTGTGTCAAACTATGTTTAGAAAGGTAGCATTAATATCTATCTCATTCACACAATCGCGGCATAAAAATTGAAAAAAAAATTGGCGCCAGTATGCACCCAGTATGGTTCAATTTGTCCTTCAAGATGTCACGTCCTGTATTTTGGATGCAAAATAAGCTCCTGAATATTATGTTCTACAAGAAGTAACTTCGGTCTCAATTGTATAAATGTGTTTCCATAATTTGTTCTATATAGAGGATTTTCGGCCTTTATTCAGTTATTTAATTTGTTTGTTTTGTTCTTTTCATAGTGACTGGTCTCAGTTATCATAACAAAATTGATAGATAATCCGTAATGATGCGATTTTGTTCACTACTCATAATCGATAAATAAATCTATAATTTGTAGAATATAATTAAATTAAAGTTTGGGGTTAAAGGTTTATTTCACGACTTGATATTTTATTTTAATCGATACTAAATATACCTACTTACATCGAAATTTCAGTCAAATTCAAGTCAGTACTTTCGAATCAGAGGACCTACTGACTCGGATCGAACTGATATTGGAGAAGACAGTAACACCTTTGAGAATTCTTAGGGTGTTATAACCTAATTTTTGAACCAAATATTTTGTTTTTGATTACTTATCTACTTTTAACTTTTTTTTATTTATTAGATTTATAAGTTTTTTGTTGTTGAGCTAAGATATCTGCTTTGTATGAGCATATTTTAATTTAAAAAAATCCTAGCCAGATAAAGAATTTGTTTACCATTTTAAAACTATAGCGTTTCTTAATTGCGATTGCAATTATGTACGTTTTTATAGTAATTCTTACCAATTTTAATTTTAATATAATACATATAGTCCAAAAGTACTTTTTAAATAAAAAACTACATAAAATATAACCTGATTTCGTATTTACTGAACACCATAATAAAATTACTTAGGTCAAAATGATTCCAATTGAGACCGGATTACCTTTAGAAAGAATAAATCATAGAAATTTGAAACTTATCTCTATGGATTCAATAATAAGTCTTAAAACATCTTTGTTCTAGCGAAAATCCATAAAATAAGCTTTAATCCTTATAACAAGCGCGCGAAGGTTCAGGACTGAGCGGTACAAACGGATTTGTTCTTTCTATAGTACATCCGGTCTAAACATTATGTGCCTTTTTCAAATGTCAGGTGTTAGGAGGCTAAAACCGATTGTTTTCCGAAAGACCGGATGCTTGATTTTGATCGAATCACGTAAAACCAAAACACGGTCATAGACAACTAGTCTTATGGCATACAGATTTTGTATGCCATAAGACTAGTTGTCTATGACCGTGTTTTGTTTTTGATTTCACACCATGGCGTGTCTCGTTTGTGTTTAGAGACACGATGACATTTGGCTCGTTACGTGGCTCGTTTTCTTTGGTCATCATGAATAGGGCCCCAGTACAGTGTTTTCAGTGTTGCAAGGTACAAGACGATACGACTCAGAACAATTTATTGTTCTGAGCGATACGATATTGACTGGCCTGATAGAGAACAGGCTTCTTTATTATTACCTACAAATTAAAAAAAACGTTAAACCTCATTATGTTATTTAATACATACAATAATAAACATAAAATTAACTGTACAAAGGTGCTTAATGAAAAACCGTAGAAGGACCTGTAGCTACTTATAAAAAACTTTTAAAAAACATCTAAAAAAAAGCGAATGAAGCAAATTAGCTATTTCTCTATGATGCGGCGTTCATAAGCGCGCAGCTCGGTGTAGTCGGCGAGTGCTCCACTGAGCGATTAAAATCACTACCTACAAAGTATGTGCCGTGCGAGCGTGCCTGCACGCCAACGTAACTTGGCTACATCGAGGATATAACTGGCTAACTGTGAAGTGAAGTTAGCCGTTTGTTTGCCGCAGTGTAGATTTTTCATACTGGTAATGGGGTAATGAATGGTTGTCGCATCTGTGGTCGAAACGCAAAAGGACCAATTGGCAGGGCCTGCCACAGATTAATAGGAAGAGCTAATTTGATATACAAACATTGATAGAATAATATTGGAATCTTATTTTTTGAATAAAAGCCTGATTATTTATATTGAAAAGTACAATGAATATAATAAGTGAGATTAGTGACGAAGAATTTGTGCCATTCCTGCAAGATTTGGGCGTAGAGACTTATAAAAAGTCTTTCGAGTGGATGTTGAATGATCCTAGGTTCGCCGGTGTTTTACGGTGGTTGTACAAGAGTTTGGATCACAATAATGCTTTAACAGCACGTGAGGAGTACAGGTTCGTTCATATCCTTTCTTCTTTTCATAGCATCAGCTTCAGAAAATACACTTTCCGCTGATAATAACAATCGCAAAGTTTGTGAAGATGTTTGTACATAAGTGCTTCAAACACGCCGTAGGTAACGGCTAAACGGATTTGAATGGGACTTCGAACAATTACAAACTATGTTTTATCTTGGCGGTATAGTGCAAGCGAAGCTGTAGGCGAAAGCTAATACCTGTTTGTTAACTGTCTCTAATTTAGGTAGTACCTACGGAATAAAATATCACTAAAATTTTACGACTTTGAACTTTTTTTATGTATTCACCAAATCTTCCAGATACATAGAATTAGAAAAGAGAGGTTGCCTCTTATCTCAAGAGGATCTGGTATCATCCATAGCCACAATAGAAGATGACTATCCAGGAATCTGCATACCAGGAGACCATGAGAGGAAAGAAGATGTGCAGTTGGATTTGATCATGCAGAAAGAGAGGCTAGTTATGTTGGAGCAACAGGAGATGGTTATCGAGGGCTTGATCAGGCAGAATGAGTGAGTGATACTCAGACCAAATAAAAATAATTATTTGGACTCTTTTTATTTGGTCTGAGGAGTGATATATTTTTTCATTACCAACCATACTTCTATAATAAAAAATATATTCAGTAGCAAATCCAGGGCTTAAGTCCCCTACTACTTTGTGTACTATTTAAGTGTTTACCTACTTTATGATGAAACTATGCTACACAGAGAACACATAGATAGCTTCAAACTGAGCTAAGCTCGTACTAAAATAATGAATTGGCTGAATACATAGAAACTTAAAAATACATACTTATTATAACTATGGAATATAAAGGAGAAATGTTCACTGGAGCTGACTCCTACAAGTCTAACAACCTACACCAATTCTGCTCATACTCAAGAAACTGATTGTAGATGAAATCAGAACAAAAAATTATAACTATCATGGCCATACATTTTTTTTATGTAAGCGGTAATTAAATATGGTTTTTCATTGTCGCTTTGGTGCTCAGGCACTGTAATGGCACTGTAAAATTGATTTAAATAAATAAAACTGCACCCAGGCACAATAAACATCCATGTTCATCACAAAAATATGTCTTGCGCTAGATGAAGACGGACATACAGCGGGGGCTTAGTAATAGGGTCCCGTTGGCACCCTTTGGGTACTGAACCCTAAAGATGAACATAATTTCAGAGCAATAAAAGAGGAGCTAATATTAGAGCTAGCCCGGATCAATGCTGCCCACCATCAATCCATTGAAGATGAGAATTCGTCTGCTGAGGAGTGCACATCACTTGCTCAGGAGCTGGAGACCATCACTGATGAGGTTATCGAGATTATCGCGGAGAACCTGGAAGTCTATGCTAGTAGTAGAGGAGATAAGGTTTGAAGACAGGACTTATTTCCTTTATTTATATATTTCCTCATCATCATCAGCCTATAGAAGTCCACTCCAATTGATTATGTGCTATGTACTTTTATCTATACCTATAAAAGAGCTTAACTGACTGACTGATTCATGATTGCCAAGCCGAGCCAAGGCCACTGAAGAGGCGGCAGAGACGCAAGAGGCGCAGGTTCGATTCCAGGTGCAGAAATTTTTTTTGCATGTTCTGTAAATATTTCTTCCGTGTCTGGGTATTGTGGTACCATGGTACTCGTAGTTTTTGATACCCACAACACAGAGAATCCTATTTTGGGGTCAGGACTATTTATGTGACTATTGGGTGTCATTTATTTATTTATTTATTTTTCGTCACACGACACCCAGACCGTGTAGAAATATTTGGAGAACATTTCTTCCGCAGGAATCGAATTCACGACTCACGTCACGAGCATTCGCAACGGGGTCGTCCGCGGTCGAGGAGACATCAGTAGAAATAATCTAATACCAATCTATTATTCATTCCAGGACATAGCAAGTAGATTCTTCATCTACGCCCCTCTGGAGTCATACAGACAAACACAAGCGCTTTTCCGCTCGCACTTCGACCTGTATGTCTCCAGGAACCTCGTGAACAGGCAGAATGGGATCAGCGATAAGGAGCTGAGGACCACCTTGTTGGAAGCCAAGAATGTTGAGGACAGGTACCCTACTACATCACACCATGAAAGTTAGACTCGAAGTAAAACATAATGTATGAAATCACACTGAGCATAGTCTCAATGATGTTTTACATATACATTTTCTTTTGATTGTAGATATAAATCTATATAATTTTGACATACTAGCTGCCGCCTGCGGCTTCACTCGCATGGTACCCGGATAAAAAATAGCCTATATATTAATCCAGTACATGTCTTATGTATATTCCAAGTTTTATTCAAATCCGATCAGCTGTTTAGGCTTGAAAGAGTAACAAACAACTATACATCCATACATACAAACTTTTGCGTTTCTAATAATCGTAGGACTATTTAAGTTGTATTGTAGTTTAATGACTTTTCCATATGTATAGCTGTATCTTTATGGAATAAATGAATCTGAATCTGATGCTTGCTTGGAAGAAAAAGATTGTGTGCGAATATTTTTGCTCACAAACATCTTGTGTCTATGTACCTACATAAATACAGATTATCAAGCCAATATCCCTAATAGGGTGGGCAAAGCCACAAGTAATCATAAGAACTTTAAGCCACTCCTAATTTGAAGTCCCAAGATGGATATGGTGAACCATGGCGATAGTTGATTCAGCCCATCGCCCATGTAGATGGTCATTATGCAAAAAAATATTGTTGCATTATTAAAAAAACTAAACTTTACCATGCAATCACGAGGCTTTCTGCTCTGTGAGAAAGTTTAATAAAGAATTAATCATATTTATTTTTCAGTTTGTCAAATGCAGCTTTTGCTTACCTAGATTCGAAAGCGGAGTTGAGCGGTGAACAAGCCAAGCTGGCATTGGTTTCTACCTACAATAACGTGCATCCTGGACAAATCACGTAAGTAAATTCACGCAGCGCCATCTAGCCTATATTATACATAATACTATAGCCAGACTCGGAAGAAATATTTGCAGAGCACCACACAAACATTTCTCCCGTAGCGGGAATCGAAGCGAGATAGCGAGTGACTGTTGTTTGATAAAATCACTGCTAGTCTAATCATTGTGATTCTGCCTTTCTAAATCCAAAAGTTCACATATAGATTTATCTTTTTAAAAATACATGAGCGATATACAAGTGATCTGGTGAAGGAAAACATAAGAGAACCAGCAAGTTCTCTGTTTGTCTGACTGAAGTGCACGGAAGGAGGCTCTTGAGGCGCACTTTAAACCTCTCTCGGGATGGCTAACTGCCTGAGAATGCCGCGTGAATTTGGCTTTTTGCGCTCCCAGATTTATTTAGAGGCATCATCGAATCTATACTTCATATTTTGTATTCTATTCTGTCCCCATAAATTTAAACTAACTCATAGACAACATGGCGGGTTACAGCAAGTGTTTTATAAGTATTTGATATTGCAGTTCTATTTTACTTGAGACTCAAAGCGCGTTGGAACTGCTGGAGCAGGAGGAGAGCATATTGGAGCAGGAAATGCAGAACTCGGTTCAGAAGCTGGTGAGGCATCGCACCGCCCTCGCCCTCGACACAGCCGCTGCAACCGCGCTCAATGTTAGACAGTTAGTATCATCTTTACCCCATTATCTTGACTTTGATTGAATCATTAAATAAATAAATAAATAACACCCAACAGTCACATACATAGTCCTGACCCCACACTACTATTCCCTGTGTCGTGGGTATCAGAAACTACGAGTACCATGGTACCACAACACCCAGACCCGGAAGAAATATTTGCAGAACATGCAAACATTTCTTGCGCAGCGGGAATCGAACCCGCGCCTCTTGCGTCTCCGCCGAGCAATCGCCCGCCACGCCACCGAGGCCGTCAATTTTTCAAATTTTTTTCTCTACTGGACTGGGAGTAAAGAAAAAACATAGAATGCTTAGGGCTGCTTCTCTCCCCGAGCATGTCGTAAAAGTCGACTAAGGAGTACCTAGTATATTTTTCTTTCAAACAAATAATTGAATTGAATAATATAAAAATCAATTGCTGTTCGTTTGTCTCGCTAAAACTCGAGAACGGCTGGGCCGATTTAGCTGATTTTGGTTTTGAAATGTTTGTTGTAGCCCAGGGAAGATTTAAACGGTGAAAAAACATAAGTGACTATTTTTCAGACAAATAATTGAATATTTTTCAGACAAATAATTGAATATTTTTCAGACAAATGCTGTCCTCCCTGAGCCACCTGGCGGAGGTGTGGCGGCAGGCGCTGTCGCTGGACAGGCTGGTGTACCTGTGCGTGAGGCACGAGCTGCGCACTCTGGAGGAGTTCCTGCAGTTCGCCGCGCACCTCGCACACTACGTCCGCACAGAGCAGTGCGCTGTCATCAGCAGGATTGTAAGTTTAAAAATAACTTCAAGAGGTGAAGGAAAATATCCTGAGGAAATCGCCATGTCTTAAAACCTTAGAAGTTATATGACCATCGCATCTAGACCGATTTCGGTGATCTAGTGGTTGTAACCCTGCCTTCCAATCCTAAGGTCGTGGATCGAATCCGGTGGTCACCGATGGATTTTTGTATTCAAATTTATGGGCGCTATTTATAAGAATCTAAAAAAGTTAACAAGACATTAAAAATAGTTCGAGACAGCCTGTTAAGAGCCGTGCCGTACGATCGCATCCAGACCGATTTCGAAAGAGATAGCGCTACGGATTTCGGGTGTGATAAAAGAAAGACAGAGAGTGAGACCGCGAAAAATATTGAAATCAAATAATTGTTAAATAACAAGTAAACTACAAAAAGAATAAAAAAACTGGTTTCAACAACTAAGGAAATAGTTATTGTAATGTTACATACATATATATATCACGCCCGTATCCCTAACGGGGTGGGCAGAACCACAAGTAATCATAAGAAAACTTGCATCTACTTCTGATCCAAGACTCCCAAGATGGATATGGTGAACCATGGTGACAGGTGATCAGCCCATCGCCCATATACGAGTAGGCCCATGAAGTTGGAGAGGATACTAGGTACTCCTTAGTCGATTTTTACGACACGCTCTGAGAGAGAAGCAGCTGGACCCATTCTATGTATTTTCTTTACTCCCAGTTATTATAATGTTGTATTATTTTTATCAAATAAATTAGGTTTACGTTACTTTATCATTTTCAGGCGTCCATGACAGAAATCAGCGCCGACCAAGAATCCAGCGAACAGAAACTGCAGGCCTCGAACCAGCTCCTCACCGCTCTGTTGGCGATGGTCGGCGCGACGGGAGATGATCCATCGATCCTGGTGAAACTCTACAACGACATGCAGACCAGTGTGAACGAGCTGAAGGGAAGCGTCGATGACGGGCTTAGGAGGAAGGAGCAGGCTTTGGAAGATCTGTGAGTTATTTGAAGTTCTCCGATAGATCTAAAAGAACCCTAGACCGACGAGCATGCATGAAGAATTGGATGGGAATTAATGAAGCATAGTATGTGGGTTGCCAAATGCGCTGTATTCTACCTAACCGGTCAAGTGCGAGTCGATTCACATACGAAGGGTTCTGTACCATTTTGTTAAATTTTTATATTAATTCACATACACACTGAAAATTTCAACTTTCTACCTATTACGGATTTTGAGATACAGCCCGCCTTTAATAGGATCCCGTTGGCACCCTAATAAGATGATAAATAAATCAATATTTGTGGACATTTTACACAGCGCTATCTAGCGTCAAACTATGCAAAGCCCATAGTATATTATGGGAACCAGATGGCTGATATAATACTTACACTTTTTTTGTAAATACACACTTATTATACTACAACACCCAGACCCGGAAGAAATATTTGCTGAACATACAAACATTTCTCCCGTAGCGGGAATCGAACCTGTCTTACGTCTCAGCCGAGCACACGCCTGCCACCGAGGTCGTCAATAATCAATGTTATTTTTGCAGGAAACAGTCCTCGAAGCCGTTGTCAAAGCACATCTGGGACGGTTGTACCAAGCAGCCCAACTGCTGGGACCGGACGGTCGCCGCTCTCAACCACACCTTGCACCACAACATGGCGGCTGTTGACAGACTCGTTGTGGACGCTAGCTCACTGTTTACTAACGTTAAGGTATCAACCTATCTTATGTAACTAATATACTCCCGCTGCTAACTCGCCCACTAAACCTGCATTAACGGCTGAGACGCAAAAGGCGTGGTTTCGATTCCCGCGTCTATTGAAATGTTTGCCCGCTGACAGACGGACTTTGTAATAGGGTCCCGTTGGCACCCTTTGGGTACGGAACCCTAAAAGAGACCCGAAAGAAATATTTGCTGAACATACAAACATATCTCCCGTAGAGGGAATCAAACGCGCGCTTCTTATGCCTCAGCCGAGCACTCGCCCGCCACGCCACTGAGGTTGTTAATTCGACTCGCACTTGACTGGTTTTATTTATTATTATTTTTGTCATTACAGAATGGCGATAAGCAAAACTTGAGGAAGCTGTGGCAGTGGTTTTTGACAGATCCGCCGAAACTACTCGCAGCTATCAAGAACGTACGGAGCTAGACTCTGCCTACCCCATGGAAACATGGAAACTTAAGCAATATGTATGAAAACGTCCTTCGAAATTTTGGGCGGATTATATAAAAGTAATATGCCTTAAATACTACCTCAAACACAATAAATACTACTTAGATAATGGTATCGATCCGGATCTACGTTTTCCTTAACTAAACTCACTTTGACATTCTTGAAAATGCCGCTGTCCTTTTCTTATAGATCGAAGTAACAGGGACAGCTATAATTTTAGAACTGTTAAATTTACATCAGAATCGAAAGCAATGTGGAACTAAAGTTTATGCTACAAATAAATAGATTATTTACCACGAAGAAAGTATCACCTAGCTTTTTTTTAATATTCAAGAGTTTAAAGTATTTTTAAATTTGTCGCTATATCTGAATGCATTTCTATAAATTTATATCGAAATAATATTTTATGTAATTGTGCGTGCCTTGAGTGTGTGACAAACTAATAATATATTTCATAATAAAAATATGTTTATTTCAATTTACAACCTTAACTAATTAAATAACAGTGGTATAAAAAAAAACACTAAATAAATACTAAATCACAACATTGCAGTCTGCAATTTTTTTATATTTAAAATTAGTGTAAAAAATAGTAGTTATGTTATTTACAAAAAAAATCTAGTCATTATATCGCTATACTTTTCTAAGAATTGACCAAGTATATCTAATTTATTTTTACGAGAACTTGGTTATTCGTCAAAAGATTATAAGGAATTCGTGGAATCAAGGATATTACCAGATCGGCATAACCTTCCTGGCACAAAAAGCAAAGAAAAAAATTTCACGCAAGGTCGTTGCTTTGCTACATGGTAGTGAGTATATACCTTAAAAACATCAAAATACTTTATTCCTTATGATCTGCGAGATCACTTGGATAAGTCTTAAGTCTACGTTGAATTTACGCCTGGGAACTTATTCGCTATGACCAAAAAATAAGTAACGCGGGCTCGTTACGATATCTGTGTGGAATCACCGTCTAATCGTATTCTATAAGCCAATTTTGTATTTAAAAAACGCGACAAGGCGTGTTACAAATAAGTTACGAACTGCCAAGTTTCGTTTGGTCATAGCTAATAAGGCTCCTGTTAAGAAACCACGCCTGGCTACGGGTTATTTTGTCTTTTAGACGTAAGCAAAGCTATCAACTTCACTTGCTCTTGGTAATTTTTTCAAAAAGTTTGACGTCATCAAATATGATATATCATATTTGATGACGTCAAACTTTTTGAAAAAACTATGATTAAAAAAGGTACTAAGGGATAGAGTACTCTAGGTACTCAGTCCCAAGTAGGTCTGGGTTGTTTCTTCATAAAGGCTTCATCGGGCGCGATGTGGATGGGATTGTTAAAATCTACTTCGATGTTCTCTGGTATCGCGTGGAAATGAAAATGATCATTGTCAGTATCTGTAACAAACATTGATTAGGTTTAATAAGTGTAAAAGTATTCGTAATATGTTATAGAATACAGAATATTAAAGATTATTCTGGCAAGATGGTCGTCTCACATCACAAACTAGTCGTGTGACATCTAAGACGACGCGCGTGACAACATAAGCGTCACGTGTGACCATGGTCAGCGACTTTTGTGACATAGCCACGACGGACGGAGGCCTTTTGGCGGCCTAAAAACTCCGTCCCTAGAGTTGGCCACTAGCTCATACAAACATACATACCTTCAATGATGTGTGACATCGTAATCAATTCGTTAACTTTGAGACAATATGTACCTACGTCTCTTTGTCAAGTAATGTTGTCGTGTCACGTAACTTGTGACTGCTTCAAACATAAAAAAGTTATTTCACTCTAAAGAAAAGAAACACAGCTTTTTGTAGAAGAGAAGAGTACCAATACTTACGTGTTAGATTTAGCTCGGCTATGATTTCATTGAGCATTTGTGGGTGTAGCGTCGCCTTGACTGGCATTGTGTCACGTCGCAAGCTTCGCTCACTTCGCTGACCAGTTGCCTCAAACATAACGTCATTTCGCAGTACAGTAGTGTCATTTCGCAGACTGGTCATATCATTTCGCAGACTGGTCGTGTCATTTCGCAGATTAGTCATGTCATTTCGCAGACCGGTCGTGTCATTTCGCAGACCGGTCGTGTCATTTCGCAGACCGGTCGTGTCGTTTCGCAAGATAGTTTTTCGTTGTAGGCTGCGACGATGACGTGACGATCGGGTACTGCTGTATCGTCCTAGTAACGGGAGCGTGAATACTGATTCTGAGAGCGGTGTGTTGTCCGGTCCGAATTCCTGAATGGGAATGTTGTAAATATAAATATCAATCACTTTCATTGAACAAACTTTGTTCACTACTACCATTATAATAGAACAAAAAATTCGAAGCTAACAGACCGTATATCCGTTATCTGTTTGCCTGGATCTGTTGTTTAGACTTTACAGAGTTGAGTGGGAACAATCACACTCAATTCAACTCAACACACTCACACTCAACTAATTTATTACACACCAACTTAAACACACACTAATTTGAATATCCCTCGTTTCACATTCTACAAATCTGGAGTGGACTTACCAAGCATTTCCCACTAACGCAGTAGGAGGCGTTTTTCTTCCCACACGATGTGCCAAGTGGGAACCAGCCCTCCTGTCCGTTGACTAAGTAGAACCTGTGCGGGACTCTTTCGTCCTGACACGCGATGCGGCATGGTCGGTCTGGGTCCTCTGAAAAGGTTATAAGGATTATGTAGGTATTTCATCATGATCATCATCTTCCTGTCCTTATCCCACTCTATGTGGGGTCGGCATTGAAATTTGTTGTATTAAAATAAGTTTCTATTAGTCGGTTGCCAGTATCAGTTGTGTGGGTAGTTGAGTATATTTTAAGTTACTATAAGTCGGTTGTGAAATGTACTGGTTTACTATGTAAAAGACCTCTTATTTCAATTTTCAATTCAATAAGAATTAGATTGCAAGAATTGTTACATTCTTCACTCTCTAGCGGTTATGTGTCTTTATTGCTATCAGATTATTATTTTAATATACAAATATAATTATTATTTACTAGCTGGGGTACCCGGCTGCGCTCAGAGAGTTGATATGTTCCAGACTATTCCGAACATTTCACAACATGCTAGAATGTTCCGGGATGTGATGGACAGTTCTAAAAATTTCTAGAGGGCGGAACTTTCAACCCTATATCTTCAAAAGCACGCCCTTAGGTAAAAATGGGAACCTTCATGGGTGGGGGGATAGAGGGCTATTACACCATGTAACTCCCTTGATCGTACCGGGACGTTTTAGCTTACGTTTCTGAGTTTTAGCGGCACGCATATTGGACATTTTCTTTTAGTTAAGATTCAATACATTTTCTTACCCAGAACAGGTGATATCTGCATGCCCAGTCCAGACAGTCTTCTGACCCGTTCCTTGTATTTGCTGCAGACCATCGTAGCGTACTGATACGGAGACTTCCTCTGTGTACAACCCTGAAATAAAAACAATTAAATGAAGTTAATAAAGCGTAAATGAAGTTAAAAAAGCCCAAACGTAAATGTACGAAGAATTTGCAATCTGAAGAACTGATGTTACGATGTGATGTTGATTTATTATGGAAACATTTGGAGTTTAACTTTACAGATTATTATTGTAGAAATCCTGATACATCTCTTTGACTCCATAAACATTCCATTTTGCATTAGTCTTCTTGCAAAAGTTACCAGATCGTGCTTCGAAGAGTCCGAGCACAGCTGAATGGAGCTGAGGATCTTCTCACTCCTGGCGAGATGCAGTGGCAGTGGCAGGTCACTGCTTGGCGCCAAGGTGACTTGGTTCCAAAAGTTTTTCTCACCAGATCCCGTCTCTTCCACTGCTTAACACCAAGCTGACTTGTTTCTAAAAGTATTTCTCACCAGATCGTGCCTCGAAGAGTCAGGGTGACACAACTGTATGGAGGGGAGACTTTTGGACGAGGAGGTAACCAGCCTGACTCCCACTCCTGGCGTGATGCAGTGGTAGTGGCAGCCGCTGGCAGCCCGCCATTGGGAGCCCACTGCTCGGCGCCATGAGGACTTAGTTCTGGAAGTGAAAAATGGTGATAAAGAGATTCAAAACATGTCCAAGATTTCAAGGATTAAAATATTTTGAACGTTGAATTGTGAATTATGAATTTTAAATCTCCGAACTTTTGTCTAAATTGGGAATTTAGTCTAAATGTAACTATGATTGTGTGGCGTGATTAGAAGTAATGTTTGATTGTGACGACGACATTGTTCTTGTCGGAGAGATTGTCTCAAACCACCATGTATCACCAAGGGGGGCTGTTATGCAAGTATGGTCAAAAGTTGCTACAAACATAACGTGATCATTTGTCTCTTGATAATTAGTGCAAGACTTACGAAGTAGTGTGTGGCGTCGCTGTTTGCAGTTGTAGAGCTTCCCACTCGCAATCGGCCGGTTTCAACGAGAACTCTGCGTCAGGGTTCGACGAACATGCGAATTTCTGGAAAATAAGCTCTTTTTGTGAGAATTCTTGTCTTGATAGGTACTTGACGAATAGGTACCTACCAGAAAACCTTACGAACAGACTGCCATCTGATTCGACTACACTAGAACTGTATGTAAACAATATGGCGATTGTACTTTGTTACCTAAATTCATATAGTCGGGGTTTTCTTTTTAATAAATATTTATTTCCTTTATTCTTTTGTGAAAGGGTGTGACGGTCCGGTTATGAGGGTGTAGTTTGTGGAGAGGCTTACCTGACAAATTCCAGAGATGCAGAACATGGGCGACATCCTGGAGCAAGCGGTTCCGTCGGGCAGTGTCCACCCCCTGGACTTGTAGCCGCCGCCGCGCGTGTCGCACCAAACTGCGCACGCGCTGCTCACGTCTGTAACACGTTTATTTCACAAATAACAAAATCTATTTCACGACCTAAGTCAGAATCATACTTTTTTCTTGTGGGTTTTGGAGGTTATCGCGACTTAGGTACATATTATCACGCCCGCATCCCCAACGGGGTGAGCAGAGCCACAAGTACCTAATCATAAGAGAACTTGCAGCCACTTCTGATCCAAGAGTTCCAAGATGGATATAGTGAACCATGGTGACAGGTGATCAGCCCATCGCCTATATAGATGGTCCATTATTTTGGAGAGATCTAACCCTTAGTCGACTTTGACGACGTACTCGGGAAGAGAAGCAGCTGGACGCATTCTATGCTTTTTCTTTACTTCCAGTCCAGCAGAGAAGTATGTACTTAGGTAGGTACCTACGTGTTTTATATACCTACGTATGTCACCGTAAAACAACTCTCCTCGGGCGTTTCACTAACTAACCTACTAATTTCGATCTAACGGATGTTCGACAGTTTACAATCTCGCGAGATTATAACCTAAGGGTATTTACAATTTTACGGTGTCATATAGGATAGGTGGGTACAAGGTTAATTTATTTAAGTACTCACAGTTACAAAGACAAACTACACATTAAAAACTTTAAGGTAATCGGTATAATAATAAGAAATAAAAATGAGCTCAGTTTTCTATCTAAGTTCGCCTACAGATAGAAGAACACAGCTCAGATCACCGACCGCAGGTAAGGTCCCCAAAAGGCTGGCGACGTTACCTCGTTTGGAGCTATACTTATCCTGTCAAAAACTCGTCACTTGAGACGTGCTCAACTTTGAGATGCGTTTGAGTATTCGGGGGTTAGGTACATGTTTTATATACCTATTTCACCGTAAAACAACGCGCGTAGCTTTTCACTAACTAACCTACTAACAGTTTACAATCTCGCGAGATTATAATCTAAGGGTGTTTACAAATTTACGGTGTCATATACAAGGTCATACAAGGTCATATACAAGCCTACTTCATCTTAATTCGTCCCGGGCACTACAGCGTCCCGTTTGTGAAGGTAAAAGTTGCCTCCTGACGCTGTATAAATCATCTTACTTATATTATAAAATTGAAAAGCTTTAGTTTGCTTGAAATTACCGGCGTAAAGTTCAAAACGCAACGATAGCGCGTGCTAATTTTACCTGTGCTGCCATCTAGTTCGTAAGTTTGTGAGGATGTTTGGATGTTTGTGCCTCAATCACGCCTAAACGGCTGAACGGATCTGAACGAAACTTGGAATATACATAGTACATGTACTGGATTAACATATAGGCTATTTATTATCCGGGTACCACGCGAGCGAAGCCGCGGGCGGCAGCTAGTCTACTATAGATGGTAAAAGGCCTTAGTTATTATACAAGGTAAATCTAAAATTCTTTGTCTTTCTAACGTACCATCTGAGTCGATCCTCTGCAGGCCAGTGCCGATGAGGTCGGGATCCACGTCTCGAGCTCGGGAGCAGATCTCATCCGCGAACTCACGGACCGTCATCCGCGGGACAGTGTTGCACTGCGAATGAAGATTAACCTTTACAAACTGAGATAAAAGAAAAGACGGCGCGCCGCGAACAGCAAAAGTGAAGCCACACAAAACCGTGCTCCTGCAAGTAAACACGCTCACGCACAAATCTACACTAAAACTATGCTCAATGCTTTTACGTCACGAGTCTTAGAAATAGAATTATGCCTTCCTGTGTTGTGAAAACTTGTTAAAACAGGAGCAAATCACATAAAAAGTCTCACGGAATCACTTGTAAGTTCATCAAATAACATCGTTTCATAATTATTATAATAATAATTTTAGGTTAGGTACTTGGAACACAAAACCTCAAAACCGATACACACACATAGATAAAAAGGTGGTTTTAATTTTTGTTGTTCGCGGCGCGTCGTCTTTTCTTTTTTTTTGTCTGAGTTTACAAACTGATGATTTTATACATACTTACATTTTTTTCTGATAAATACGAGCAAGAACACTGCGCCGTAGGTTCCCTTTAACACAAGCTTTGCTTGTTTGCGCTAGATGGCGCTTCAGATTGTTTTTGAAACGGTCAAATGACGGTTGTTTGAAGCAGAGCAGTCTTGGACATCCAGGAAAGGAACTTGATCGCCATCCAGTTCGAATCATGGCGGCATCAAGGCAGTGCTCTAATCAGTTTACATGAAGTTTTGTTTTTTTCGCCTTTGGTAATCTTACCTGTTGAGCATGACACGATTGGTATTTCTTGTCGTGGCCCGTGCAGTAGTTTCCGTTGCTGTTCCTGCAATGATGGATTCTTTCAGTCACTAATAAAACTTATTACGAACCTATTAGTAAACTATAGGCTGACTTCGTTGTAACTTCTGGTAAATAATTGCGTTCTTTTTAAGGCGTTTGTCAGCAATGGTATTATTAATGGCTCCTTCCCCGCTCTTTTCTTGTTCTATACTTAGCTTTAAGCTTCCGTTCAGTCTCGATGTTTTTCCGCTTAGTAGGTACCTAGGTACTTGTCTAGTACCTAATCTGCTGATTCCCCGCGCAGCGCGCTCTTCTACGGATACACCGCTGGTGCGTTCAACGCACTCCCCACTACGACAATACCTTCAAAATACATCAATGCCCTCATGATACGACGATGCCCTGTAAAGTACCTGGCCCGAGTGCATCGTCTCGTGGCGACGGCGACACCAGCCGCCGCAGGTGCTAGGGTGTCGTCTAACAGGCAGGCGGATGCGCACTCTGACCAAACTCCCCAGCGCGCCCACGAGCCGCGCGCGTTCCGCCCCGCTGCGGATAGTCCACTGCCCACGCGTTCAACGCA
The DNA here is from genome assembly GCA_949320045.1 of Scotopteryx bipunctaria. NCBI lineage: Eukaryota > Metazoa > Arthropoda > Insecta > Lepidoptera > Geometridae > Scotopteryx > Scotopteryx bipunctaria. Next base: position 1,587,862 of record OX439458.1, on the reverse strand, counting down.
CTCTCCACCGCGACAATACTGAAAGATACATACACTTCATATAATATATAGTAGATGATAGTACAGAAGAGGTCGCTAACAAGGACTGAGGTGGGCGGAAACGAGGCAGAGGTACAAAAGTATATAAGTATTCTATCAGCCATCTGGTTCCCATAGTAAAAGCTTTGCTTAGTTTGGGGCTAGATGGCGATGTGTGAAATGTACACAAATATTTATTTCTTTATTTATTACTAGGTTCCGCCCGCGGTTTCGCTCGCGTGTTCACCAGATGGTGATACGTCAAAACGGGATAAAAAGTATCTTATGTCCGTCTCCTGGCTCTAAGCTACTTCCCTACCAATTTTCACCCAAATCTGTTCTGCCGTTCTTGAGTTATAAGTGGTGTAACTAACACGACTTTTTTTTATATATATAAATATAAATAATAGATTAATATCCCTTAAATTAACTTGAAAAAAAAAAAAATATAATGTTAGGTAAGTATAGAAATGTGATGATGGTAAATTGATAATTGATAAAGATGTTGAATTCTGAGAATGTATACAATAGTACCTTCTCATAGTTTCTGATACCCACGACATGAAATTAACGTCAGAAAACGTCCGTCAGAACAAATTGTGTATGTGAGTGTAGGGCGTTATTTACCATGTCTTCTCCACATCTTGTTCCTTCCAAAGCTGGATGAGAAGTCCAGGTGTACCGCTCTCTCTGGCAATGCAGGTCTCGACAGATGTCCTCTAGACTCTGAGCTGCTGAGTGACGACTTCCACGTCCATACTTCAGCATACCTGGAATATATGCTCTTCTAATGACTATATTATCTCTACCATCAGGAACATCTATATGAGCGATGGACTGATCACCTGTCACCATTGGTTATTATCCATCTTGGGACTTTGAATTAGGAGTGGCTGCGAGTTTACTTGTGGCTCTGCCCGCCCCATTAGGGATACGGGCGTGATAATATGTATGTAATGACTATTTGTTGAATTTTCTAATGATGTTTGTTTCATGGGTTTTGTCCTGGTCTATGACCACTAAAGTGATGCGTGGAAGACTTTATGATGGGACTTAGCCACGAGAAGTTTAAACTGTTTCTTTCCACGCCTTTTATGTCCGAAGCATAAAATTATTTTGGTTGATTTCTGATACTATCACTTGCTAAGTCAAATTCTGATCTGCAGTTCTGGTTTGAACCAAATGTTCATACGGTTATGTTAAGAAGTGTCAATTTTATGAAAAGATCATAAATTTCTTACATTGCTGATCAGCATCAAATCGTTCTCCGGGTAGTATTCCTTCCGCGCTGTGGTCGAGCTGGCCTGCCGAGTTTCCATGGTCGAGCAGACATCTTGACTGGACTGTGCTGTGGAGTTACGTCAGTTCTTTTTAGGGAATGGTCCAGAAAAGTACAATGCTCGATGTAATTGACTAGTATCAAAGAAAAGTTCCTTTGTGCAATTTGTTAATTTCTTAGAGTTGCTTACCTTCAGTTGTTGACTTGCTATGTTTGCTATGCCAAAAGTATTGTTACTGAGTCCTCCCATGCTAAGCAAAGTACATGTTACCTTGGGTTTGTCTTTTTTACGTTGGATTTTCGGTCCATTATCAGACGCTTACTTATCTGCTGGACTAAGAGTAAAAAAAAACACAGCTGCTTCTCTCCCCGAGCATGTCGTAAAAGACCATCTATATAGGCAATGGGCTGATCGCCTATCACAACAGTTCACCATATCCATCTTGGGACTTTGAATCAGGAGTGGCTGGAAGTTTTCTTCTGATTACTTGTAGCTCTGCCCACCCCATTAAGGATACGGGCTTGATAATGTATGTATCAGACGCTAAGCTTTAGTCGGGGACTTGGGTTGCCAACTTCGTTATTTGGAGTTAGACTAATTTCTCCCTCATAAATTGAGTATAAGATGGTCGGTAAAATAACTTACTCTAGAAACTTCTGCAGGTAGCTCTTACTGCACTGAGACCAGGTGTTCTTTCCGCTGCCCAGCGTTGGACTCATGATGTAAGCGCTGGGGTCACAGCCGTTGTCAGCCAGAGGTCCGTCATGTCGCATTCCCAGGCTGAAAGAAGATTGTATTTATATTGATTATCCTATTATATCTATTTCAACGTGGACATAGGCTTCCCCGACCACCAGCTACCTTTACAGTATGACACTGTAATGACAGGGACATCGGATGAGAGGCCTTCCTAAGCTTCGTTACCCAGTTAGTGGTCATATTCGTGAAACTTTAACCATTGACGGTAAGCATCAGGTTGAGCCAAATGCTCGTTTGCCCCCTCTTCAATAAAAAAAATTACTTCCTAATTTGAGAGCACTGGTGGTCTAGTAGCGGCCTCGCGTTCCGATCCTAAGGTCGTGGATTCGAATCCAGTCGTGCATCAAAGGGTTTTCAGTTTGAAAAATGTATGTGCGCTATACCAGGTACTTTTTAAGGGGTGAAGGAAAACATCGTGAGGAAACCGGCATGTCGTAGAACATTCTAAAACATGTGTCAAGTGTACGAAAGAAGGCTTTGAGGTGTACTTTAAATCCTTTCACCACACTGGTTCGAAAAAACTAGTGACACGACTAGATAGAAGAGTTCCCAATACTATCCTAATGATTCCTCGAGCTTTTGTCCTGTATTTTGCCACTTCGACTAGCTTATTCTAAAGTCCCTGACTCTATTTTGAGGGCAATTAATTTATTATTCACGTACGACTACGATTATACGATACGTTATACTCTGAACTAACGGATAAGGGCGGTTCGTTCAATATTTCAGAACTTGTTTTTTTGCCAAATCGAAAGGTATGTACTTCATGAGGTTCTGTAAAACTTCAAAAATACAAACTTGTGTCCGATTTCATGCGCCACCACGTAAACGCTTTCGAAGTGCCTTCCCTCATTGACGGTGCAACTGCTGGTTACAGTGCACATTCCCGCCACAGGTGCTAAACCTGAAATGGACGGCAGAACAATTGAAGAATTGACTCTTAAATAATGAGAATAAACTGTCAGAGTGAGAGCGAAGGAAGTGGGTTGGATACCGGCAGCCAGAGAAATGTTCTGCAATTATTTTTTCAAGGTGTGTGGTTCATGGTACTCGTAGTTTCTGATACCCACAGTTTCTGACACAGGGAGTCTTAGTATAAGGGCATCTAGAATAATTTCTGTATGTATGTGACTGTTAAGTGTCAAAAAATGACCAAGATTTCAAAATCCAAAGGCAATCCGCATAAAAACTTTTGTTAATGTAGTACTCAGTTCTTTAAATCCTTTCACCACACTGGTTTGAAAGATATAGTGATATGATGAGTAGTTCTTTTACGATACCTAAATCATAAAAGAAAAGCGAAATCCTTCTACATATATTACATACTTAAGTATAATAAAGAAGAACAACGAAGTTTTCTTCGATTAGATTCTTATCTCGACTTCGACACTAACGAGGTGAAACTATTGCGAACATTACTTAACGATTCGATAAGCAATGATGCCAGCGATGCTGTATTAATCTGACAAGACCATTAAATAGCCATTATAGCATAATCCGAGGAAAGCGTTCAGAGTTATAATGACTTATGTAATGATCTTTTTATTCTGTTGTTCTATCAGGAACAAGAACTGTCATCAAACAAAAGTAGTGAATATCACTTTGATATTTGAGGATAAATAATAAATAAAAGGACTTTTCACACAGCGCCATCTAGCCCCAAACTAAGCAAAGCTTGTACTATGATCACCAGATAGCTGATAGAATACTTATATACTTTTTTTGTAAATACATAATACCTACTACAAAACCCAGATCCGGAAGAAATATTTGCAGATCATACAAACATTTCTCCCGTAGCGGGAATCGAACCCACCACGCCACCGATGTCGAAGGATGTTCGAGACTTAATCACGGCATAATACTGAGGAAATGATTTCGATAAAATTTTGAATAATAATTCGTTAGTTTGAATAAATATTAAACATACGTAATATGCCACTTTTATTTTGGCTTCACGCGGACAGAAATTTTAATAATAGATACGGGATAATTTTTTAAGTGTCTGACTTACCAACAACTTGACTGCTAACTTTCCCATTCTTATTCACAACATACAAGTCCAGTCCTGTTAAAATCAGCGCGTGGTCCCAATGCAAAGGGTCGTTATCCCCTGGAGGGTTTTCCAGCCTTTGCCATGTGCAGAAATTGCTCAGAAACCGATCTATATCATGCGGCCGCTTCAGATTAGCCGGATCTTCGTGCAAGATCTCCAATCTCTTCAAAATGAAGTTCACGGGTCGTCCCAAGGAAGAATCGTGGTATAGCAACTGAACAGCATTGATCATGGCTAGCACAAATCTTACTAGTTCCCTTTCAGTGTCCTTGGGGAAGTTTATTGTCATATGTTTGTACAGATCTCTGTCAACAAAAACAGCGGTCTCGACGAATATTGCTGGAAGGATCCCTCGTTTTTGCCTGGTGCTGCTTATTGGTAGCTTTTTGATAAACGCTTCTATAGTTTTATTCCTACGTGCTATGTTTACTTTAAAATCTTCTATGGTATGTCTAGAGACTTCGATGTTTCGTTTTCTTCTATGTTTTGACCAGAGTTTGGTAGTTACTGGCTCTTCGTGGATATCATGTCTTTCTCTACAAGTTCTGTCTTCTATAGTGTTTGAATTACGCTTTACTATAATGTGAGGTTTCGAGTTTTCTGTATGAAACCTCTCTGGCAGTGGATGGACGTAATATAAACTGTCGTTGGATTTGACTACTCCTCTCTGGAAAAATAAAATGTACTAGTAACAACGGAGTCTTGGGAGACTCCTCCATAGACCTGTTTGTCTACAGAAGGTTTTTGACAGAAAGGACATTTAGTTTAATTTTAAAATTGTCAACACTCATTAATTGAATTTGGTGTAGCGAGCGCCTATAGGCTAAGGAACTCCCCTTTCACCAGGTGGTCAGTACTTACGCCTGTTTATCACTCTAGTGGTATAAAAAAATGGAATACTTCTCTCTAGGATTATATATCTTCAAATTATACTTACAACATCACCACAAGCAAACAAAGCTGCATGCTCGCTTCTAAAGTAACAGCTTTCTACATCGTCACTGTGATCCGCTACTTCAGTCGCATTGGCCTTTCTTCGTAGCAATAGGAACTGGGGGTCCAGGAGACTCCTGGGGGTCTGCTTGACATGTAGATATTTCTTCAGCCCGACTAGATCCTGGTCGTCGTAGAATAGCGAGCGCTTTCGACGTTTATGCTGGTTTAGATGTGCTATCTCAAACTGAGCTTCTGAAATGTCAGTGTTTTTATAAGGTTTTAAAACTTGGATTTTTATCTATGACCTGGCAGAGTTCTATATTGATTTTGATGAGCAAATCCGGCACACTCGGAATCTGGCTCAAAGAATTGGGCTAGATTTCATGAATAAATAAATTAAACACTCAGACGTTTCCGTTTCTTACATGCATATTATGCATAATCCAATATTCAAATTGATTTTATTGATAAAAATATGATAATTTAATCTTAATCGACCATTTAATTGTTTGAATTAGTATTTATACCTGAATAAAAAAAACTTCTCTTATTTTACTTATATTCTTCCGCGGAGACATGTATTTTATTGTTTTATAGGAATGATTGTAATTTTAAGACTGGTGGTACTGGCGCGACTGTGAAAGCCTGGTTTATTATAGGATCAGTGACGGATTAAGACTACTTGATGCCCTAAGCAATCCATGCTTTTTTGGTGACGTGAGAGTGAGACGTGATGCCCTAAGGACGGATTTTTTTGTGCTTCTTCTGGTGCCCCCTCAGACGTGATGCCCTAGGCAATTGCTTAGTTTGATTAATGGTTAATCCATCACTGTATATGATATCTTCATACATTTGAAGTTATAGTTTAGTAGTATCAGTGTCAGGACCATTTTGAAGATCTTACCATGAGGATTGGTTCCGAGTAGAAACAGCTGTTCTGACTCCGTGAGGTGATCCAGTAACTGCCTCGAATGCTCCTGGAACAATTAAAATAAGCTACTATGAGTGCATCATCCACCTAAATGAATTAGATACTCAGGTTATAGTTTTATTTTAGTTATGACATTCAAATTTCCCATTTTACACCTAACTTATATCTTTTTGCATACTATAGAGATGGAAAATTCGCAAACGGAAAAACTTGGGGAGGTTTATGCTGCAAAGCAAAACAATAGACTTCCTGTCATAAATACCTATAATTTTTTTTTTAATCTAGTTTTTACATTTAACTATATTATCACGGCCTATTTATTTACTTTTTGAAACCATTTTTTTTTATTAATTTTGTAGTTTTCTTGTATTTTCCAATTGTTTGGTTCAGGCGCATTATTTGATTTTGATGTATTATTGCGCGGTCTCATTGTCTTTCTTTTATACACCCGTAATCCGCGATCTCTTTCAATTCAATTCGAAATCAGTCTAGACGTGATCGTATGGTGGCCTCTTAAAATCTGTTCGTAGCCAAGCGTGAAAGAAACAAACAAGAAACCGCGCTTGGCTAATGGAAAATGATCCCTTTACAATCATGGTTATGAAACGAGTCAGTAGTATTCAGTAACTTATTACTATAGAGCACCAATCCTTCCGAAAACAGGCGCCGTGCGACCCATTGTCGACCAACGTGTCGAGGCTGCTTCATTACTCAAACACAATAGCGCAGAATAATTATTAGTTAGTGCGTAATATTGGGGCTAATGACTGTGAACTTTCGCTGACATGCACTTCTTGGACGGAGAAACTTAATCACCTAAGAAGTTGATGAGGTGACGATTTATTTTCGTTACATTTTCTGAATCACTAAAGATTAAAAAAAAACGATCATGTGCGAGTCGAATTCGTACACGGACGGTTCCGTACCATCGTACCTACATGTAGATCCTTTTTAACAAACAACATTCTACGTCGATTTTGGTGAGCAAGTTCTGCTATTGTACATTTCAAAGTGATCCGAAACAGATTCTACTGATTAAAATATTCTTAATTTTTTTTTTTTTTTTTTTTTTTAATTAAAGAGTGACTAGTCAGAGGCAAATTTTGTCAGCATCATGGTAGGTACTATTATTAATAGCTTTATCACGATCATTCGGACCAGTATGTTGATTTAAAGTACAAAGGGAGCACTGGGTTGGGTACATGTTATTCGATTTTTATTAGACCATTTTAATAGACAGTTTACTATCTCGAAAATTTGGTTTCCACACTAATAACATTATTCGCAACACCAATAACAACAAGGTATTCAAAGCAACGCCAATCTGTAGCAACATTTACGTAAGTCCACATACCATGAAGTTTCATTGTATTCAGATATCCAAACAACTAATTAAACACTTTCGCGCTCAAAAGTACTGGAACGGTTTTGTAATTTGGTAATTGAATAAAGAAAGCGAAAGAAATTGTGTCAAGTAATGTAAGAATCGTTGTTTGGTGATTTTGTGAAATCACTTGGCTTCGTTCCCTTGTTAATTATTATTAGGTAAATTAAAATGAAACCAAGTAGATTTGTTTTCATCAATCTTCCTGCTACGATTTTCTTAAATTAATTCCATGAGGGATTGTACTAGATAAGAAATATATATATAGGTACCATAGAGAAATATTATAAACGAAGTGGATTTGCTGTTCTAAGATTATACCAGTGTGCTTATTGTAACTGACTTTCATAACCATTTACGTAGGATGAATTTTATTTCACTCTTTATAACCGGGTTTTAAGTTAAAAATTTAACCTTCTGAAATTTGGGTGATGTGGTCGCAAAGCGACAAAATCCTTAAATAAAAAAAAAACCTTCTGAAAATATAAACTTTATGACTTTTCTAACTAGTTACCAGTACATAAGAGAAATCACATTGGTTTGTTTTAGGACTGTTTTCTGTTAATCTAAATTGAAAATACACACTGCACTAGTTGTTTTTCCATAAACGGGACCATTCAAATATTCATAGATGTTCGTCAACACAATGGAAATAGATAAAGTATTTCGTAGTTGTAAACTAATGTCTAACCTTGCATCACGAATACTTGAAAGTATCATTGTTATGCATAAAATTGTGTATGAATTATGAATATTCATTTGAGCTTTTGGTTATCTTAATCTTACAAAAATACTTCCTCAACAAAGTTTTATGACTACCCCTTAAAAAACCTAGCGTCTTATTTTTTTACTTTAATGACAACAATACTTTGCTTGAACTTCAGTTATAACTTCACTAATCGAATTTTGTATAGAAAAGTAAACTGGTTGTGTGAATTTGCCAACAACTGAAGTTAGCAGGTTGTTCGGTTATTTTCAAATAGCGATAAGGACCATCTCATTATAATATACCTCAGTTTAAGGCCTCAGTCTAAAAGGATTTTTATGAGTCCATTTTTTTACAAACTAGTGAAATAAATTTAACTAGGTGGGTCTTGCTCACAGCTCATAAAAGTGGAAGTCGATCTAGAACTCATAGGTCACGGTTAGGTATTGTTCAAGTGAAAGAAACAGTCAAATTGACATTTTGACTCTTCGCCTTGATACCACCCGAGGTGATTGATAGTATTCATGATTTTATACGGTCCAATGTCAAACGGATGGTGACAACACAAAATAAAACCTTCGCTATATGGTCTCTGTTCCATAAACGTCGCCGTCCTGGCAAAAAACCGGTCTCATTTTTTTTAGTATTTGTTGTTAAAGTGGCAATATAGAAATACAAACTTTGAAAATTTCAACTCTCCTCCTATTATTCATGAGATGAGATACAACCCGTTGACAGACGGACGGACAGACGGACAGACAGCGGTGGCTTAGGTACAGAACCCTTAAAAGTTCTAATAAAAAAAAAATTGTACTTTTTTTTGCGGAAAAGTAAAATATACCTGTGTTTCACAGTGCAACTTTCCCTTAATGATTGGTTACTAGAACCCGTATTGCTATGCTCTAGCGATATTTCTTTCTATAATTAAAGGGTTCGATAGATCTTACAAGCAATGCTAATTATTGGGGAAGAAGTACGAAGCAAGTTGGTATTTAAGTAAATAATTCCAACTTGCTTAAGAATATTCTGTTCGAAATATGAGACTGTTTAGGGTTTCCGCCGTCATTGTCCCGGAGAAAAAAGCAAAGCTAGGTCAGTGAGAGTCCTTTTATTGAGCGGTGTAGTGTGCGGGCACTCTTAGTATTCTTTGTTTTAAATATGAGACTTTTGAGGGTTTTTATTGTCACCGTCCCGGACAAAGTAAAGCCAGGTCAGTGGCGGTCCGATCAAGGAACGCAGTGGAACGTAGTTGGCGGGCACTCTTAGTACTTTTTGGCGAGGCGATCTCTCCCACAGCGTTACTTGTCTAATAAGCTATTTATTAATTTTAATAACCCCCCGACCAGATACAAAACACCACAAGTCAATCGGACCTGTGAAAGTTGGAAAGATCCCTTTGTCAAGTAGGAAATGAGCTGCTGATCATCAAACTCCTCAAGATCTTCATAAACTATAGTCAAAGTCGAAATTTATTTTATTCCTTAAAATCACGGTGATCATTATAGACACGTCTTAGATGTACGTTGAATGAACCTTGATAGCCATCTCGATTACATTAGCTTTCAAACAGAAAAAACCGCATCAAAATCGGTCCATTCGTTTGGAAGCTACGATGCCACAGACAGATCAGATAAGATACACAGTTACACTACACACTACAAACCGACACGTCCTACGTAGACCAGTGTATGTGCCTGATACACCAAAGGGTTTTTATTGCATTTTTGAGCTCTACGTACCCAGATCTACAATACGAATTTTTTTTATTTTTTTTTTCCTATCACAACACACTTTTTTTTCAAACGTATAAGTATTTATCTGCACTGACGGTTCAAAACGCACCGAAAACGAGAGGGTTTAGAAGAAAAAAAATCACATTAATATAAACTGCTATCAAAACAAAAGGCTTTTGCCAATTTTCAAAGCTATAGATCTGCGCAAGACTGAGTAGTTAACAACGAAATAAAGAAATTAAAATCTTAAAACCGCTCTCCTGTAAAATTTGCTATTTGCAGATACTTAGTTTAACGTAGGACGTGTCGAAACGTTATATAACACCCCTCTTTTTCATCGGGGGTGAAAAATAGTGCAGTAAACTATCCTACGTCTTTGTTTGAAGTAGGTAATCGTTATTAAGTACTAGCTGAGGCGAGACGAAACATAACCACATCTTGATGCGATACAAACGAAACAAAGGACGTACAGGCACAAACACAATTTGCTTGAAGGATTTGACGAAAATTTCCGGGTGCTTATTCAAATTGCTTGATGGTAGAGATAAAGATAATCGCTGGATTTAGGTATTATGGATGTCTTGAGATTCTTTTTATGCACATGTTGTTTGTAAGATTCTTCTCAAGAAACTTCTCTGCTGGACTGGGAGTAAAGAAAAAAACATAGAGTGCGTCCAGCTGCTTCTCTCCCCGAGCATGTCGTAAAAGTCGACTAAGGGATAGTATCCTCCAACATGATGAGATACAAAAAGCAAGTATTCCCAAGGAGGGTTGACGTCAGGCAGGCGGCCGGTCATAAAACACCTTAGCCAAATCTCTTACAGCATCATCCAAGGATTATGCTATGCCGACCCCACATAGAGTGGGATAAGGGCAGGAAGATGATGATGTTGTTTGCAAAATTGTTGTAGTGATGCTCTATTTTGATAAATCTAACTAAAAATAGGTGGCAGCACGTTCCTTGTTAAAATCAAGCAAAAAATGCAATACGTCTCTTCTATGAATACCCCTTATTTTTTATTATTTTTATACAAATCAGTAAAAAGATAGATTGCACCAAAATACCACAAAATTGAAAATTGTGCAAAAAGTCACTCAACCCATCAAATTACTGACCGCGCCTAATGTTGCTTAACTTCAATGATCGATTAGAACGTTACATTTTTTTTCCTCTATGGGACCCCCCTATTATTTTATTTTATTTTTTGTTGTTATAGTGGCAATACAAATACATACTCGGTGAAAATTTCAACTCTCTACCTGGTACCTATTATTATGAGATACAGCTCGCTGACAGACGGACGGACGGACAGCGGAGGCTTAGTAATAGGGTCCCGTTGGATAATAAGCTATTATTATTATTAAAAGCCTGTAATGTCCCACTGCTGGGCTAAGGACGCTCTTATGAAAAAAAAACCAACCATACTAAAAATATTTTCATTGCACAACAACTGATTTATTTCCATTGTTTGTTTTTGTAACCTTTATAAGGTCTCATTTCAATATTTTTTCTGACATAAATAACAAGCAGTTATGTGCACATTTATAAAGGTGAATTACCTACATTAGGGCGTGATCAGGACATACTATACTTGCTACCGAAAGAAGTAAAATATATATATGAAATCTTGTCCTTTGAACGTCCTTCAAATTGTGGCCGAGAGGTAAAATGAATGAAGGCAGCCTATGTCCTTTCCCGCTGGAGGAGGCTTTTAACGCTGATAGCAGTCTATGCACATATTTTTTGTTACCTACATTATTAGTTATGATAAAATTGTGTATAGAAAATAAAAGCTATTATTATTATGTTATATCCCCGCGATGCCAAACTTCATCAAAATCGGTTCAACAGTTTAGGCGTGAAAAGGTAACAGACACCACTTTCGCATTTATAATGTTAGTATGGATTTATTTATTTAATACATATTTGTTTGGCACATAAGCTACATCAAAACACTATATTGCTAACAATTTGTGTAAATATTTAACTAAAAAGAGACACCTATATTAAGTTGACCTAGTGTTCAATTGCTTAGCTGTCAGTTTAAATATTATGCTATTATGCTAAGTATAATTTTATTACGTACTTATTATACCTTCATATCTGAATGACACCATTGGATTTCTGTAGAATTCTGCGGTTCTTACCGGTAAAAGCACTGGTGGTCTAGTGGTAGCGGTTCCACAATCCGATACTAAGACCGTTGGTTCAAATCCAGTCGTGCACCTAGTCACTAGTTCTTTCGAACCAGTGTGGTGGAATAATTTAAAATGTGTCTCAAAGGCTCCTTTCATGGACTTGAAACACAGGTTTTCGAAGTTTTTAGATTCTACGACATGCCAGTTTCCTTGCGATGTTTTCCTTCACCGTTTCAGAGTGCTTAGAACAACCCATTGGTGGACAACTGGGTTTAAACCTATGACCTTAGGATCAGAAGGCGGTTTCATACAAAGCACGAAGTTTGCCAAAGCGCACAATACTTATGGTACTACTGTAAAAGTTTTATATATTTAGTTCTCTGAATAACACCATTGAATTTCTGTAGAATCTACGGTAGAGGGTCAAAGCAATAAATTCCAATTATCATAAATGAATTACGCAAACATTAGACGTTATCTGTGCATAATGCGAATTCGCTTTATCTTTGTAATAGCGACACAGCACGCGAGCACGTCAATTTACAATGTGAGATTGTACCTAATAGATTTTATGTCCTATTGTACCTAGGAACTTCATAACCCTATACAGACAATGCCTTGCATATTGGAATAAGTAAATAAGGCTTCCACTCCATCTAAAAATCGTGTCGTCCCGTTTGTGTAGGCTAAAAGTTGCCTCCTGTCGCTGCATAAATCATCTAATAGGTCTATAAATACTTTTATAGGATTAAAGTAATTTATTATACAGATATTAAAATTTTATAGATGATAATAGAATAGATACTTCTCTGCTGGACTGGGAGTAAAGAAAAAGCATAGAATGCGCCCAGCTGCTTCTCTCCCCGAGCATGTCGTAAAAGTCGACTAAGGAATAGTATCCTCCAACATGATGGACCTGTATGGGCGATGGGCTGATCACCTGTCACCATGGTTTACCATATCTATCTTGGGAGTCTTGGATCAGAAGTGGCTGCAAGTTTTCTTATGATTACTTGTGGTTCTGCCCACTCCGTTAGGGATACGGGCGTGATAATATGTATGTATGTATGTATGTATATGATAATAGACCCTAAGATCTATTACCATCTATTAAAGTAAGGTGTACACTGTGTCAACTTGATATAGGTATGTGTTTGATTTTAGTTAAATAGTTACATAATTGAAAAAGGAGGATGTTCTATGTTTGCCTGTATGTATTTTAGTCATGTCACTAATTCTTTCGAACCAGTGTGGTGAAAGGATTTAAATTGTAGTTTTTCGTCTGTGATAGCTTTAAAAGCAGTCTGTTTTGTCGTACACGCCTACACCTAATCAATAAATCTAAAGGGAATTCAAACAATTTTGTCACAGGATTTCCTCAGATAATCTTTGTTCGAATACTTGAAAGTAAGTAGGTACATTGTGTTCAATATGTTCAGAACTAGTCGGTATTTAGGCCAACTAGGTCTTAAGTATTTTAGGTCCCAATTTAATGCGTTTTCGAAACCAATTTTGCTGATTAGCGTTTAGTAGATTGGATTATTATCTTGAAATTTATGCCTTGAAGTAGATTGAGCAATTTGATTGACATACGAAAATTAGCGTTGGAATCTAGACCGATCCAGATTTTTCGAATATTTTTTTTATTCTTTCGATAAATTTCCAGTAAATCTTTGGTTGAATTCGGGCACTAGTACACATTGCGACTCCTTTAACTCTCAGTGTGACCATTAGTGGGAATCTTACTCTAGTGGCTTAGTGGTACTGATCCTGGCTTTATGCCATGAGTTCGAATCTGGTCGTGAACAAATAGATTGTTTGAATCTGTGTACAATGAATAAAGTGGTAAGAATCCTGCATGTCGTACCACCTCAAAAATTTGAAATTGTGTCAAGCGCACAAAATGAGCCTCTTAGACGTACTTTAATCCTTTAAACATAATCAATCTGCAATCTGCACTGGTTATCTAGTGGTAGCGACCCCGCCTTCTGATCCTAAGGTGGTGGGTTCAATCCAGTCGTGCACCAATGGGTTTTTCTGTTCTCAAAAATCATGTGTGCTATATGCCAGTATTCTCAAACGGTAAAGGAAAACATCGTGAGGAAATCGGCATGTCGCAGAACCGTAAAAACTTCGAAAATGTGTTATGTGCACGAAAGGACCCCTTGAAACGCACCTTAAATCCTTTCACCACACTGGTTCGAAAGAACTAGTGATACGACTAAAGGATAGACCACAATCAATGGTAGCAGTAGTACATAGTTCAATCACATAGATAAGCAGTATTTAAACTCCCACATTTTTCATATATTTTCACAGAAAAATTCCGTCAATCATTCCGCCGCTAGCCCCCGAGCTAGCAAGACGTCTCCACTTCGCTCCGCTCCTGGCCCCGCCCAGGACGCCCCGCCGCACGGCCCCCGCGCCGCGCCGCTCCCGCTGCCCGGCCCTGCGCCGCGCTGCGTTCAGTGCAGCCCGGCTTGCGAGCCGAGCCGCACGCACTTGTCGGAGCGCGCTTGTCCTTTTCAGGGCACGCCCGCGCCGACAAGCAACCCGTCCTTCTCAGGACGACTCCAGGTCGCTCTTTTTAGAGCGATCGTGTTTCGTGGCAAAATCCACGCTTAGTGGTCTACCAGGGGATACTTAACAGTGCCAACGAACCTGGTAGGGCGTGGACCCGGAGCGCCTCGCTTTCCTCCTTCCGAGGAACGCGAGAATCCGGCTGGGTCTGGCACCACCGGCCTTGGGGGAACTCCTAGTCGACGCCAGATATCGGGTAGGACACACCCCACTTGCCCCGCAAGAGAGGCATCTGGGACACACCATTTAGGTAGGACACTTAGGCACTCACCCCCTTCCCGTCTATACCCGACGGGAAGGATCACTCACCTCCCAAGGACATCCCCCTTGGGAGACTAGGGTTCATCATGACCCCCCCCGCCCCGAAAGTCTCCCTGCAGAGACTCGACAACTGGAGCAAACCTCGGATTGCTCTTCTGATCGAGACTCTGTTGGGGATGCTCTTAAAACATCACCCGCTCGCGGAGCTGGATCGCCTGATCGCAGGCGACGGGCCGGAAGCCCCTGGGCCGGATGCCCAGCCTCAGGCCACTAGGGCCACAAACATCGCCTCCCTGGCCCTTCCGGCCCCCATGCCTGCCCCTGCGGGCAAGGCAATCCCGGCCCTTCAGGCCAAAACCAAGGCCCGAGCACTAAACTCGGCCACCAAGGCCGTCGCGGTCCCCGAGGTCGAGGCTCCTCAAGCCTCAACCTCGAAGGCAGCCAAAGTGCTGCCTCCCTCCCCGGCCCCTCCGGCCTCTCCCCCGGCCCCTCTGGCTATCTCCCCCCCTCAGGAGCCCCCTGTCCCCCAGGTCCTCCCCCCCCCATCCGAGGCAGCTTCAGCGTCCGTCATGGACACTGACCTACCCCCTCCCGATTCGGACTCCTCCTCCTCAGACTCTGACTCCGCGGACTCGGGATTCACCCTCGTCCAAGGGAAGAGAAAGAGAAGGAGCTCTCCGAAAACACGCCCTCCCGCCAAACTCACCGCTCCGAGCGTCAGCCCCCGGTCGGCCTCCCCGGCTCAGTCCCCTCGGGCTCCTTCTTCGCCCTCAGCGAAGAAGGAAAAGACCCCCCCTCCCATCTACCTTCGTCAGAAGGAGAAGTGGGACAAGGTGTCCATCGCCTGCCGATCGCGGAACATTACGTTCACCCACGCGAAAAGTACAAAGGACGGCATTAAGGTCCAAGTACAGACAGCTGCCAACCACAGGCAGCTAACATCCCTCCTCAGAAGCGAGGGCATAGGTTATCATACCTATGCCCTCGAAGACGAGCGCCGCCTCCGTGTGGTGATTCGCGGCCTTCCCGCGGAGCACAGCACGGAGGCCATAAAGGCTGACCTCGTCAGCCAAAACCTCCCAGTCCACGAAGTACACAGGATGTACAGTGGCCGAACCAAAACGGCCTTTGACCTCGTCTTGGTCGTTTTGGATCTTTCGCCCGAAGGCAAAGCCGTCTTCAAATTGAAGGCGGTGAACGGCCTTTCGGGCCTGTCGGTTGAAATCCCCTACCGCAACAGCAGCCCCGCTCAGTGCCATAGGTGCCAACTCTATGGCCACTCAGCGCGAAACTGTTTCGCCCGCCCCCGATGCGTCAAGTGCCTGGGAGACCATGGCACCGCTGACTGCACCCGCACTCCGAACTTTCCGGAGCCGCCTAGCTGCGTGCTCTGTCGTGCCGTGGGCCACACCGCGAACTATCGCGGCTGCCCCATGGCACCCAGGGCCAGCAGAAAGGTGGCTCGGAGGGCCCCGGAACGGGTGCCCCCACCCTCCCCGCGATACACCAAGGACACTCCTAAAGTGTCCATGGCTCCCCCTAGGGCTCCCCTTCCCAATGCCTGGGAAAGACCCCTGCCCGGCACCAGCCTAGGCCGCCAGGCCCAGGCCTCCCCCCGCACTGCCCCCCCGAAGGTCTCTTCCAGACCCGTCGCGGCTAACCCGCCACCACCCCCACCGGCAGCTGACCTTCAGTCCGTGATGTCCTCCCTCTTCATGGAGTTCATCGCTGCCAACCAGGAGAAAATTCTCTCCATTATGACTTCAAATCTCTCCCCCCCCCACCCCAACGGTACATCATGATTGTACAAAAAGAGAGACTGAAACCCCGCTCCGTCTCATTAGCGTTTTTCAACGCTGATGGTCTCCTCAAGCAGCGCTTTCTCGTTGCTGACTTTCTGTCCCGACACAGTGTCGATGTAATGCTAGTGCAGGAGTCCTTCTTGAAGCCGGCCGATCGCAATCCCAGGATTGCGAATTACCAACTGGTCCGCAATGATAGAATCGGTGCCCCTAAAGGAGGCACACTGATCTATCACAAGAGGTCCCTGCACTGCATTCCCATCGACACCCCCCCCCTGACTAACTTAGAAGCCTCCGTCTGTAGACTAGCCATGACCGGTCACCCCTCGATCACTATAGCCTCTTGCTATCTCAGCCCAAAAAAGCCCCTACTCAGGAGTGACGTCGACGCACTCCTCAACCTGGGAAGCTCCGTCATTCTGGCGGGTGACTTCAACTGCAAGAACACCCTGTGGAATTGCCTCACCACCTCCCAAAACGGCAGGATACTTGAAAGCCTAGCCGACTCCCTTAGCTTCGATGTCATCCCCCCTATGACCCCGACCCATTACCCTTACATAACAGGACACAGACCTGACATACTCGACATGGCGTTGCTAAAGAGTGTCACCCTACGGTTGAACTCTATAGAAACGCTGCACGAACTGGACTCCGACTACCGCCCGGTGCTCATGCGCCTGGGCTCCCCCCCTGACACGTCCCCCCTCACCAAGACAGTGGTGCAGTGGCATAAACTCGGGAAAGCTCTCGGGAATATCCACTCACCCGATCTTGAGAGGATCCCTGACGACATTAGGTCCCCTGACGACGTCACTATTGCGGTCGACTCCCTGACCAGCCATGTCACCGCCGCTATCAGCGGTTCATCGAAGCAGGTTCCGGCGGTGGCTGACCACCTCCGGGCCCTGCCCGATGATGTGAGACGGTTGATCACGGAGAAGCACGCAGCGACGAGGAGATACAGCTCCTGGCCCACCGACCTTAACAGACGTAGGCTGCGCGCTCTTGAACGGCTGGTCAAGAGCCGCATTCGCGACCATAGGAACAACGACTGGGATAGCAAGCTTTCCGGGATCAAGCCAAGTCACCTAGCGTACTGGGAACTTGCTCGATCCATGAAGGCCGACACTATCTCAGTCATGCCCCCACTGACTCGACCCGACCAGTCCCTCGCATTCGACGATGACGAAAAGGCTGAATGCTTAGCTGAAAGCCTCGAGTCTCAATGCTCCCCCAGTCTCGCCCCTGTCGACCCTGCTCACCTCGATACGGTGAACAGTGAAGTCGAACGGTTAGTCTCTCTTCCCCCGATCGCCCCTCCTCTCTCCCTCGTTAGAGCCTCTGAAGTTAAGGCGATTATCAAGGATCTCCACCCTCGGAAGGCCCCTGGCGTTGATGGCATCAGCAACAGGGTCCTGAAGAGCTTCCCCGTAGCCCTTATATACCTCCTGGTCAGCATCTTCAATGCGGCCATGGAGAATTGCACATTCCCCGACGCCTGGAAGGAAGCCACCGTCATCGGCATCCCCAAACCAGGAAAAAAGGCTACGGAGCCTTCTAGCTACCGCCCCATCAGTCTTCTCAGCTCCCTGGGTAAGATATACGAGCGACTCCTTCTGAGACGACTCTGGTCTTTTGTTGACGAGCTCAAGCTCCTCCCCGACGAACAGTTTGGCTTCCGAGCTAGACACTCCTGTCCCCAGCAAGTGCTCCGCATCACGGAGCACGTGCTCTCCAAGTTCCACCATACCTACCCTGCAGGTACCGGTGCTATCTTCCTCGATGTAGCGAAAGCCTTCGATAAGGTCTGGCACAACGGCTTGATCTACAAGCTGTCCACTCTCGGAGTGCCGGATAGACTCGTGCTCATCATACGAGAATACCTGCTAAATCGAAGCTTTCGCTACCGCGTGGAGGGTACCCTCTCCAACCCTCGCCCCATCCGAGCCGGAGTCCCTCAGGGCTCTGTTCTCGCCCCTCTCCTATTCACGCTGTACACCAGCGACATCCCCCGTACCCACCAAGTGGAGGTCGCCCTGTTCGCAGACGACACGGCCCTATACACATCCGATCCGAACTCGAACCGGGTGTGTATAAGGCTGCAGAAAGCCCTCAATGCACTAGGTGCATGGTTCAGCAAGTGGCGCATCGAGGTGAACCCAACCAAGAGTACAGCAGTGTACTTTTGGAAGGGGCACCAATCCCTCCGCAGGCCCCTCAGGTCGATCACCCTCTACGACAAGCCCATTCCCTGGGCAAAGTCAGCCCGATACCTAGGTGTTTTCCTTGATAGTCGTCTTTCTTTTGGCAAACACATCGCCACTGTCCGAAACCGTGCCAAGTTCATCCTTGGCCGTCTACATCCCCTCTTATGCGAGAAGAGTAAAATGTCTCTTAGAAATAAGATGACACTTTACAAAACTTGCATAAGACCAGTCATGACGTACGCCTCCGTGGCGTTCGCCCACTCCTCTCACGTCCCAAAACTCCAGAAGGTGCAAAATAAATTTACGCGCGTCGCCACAGGCGCGCCTAGATTTATGCGCAACATCGACCTTCATGGCGACCTCGGTTTAGAGTCCCTAGCCGCACACATAAAACTCGCCTCCAGGCGCTTTTATGATGCGGCCCCCCATCACCCGAACCCTCTCGTCTCCACGATCCCCGACTATCCCACCGTCAAACCACCTGACGCCCCTAGGTCCCTCCGTAGGCCAAGACACGTTCTTGGAGACCCCGATGACGAGATCACCTCCGCTAACGCGGAGGGGAGCCCGCCATCACGCCGACGTAGGTTCAACTAGACACCATCACACCACACCGACTCCGCCGGCGGAGTCGACGTTTCTCTTCTCGCTCGCCCCCTCCGGGCGCAGCCGTTAGATTCTGCATTCAGGCAACAGCCCAAGCCGAGGTTCGTACCTAAGTGGTGCCCTTGCGCTAGTTGCCACAAAAACCTTTTTTCTCGGTGTCGCGCCCTCTGCGCTCACCAAAGCCCGGTAACGCTGCCAGCGGTCATCTGAGACCCACAGCATTATATTCCGTCCGAAAAAAAAAAAAAAAAAAAAAATATATATATTTTCACATACTTTTAATTCATTGGACACACGCCCTGTCACGTCCAACAAGAAACAGTGTTCTTGCTAATCTATTAATTAACTTCACACCAATTAAACACTTAACAGGGACACAATTATGTCACATACATTGCACTAGTTTTGCACAATATGGCATCTGCAGAAACACGCGATTGACAACCTTATGTAGAACAGAATAAGCGCTATGTGAATTTGAAAAGTGATTTGCACAATACGACATTTTCAGAAACTTTACACGCGATTGTCAACCTTATGATGAATGGAATAAGCGCTATAAGTTGGTAAGTAACTATTGGATTTCTTACTGTTGTAGTGGAAATAGTATGGGAAAAGTAACAATAGGTAGTTTCCAAGTTTTGAAGAAACGTATTTATTATAACAAGTTGCCATAGTTTATATTCCTTTTCAGGGTTCCATACCTGAAGGGTGCAAACGGGACCCTATCACTAAGCTGTCCATCCGTCCGTCAGCGGGCGGTATCACATGAACCGTAATAGATAGAGAGTTGAAACTTTCATAAACAACAAATTCAAACTAAAATAAAGGGGGATATACTAGAAATTTAATGTACGATGGTACGGAACCCTTTGTTTACGAATTCGACTCGCACCGCACTTGACCGGTTTTTTCTTTGTGCTGAAAAAACAAAAGGTCAGATTTGAAACCGGTTAGTAAGAGGAGAAGAAAAAATTAGATGAAAAATTCCCAAAAATGTATCCACTTATGTATAGAAGTTGTCAAAGGTCTAGGCAAAGTTGATATCGCTACTTCTTAGGACATTGTTATTTCATAGTTAATTGTATAATGAGGAACGTCACGCATTGATTCACGAGTGATTCCCACTTTGATTCGTAACGTTGCCAACACTTTCATTCATTAGCCTACATTTCAACAGCGAACATACAATGCTCTGCAATATCTCTGAGTTTACATTTTGTACGAGGAAAGTTGTATTGATTGAACACAATCCTTCTGTTCTGCCCCCTTACTTATTCACCAAACAAAACGTAACGTGGGCAAACGCTGGCCCGTTTAAGGAATCACCGCGTTATTTTATTCTATTATGTCAATGTAAATTTTGTAACGAAGATCAAGTAAGGAAGATAGTAGTAATGAGCTTGAGAAAAAGGGAGAAAATGACATAAAAAAAAGTAAAACGAATTAAAAAAACGGTAGAAAAAATTACGGTCTTCGTTCGCATTTCCCAAGAAAAGATTTCAACGCGCGTTTCTCAAACTGGTGCGCACTAAAGAATCTTTAAACAGTTAATTTTTTCACCACACTGGGTGGCCTAAAAACTCCGGCACAAGATTTGGCAACTAGCTCATACGAACTTACTTACTTAGTTATTTTTGGCTCTATTCTTTCACATCAGATACATATTTATCATAATTTACTGTTCTACAATAATTTCGTTATGTAACACCATATCTAAAATCTGATAGCGAACAGGACATGTTTTTTTCCACGTGGTTGTCGGAAACATCAGCGTTGGGCAACTAAAAACGACCGTGAGTGAACGAAGGTTATAAAAATGTAACAATGATTGATGTAACTGTTCAAATGTGGAGTTTTTTTTATAATTGTATGCCTTTGGCATTGCTTTCTTGGATATTAGTATCAGAGTTTAATTTTCTAAACAGACGCGGCCCGAAGAGGGGGAGGGGTCACAAGAGACATGACCCCCTCCAAAATCGTACACGTCATATTGAAAAATCACCTAAAAATTTACAAAATATAAAAAAGCTATTTTCTGCCCCTAGCCGCAATGCCAATGAAAATAGAAGGCTTCCATTTGTTTTATGTGTGCAATAAAATTGTGTATTGTGCAACAAAATCTGATTTACTCGACATATTTCATTATTAGTGACCCCCTCCAAAATTTCAGGCTGCCATCGCGCCTAATTCTAAAAACAAGGGTGTGTTTTTAGGATATCAAACTATGTACCTACGTACATATTTGCTCATTATCACGCCCGTATCCCTAACGGGATGAGCAGAGGGGGCAAAAAGTGTTCCCTTTTTGGAATATATCAAGTTTTCCGCATGCCCATCTGCCATGTATATTTTCGCTTCGAAAAAGTCCCCGATCCAGTTGCCATTCTTCTCCACCAACCACGGGTGTCGCTAGTTTAGCGACACGGCGTCTTGCGTGTATCGCGGGGCTGAACACAAGTCTTTTTACTCTGCCTGGCAGTTCCTCCCAGAAGCCCCAAATTATTAATAGAGGGAAAATGTAATAATAAACGTACCTACTTTTAAAATTTGTAATGCATGTAGGTGTCATCCGCAAAGTCCGCGATTTCCCTCATAAATAATAAACACTTGAAATTTACATAATAGGTACGTGTAGGTACTTTTTATTCGGGTGCAACTCGAGCGAAGCCGCATGCGTCAGTTAGTAAATTGTACAACTCTTACGTTACTTGACTGATAAAGCAACGCACAGAGCCTGAACCATAAAACCTAGAATTATGAAACTTGGGAGATTACATTCTTCTTATGGTGTGGCTGTATTACGAAAGGAATTCCCGAAATTTAACTCCTGTAAGATGCTGCCAGATGAAATTTGTCCGATTAAAACTCAACATGGACAAAGTCGTTCATTGATCGGGATTATCGCAGTATTGTGTGGGAAACTTTAAAGCGAAGGAAATATACTTTTTTTGTTTTATTTTAATTATTTACTTACCTCTGTCCGTTTATTCTGTTTTAGTCATATTCTTGTGTGTTTGCCAAATAAAGTATATTCTATTATATTTTATTTATACGGAAAATCCCCCGTTCCTTCGTAACTTGGTGTGAAGTTAAAAGTGACAAGTCTTCATTCCTGTTTGTGAAAGCAGCCTTCCAGAAAGTGGTTTAAAACCTCTCAGAGATATTACACAGTTCTAACTGATGTTAATCTCAGACATAACCTATCATAATAAGTACTTTCTACGCATAATTGTGGGTCTTGAACTTGACTACTGCAGTGCTGTGTATAGAATAAATAAATAACACCCAACAGTCACATACATAGTCCTGACCCCACACTAGGATTCCCTGTGTCGTGGGTATCAGAAACTACGCGTACCATGGTACCATAACACCCAGACCCGGAAGAAATATTTACAGATCATGCAAACATTTCTTCCGCAGCGGGAATCGAACCCGCGCCTCTTGCGTCTCCGCCGAGCAATCGCCCGCCACGCCACCGAGGCCGTAAAGAAGTTATCATTTTATTTTAAAATATAATAAAAAAAAAATATGTTTATATTACTGGGTCAAATAGCATCAATTATAAGATCTAGTTTAATTACGTTCACTAACTTTGAAAGACAGCTAACAAAATATTTTGACCTCAAAACGAGGTCTCATTGTAACCTCATTGGTCTCGTTTATCATAATTAGCTAATTAAAAACATAATGCAACTCTATTTAATACTAGTGATATTACACGACCTGAGACACAAGAGGTGTGGGTTTGATTCCCGCTACGGGAGAAATGTTTGCACGCCATAACGGCTGAACGGATTTTAATGAAACTTGGAATATACATAGTATGTCTGCTGGAATAACATATAGGCTACTTTTTGTCAGGATACCACGCGAGCGAAGCCGCGGGCGAAAGCTAGTAATATTATATTTGTTATTGCAACTAGCTAGACACACATTGCATGCTGGAAGTAAAATATTAATTTGAAGATAGCACCGATTATAACGGTTTGTTGAGTACAGAAGCTAGTCTTGCTTAATGCTAATATTTAATTGAAATGGACGCGCTGGCCTACATTTTAGTAAATAATCATAAAACTATCAATTGAAGGGAATTTTTGAATCCTGTATAGAGGTATATAGCAGGAACACTTTTGTATGTATGCATGTTATTCTTGTAGAAAGCAAAATACTTTCTCGTCTCTTTTTTTTCTGAACTCGTTCACAGCGCAATTTGCATTTCATGAGACTCAGTCCCCTTAAATAGGTATTTAATACATACATACACATTATCACGCCCGTATCTCTAATGATGTGGGCAGAGCCACAAGTAATCATAAGAAAACTTGCAGCCACTCCTGATTTAAAGTCCCGATATGGGTATTGTGATCCATGGTGACAGATGATCAGCCCATCGCCCATAAAGATGGTCCATCATGATGGAGGATACTATCCCTCAGTCTTTTATGACATCCTATGGCAGCAGAGAAGTTAGCTGAAAGGACTGAGCGAGCAGAAAAAGTTGAAACGAACTCGCTCAGTTCTATGTGGAATCCTTACGGAGTCCGTTCTACTCTAATGATAATACAAATAGCGTTTCTAGGAAATGTAAACCTAATTCATTAAAAAGGATTCCGGCCTTCTTAACCATTACCCTTTCGCAAGAAACCCGGCTTTAGATCCAGTACAACTATTGAAATTTTACAACAACAACAGTCAATTAAAACTAGTCATAGTGTCCCGACATTTGCATGTCTCCATTTGACACAGTCTTTTCACAACCACAAACAATGCTCATACCATACATACTCACGCCCCTGTCAAATAACAATAAATAAATGATATACTAGTTCCTAAAATGTCGTAATTATAATGTTTCGTGACCAAACCCCATTTCATTCAAGGTGAGGCATTGTCTTAAGATTTATGCACGATAATGATAAATTGACAGACAGTCTTTTGAGAACAAGATCAGCTATATTTACTATGGTTCTCACTCATTGGATGAATACCCAACGTGGGGTTTGCAGCAATGGGATGGGCAGAGGTACAAGTAATTATAAGAAAACTTGCAGCTTAAGTCCCAAGATGGGTACGGTGAACCATGGTGACAAGTGATCAACCCATTGCTCATGATAGATGGTCAATCAAGTTGGAGTGGATCTATTTAAAAAAAAAAACAGGTCAAGTGCGAGTCGAATTGGCACTTGACCGGTTGACAGACGGACGGATGGACAGCGGTAGCTTAGTAATAGGGTCCCGTTGGCACCCTTCGGTTACGAAGCAATAGAAATATTAGTTATTTTACTTTTTATTAGCCTTATTTTTCATGTAACTTTCACGAGCATAATAATTAGTGTAAGTTATGTACACCGTAATTGTCATATATATCGGAAATGTACCTTCCATGATTGTGTTTTTATGATGATTTATGTTGTAATGTATTATGATGTGTGTGTACTTAAATAAATAAATAAAATAAATATTAGAAAAACTGTGTTCATATTGTTTCGATTTGACAAGTCGCTGAAGCATAGATTAGGTCTAGCCTGACCCTAACTGTCCATCCGATCTGTCGTTGGAAGTCAACGTCTTGTAGTTTTTGTATTAAACCCGCTGACCGGATCGGAAGCCATTATTAAGTTGTTACTGTAACTAGTAAATTGTAAAGTTGAGCTTGCGTAATAAACGTTTTTTATGCATTTATGATTTTACGATAAAAACGTTGCAATGGTTTCAATTTTAAAATATTTCAACGCGAACTAGAGAGGCGTGGAAAGAAGGAAAGAGTGCATTTGCCTTGCAGTGAGACGTAACGAGTTCATAAAGACTTAATGATAAGTGACCTATGTTGGTAATTTGACCTCACAACACAGAAAACATTATTTTCAGAAATCAAATATCAGTGAGCAACTTTACTTAGATCAAGATGGGAACCAAGCGATGCGCGATCCAAGAGCTGGTTCTTATTTAGCTCAACGGATCAGTATTGAAATTCCACGTGGCAATGTGGCCAGAGTTTTGGGCACGCTTCCACCGTCTGATGAGCTGGATCAGGTGAGCTATCTATAGACCGTTTACAACGGCCTTTAGATAGCCCGACTGTTTCTTTTGTATATTTTAAATTATATTTAAAATAAATAATATTAACAGAAAGAAACTTACAACAAAATACAAATATAATTTACAAAATACAAAAGAAACAGTCGGGCTATCTAAAGGCCGTTGCAAATGGTATGTATATTTGTATTAGTTATAAGTTTCTTTCTGCTAATAAATATTGATTAATTAAAAGAAAAATGTATTATTTGTCGCGCTATTTAAACTAAAATGTCGAACGAAGCAGTGGCTGAAGATCCTAACGTATTCAAGAGCATAGTTTCCCTTCTAGCTAAAAAATTATATGCTACAAACATGGTCTCCCAAATGTGATACATTACATGGAGCTAACGGCTCGGGAATGTATTGTCACGTTCTGCTCTTCCGCTCACGACTGCACGAGATGCGAGATCGCGATGCGATGATAGTAATATATCTAACGAACATAAGATAGACACCCATTTTACTAACATTATTGAATCTTATCCAGGTCCTGGATAAGACTACTAACGGATCATGGAGAGTGGCAGATACAAAGGGTGAATACTATACCCAGCCTAGGTAAATGATGATGATGATATACATACGTAAACGCCGTTTCATATAGGGGTAGGCAGAGAATATGGATCTCCATTTGCTACGATCCTGACATACTTCTTTCACTTCATTATTATACATGTACGTCGGTTTAGTATTTTACGTCCCATACTTAACGGGTAATGCAACGCGGGTATGCAAGTAAAACCGCGCGCAACATCTGGCAATATATTTGTTTGAGATCTGTTAATTAAGACCTTTCTCCCGATACCCAACAAGAAATTATTATTTAAAAAAAATCATGAATTTACGTCCTCTCGGTAGGACGCTATATTTAATTTAATGTGACGTCTTATAGCTTATAACCAGCGGACATTCGAGACGCTTTCAACGATACCTTTTTTATCAAATTATTATAAGTAGTTTAGAAGTTATGAGGGAACAGAAGGACATACATACAGATGTACATTGTACAGCGGGGAACGAAAAGGTTCGTCAGTTTTTAAATTGATTCGTTTGATGTGTTGCAAGACATGTTACGTTTTCAATCTAAGGCATAGAACAAACTGTTGTATAGAAAATTATGTTCAACTGCTCGACAACAAAGCTAAAATTAACGCGCATCAAAGTCGTTTGACAATTTATCGTGTCATACAGGTTAGTATGTTTTACTGAATTAAAACCATAATTGATTCTTACACTAGTGAAAGCGCAAAAAGGTGACGAACATTTTCATTCCGTGACTGTACATACCGGTCAAAATCAAAACCCTACTTTTTGTTTCGCCATAGTTGGGTAAAAAATATATTCTTCCCCTTTGGGTGAAATGGTTAAATGTACTCGCGTGTTACAATAATGCTTTCTAAGAGAACAAGGAAATGCCTAAACTATCTTTTTCTCTCATCTGAGCAAGCGTTGCGTATCGGTAGGAGTATGCAGTTTCTAAAGTTATCGCTATGTAGATTATGACTCGTTTTAATTAGTTTTGCAAATGCTTTTTTTATGTGAAAACTGCGGAGGCATATTGTATATGCTGATTTTATTCGACTGACGGCCTCGGTGGCGTGGCGGGCGATTGCTCGGCGGAGACGCAAGAGGCGCGGGTTCGATTCCCGCCGCGGAAGAAATGTATGCATGTTCTGCAAATATTTCTTCTGGGTCTGGGTGTTGTGGTACCATGGTACTCGTAGTTTCTGATACCCACGACACAGGGAATCCTAGTATGGGGTCAGGACTATGTATGTGACTGTTGGGTGTTATTTATTTCTTATTTATCTGATTAAATAAAAACTTGACTGGCCTCATAGCTCAGCTTTCTCCGTTGTAATTTAATTGGGGGATGGTGCTGTATGAAAAGTCCAGCAGCATTTTTTTTATGAATTGTAATATTCACTTAAGAGGCTACCGTATCATCGAAGGAGATAGCGCCACAGATTTCGGGTGTGTAAAAATACAATAAACAAATCAAATAAATTGTTAGTAACAATAAAACTACATTAAGAATTAAAATACTGGTTTCAACAACTAAAGAAACATTTATTACCTACCTATTAAAGAGTAAAACTCATCTGTAAATATGGTAGGTTTTCCGAGATCTAGATCAAAATATACTCAAAAACATGGATATTTCAAGATTTTTTTGAATCGTACTTTTTTTTTCTTATCGTGTGTTCACTTTGAGGAACCAAAGAAACATGTAAATTTTAATATTTTTTTTGTAAACTTACACGTTACACTAGGCCTACAAAATTTGGATATTACAATAACCAGAGTGCGTCACTAATTGCGATCTAGCGCTCATTGTGTCAAGTGTCAACGACGCCTGGTGGTGGAACTAATGCCTTTGCCGAGAACATGCAAAACGGTGCCTTTAAATGCTAACTGGAACTTCATGGGAAGAATTATTGCAATTTCGCAAAGGAGATGGTAATTCGATGATTTTGTGGCAAGATAACTCAAAACTCAAAATACTTTATTCAATAGGATCGGTATCTAAATCGTCTTAAATCTAAGTTTAATTTACGCCTGTTCGTAACGCGACTAAGAGTGGAAGATGCAGGTAGAAACCACGCTTGGCTATTTTTTTGGAAGATCCCTTTTAAAATCTTGTTTATAAAATTTGTGCGTACAGCGAGTTTATCCTTAAACACTAGTTAATTTTTTTATATTAATTTCCAGTAATCGATAGCATAAACGTCAAGAATCAGCCTCCTGTTCATGTTTCTAAACTAAACTTAATTAGAGAGTTTAAAAATAATGGTTGTTCCTATTATTTCGAATGATGAAAAAGAGACAGAAACAACTTTAAAAGTATAAAATAAGGACTAGTTCAAAATGCACAACAAAATCGAAATCAATACAGACATTTCAAAATCAGCATAAATATGAGATCGGCTCTAGATGCCTACTTTTTAATATTCGTCGCAGAAATATAGTTGAAAGTATTATTAATTATATTGGATAATCATTCATCATAAGAAAATTTGCAACTTCTGATTCACAGTTCCAAGATGGATATGGTGAACCATGGTGAAAGGGGATGAGCCCATCGCCCATATAGAATGGTTCATCATGTTGGTGAGGATATTATCCCTTAGTCGACTTTTACGAATTCTATGTTTTTTATTTACTCCCTGTCCGGCAGAGAAGTTTAGTATACACAACTAGACACATAATAATACCTAATGATATTGCGTAAGTTTACATCTATATATTCAAAGTTTACATCATATTTTTATCCTATACATAATGCAGACTGGTTTTGTAAATAAAATAAGACTTTGTTTACTACAAAATCTAGACTGACCGGATGAGTAGGTGAATATATACCTAATAGGTAGAATCTTCATGTTTGGTTGGTTTTTTTTCGGCAAATATTTTTTAAACCTGTCTATAGAATTCATTTAGTATTTACTTAATTAACCTTTTTAATACTTTTAGGCTTCCGTACCCGAAGACTGCCAACGGGACCCTATTATAATAATTTATTACTAGGCTATCCGTCCGTCCGTCTGTCAGCGGGCTTTTATCTCAAGAACCGTAATAGGTAGAGTTGAAATTTTCATAGTGTGTATTTCTATTGCTGCTTTATCAACAAATAATATAATTTAAGTGAGCCCCGTACAAGAAACATTTATGTAAATACATGTACGGAACCTTTCGTGTACGAATTCGACTCGCATTTTACCGGTTTTTTTTTCACGAGCATCAACTATCCGCTTAGCTCCGTTCGTTACCTACCCGGATTAAAGTTACCTTATGATCTTTATTCCAGATCAAAAACTATATTCCATGTTTCAGTTCCTTACAGTCGTTACGAAGTAGAGTGGGAGCGTCCAGTAGCAAAATGCATCGACGACATTGTTAGCGTCGCGAGCGGTCAGTGTATTCAGGTTATCGTAGTACCGGGAGAAATGACGAGTAAAGGGAGCCCTGTACCCAGCTGTGGGTGCGATCTGGCTGTGGAAGATGATGATGATGATTACTAGGGTTATCTCCTCTGTCTAGGATGCAGTGATCCATACACGAAAGATGTCTGTGAGGCACACTTCTAATAACAGAACCAGTGATACGACTGGTAGACTAGTGCCGATTATCTGCGTATTTGAAGATTCGTAGAAGCACGAGAGCAAGTCGAGTGAGAGCACTGGTGGTCTAGTTGGTAGTGACCCCGCCTTCTGATCCTAAGGTCGTGGGTTCAAATCCGTTCAAGTGCCAATGGATTTTTCTGTGCGAAAAACTTACGTGCGCTATACCAGTAGGTACTCTCAAACAGTGGGGAAACCTGCGGCTTAGTTAGCTCCGCACGTATTGACCATATCTTTCCTGCGGAAAAGGCCGACTAAACTGAGAGGTTTGTGTTGGTACTGGGCAAGTCTACTCCTTAATTCGTCCCGGGCACTACAGCGTCCGGTTTGTGAAGGTAAAAATTGCCTCCTGACGCTGTATAAATGATCTACTTATATGTTAGAGGAGTCGTAGAACAACAGTAACGCTATTGAATGACATGGTGTGAATAAATAGATGTAGGGTATACTCATTGTTCGTGGTAATGTGACAATGCTCTGCTTGTTATGTGGTACGTAGAACTCACGTGAATATGGGGTCATCTTAAACTTTCTCATTTTTCTTTGTTTCGGTTTGTTGAAGGTTCATCTATGACGGTGCGATGCGCTCATGGGACGCCTATGTCCAGCAATGAACTGCTATAAATCCTACTAATATTATAAATGCGAAAGTTTGTGAGGATGTAACGATGTGTGGTTTGACGATGTATGTTTGTGCCTCAATCACGCCCAAACGGTTGAACGGATTTGAATGAAACTTGAAATATACAAAATACGTGTGCTGGAATAACATGTAAGCTACTTTTCATACGGGTACAATGCGAGCAAAGCCGCGGGCGGCAACTAGTAAATAAATAAATATTTGTGGACATTTCACACAGCGCCATCTGGATCCAAACTAAGTAAAGCTTGTACTATGGGAACCAGATGGCTGATACTTGTAATATTATTACTACAACACCCAGATCCGGAAGAAATATTTGCAGAACATACAAACATTTCTCCCGTAGCGGGAATCGAACGCGCGCCTCTTACGTCTCAGCCGAGCACTCGCCACGCCACCGAAGTCGTCTATAGATTATGAAGTTTCTTGAAACCTAATACTCAGGTACCGTACCTATCGATTTACCATATCCATCTTATATCTTGAATCAGCAAGTTTTCTTATGATTAGCTTCTGTCCACCCAATTAGGGATACGGGCGTAATATTATGTATGTAACACAACAAAATCTACGTTATTTATAGTTTACTTCAATAATCACAACATTAGCTTAAAAATATGTATCAAAATACATATTCATTTTTATTATAATTTAATTAATTGGCGTTCACAGGGACATCCAATTATTTATGAACTAGTTTTAACAACATGTTTAAACATATTTTGTTTTATCATCTAATTTTGTATTAATTTGTTGCACGGAATATAATTAATGTTTATCGACTTAGAAATAAAAAAGCTTCCCAAATTTTCCACTTAATTTAGGAAACTGTAGACTTTTAAGTTCAACCTTGCGTTACTGATCGAATGCCTAGTATACTGACTGACAGCAATTAATACACAGCCTAAATCGAAAAAGTCATATAGAAATAGTATAAAATAGATAAAGTTTGTATAAAAAAATAATTACCGACAAAGTACGCGGGCCATTTCACTGAATATTATTATGTAGTTGTCATAATTTCCTTGTCACAAGTCTATCATGACTTTCTCAACCTTTATTTTCTCTCCTTAGTGAATTAGTGATTAGCATTTGGGGCACGTCGTGCTATTAACTCGTAATTTTGGGCAATTTATTTGACGTAGTTCTGTCGTGACTCGGTTAGTTGAATTTCCTCTGAGGCGAAACTGGGGGATTAATTTTAATGTGATTGAGCACGATTGTTTTGAAGCATGTTTCTTGAATTCAGTTTACTGTAGTTGGAGATTTTCCTTGGGCCATTTTGTTGCAAGTCTGTGATACTAAGCATTGTTTATCTTGTTTGGCTTTAGCAACTTTAGCGAATTATCGAGCCTGTATATTCATAAAATCTTGATTATTTTTTAATCCTTTTTAGGTTAGGATTCCTTGAGTGCGTGGGTGTCCGAAACTAAATCCAAAACTAGGTGAATGACTCTGACTCGAACAAATATCTTTTCAAACATTTCGCCCGCAGCGGAAATTGAATCCGCACCTCTCGCACCTCAGCCAGATCGCCCGCCAGACAGCCACCGACATAATTTGTATGTGTAAGAAAAGGGTTTTTTGGGTGTAAAATAAAATTAGTTTTCGTGAAATCAGTGGTAAAAAAAACATTTAATTTAAAACATTCGCAGTAATTACAGCACTTCCTTTAGAGTGGATAACGGAGTCATTGAAACTACCTAATTGTAATAAAATACACATAAAACAGGCGGTGCTGAGACCGTGAACAATTTGCGTAAATCTTATGTGGAATTTTGCAAAATGTTAGAATTTAGAAAACAAATACTTTTTACAGAGTAATTTACCTAAGTCTTAAACGCCGAAAACGAATGCCAGGCAATAAGTGGTAGGTTACTTGCTTACCTACCATAAATATTGTGCGCTTCAGCTAACTTCGTGCTTTGTATGAAAACCGTTATTTTTTTTTAAAGAAAGAATTTTAAAAGATAATAACTGATCCAACCCTTAAAAAATAAATATCTACATAATTATTATTTTACACGTAATCATCATCGCGTTAGTTCGTATTTCAGAAGCTAGACGAAAATTGCCGCGGCGCACAATTCTGTGGTACTACTGTGTGCAACTTTAAAAGTTCCGTGGTATGAGTTAAGTGATCTTCAAATCTGTATTTTGTCTATCATGCCGTAATTCAAGAATTTATATAAATAAAAATACGTTTTAAAAACTACAAAACAATACCTTCAATGAAAAGTAAGTTAGAACTCCTTTGTGCCATTCTATAGAAACTAACAGGTAGATAATGTCAAGATGTCAGTGGCCATCGATTCTTCCAAGCCATCGACACTCTTTCGAATAAAAAAACAAAGTAATGTCATATTTCTAGAAGAACGCCCGGTGACTTTGATCGCGTTGTATTTTCTATACAAACTCCATCTTCTCGCTGCGTTCCCTAGGAGTTGAATTTCGAGAATTCCTTTCTTAGTGCATCACTACAGCATAAGAGGAATATACCCTCTAAGTTTCATGCTTTGAGGACTGTTGATTGTCAGTCAATCAGTCAGTCAGTAACGTAAAAGTTTTATTATATTTAGATGATACGCAGCCTTGACAGTGTCCATGACTTATGTCATTAACATAATACATTGAGTATGAAAATAAGTAGGTAAGTTGTCATTTTAAAATTTGATTTCACGACTTTTAAATATTACTTGAAAAGTATAAATCTATCCGTCATCAAATTTATATGGGACTACCTCGGAACCATTTTCTATACTCCAATGAAAGAATCATCAAAATCGGTTAAGTATTGGCGGAGATAGAACCTCCTTTTTTTGAAGTCGGTTAAAAAAGCGGGACCCAGCACGAATGCTAAAATATTTACCTACTACATTTCCTTTTAACGTTATCGCTTACAAAGATGATGGCTTTAACTGACTGAAGGGAATGGAAGAGCATGCTGTGCCGACCCCACATAAAGTGGGATTAGAGCAAGAAAATGATGATGATTTAATGACGTTCTCGTTTACAAAATACAAAATCAACAATCGGGCTATCTGAAGACGGTCTATAGATAGCTCACCTGATTCCATCAGCAGATGGAAGCGTGCTTACGATAAAATTAATTAGAATTTATTTATTATTGTTTATTATCCTCCCCAACCTGATGGCCCATCTATATAGGCGATGGGCTGATCACCTGTCACCATGGTTCACCATATCCATCTTGGAACTTTGAATCAGTAGTGGCTGCAAGTTTTCTTGTCATTACTTGTGGCTCTGCCCACCCCGTTAGGGATACTGGCGCGATAATTATGTAGGTATGAATGTATTGTTATTGTGTTTCTTTCAAATAGGTATCACATTTTTTGCTTTACGGAATGTTTTCGTTGTATAGTTATCTGGAATGGCTGGGCTTAGCTCATACAGACTGGATTTAATAACAGGTTTCGTGAATAACTAAGGCATAACTGCTCGTAAGTTACGAACGGTGAACTACACTCCTTCAACTTTGACTTAATAGTCAGCAATTATTTTTAT
Source organism: Scotopteryx bipunctaria (assembly GCA_949320045.1). Classification (NCBI taxonomy): domain Eukaryota; kingdom Metazoa; phylum Arthropoda; class Insecta; order Lepidoptera; family Geometridae; genus Scotopteryx; species Scotopteryx bipunctaria. The sequence goes on along the minus strand of OX439458.1, from coordinate 1,554,091 downwards.
TAATCTTATCTTAATTCTACTAATATATACACACATAATTATCACGACCGTATTCTGAATGGGATGCGCAGAGTCACAAGTAATCATAATAAAACTTGCGGCTACCTGATTCAGTCCCAAGATGGATGTGAAAAGAAAACATTGGATAACGAAAGTCGGCTTTGAAAAATATGCTATGAAATTCAAAGGAAAGCAATGATACTGGTAAACTTCTTACTGAGATTTCATAACTCGTGAACTTCGCTCGTCAATCGTTGCTTAAATAAGTGATGATTAAAAGCTGTAACTTATTCAAAGTATATAATATATACAATGGCCTTTTACCATATTAGATGATTTATACAGCGTTCAACTTTTACCTTCATTATCGAGACGCTGTAGTGCCCGGGACGAATTAAGGTGGAGTAGGCTTGCCCAGCATCTATTCTGCTGACTAAGCCGCGGGTTTCCTCATGATGTTTTCCTTCACCGTTAGAAAGTACCTACAGATCAATTTTTCGCATAGTAAAATCCATTGGTAGGTACACGACTGGATTTTAACCCACCACCTTAGGATCGGAAGATGGGCTTACTACCAACTAGACCACAAGTGCTCTCTGTTTGGATTACGAATTAGGATAAGCATGAATTTGGGACAATAAATATTAAATTGTACTTTTTAAAACTTTTACTATTTTGAAGCAGATGTCAATAGTTTTTTTATGATTTGATTAAGCTTATCGTTGCTCAGATAAATGCGGATTTTATCTTCGTATTTTTTAATTTTGATTCATCACAATGGACGAAACATTTAAACTGGTATGATTATGGCAAGTTTATCTACATGTACGATGGTACAGAACCCTTCCTGTGCGAATTCGACTCGCACTTGTTTAGCTTTAATATTTATCTACCGGGTGGTATGTAGTTCTGTTACTAAATACTTTCAATTTAACTTTTCTATTGCAAACATTCCCACAAGCTTTTTGTCAAGAAACAAGTCTTGTTTATGAAACGGTACCATTTTTGGATGAACTGGAAGTTACGTGACATGTCACAACGCTTCGTGACTTTGTCCGGTTGAAATTTTTTCCCCCACAATTTTGGATGTTTTCGTGACTTTGTCCGCGCTTTTTCCCCAAAAACTTCATCTTATCATGTTAAAAAAAAAAATATAAATGCTATCAGATCTAACTAGCTCATCCTCGGTTCCAATATTCTAATAACGGACGACGGATCGTTCACTACTAACGTAAACTAAAATCGCCATAAAGTTCTTTGACAGAAAAGAAAACAACCTTGTTGCCGATTTTCTTGAAAATATTTACCTCTTGAAATTTTCGTACCCCTAAATAGATACCTGGACACTGAGTAGGTAGGTAGTATATTAGATGAGAATCTATCAACAAAAATTATAGAGCAATAACCATTGCAATGATCCATCGCTTGTGCAATTCAAGAAAATTCACGAAACATTACCCATTTCACATTCACTGCACCGCGACGAAAACTTGCGAAAACTGAGATAAAAAATAAATTGATCAATCATTTGTGGTGCTGAGAGCACTGGTGGTCTAGTTGGTAGTGACCCCGCCTTCCGATACTAAGGTCGTAAGTTCAAATCCAGTCGTGTACCAATGGATTTTTCTGTGTGAAAAATTTATGTGCGCTATACCAGTACTCTTAAACAGTGAAGGAAAACATCATAGTCAACTCCGCACGTATTGACCATGTCTTTCTTATGGACAAGGCCGACTAAGCCGAGAGGATGGAATAGGTGCTGGGCAAGCCTACTCCATCTTAATTCGTCCCGGGCACTACAGCGTCCCGTTTGTGAAGGTAAAAGTTGATTTTGTGACACATAATGATGATGATGATGGTGCACGTCTGGATTCGAAACTACGACCTTAAGATCGGAAGGTAGGTCCATTACCTCTTGATCTCCAGTGCTATCAAGCTCTCAGCGCTCTAGTGTTGGAGGTGTGGGTCAATAATTGGGTCAATGTCGCTGTTATCATTGAAACTGACGTTGAAAAAATGGCGAGATTGATAAAAAAAAGTCAAAAGCTATCGTGTTATAGCGGTAGTTGACTTGTGATATCGTAATCAGAGGTCAATGACTTGTTGGATAGAAGCAACTTATTAAAATACAATGCATTCGATTGACTGTCTCTTGTCAAGATATGAATGATTTATTTTAATAGTTATAGTTATTGATAACATACATACATACATATTATCACGTCCGTATCCCTAACGGGGTGGGCAAGAGCCACAAGTTATCATAAGAAAACTTGCAGCCTCTTCTGATCCAAGACTTCCAAGATGGATATGGTGAACCATGGTGACAGGTGATCAGCCCATCGCCCATATAGGTCCATCAAGTTGGAGATACTAGGTAGGTACTCCTTATTATTTAATTGAAAACATATTTTATTGACGTAAGACAATGACGCACAGCCTAAACCGTAAGTCCTAGAAGCATGGAACCTGGAGGTTATATTCATTCTTCTAAGGAAATAATTCTCCAAATAAAACCCCCACTGAGTACTTACGTAGTGGAAAAAATTTATTAAGTTTGTGAAACTAGTACTTATTAAAAAAGACTCGATGCATAGAATTATGGTAAGTTAGTACAGCTGCGATATTAGATTTTTAACACATGATGATGATGATGATGAATTTGCTTAGATTAGGGATAAAGACATTTGTACAATTTTAATCTTAGTTCATTCAAAGCATTGGATTGCCGCCACATTGGATTTTTTGACACTTATTCAAAAAGGTGTTATGGTCTGTATTACACTCTCGTTATCTTAATGAATACGACACCTTATTTGTCAAAAATCTGACAGCAAAAGGAATAAATTGAAAATTAGTTTTTTACGGCCGCCATATTAGATTTTTTGAGATTTTGTGTTGCCAATGACAGTCGTCCAGACAAATCCAACGACTTCTTATTTTTCAAAATCTGTCTAGCCGTTTGGATTACAGCTTCAGCTAAAGGAATTACATACCCACATACACCGCAAACACATATACCTCCTTAGCTGCCAGGTAAAAAAAAATCAACTCGAACAAAGTGGCGGAGCTTTTATTAGTCTTACTAATATTATAAATGCGAAAGTTTGTAAAGATGTTTGTATGTTTGTGCCTCAATCACGCCTAAACGGCTAGACGGATTTGAATGAAACTTAGAATATACATGGCATGCATGCTGTAAAAACATATAGGCTACTTTTTATCGAGGAACCATGAGAGCAAAGCCGCGGGCGGCAGCTAGTATTTTATAAACTTCTTTTATTTGCTGACTTGTATAAAACGCAAGTAAGATAGGTACATTTATTTTTATTTAATCAATCAATTTTGACCTAGAGAGCAGCTATACCTAATGATTTCTAATTTTGTTTTGGATAAAGTCTTCAATAATAGACAACCCAAGGCTAATTTTTAAATTCTTACAAGTAAAATTCACACGGGCCGTCTTCCGAATCAAATTGTGCGCCCTTTCAATCGTGAGAACAAGGCTTTTAGCATTATTTTGTAATTCATCGTTTAAATGCATAGGATGCTTATCTTTAGCTGCTTTACCTACATTTTATATTATTTTTACCTATACCAATCTGGTCATTGACCTTAACCAGGGTGGCTGAATTAAACAGTTCCATGGTAGGTATTGTTCGCTTACAGCTACTATAACATGCTTGAGATTTAGGTAAGTACTACAGTCTCACGTGAACATATTTTTTTTCAGTTCGATTCTAATACATAACGGGGATGTTTCAGAGCAGGCCTGGTCTATGTACACTAGACAATCCTGAAAAAGTCAGTGAATTTCGAAAAAATACCCCATTCTGAAGAATAAATTATTAGCAGCAAAATGTTTAAAATGAGAAGACTTTTACAATGGCAACATTCGTAGCTGTCATTATCCGTTGACAGTTTTATGAATTTGACAGCTTTATTACGAACATTTTGGTTTGTATATGAACAATATTATTGTTCTGAGGGTTTAACGCAAACAAAATACATCCATTTTAATCAATAACATGTTAATCAATACCGCCTCGCCATAATTGTTTGAAGTTTTATGTCACCCTCCGTGAGAAAGGTATTTTTGGAACTTAAAGAAAAATAATAAACAACTGATAATGTAAAAGGTTTTACTTATTATGTTTATACTTACAAGTGTACACACTGACCAGGCCTAGTTTCCATAAATTTGTGAAACATCTCCTTTAGTATCTAAATTGATTAATTTTAAAAAGCTACCTACCTATAAAATAGAGGTGACCATTAGATCCTATAACACAGAATAAATAATAGTACTATAACGTAGTTCAAGGGTAAGTAACAGCGATATCACGACAAATTCCTCTCATTTTAATAGTCTACCTTGAACTGACGAGTGGGCAACTGCTTGGATACAGTAGGTAGGTACAGTCAGCTACAAAATTTCGTATACCTTCGACGCTTTAAAACATATATATAATAGGTATTAACTTCTCCAGCTCTTTAATTATCATTATGAGAAGGAATTATATCGTTCCAATAATGGAACGTTGTTGTGTGAAAGGACAAACCTACAAACACTTCCCATTCATAATAAATTTGGAAAGTAACATAGACTGCTTTTTTCCACAAGCGAAGCCACGGCAAAATACTAGTTTTTCATTCACACGAAAAGTAATTTGATCTTAAACTGTAGGTATTAACTTTTTTTTAATAATTATCAACCTTCAAGCTTGGTACCATGGATTATGTAGGTATGTATCTAATCAATTTTTGTTGTAGGTAACTCTACTTCTCTGCTGGACTAAGGAAAAAACATAGAATGTGTCCAGCTGCTTCTCTCCCTGAGCATGTCGTAAAAGTCGACTAAGGGATAGTATCATCTCCAAAATGATGAACCTATATGGGCGATGGGCTGGATCACCTGTCACCATGGTTCACCATATCCATCTTATGATTTTGAATCAGAAGTGACTGCAAGTTTTATTATGTTTACTTGTGGCTCTGTCCACCCCATTAGGGATACGGACGTGATAATAATGTATGTATGTATGTGTAACTCTATGTTGACCGTTTTTACACACTTAATTCTGACCTCAGACTAGGATTCCCTGTGTCGTGGGTATCAAAAACTACGAGTACCATGGTACCATAACACCCAGACCCGGAAGAAATATTTGCAGAACATGCAAACATTTCTTCCGCAGCGGGAATCGAACCTCTTGCATCTCAGCCGAGCAATATCCCGCCACGCCACTGGGGCCGTCAAATTTGAATGCGTAATCTCGGCCTACGACCATTTGTCTGAATTTTATTGTCGTTGTTGCTACCGGCTGGATCGGTCTTATTAGGCCTGATCTGAACTTGTCTTATCCCACGCAGAACTCTTCATACTATCTTTATTGATATAGTTATGTTCCTATATTGTCTAATTTAATTTGTTTTCAAGAGATTTTGGTAAGTAAATGATATCATCATTTACCAAAATCTCTTAACCTAGGTACTCACTACTACTCACTCAAACCTACCTGTTACATTATGATAGGTAACCAGCAGTGGGTGTTACCAGACCGAAATGATGATGATGATAACTTATACTTAATCCCTCAATCAACGAAGTACCTTCTTATAAGTAGATAAATATAAATAAACTAGTTTACTCTAGTGGAATTTGACACCCAATTTTACCCCTTTTTGAGGGTTATTTTGAGAAATTCTGCAATACGTGTCGAATTTTATTTGGAAGTATTCTAAACCAGACGAATTTTCAAGTGAATTGCACCTCCCCATAATTTTGAAAAAATAAGGAATACGTGTGTTATTATTTATTTTAAAGTTTATTTGTAAATAGTTTTGAGCGAATTGAACCAAGTATCTAATATTTTTTCCATATAAACATTACCTCCATGTATAATCCATTTAGAGGTTGATTTTCAAAAATTAAATAAGCCTGGGTAGGTACCTATGTTATTCCAGAATCTAAACTATTTACACTCTAAAGTTCATTCGAATCGGTTTACGGTAGTAGTTACGGAAATACGTGGTAACAAACATTCACACCCACAAACTTAGCAGTACGTTATGATAGGATAATGATAAAGTAACTTACATGATCCCCAAAAAGCTCCTCGCTGTTCACATCCAAAAGCGTCGACACCAGAACAAACCACACCAACATCATCCAATAACCCAGCATACTTACAAAAAATACTAAAACTTCCCAAAATACTACGCATTTTCAAAAAAACGCAACCCACCTACAGTCGGGCAACAAAACGACTTCATTTTACAATTTTCTAACAAAATAATAAAAATATGCTGTCATTTTAGATTTCCCGCCGAAAAATGACGTTGACAAGTTTTCTTTTTAATGTAGCTTCATCACATGCTTTCATCCATAGAGGTTTTATTTTTTGTTCGCTGCCGGCGTTTTCCCGGTAAAAATAAAAAAAAACTCGCAAGCGGCTATTCGCGCGGTTTGCAGTTTGCGACTGCGCGGCTGCAAGCCGAGCCAGTCGAAACAAGTGTTAGAAAATAGAGGAGCGAACTTTATCGATACTTTTAACCATACATAGGTACGGTCAAATATGATTTACAACAGTTACAATGATACTGTGCTTAGATAGTTTAAAAAATACTATCTTACTTTTTTCATGTGATGTGTGTTATAAATTCCATGTAAAACTAACATTAAACCATTCGGTCCATGTGTAATTGAGATGAGACTGATCTGGGATCTCAATGTCTTCGAAAGAAGATTGTGGAAGAAAACTCAGGACAGGGATGTCTGGAAATTCATGGAGGAGACCTTTACCAGTAGTGGGATGACGTGGGTTAAATAAAACAACAATGCATCGTTATGTTTAGCTGTACTTATTTCATCTCTTAAGTACGTTCACAATAAAAATATAGTAAGCCTATCAAAACATCGATATCGAAAAGAATAAAAGCATAGTACTCACAGCCCTATTTAATGCAATTCGAACTTGCAAAAACTATTAACCAAACTATGTCAGCTGTTTGTTATGAATAGGTTGGTTTTACTTTCGTTTGCTATTTAATTGTACTTTATTTTAACTTTGGTTTATCGACATGGTTAGAGGTTTGATTATTTTGTTTTGGTATTTTGTCTACCTAATTTAGTCTGTGGTTTGCTAGACCAAAGCTTCTTCCAAGGACCAAAGTGAGTATTTGCCATACATTATAGCAATATTGTAAAAGTTGGCTTTTGAGCTAATGAGAATTTGAGAATAATGCTCCAACCCTTTTAAAAACATTTTTATGGGCTCTCTCTTGACCTCAATCTGAGCCGAATAAGCTTAAATGTAACAAAATACCTACGATGTAACAAAATCGCCCAGAAGCAACCTATTCTAGTAGTAAGCTAGGTCATACATACTGCCGTCATAAGGAAAAAAGACGTATCTGACCTTTTTTATCATAATTGAGTTATATACATCATCGGAATCAGTAAAAAAAGACGCATCTACCAGTATTTTTTTCTCCATTTCGGAATTTTATGTAGAAACGTCCTTTTTTTCTTATGACGGCAGCATAGCTCTGAAATAGCCCTAGATTCTGACAGGTGATGAGATTCCATTGTTTGCTAATCCGAAACACGGAACGGAGTGAAATAGTGAAAATGCGTGTGCAAGGAGTTCCGCTTCGGTTATTGCCTCTCTCGCTTTGCATCGGAATACAAACTCTGTGGAGAAGCTAGTTCTGTAATATAAAAGGTAGAAAAGGGGAAGAGGGTCAAGTTAAACCTCGAGTTAAACTCAAAAAAGTTTGATGTGCATTTACGTTCACAAATAAATACATATTTGTGGACATTTCACACATCGCCATCTAGCCCCAAACTAAGCAAAGCTTGTACTATGGGAACCAAATAGCTGATAGAATACTTATATAGGTACTTTTTTTGTAAATACATACATTAAAATGACATTTATTTGCACGAACACATGTATACATAATACTACAACACCCAGACCCGGAAGAAATATTTGCAGAACATGCAAACATTTCTCCCGCAGCAGGAATCGAACCCGCGCCTCTTACATCTCAGCCGAGCACTCGCCAAGTAAGTAAGTTCGTATGAGCTACTTGCCAACTCTTGTGACGGAGATTTTTTTTGGCCGCCTAAAGACCTTCTTCATGGCTTAACGACTTAAAAGCCGGGACTGACAATTTAACGTGCCCTCTGAAGCAGGAAGCGCTCAACTTTTAATGCCACTTGCAGTCACCCATCCCAATTGTGACCGCGTACAACGTTGCTTAACTTCAACGATCAATCAAGAACGTCTAAGCAAGTTACGCCACGAGTTATTATTGCCTGAAAAATGTATGTGTCTGAATAAAATTATATTGTAGGAGTCTCCACACATTCCATTTCCATTGAATGAACAGTTTGTACAGATCGAGTTCGATATGTCATTGCGCATATTGTTTAGGCCTTTCTCCCCACGTCTGGCGATTGTCTAGGGGAAAGTGGGGAAATTAATTACATTTTTCTACTTTAAATGTAGGTATCTGCTGCAATGTGTGACTTATCTACGTCGTGTTCAATTGTTTTTCATGTCTTTCCTGTGGACAAGGCCGACTAAGCTGAGAGCATTGAATAGTTGCTAGGCAAGCCTACTCCACCTTAATTCGTCCCGGGCAGTACAGCGTCCCATTTGTGAAGGTAAAAGTTACCTCCTGACGCTTTATAAATCATCTACTATAGATGGTAAAAGGCCTTAGTTTTTTTAGTTAAATAAAATTGTTTTTATTTTTGACCTTTCGAGTAAGCAATAGCCTATTTTAAAACCGTATTGCATAGTATTTTTTTATTTCGTTATCACTTTATGAGAATTGGCCATCTTCAAACTTATTAGGTTCTTTAATAGCCTAGATTTTTGCAAGTTTATTTCAGTCTTGTTTACTAGACTGCCATCCTTTTTTAGAATCGGTATTTGTTTTTTTTTAAATACTGCGGTGGCACGTGTACTGCCCACATAATGGTTAATGGTTATTAACCTCATGGTATTATGGGCAAGAAACCATACTAGGCTATTTTTATAGGAAATATATTCCTTTACATTCTTGTTCATACAAGTTGAGTTATTCAGTCCCACGCTTCGCTTTCAGCCGACCACTCGGGCTGAGACGCAAGAAGCGCGGGTTCGATTCTCTCTGAGGTATAAATCTGAGTTAGCGTACAACTGGTCAGTTTCCTTACTCGTCGATTTTACTAATTCAGCAGTTTACTCATTAGACAGTTTCGGTAGGTTGACAATTTCGCTAGTTAGGCATTATCCTGATTCTTCAGTGTGGGGTCAGAACTTTGTATTTGATTGTTGTGTGTTATTTATTTTATTTTCAGTGGAAGTTTAATAAAATGCAGTCGAAATAATCAACGCATCCTCCCTGACCCGTGTCCGAACCGTTACCCCTTTGTTTCATTACTGTGAAACATTTTCTACACTTTTATTACAGCCTTTGTTCTATACGACTGGGTCACTAGTACAATCGTCATAGCAGACCATGAAAAAAAAAGAATTTGTCTATGATAAGCACTAAACAGTCAGAGGAAAAAATTGGCGCCTTATGTGAATGGAAGACTAAAAAATAAAATAAACTTTATTCATAAAAGACCAGACTGTAAAAAATAAATCAGATTACAATGATATTAACCTTTTATTCGTATTTTTTTTTCACAACCATTTTTCCTACCTAGTTTAAAAGTGACACAGATAACCAACAAACCAGAGATAAAAATAATTTGTAATTTTTACAACTACTAATCGAATAAAAAGTTGAAATTCTAATTAGTAACAATAGCCTTCCCAAAAGGTAAAATTATAAGTAAATAAGCTGTCAAAAACTATTTCAACCTGAGATTTCAACTAGCGGAAAAATGGAAAAAAAGATGGCGGCCTTGTAAAATATTTGTGCAAAGAAAAATATATTGGTGAATTGGAACCCACGACCGAAGGGACTGCCACTACTGACTAGACCAAAACTGTATTTTACCAACTAATGCTAACTTTATTTCAAATGCCGGTGGACTAGCTAAGTATCATGAAGATTGGACCAAAGCCATTCGTAAATACTTTCTACCACAGATAATATCACTTTCGCCTCAAATGGCCACTTTCAGTTTTGCTCCCGAGAATATTAAAAAGATGTTTTCCTCTGCATACGACGCGTGATCTGAATTTTATTTAATATTTTGAACTAGAGAAGTTTCACGAATTTGTCTGCGTTGACTTTCTTCTCACACAAACTTTATCTTCCCATTGCGTGGTTCAGGAGTGAAACGGGAATTCCTTTCTTAGTATTACGCCTACACCATAAGAGGCATAAATAAATAAATATTTGTGGACATTTTTCCACAGCACCATCTAGCTTCAAACTAAGCAAAGCTTGTACTATGAGAACCAGATGGCTGATAGAATACTAATATACTTTTTTTGTATATACATACTTAAAATCCTACAAAATTTAAATCCTACAACATCTAGGCCCAGAAGAAATATTTTTAGAACTCGCAAATATTCGTCCCGTGGCGGAAATCGAACCCGCGCCTCTTGCGTCTCAGCCGAGCACTCACCCACCACGCCACCGAGGTTTCAAGCATTTATAAATTGAATTTAACTTATAAATGAATTGTTTAACTTTTATGAATTGTTTTGAAAAATCCTGAAATACGTGTCCATTCATTTTGCATTTATAGTACTTATCTAGACCGTTTTTCAAGCAAATCGCACTATGCGTTGAAAATTTCCATACAAACGTAATCACCCCTTTTCACCCCTTTAGGGGTCAAATTTCGTGAAATCCCGCCTTAGTGGATGGTTTTGTTATAAAAGGAAGCTACATTCCAAGTTTCAGCTTTCTAGCTTCAGCGGTTTCGGCTCGACGATGATGAATCAGTCAATCAGTCAGTCATTAAGCTCTTTTATAGGTATAGATTAGATAGATTGAACTTACCTAGGTACTTACATTGTTTTTTGAATCTTGGTTCTTAGTGAAAGTGAATTTGTGTTGGATTTAATGTGGTTTTACTTTCGTTTGGATTTTCAGAGCCCAAGTTATATGTTTCGCGCAAAAGTATTAGATGTTTTATCTCATGAAGCTATCATTCTAGGTTGCCTAGCAGAGATCGCTTTTAGCGATAAGGCCGCCAATTGTGTTTACCAATCTTTTATAACTTCCATGTTTTTTTTTCTTGGTATATACAATAAAGTGTCATCTTATCTTATCTTAAGCCTGTTAGGTCTGGTCTAGGCTGGTTGGTCTGAATTAGGTACTGTAGTACCAGAAATATTGTGTGCCTTGGTAAACTTCGTGCTTTCGAGTCAACTAATAATAACTGAACCAACCCTCTAAAAATAAGGATCTACATAATTATTGTATCATCTCTATATTTACATATCATCATCCTGTTAGTTCGTATTTCAGAAGCTAGACAGAAGCTAGAAAATTGCTGAGGCACGCAATATTTGTGGTACTACTGCGTGTTACGTAGGTAAGTCTAAGTTAGAAATTACGAATTATAAAAAATAAACTTTTATGTTCTCGTAAATCTAAGTCTAATCGTTTTGTTACTTTCTTCATTTTCATCATGTACAGTCAGAATTCACTTTCACACACAATCACAACATGCTTTGAAATTAGAATGATTGAAAGTACTGGTGGTCTAGTGGTAGTACCCCACCTTCCATGGGTTCATATCCGGTCGTGCACCAATGGATTTTTCTGTTCGAAAAAGTTATGTGCGCTGTACCGGTACTCTCAAACGGAGAAGGAAAATATAGCGCGGAAACCAGCATGTAAAAAGTTCGAAAACACGCCCTTATTTTAAGCTGATTTTAAATAAGTAACAAATACAAGTTTTAATTTCCGAGGTAGATTTAATTGTTCAGCGTATAGAATAATCATAATAATTATATTCGACTGCCTGGACGAAGGCACCAAGAGAATCTGCTCCTGTGAAAATATAAACAAATATTATTGACAAAAAAGTATTATGTTTCACTTTAATTTGCCAAGCACTTGCCATGTTATATAACTAACTAAGGCCTTTAAACATCTATAGTAGATGATTTATACAGCGTCAGGAGGCAACTTTTTACCTTCACAAACGGGACGAATTAAGATGGAGTAGGCTTGCCCAGCACCAATACCATCCTTTCAGCTTAGTCGGCCTTGTCCACAGGAAATACATGGTCGATACGTGCGGAGCTGACTAAGCCGCGGGTTTCCTCACGATGTTTTCCTTCACCGTTTGAGAGTAGGTACCTACTGGTATAGCGCACATAAATTTTTCACACAGAAAAATCCATTGGTACACCAATTCGAACCCACGTCCTTAGGATCGGAAGGTGGGGTCACTACCACTAGACTACCAGTGCTCTCATAGTATTAACTAGCTGCCGCCCGCGGATTCGCTCGCGTGGTACCCGGATAAAAAACAGCCTATATGTTAATCCAGTACATGTACTATGTACATTCCAAGTTTCATTCAAATCCGTTCAGCCGTTTAGGCGTGAAAGACTAACAAACATCCATACATCCATCGATCCATAGTTCGATACATTCATACATCCATACATCAATATATCCATACTTACAAACTTTCGCGTTTATAATATTGGTAGGATTTATTTGTGTGTTGTGTGAACTTACGTTATAAACTGCTGGAAGTCCCTCTTACTGCAGGGAGACCAGGTCTTGCCGGGGTTGTTGCGGCTGTACTTCGCAGCCATGATGTGGTGGTCAGCTCGGCATTGGTTGTGGGGAGCGCCGTCGTGGTATATACCCAGGCTGAAACAAGAACAAATCTTATTGAGCCAACCACCAGTGGTGAAAGAATTAAAGACTCCTTTCGTGGACTTCTTTTCGTCTGGGTCCAAGCTTTTAGGTTTTAAGACATTCCGGTTTCTTCAGGATGTTTTCTCTAAGAGTTTGGGAGTACTGATACGTACAGTGGTACCACAGATATTGTGCGCCTCAGCAATTTTCGTTTAGCTTCTGATATACAAATAGGCCGTTTTCTCGTGGTCCCACTATTTTGTCCTACTTGTAGGACCACGAGGGAGACCAGTTTCTGTTCGTCTTACTATGACATTTTAGAGCTGTAAATATAGAGATGAAAAAATGATAAAAAACATATAAAGATGTTACAATAATTATGTAGATACCTACTTATTTTTTAAAGGGTTGGTTCAGTTAGTATTTCAACTATAATATTCGGACAAATTCGGTTTTCATACAAAGCACTAAGTTTTCCGAGGCGTACAATATATTTGTGGTACTACTGTATGCTAAATAAACCATTGGTGCAAGACCGGATTTAAACCCACGACCTTAGATCGGAAGCTTTGTACACTAACTAATAAATATTTTCAATGCTCTACTTGGTGCCTTAAAATGAGCGCAAAACAAATATCTTTCTTTTCAGTTTAAATTATTTTTAGTCGCCTATCGAAAATGTGCAGGCAAAACCTTCATCTGCTTGCTAAGTGATTTTTCTAAGGAAATTCCATTTTTCCCGTAGCGGGATTCGAACCCCCGCCTCTTGCATCTCAGCCGAGCACTCGCCCGCCACGCCACCGGTCGTATGTTATATAATATGCATGTTAATCCAGCACATGTACTATGTATATTCCAAGTTTCATTCAAATCCGTTCAACCGTTTAGGCGTGAAAGAGCAGGAAGATTATGACTAGATTCCATAAACTGGTACTTCAATTATGTAAGTTTACCTGTGCCCGATTTCATGTGTAAGTTTCACGGCAATATTGGTTCTTTGCCACTCCAGTAGCGCACAGCTGTTCCTAAGACTGCAAACGCCTCTCAAATAGCCTCGTCCTGAAAGTAATGTTCATTTTATCAGATCTTATTGACTGACTGATGGTCAAACTAAGGCCTTTTACCATCTATAGTAGATGATTTATACAGCGTCAGGAGGCAACTTTTACCTTCACAAACGGGACGCTGTGGTGCCTGGGACGAATTAAGATGGAGTAGGCTTGCCCAGCACCTATTCCATCCTCTCAGCTTAGTCGGCCTTGTCCACAGGAAAGACATGGTCAATAAGTGCGGAGCCGATTAAGCCGCGGATTTTGCAACCGCGGGACGCGTAAAAAGCGGGGCTTTTCACCAGTTCCCAATAAAAAGGTACTTAATCATTATTTTATATTAATGTTTTCATCGTGTCAGAACGAATTAGAGCAATACTTTTTGCCCTTTCTTTGACCTTTTTATTGACTGATGTTGATATCAAAACATCGGTGGTGGAAGTAATGAACTCCACGAGTGACATTGTTCTTCTATTTGGCGAGTGTCCTAATTTGCTCTCAACCTATTCCCATAACACAATAAATTGATGCCCGAAATAAAAAGTGTTACACAGATGTAGGTAGGTAAGTACATTAAAACAAAATCAGCACAATATGGCAATAGTACAGTCAGCATCAAAATTTAATTATTTATAATGATTTTGTGAAAAACCTAAGAGAGCGCTGGTTGGTAGTGATCCCGCCTTCCGATCCTAAGGTCGTGGGTTCAAATCTGGTCGTGTACCAATGGATTTTTCTGTGCGAAAAGTTTATGTGCGCTATTATCAATACTCTCAAACGGTAAAGGAAAACATCTTGAAGAGAAAAATCTATTGGTGCATGACTGGATTTGAATCCACGACCTTAGAATCGGAAGGCGGTCCCGCTACCACTAGACCACCAGTGCTCAGCTACTGTGCTACACTAGTGATGAAGCGGACGTCAGATAGCTTAACTTTTCAGAACATTTTATTTCTTAATTGTGTTACAATAACGGAATGCCATGTTAAAATTAGCGTTATGCTTCTAAAGATTTAGATGTACCTGTGCTACTTCTCACGGGCATATTATCCCTCAAATAGAACACATCCAGGCCCGTGAATAGAACTGAATAATACCACTTCTTCTTCGCTAACTTCTTCTCCCCCTGCCACTGGCAATAGCTTCTCAAATAGTTTGACACGTTCTCATCCATCACAAACTTTTTTGACGCATTCCGCAAAAACTTCACGTCGAGAAGCGTGAACTGAACTGTTTGGTTCAAGCTAGGTCGTCTGAATAATATCTCCACGTTATTTAGGATGTTTCTGAACATGTTTTTTGCCTTTTCTCGGGTCCTGGACTTGTATTCTTGGGACAGGTTGCGGGTCAGAGCTTTGTCGAGGTGTACCATGACTGGTATGGTGATGTCATTGTGTCTAGTGAAATACTCAAATGTGGCGTCTTTCGGAGTATTGTTTGTTCGTTTTCTTGAATGGTTCTGAAAATAAAAAAATACCACTGTTTATTATCAATGGTTTTGCCATACGTTTTTCGAGATTATATAAAAAAAAATGTATGAAAACTTGTCTTCCACGCTTGGTCGCGTTACGAAATGTAAATGCAACGTAGATTTATACGTGTCCAAATGATCCCCGTGATTTTAAGGAATAAAGAAATTTTAACTTTGCACGTACATTTTTAGAACAGAAAAATCCATTGGTGCACGATTCATCATCCGATCTTCTTACGTACGTAGACATCAATTTTGTTCGTTTGCATCGTCGTGGCCTAAAAAAAGTACTCATCATCAGCTTATATCAGTCCACTGCTGGACATAGGCCTCCCCTAATGAGCGCCATTGCACCCTATCTTCATCTTGACACATGTAATCTATACCAATAGTCTTTCGCAGATCATCACTTCACCTTCAAGAAAAGTACTAGGCGAGCATAATTTATGAGGAGTTTCATTCAGACCAATATCTAGCACCACTGTGATTTGGATGGCAGTATCTATTAACATCTACTTCATAACGCGAATTATAAACAACATTTTCGCAATATGGTGTGACTAGAAAAATAACCCGAAACTTTTGCTTTCTAGGATTTGAATTTCAGTAATTCTTTTCTTAGTGCACCCCTATAACATAAAAGGAACATATAACCCGAGTTTCATGTTTCTAAGACTTATGGTCAGTCAGTTAGTAATGTAAGAGTTTTATATATACACTAGCTTCAACCCGCGGCTTCGCTTGCGTGGTACCTGGATTTAAAGTAGCCTATATGTTATTCCAGCACACATACTATGTATGTTCCAAGTGTCATTCAAATCCGTTCAGCCGTTACGGCATGATTGAGACACAAACATCGTCACATCCACACAAACTTTTGCATTTATGTATTAGTAGGGTTTAGATGATGGCTTTTATTCAAATTAGCAACAGTAAATAATACCTACATAGAACTTTGTAGTTATCTTTGTTCTGGGAATTCGCAAGCCCAAACAAATGGTGGTCTAATAACGTTCTACTGTTAGGTCATTTTTATTTTTGTATCCATTGAAATGCCATTTTGTAAAATAAATTTGTACTAGCTTTCACCCGCGGATTCGCGTACAATATATTTTTCAAGTTTTATTCAAATCTGTTCAGTCCTTACGGCGTCTCTGATACAAACTTTGATCTTTACAAACTTTTGGATTTCTGATATTAGCAGGAACAAAAATGATATATCATACTTTTTAAGCGAATCCTATTTCCCACACTTTTTTTGATTAGATGTGACACTTTTTTCTCACACGATTTTAAATTGTTCCCGGTCATTTTTTTCTGATTTGGGCACTCATCCTCTCAAGTTTCCGTTTCCAAAAATAAAGGTATCAAACTTACATGTCTACACAATCCACTGTCAACACTAATTACCAAAACCAGTACAGTCAAAAACACCTTCATTTCCAAGGTATAAAGGTACTATCGAGCACACTACCGCAAAGCCTAAATCGAACTAAGCTACACCATTTGCGAAACCACAGCATAATGCAAAGTTACTACCGCATGTCGGCCACTATAACTGTGCTTGTAGTAGGTACAGGCGATGATAAAAGTGCTTCTATATTTTGCAACTTTGTGAATTGGAATATTCTGTAAGTTAGAGCAAGCGCAGATTTCAATCACCTAAACCAAGAATGTTAGAGTTACTTATTAATTGTCGTTTTCCTTTAGTGACCTTAACTTTTTTACAGTTATAGGTTTCTTTGACTGTTCGTCCTCTAATGTGTTTTTGTAAACCGGCCATTCGCGATACAGACTAGTGTGGGGTAGGTAATCTGTGAATTGTTTTTGCTGTGAAAGGGTAATTTACTAAAAGGTTACAAAAAATATTCTATTTGTTTTGAAGAGGTAATCAAAACAAAATATTTTTACAGTAGGGTTTGAAAGCTTTGGCTTACTCCGTCATGTATTTATTTGAAAGAACAAAAAACCCGAATGTGTAGAATTTAAGTAGTATATTACATTCTGCCATATTTTTTTTTTGACACATGATCATGATGTCTTTGTACCATTTTAGTCTCAGTCTTGGTTCATTAGCACATTCTTAGTTTTTTAAAGACGCCATATTGAACATTTGACAATTTAGTGTAAAAATAGTGTAATAGGAACAGCCTATTTTGTAGATTTTTCATTTTCAGACGAAATCAATGGCACTTAATTTAAAAAAAATCCATCTAGCCGTTTCAGCTACAGATAAAGCCTAAGGAATAAATTGAAAATGTCTTCTTACAGACGCCATATTGAAGTTTTTGCCAATATATGTTGCCTATGACACTCTTGTCAACCAGAAAAAACCAACGACCCCTCATTTGTCAATTCGTCCAGTCGGTTGGACTACTGCTTCAGCCAAAGGATTGCACTTACCCACTTGTATTGTATTGTATTGAAAGGAATTATTAGCTTTTATACACGTCCGAAAAAAATAAATACTAATTTACTACTGTGTGCATAAATGATTCTGGATTTAGATTTTAAATTCAAAAAGGAATTCCGAATCCTAGTTCCGTAGACTAGTTTCAGGAATTACATCATCGTCTGACAATGTGCAGTAGAACCACAAATATTGTGCGCTTTGGCAAACTTCGTGCTAAGTATGAAAACCGAATTTGTCCGAATACCTATGCAACTAATAATAACTGAACCAACCCTTTAAAAAAGTAAGTATCTACATAATTGTTTAAGTAAATAGCTAGTAAAGTTTTGTTATAAGTATAGTTTCAGTTTTTCTTGGTTTTTTATACATTTTTGTTTTTATATGGGTGATGTGGTCGCAAAGCGACAAAGCCCATAAATAAATAAAAAAAAAACTCCGTAATTGTTGTGACATCTCTATATTACATAATCATCATCGCGTTAGTTCGTATTTCAGAAGCTAGACGAAAATTGCCGAGGCGCACAATATTTGCAATTGAAACAAATCAATTTAGGAGCATCTGTAAAACACGATTCTTTATTGAGAGCGCTGTTGGTCTAGTGGTGGAGGCCCCGCCTTCTGGTCATCGGTAAAAACCAGGTCGTGCATCAATGGGTTTTTCGGAAAAACATCGTGAAGAAACTAGCGCCAGTGGCACATTGTAGAACCTTAACAAATTTCGAAACACGACGTGTCATGTACACATCATCACATGAACTTCTCTGCTGGACTGGGAGTAGAGAAATAACATAGAATGCTTCCAGCTGCTTCTCTCCCCGAGCATTTCGTAAAAGTCGATTAAGGGATAGTATCCTCCAACATGATGAGATACAATAAGCAAGTATTCCCAAGGAGGGTTGACGTCAGGCAGGCGGCCGGTCATAAAACACCTTAGCCAAAACTCTTACAGCATGATCCGGATCATGCTGTGCCGACCCCACATGGAGTGGGATAAGAGCAGGAAGATGATGATGATGATAATGAGTCATGTACACAAAATGATCCTTTGAGGCGCACATTAAATCCTTTCACCACATTAGTTTGTTCACCACATTCAATAAATAATTCATTTATTATTTTTTCATTCATCCATTCATTCATAGTTCGAAAGTATTAAATAAATAAATGATAAATATTTCTGGAAATTACACACATTACTAGTGATACAACTTAGTAGTTGTACTCTTTATTACTCACCAGTACATCTGCACAGCATCTTATACTCATAATTAGTGCCTATGCCAAGTTCTACCAGATTCAAGAAAGCTCTCCCGCGTATCATTACTTTTTTATAGGCAGTGTTTAAAAATACCTGTTCGAGGCAGCGGGAATTCTAAAGCACTTTACACACACACCGAAACACTTGATTATCTGCGGAAATGAGCGAGACAAGCGAGATAGGGTAATTTGCTTTCGCCAGCCCGCGCGGTTTTGCGTTTCATGAAAAAGTCTACTAGTCCTGTCGCTACTTAACCAGTGTGGTAAAAGGGTTCAAGATCGCCTCAAAGTCTCCTATCGTGCATTTAATACAAGCTTTAGAACTTTGGAGGTTCTACGCCATGTCAGTTTCGATGCTTTCCTTTACCTTTGGAGATTACTGGTAAAACGCACATACATTTTTCAAACAGCAAAACCTATTAGTGTACGACACGACACAGTACATTTAGTACACGACACGATCAGAACATTAAAGCCGCCAAAGAAATAAAGTTGGTATATTGAGTGATTTTTCTTGTATGTGATTCGCCTAACCCTGAACCGCCACGATTTTAAAACATCCGTAAAGAACATTGGTTTATTTGAAAGTTTGAAATTAGAACATCAGAATTCTGGGAACGTTATAACTTCTGAATTAAATCAATTTTGACTGGCCTCATTGCTCAGTAGCTCTGGATCCTGCGCTATAGGTAGTGGGTTCCTAGTCCTACTCAGGACAAACATATTGTGCTATTTACATTTTGTTTTATGCTTGGGTTTTATTATATAAATACCTAATTATTAATTGCTAGCAATCTGGTTCTCATAGTTCGCATAGTACAAAATTGCCTTAAGTATTCTGGAGCTCTATATCAAATGATCACCAAAAATACGTCGGAGAATTTAGAACTTAATTGTACCTTGTCGATTATTAAGGAAAAATATTCTGATTAATTATTTTACGAACTAAATTCCCGGGAAATATATATATTATCACATTCGATAATTATCGCCAAAGCTGTCAAAATATCGAATAGTCGAGCAAATACGAGTATTTCTTCCGGGTCTGGGTGTTGTAATATTATGGATCAACCATCTAGGTTCCCATAATACAAGCTTTGCTTAGTTTGGGACTAGATGGTGCTGTGTAAAATACCCACAAATATTTATTTATTTAAGTATCTATTATTAAATCATATCACGTAAATATCGAATGAAGCGAGAATCAAACTCCTGGACTTATACCATCGTCGCAGCTTAGTCGACCTGATGAAAACCCACATGTAACTCAATAACTTCTGAAATATGTGTCAAGTGTACGAAAAGAGCGTCTGCGGAGCACTTTGAATCCTTTCACCACACTGATTCGGAAGAACTAACACGACGATAGATAGAGTCGGCCCATCGAGCATTTAACTGTGTAACATATTCAGTTAAATGCTCGATGAGTCGGCCTCAACCACGGGAAAGATTTGGTCAAGGCCTAACCTTATGTATATAAATCGTAGTTTTTGACAATGACATTGTTTTCTATTTGTAACGATCACGTCTTTACCTCTGGAAGCAAATTGCCTGGAACTGATTGAATCAATTGAATCATGCTGATGTTGTCTATTCGCAGAACTATCATAGATATAATATCAGAACATAATGATCTTCATTGTATTTCGCTACAGGCTTTAGCTTTTGATGACTTTACCAGTTATGAATTAACATAGTTTCAATTGACCATGAAACGCTCGTGGCGTAGCTTGCTTAGACGTTCTTGATCGTTGAAGTTAAGCAACGTTGTTCGCGGTCACAACTGGGATGGGTGACCGCAAGTGGCATTACGAGCTGAGCGCTTCCGTGCTTCGGAGGGCACGTTAAATTGTCGGTCCCGGTTTTTAAGTCGTTAAGCCGTGACGGAGGCCTTTAGGCGACCTAAAAACTCCGTCACTAGAGTTAAATAGAGTAAAAGTAGGTAATTTAAAAAGTACATGTACCTATCTATTTACAATGGTACGGAACCCTTCGTGTGCAAATTCGATGGAGGTGTAGGCGTTTGGCCTAAGAGGTTGTATGTTTATTTATTTATGTAGTATTTTTAGATTTTTCAATACATATTAGTCAGCCACATGTTTTAAAGCTCATTGTTTTTATAAACGCTGTTTCAGAATTTTGGACAGGAAATACTTTATCTATCCCAGACCCGATAAAAAATTTAATTTTTTGGTGCATGTGCTAGATTGTAAGTTATTTTTAGCAGCCTAATTTGTTATGAATTAAATCTATCTAGACCGTGTCACTAGTTCTGGACATAATTAAATGAATAAAATAATTATTTTATTTATACACTCTCTAACGGTGAAAGAAAACATCGTGAGGAAACCGGCATGTCGTAGAACTTAAAAAAAAAATCTAAAATATGTGTCTTTGAAGTGCACTTTAAATCCTTTCACCACACTAGTTCGAAAGAAATGTGTTTCTTGTTTTATTGCAGGTTGGCGGGCGGTGCTCTTGTCTGCATTTTAGTGAGCTTTTTATAAAGATTTAAGCGGATTAGTATTATCTCCTACTACATCGCCATCGGGCAGATGGTCTGTCTCGAAGCTGCCGAAAATCTCTTGGTCATCATTAAGTAACTGCTTTATTTCATCGATTGTCGTCCAATACAAGCTTTTTTTAGTGTATGCGTCATTTTATCAACAAATATGTTATGAATCTAAGGATCAATTTGTGAGTAGCTATTGACCTTCTAGTATGAGTGGTTGAGAAGTCATCACTGATTTTAAACTATTTGTCCATTACACAATAGGTATTCTTTACTCTTTACTGTAATATAAAGCACATAAAACACAGACATAAAGTAAGGACATGTACAAAGGCGAGCTTACCCTACAAAGAGTTTTCTTTTAGCAACAAAAACTGTAAACAATCTAATAAAAAGCTAGTGGCCAACTCTTGTGACGGAGTTTTCAGACTGCCTAAAAGCCTGATCATGGCTTGAAGACTTAAAAGCCTGGACCGACAATTCAGCCGAGCATGTCGTAAAAATCGACTAAGGCATAATATCCTTTCCAACATGATGGACTACCTCAATGGGCGATGGGCTGATCACCTGTCACCATGGTTCACCATATCCTTCTTAGGACTAAAACAGAAGTGGCTGCAAGTTTTCTTATGTTTACTTGTGGCTCTGCCCACCCCATTAGATACGGGCGTGATAATATGTAATGAAATAAAAATGCTAGTAAATTATTTACAAACTTTATAATAAACAGTAACGACTAAATTGAACACATACTGGCCGCTGTCCAATCAAACACTCATTAAATAAAAAAGCCTATCTCTATGTGCGCCACTGTACCACTGGTCAAGGCTTGTACAATCAGAAATAAAAGCGGTTAGTAGCCTGCGTCAGCATCATAGCTGCTCTTCTGGCTATCATATTGGCCTGAAAAAAAAAGGATTATGACGATGTAATTTAGCGTTTCAAAAATGTAAATACAGAAATGGATTGAATAAAATGCTAAATAAATGGTTATTTTACTCAGCGTCACCTAGCCCCAGGTGGCTGATATAACTTTAGGTATATGCTTTATTTGAGAGCACTGATGGTCTAGTTGGTAGTGACCCAGCCTTCCGATCCTAAGGCCGTGGGTTCAAATCCGGTCGTGTACCAATGGATTTTTCTGTGCGAAAAATTTATGTACGCTATACCAGTACTCTCAAACGGTGAAGAAAAACATCGTGAGGAAACCCGCGGCTTAGTCAGTTCCGCACGTATTGACCATGTATTTCCTGTGGACAAAGCCGACTAAGCTGAGAGGATGGAATAGGTGCTGGGCAAGCCTACTCCATCTTAATTCGTCCCGGGCAAAGGTGAAGGTAAAGGTGCCTCCTGACGCTGTATAAATCATCTACTACAGATGGTAAAAGGCTTCAGTTTTATGCTTTATTTTGAGATCTATCTACTGTATCTACCAAGACAGAATAGTTATCTATGGTCATCATAAAAATGTTTTTTCTGGGTGGGAATCGAACCCAATTTACAGCTTAGGAGGTTGAGCTATTGGGTACCAACTGGGGTAAATAAGGCCAGATTAAGAAGTAGATACAGTAAGTACCTGTTTTCATGAGCAGTACTTGAATAGCTCCTGATATTTTGTTCAAGCAATACTGTAAAGTATTTGCTCTGAAATCATCATCTTCCTACCCTTATTTCTCTTGTGCATGTTCCTTGGATCATGTTGTAAGAGTTTTGGCTAAGGTGTTTTATGACTGGCCGCCTGCCTGACGTCAACCCTCCTTGGTAATAGGTACTTGCTTATTGTCTTTCGGAATTGTTTTCACAAACATCAAATACTTTCTATTTTTTCTGTGAACGAAGAAAGCCTTTATTTATTGCATCACACTGTTTCTTTCCACAACGGTGAATAGGCTTTTTTTACTTAATAACATACGCGGCTTTGCTCGGGTCAGCGTCTGAAGCTGATCTAATTTTTCAGAATTCAGGAATGGTTTATCGCTCGTCATCCGGTAACAAGCGAGTGCGAGCAGCCAGCAAAAGCTAGTTTATAAAACTCACACAGCTCCTGGGGCCACATAATCGGGATTCGGTGATCTTTATTTGGTCTGAGCGCCTCAGTGATTCAGGATCGGATGGGGGGTGGATAAATGGACACCCTCGGCGCTGTATCCTTTCCGTTGGCTGTATATCTGTCCGTCGTCACCCACTTACGAGTACGACAGACCTAGAGAGAGCTTTAACGTCTTGACTCACCACGGCTGGTATCAGTGAGCTGCAAGCTCTTCAGGATGGCCTCGGGGATCGGCGGGGGGGTGGGCAGATGGGCTCCCTCGGCCCTGTACCCGTTCTCGTCGGCTGTGTACGTGACGGTGTACGTCTGGCCGTCGTCGCCGACGTACGAGTAGGACCCGGAGACCTGGAGGGAGCCTTCTTCAGGGACTGCTCCGGGGATCACTCGACCTGGAATGAGAAGTGGGTATTTGTTTAACCAGTAATCCAAATATGATCACGACTGAGTGAAAGGCTTCGTGGTACCAGGCTGGCTAACGATACGGTTTAAACTTTTTGGGTGATTTGTGGACTTGTCATCTCGCTTATGACTTTGTTATAGAAGCGTATCATCATCTTCCTGCCCTTATCCCACTCTATGTAAGGTCGGCACAGCAAGATCCTTGGATTATTCTGTAAGAGTTTTGGCTAAGGTGTTTTATGGCCGGCCGCCTGCCTGACGTCAATCCTCCTTGGGAATACTTGTTTATTGTATCTCATCATGTTGGAGAGGATACTATCCCTTAGTCGACTATGTACTTAGTCTTGTTATAGAAGCGTATGTGGCCTTTAAATGTTTTGTTAACTTTATCTATCCTAATCGTGCGTACAGCAAGTTACCCTATAGTACATACAATAACTAAGAAATTGCCTGAGATAGGCTAAATAAAAAAATCTAATGCCTTTCGATGCATTATGGTATTTTGGCTGAATGGGCTTTTGACATTATTTCAATTGAAAAGAGTCTGTAGGTAGTATGTTGACATCATATCAAAAGTGCTTGATATTATGTAATTTCATAAAGTTTCATAATTTGAAACGTAATAGGTACCTTATATCTGTTACTAGCCACACCCACAGCTCAATCGACGAAAAATTATAGTTTTACGAGTAAATAATAATAATTTGTTGCTTAAAAATCCCTAGAAAATTATTATCACATTTATACATCCTACTTCCTACTAATATTATTATAAATGCGAAAGTTTGTGAGGATGTGACGATGTTTGTGCCTCAATCACGTCGTAACAACTGAATGGATTTGAATGAAACTTGGAATATACATAATAAGTATGCTGGAATAACATGTAGGCTACTTTTTATCAACAACGCGAGCGAAGCCGCGGGCAGCAGCTAGTTAATAGTATGAAGAGGTTAAGTTTGTATGTCTGTTTGGCAAGTGAAACCGCGCTACAGCTAGTTTAGACTAGTCTTGTAGGAAAATATCTTGAACAAACCGGCATGGTATAGAACCGAAAAAGTTCGAAAACGTGTCAAGTAGTCTTTGAAGCGCACTTTCACCACACTGGTTCGATAGAATTAGTGACACGACTAGTAGTACCAAGTAACTACAAAAAAGGAAGCCATGACGGAGGCCTTTAGGCGGCCTAAAATCTCTGTCACAAGAGTTGGCCACTAGCTCATACGAACTTACTTACTACAAAAAACAGTAACCTTTTGAAACGATACTTCTTTCGTTCTTGAGAGGTCTCGTACCCCGGTATCAAGCACGCACATCATATAATAGCTGGCAAGGACATCGCAAATTGCTTCTAACTCCTACCCAAATTAAGTGGGAAGAATGAGTGTGCAAATTATTTTTAACCTTTGTCGTAATTGAGAGCCCCGGGCCTAAGATCTATAATTAATTGACACTATACTTATTCTTTGTCATAATATTTAGGAAGATTCAAATTCGAATTGCATAATAAATTGGTTACAAAATATTACTTAGGGTCTCGGCCACTACTCCGATTACTTCGTTTTTTTAATGAAAGGGGCATTTGAGGCGCACTTTAAATCACACTGATTTGAAAGAATTAGTAACACAGTGGGTTAGGGACTTTGAATCAGGAGTGGCTGCAAATTTTCTTGTGGCTCTGCCCACCCCGTTAGGAATACGGGCGTGATAATTAATACACATACATACAGATAATAATGATGATGGATTGATTTGGAGCATTATTCAGTTATAAGTTTTCGTTTAAGCATTTTCACTGTCAAGTTTGTCACTGTCAATTTTAGCACATTGCTTGAAACTTTAATATCAAGGATGCATATTATATTTAGTGCTAGTAATGATAAAGTTTTCTGACTTGGTGTCAATTGTGAAATAAACTCTATTTCACTTTCAGTACCAAATGTTTTCGGCACGAATGTAAACCTAAATGCTTTGATGCTAGCATAGTGCGATGACACAAACAAAGGGAGGGATGGCTCTCCCTTTGGGCATATTTATAGCAGAGGTCAAAAACAGGTTGTGGATATAAATGATGTTTGTTTTTTCAGTAAGTACCTTGCTGTTCAGCCTTGGTTCCATCGCTAGTCTCATACGCATATCTGTATCCCTCTTCGTTGATCTCATTGTCGTATCTCAGGATCTCGGCATTAGCAGACGCTGATGGTGATGCTGATGCGTAGTTCTGGGATTGTCCTGGAATCAGACAAAAAAGCAATGAAAAAAAATGTTACAAGTTTGGCTTTATCAGACGTTCCATTAATCGGTTGTTTCTAGGCCCGTGCACGAGCACTGGTAGTCTTCCGATCGTGGGCTCAAATCCAGTCGTGCCAATGGATTGGATTGGAACCCACGATCTTTGGATCGGAAGGCGGGGACGTCACCACTAGACCACCAGTACTATAAGAAATGATGATGGTGATAGATGAGCGTAATTATCTATTCACTTTCGAGCATCTCTTGAATATGAGCCTGAAGATCAATTATCATGACTCAAGCATTGCTGTCAGTTTTCTATTGTTGGTACTACTAATGCGCATGTCTTGAGGATGCAAGTCATGTTGCGAAGAGAGTTATGAGTATGGATGTGGATGGATTTGGAGGAAGGATAGCTCAAAGCAAAGGTGGATGCAATTCATCCGCCTTGTCTTGAAAGACGACCATGGTTACGAAAGGAGTGAGTGCAGAGATGACGGCTGACAGAGGGGAGTGGAAGAAATAAATAAAATAAATAAATAACACCCAACAGTCACATACATAGTCCTGACCCCACACTAGGATTCCCTGTGTCGTGGGCATTAGAAACTACGAGTACCATGGTACCACAACACGCAGACCCGGAAGAAATATTTACAAATCATGCAAACATTTCTTCCGCAGCGGGAATCGAACCCGCGCCTCTTGCGCCTCTGCCGAGCAATCGCCCGCTACGCCACCGAGGCCGTCAAGAAGAGAAGACATGCCAAGGAAGAAGAAGACATACTATGCCCCACATAGCGTGGGAAGATGATGAGGTACTTACCTAGGGGTGCTTGGAGACCAGCGTTAGCACCGCCTGCAGACCGGGCGTCATTTGGTGGCAGGTACACATTCTCGAGGCGGTCAGCCGCCGCCACCACAGCTACAGCTAAGATTACTAACTGAAAAAGGATTATAATGATTTGAATTTGTCTGGGCGATGGGCTGTTCATCTGTCACCATGGTTCACCATATCCATCTTGGGACTTTAAATCAGGAGTAGCTGCAAGTGTTTTTATGATTACTTTTGGATTTGAATTGCCGCAACACTAGGCGTGGTCAGTAATTGGATGGGTCGAGTAACATTTGGCACTTTTGTATATTATTTTCTAAATGATCTGAAATTTACTGATTTGTACAAAAATAATAATAAAATAAAAAATTAAGGGGTCCTCATAGAAGAGATTTCATTTTGATTTTTTTTGCTTGATTCTAACAGGGAACACTTATGAACATGTATGATGGTGCGGAACCCTTCGTGTGCGACTTCGACTCGTACTTGACCAGTTTTATTTTTAATTCCTAGGAAATTTCGAGAGACGGTGATTTATAAGAGATACTTCATTACGTGATGGTTTAAACATAGTTGTCAAACGTCGATAAGACCCCTTAGAGACCTCGGTGTAGAACACTATAAATAATGGTTATTATCGATCTTCGAGTATTCAAATTCAAACGATCTCTAATAGCTATGTGCAATCGTAAAGTATCAATTGGTTCCACTCTGATTTAAATTATCATGTTTATCGGCTAGTGTCATCCGAGACCTAGATTTGTAGTCGTTTATTTCGACGATTGTACCTACTTATTTTTGCGAGCTGTCATTTTCGTGTATCAAATACCTTTTGAGGATTTGTGGATCTATCTTCTTACTAACCTAAGTATAGGTTCCTCCTAGGTTCCTTAGGGTAGTAACCTCTAAGTATAGGTTAAAAGTTTGTTGAATATTTTGTCGCAATCGTAGATCATCAACGGCTCTGATTTTTTGCAATTTTCTTTTTTTTACTATTGAATAATAAAAAAAAAGTTTTTTTTTTTAACGTAGCAACGTGTCCTTTCTAATTGATATGGCTAGCCGTTTTCTAAACCCTACTAATATTATAAAAACGAAAGTTTGTGAGGACGTATATTTGTGTCTCAATCACGCCGTAACGGCTGCACGGATTTGAATGAAACTTGGAATATACATAGTATATGTGCTGGAATAACATATAGGCTATTTTTTACCCGGGTACCTACCACGCGAGCGAAGCCGCGGATGGCAGCTAGTATGGCATAAAAAGTAATTCCAGCACTTTAAAGCCTCTCTTGTAAAGTTTTTGAACTCCGTCTATTTTCTACGTCTGTGACGATTTCTGGCTTGAACACGACTTTGCCTCTTAAGGCTCTATAAATTAACCCACAAATACTCAAACGCGACTCAGAGTTGAGCACGTCTCAAGTCACGGTTTTTTGACAGTTTTCGATGAAAATCTGTCAAAAACTCGTCAATTGAGACGTGCTCAACTCTGAGATGCGTTTGTAGCCTAGAGGATCACCTTCATCAAATAGACCTGATGGTGGTCTTGGGGTTGGTAGAAAACTCGCGAGCTTTTCTTTGACCCAAATATTTTAATACCTAGAAATTACTTGTAAGATTACGTTGGTCCCAACCTTCCTTATTGTGGACTGCGGTTGTTTCACAGCTAATGCTTTTAAAGTTAAATAACACTTGTAACTTGCAATTAATATTGCACCGCAGTACACCAACACAAACCGCCGGTTAGTTGCCATAAGTCTGTGTACTTTTTTGTTTAACATGTTGTTTATAGAATATGGAACAATTAAAAGTGTACTAAAGCGGATTTTGCTTAACCGAAATCGACGTAGAACTTTGTTACTGGTTAAATAAACGTGTTTATTAAAAATAAATAAATTCTAACATTTTTATCTTTGGTTCCTCGAAGTGAAAATACAATAAGAGAAAACACGATTAAAAAGAAACTATGTTTCGCGTATGTTTTGATCAACTCGTAAATCTTGGACCCTACCATAATATTTTCAGATGATTTTTACTTTGACCAGTTTTTTTATTCTTTTTGTAGTTTTCTTGTTATTACCAACTAATTGATTTGGCGGATTATTTACATACATACCTACATACATATTATCACGTCCGTATCCCTAATGGGGTGGGCAGAGCCACAAGTAAACATAAGAAAACTTGCAGCCACTTCGGATTATTTGATTTCAATATTTTCCGCGGTTTCACTCCGTCTTTTAATTGAAACTCTATCTCTTTTAATTCGATTCGAAATCTGTCTAGACGCAGTTGTGTGGTGGTTCTTAAGCTATTTTTTTGTTTGAATTTGGCGTTTTCGATGGGTGGTCCCTTACATATAAAGTGGGATAAAAGCAAAAAGATTTTATATAATTGACATCTCACTAAATAAATAGGCCCCTATATCATAAGACATGCATAGTTACTCCTGAAGAGACCTTTTTTGAATTAGAATTAGTTAAGCGTTAGTATTTTTTTATTTAACTGCTGTTGATAGAATGCGGTGAAATTGAACTAGTATTTTTTATTTAGCTACGGACTTTATGCTAAGCCCAATCTGTATCGTGAGAACTGCGTGATACTCTCCCCGGCACCTAGATTGAATTTAGAATTAGAATTTGTAGAACTTGCTACTATTTTTTTTGTTTCTAGATGATTTTATGTATTTTTCAAGATAATTATACAATACTAGCTTACATAGCTTATTTTAAAAACCTTGAAACACGAGTCCATAAATTTTGCATTACTATATATTTATTACCAGATCGAGTTTCAAGCAAATCGCACGACGCGTTAACAAGTTCCTTACAAACGTTTTCACCCCTTTTCTTCCCTTCAGAGGTTGATTTAAAAAAAAAACCCGCCTTTTTCCTGAGCGTTGATTGTAGAAAAATGTTCATTGTTTTAGATACAGATTCTTCTTTGAGCAATAAACTGCAGAAAATAATATCTGTCAGCGGAACACTTATTGCAAAATTGAGTGAAGGATATTTTATTTAGTTAGATTTTTTTGTCTGAAAACACTTGACGCTTTCAAGATTATCAATTGATCAGTAAATGGTTATTTTGAATTTCAGGATGAATATCAAACCAAAAAAAACAAACTTTCATTAAAAAGGATATAAAACTATTTTCAGTTTGCACCAAAGGCTTTAGGCGAAATCAGGTCAATTCACTTTATACACCGGTGACGAAAAACCAAAGGTCAATACACTTAGCACAGTAAAGTAAACAAATACTAACGAATTTCATAGTTGATGCCTTGAGTAAGGTCTCACTGGGAATGTGATAGTGAAGCGAATCTCCCCACATTTATACTGATGCGTACAGAGTTCAATAATTTGAGTGATTTAGTTTAGATTCACATTCGAATTGT
The DNA here is from genome assembly GCA_949320045.1 of Scotopteryx bipunctaria. Taxonomy (NCBI): domain Eukaryota; kingdom Metazoa; phylum Arthropoda; class Insecta; order Lepidoptera; family Geometridae; genus Scotopteryx; species Scotopteryx bipunctaria. The sequence continues at coordinate 1,523,678 of OX439458.1, read as the reverse complement.
CCCTTCACGAACTTCTTATTGTAACCGCATAAGGTTCAAATTCGCAGGTGCAAGGACTTGGTTTTGGAGATCCTTGTTTGGATCATCGTTAGCTATTGGCCTCTAACAAAAGCTCAGCGCAGCGGGCTATAGAGATAGCTATGCTTGGAAAATGAAAATAAATTAATGTTTGTAGACATTCTACCCAGCACCATCTAGCCCCACTAATATATTTACCCCCGAATACTCAAACGCATCTCAAAGTTGAGCACGTCTCAATTGACGATTTTTGACAGATTTTCATCAGAAACTGTCAAAAAACCGTGAGTTAAGACGTGTTCAACTCTGAGTCGGGTTTGAGTATTCAGGAGTTATATACTTTTTTTTAAGTAAATACATACTTATCCTACTGATATTATAAGCGAAAGTTTGTATTTATGGATGTTAGTTACTCTTTTACGCCTAAACGGTTGAACGGATTTGAATGAAACTTGGAATATACATAGTACGTGTACTGGATTAACATATAGGCTATTTTTTATCTGGGTACCACGCTAGCGAAGCCGCGGGCAGCAGCTAGTAATACATAAATTACAACACCCAGAAGAAATATTTGCAGAACATGCAAACATTTCTCCCGCAGCGGGAATCGAACTCATGAGTCTCAGCTCGCCATGCCACCGAGGTTGTCTAAATGGAGTATGCAATATAATCAGTTTTTCGTGGATCGCTTTGGAACGTCTCAAATGTATGTTGAATTTTTGTTAGTTAATTTTTTGAGTTTTCCCTACATCATAGAGAAACCAGGAAAACTAGGTAAAACTACAGTCAACCACATAAAAAAAACAAAGGCCTTTTACCATTTATACAGATGATTTATACAGCGTCAGGAGGCAACTTTTGCCTACACTAGCGGGACTGTAGACGAATTCTGATGGAGTAGACTAAACCACGGGTTTCCTCGCGATGTTTTCCTTCACCGTTTGAGAGAAATGAAAAATCCATTGGTACAGACCGGGTTTGATCCCGCTACCTTAGGATCGGAAGATGATTTTTACTGTTATAGGTAGGTAATAACTATATATTTTGTTGTTGAAACCAGTTCTTTGGTTCGTTTTGTAATACAATTGTAATTAACAATTATTTTATTTAGTGGGTTCGATTTCAATATTTTGCGCGGTCTTACTCTCTGTTTTTCTTCTATAATACATACAAAACCCGTAGCGCTGTCTTTTTCTAAATCGGTCTAGTCGTGATGGTAAGGTATCCTCTTTACCCCCAATCGAGCCTGTTAACATAGCGGGGAGTGGCCTGAGTTTTATAATAAAGTCAATAAATATTTGTCATCCAGTCATGATTATGGATGATGAGCCTCAAAACGTACGTCAATGTTGTGTATGTGCCCTTATAAAGCTTAATCAATTCTGCAGTTTTTTATAGTTTTATTTATATTCCTAATACATTTTGTGCATCATTTTGTTTGTATACTCCTCTGCTGGACTGGGAGTAAAGAAATAACATAGAATGCGTCCAGCTGCTTCTCTCCCCGAGAAGCAGCTGGACAGATCCCTTAGTAGACTTTTACGACATCGTAAAAGTCTACTAAGGGATAATATCCTCCCCAATTCCTAATGGAGTGTGCAGAGTCACAAGTAATCATAAGAAAACTTGTAGCCACTCCTAATTCAAAAGTCCCAACACGAATATAGTGCAATATTATTACTTCCTCACTATTTAGGATCTTTTGATGATCTTTTAAAATACTGTAATAAATAAATAATTATTTGTTTTTCTTAATTCAACATTTACAACTTCATCTTCAATACTGCAATCCTCATTTAAAAATACTAGTTTTAAGAAGCTGATTTGTCTTTCAATCAATCGTAATAGCAATTAGTTTAAAACACTGTATTTTAATGTAATTTAGTGTAAATAAAATGTTCGATAATTGGGTTTTTTATAGTCCAAGTCACGCGTAAAGTCAGGGTTACAAGCTAGTTATTCTTATATTTTACTAATTATTTCAAATAAAAAACTTAATTTGTTAACCTTCTATGCTTAAAATAAAACCAGCCAAGTGCGAGTCGAATTTGCACACAATGTCTTTTGTATTGGGCCCAGTTTTATTTTACTTTCATTATTTGTTGTTATAGCTTCAAAAGAAATACACATTCTGCGAAAATTTCAACTCTACCTATTACAGTTCATGAGATAAAAGCCTCTTACAGACGGACGGACTCATAGATGGACGGACAGCGGAGGCTTAGTGATAGGGTCCCGTTGGCACCTTTCGGATGCAGAACCCTAAAAAAATACTACCTACTGTTAGACTAATACTTAAAGAAGGCGGAAAATAACGTTTCGATGAAAATAATCTACGCGTCTACGAAAATAATCTTATCAATAAAGTGACGGCTTCGGTGGCGTGGCGAGCTACTGCGTAACTGAGACGCAGGAGGTGCAGGCTCTATTCCTGCTGCTAAAGAAATGTTTGCAATATTTCTTCTGAGTCTGGGTGTTGTGGTACCATGGTAATCGTAGTTTTTGATACCCACGACACAGGGAATCCCAGTATGGGGTCAGGACAATGTATTTGACTGTTGGGTGTTAAAAAATAAACTAAATACCCAACAGTCACATTACACAATTCCGACCAAGATTCTACTAGATATTTGCAGAACATGCAAACATTTCTCCCGACGCGATGTGGGAATTAAACCCGCACCTTCTTGGCCGACGGCTCACCCACCACGTCACTAAGGTCGTATAACGTGGTAATTTCAAAATCATTAAAAAATATAACCTAGTCGGTTAAAAATTACAGAAACTTAAATTGAACTGAATCATAACTTAACTTCACCACAGCTAAAAACGAAAAATACTCTTAGATAGGTAATTTAATTTTGCACGCAAACGCTTAGTGAAATTACACTAACGGTCACCCATCCAACAAGTTTTAATGAACGTTGCATAACTTTCGTCTAGAATACTGAAATGGTGATCAATACTGATCTCCCTGCATTATCCATGCCGTCGTTAGGTACCCACCGTACGTCACCTATCGACTTACTCAGGTACTCACCGGGCACGGTTGCTTCGGTGAGTATCTGAATAGGATCGGACGCGAACCGACACCACAATGCCACCATTGTGGGTGGGACTTGGATTCCGCGCAGCACACGCTGGAGCAGTGCTCAGCGTGGTGCCAGGAGCGCGGAATCCTGGTCAACAGGATCGGGCAGGATCTCTCTCTGCCGAGCGTAGTCGAGGCTATGCTGGCAGATGAGGCGGCGTGGCAGGCCGTAGCCTCTTTCTGTGAGACCGTGATGGTCCAGAAAGAGGCAGCTGAGCGAGATCGGGAGAGGGCCGATCCCGCTCGGAGGAGGCGGCGGCGGGGCGCTAACGGCCGCCCCGCACCGCCTGCCCCGTGAGGGGGCGAGTGGTATCCCCTGCCAAACAGGGGACCTTTTGGGTCCGCGGTAGCGGAGTGAGGGCTCCGTCTACCGGCTACGGATCCCGGGAGGGCGGCGATTCTTGTGGCAAGTTTCGTCGTAGCACGCGAGGGTGCCGGGCGTGGCTGTGGGTGCCATTACCGGGACAGTGCTCTAGAGCACGATGCGAGAGGGGCACCGGTGCGTTCCGTATGGAGATCCCGGAGCCCCTTGACATGCATCGAGGCTGGCCACCAGGTGGTTTTTTAGTGGGTCGTCGGATTTCGACAACCCCACACTGTCCAGCTGCGACCCTTATCGCAGCTGGTTCGTCTGGGAGCAGATTTTTCCACCTGCCAAAAAAAAAAAAAAAAAAAAAAAAGGTACCCACCGTAATAATTTACAAGTGACCATATTTCACGTAGATGGTACATTTTGTACATAAGTCTGCACGTGACTTTGCCCGCGTTTGCCTCGTTTGCCTAGGTTAAAACTAGCATAAAAATATACCATTACTCACACGCCATAAAATACTATGTCTTGTCTGTCCCAAGGTTCATTAAAATAGACGTATCATTTACTGTTATTGTAATTGAAACAAAAAATGGAATTATTTTTTATTTATCTACTCGATTCTACCTTCGATTGATCTATTTTTCCCTCGCTTAGTTATCGTTTTTTCTATCTGTCAAATATATGTATCTTTTGACATTGACATTTTAAAATAACTGTTCCAGCTTTTCTGGGAAGGCGATGTTAGGTATACCTCAAGCCTTTTCAAATTAAATACTTAGTTCTTTTCCTGAACCATTCAAATAGGTTTGCATTTAAACCCCCGATTACTCAAACGCGACTCAGAGTTGAGCACGTCTCAACTCACGGTTTTTTGACAGTTTCTGATGAAAATCTGTAAAAAAAAAAAACGTCATTTGAGACGTGCTCAACTTTGAGATGCGTTTGAGTATTCGGGGGAAAGACTATTAAATGTGATTATTTAAAAAGAAAGCTAACAGTAGGTGTATATCTGATACACGTCATGTTTTGTAATGTGAAGAGGTCTTGTAGGTATTTTAAAGAATTTGTGTTTGTCCGGGTGGCAAAAGAAAATGAAAATGTAGAATTTCTGCTATTCAAATTAATGAAAAAAGGCTATGTGTTCTCGGACGAAGCAAACTTGCCGATTTCACTATTGAAACTGATCGGAGTTTATCTCTAAACTTAGTTCAAGACCTGTCAAATAGCATTAAAACTCCAGTGATAGCTCTCTTTCTTGAATTCAATTTAGAAGCTAAACGCAGTTCAGTTTGAATGGTGAAATCAGAGCGAATTATATTTCTGATCCACGTCATGTTTTGTAATGTGAAGAATGAGGACCTTGTTCTAGTTAGCGTCCCTAATATGAGGCGAAATGCACATTTTGGTTTGCAATTGTGATTGTAATCTATTTATCATAAAACCAAGTTTATCCTTTGTTAGAGCTTTGTTGAATTCCTTTGTTAAAAGGATATGTGGGTAGAGGTAGGCCAAAGAAAATATGGATGGACTGTTTTAATGATGACTTGAATAAGAAAGGAGTGTGTTGAGATGCTGTGCTGACTCCACGTAAAGTGGGATAAAGGCAGGGAAATGATGATGAAGCTTAGTTGAATTCAACGCTTGGGGCTCGATTGAGCAAAATATGCTCAAAGTTGTGTCCCGTATCTATGAATCACGTATCACTTGCTCTTTCAAACAAAAAGTAGTGAAATTTAAGTGCGCATCAAACAAGCTTCTTTATGAGCACCAAGTGCACGAAATAAGCCTTTTTGAGGCGCACTGACTTTGAACAGATAACTTCAATCTTTTCAGGTTCTGTAGTTCAGGATTATTTCAGGTACCTAGTGCAGTACATGCAACATTTATGTTTTGTAAATAATTTTTCAAGGAGTGGTGGGAGATTGCAAAAGACCGGAATAAGTGGAAGGACTTGCCCAGCAGTGGGACAGAATAGGATAAGTAAAATAAAATTCTAAAACGTACTGCTACCAGTAGTCGTGTCGCTAGTTCTTTCGAACCAGTGTGGCGAAAGGATTTAAAATGCATAATTTTTCGAACAGAAAAATCCTTTTGTACACGACGGGATTTGAATCCACGACCTTAGGTTCGGAAGGCGGGGCTGACCATCAGGGCTCTCTGTTCAGGGAATCAATCTCCCTGTAATCATAGTGTGGAGCCAGAAAATAAATATTACTGTGTAAATACTTTGCTAGTTACATAAAAAAAAACATAATTATAAACATTTATCATCATCATCTTCCCGCTCTTACTCCACTTTATGTGGGGTCGGCACAGCATGATCCTTGGACCATGCTGTAAGAGTTTTGGCTAAGGTGTTTTATGACCGGCCTGACGTCAACCCTCCTTGGGAATACTTACTCATATTCATGATCATCATCATTATCATTACAATGACAAAGCATTGAGTAATGAAAATAAAAGCATGGGGTCATAGAGTCCATCGACATCGACAATATCCGTGTGGTCACTCAAAGGTCACCTTCATCAGGTGTCCTAAACAATGACATAAATAGTTCTACAGGGTGATCTTTAGCGGTTCTATAGCAAGTAACACTAGAATATTTACAGACATACATATCGTCATAGTCGTAGAACAATGACGTATCTGCAATTTAGCTACTGTGACGAAATATTATGTGCATTACCTAGCCGACTTTTAATATCGTAAACTGTTAAATAATAACATTTTTTTTTAATATAGCAACATGTCCTTTTAAGTTGATAGAGCTAGCCGTTCAAAATATGCCATAAAGTGATTTACTGTAAAGTAGCTAAATTGCAGATCCGTCATTGTTCTACGACTACGACGATATTATGAAAGAAAGAAAGAAATAACATTTATTTAGCACACACTAAGCAATGGTTCACCATATCCATCTGGGACTTTAAATCAGGAGTGGCTGCAAATTTTCTTATGATTACTTGTGGCTCTGCCCACCCTATTAGGCATACATACTTTTTTTTAATCCATTTTCCAACTGCTGGGCAAGAGTTTCCCCCATGGATTTCCAGATCCCAAACTATCTCCCACCAGCCTCCTTCGTATCGATCTCGCCCCCCCAACGCTTCGTAGGTCGACCCAGACTCCTTACTCGTTCTAGACATCATTATAATCATTGTAGAGGAACACGCTGTATTGTATAATGTGGCTATGGTTTGCCAAATCAATGGTGATACGTAATGCTTAACTATTTTAATTGTAGTCAATACTTTTTAATCATACCTAATTTAATTTATTTGGAAATAATCACATGCAATTCTCTACAAAACACCAAGGTAACTTTCGGATTTATAATATTAGTTTGTTTTATTATAAAAATTAATAACATTTATTAACAGAAAGAAACATATAAAAAAAATCGGAATGTTTGTATTTATATTAGTTCGCTTTTACTGAATAAAGATTGCTCTGAAAAGCATATTTTTCTAAAGAATAAATAACGAAGACTTTTTAATTGTGTCAATTTGTGTAAATCCTAAGTTTGTAATGTTTTAGAAATTGGGCCTTTTAATTTTTATGATAAAGCGTGGCTTAAATGAATAAACTGGCTTTTGCTCTGTTTCCAAATTTTGCAATGTTTATTTGAATTTACGAGCAAGAAGTCTTTAAATAAAGAGTAAGTCACGAACGGTAAAATTAAAACTATTACAAAACGTTTAGTTTAGTAGCATGATTGGAGCTATTCATTACGTACTCGCAACTGCGTTTGAACCTTGAACCCAGCTGTGGTACAAGTTACAAGCGACTAACCAGCACTTCAGGTTTTTTGCAAAAAGAGGGGCTAAAGTGACTCATTTTAAACGAGATAGTTTTACCCGCGAGGGAGTAAATAGAAACTAAGTTATAATTTTTAGCGCTCTGTGTAACACTCTACTTTTAACTACGATTGCGGGAGAATAAATAATCCAAATCCAACACAATACTAATTACAGTCACGAATTCAATTTGTTATTATAGAAAAATTCTAAAGATTCGCGCCAATGCCTTTTTTTAGTTTCACATGGTTGCACATGTTTGTGTATTGTATAATTATTCTTATTGAGTTTTATAAAGTCCAAAAGGCGCATTTCTGTTTTTAATTCGTGTCACCATTTTGAAAGCAATGACAAGCTTTAAATACAAAACCTTATAACTTGGAACGTGTCATCCTCACAGCAGAATCACATAACTCCGTAAGAGTTGCCGAAAGTATGTAGTACAAGATGTTTTTATAACCCGTTCAACACGATAGTACTTATTCAGATTATGATTTCAGACTGTAACGTAGAAAAATAATAATTGCTTAAATAGATTGGGTCAGGTAAATATGACGTATATCACTTTTTAGTATCAAGTAGCATCAACATGTGTGAGTGCTTGATCTCTACCATGAGTTCTCATTTCACAGACTCCTATCTACATGGGCGATGGGCTGATCACCTCTCACCATGGTTCACCATATCCATCTGACTTTAAATCAGGAGTGGCTGCAAATTTTCTTATGATTACTTGTGACTCTACCCAGCATAGTAAGAGATAGTATTCTCCAACATGATGAGATACAATAAGCAAGTATTCCCAATGAGGGTTGACGTCAGGCAGGCGGCCGGTCATAATACACCTTAGCCGACCCCACACAGAGTGAGGGTATGTGCAGGAAGATGATGTATGTATGTATTTTCGTATGGGCTAGTGGCCAACTCTAGTGACGGAGTTTTTAGGCCGCCTAAAGGTCTCCGTCATGGCTTAACGACTTAAAAGCCGGGACCGACTGTTTAACGTGCTCTCCGGAGCACGGAAGCGCTCAGCTCGTAATGCCACTTGCGGTCACCCATCCCAATTTGTGACCGCGCATGTAGTTGCTTAACTTTAACGATCAATCAAGAACGCCTAAGGAAGCCACGCCACGAGCGAGGAAGTTTCCTACATATAGGAAGATGATGATGATGACTTGTGACTCTACTTACCCTATGTGTATGTATGTATGTGTAACTTTTCCTTCTAAAATAAGCTCAAATTCAAAGAGTAGCTACTTAATTATTGTTTGTGTGTATTTAAGTGGCACATAAATGCATGTTAATGCACTTAATTGAGTAATTTAATACAAAATGAAGAAGCAAGGTCGTTACTAAGTGATAAAAAAAACATGATTTGTAGTAAAACTGACACGAAAATCGTGATAATTACGTTTAGTAATATGCGTAAGTGAAAGTATATAAGATTGAAACATTAAGGCAATCGATCATCACATAACTCAACTTGACCTTTATACCTATATCTTATGGCCGTCGCTCACTACCTCGTTCCATTTCACTTTTAACTTTTACGTGCATGAATAGTTACGGACTGGTTATGATTAAGGTAGTGGGCGATGACCGCGCTTTTCTAAACGTAATTCATTTGTGTCGTTTCAACACATATTTTTTTCCAGTCGGCCTTGTTCACAGGACAAGACATGGTCAATACGCGCGGAGCTGACGAAGCCGTGGGTTTCCTCACGATGTTTTCCTTCACCGTTTGAGAGGACTGGTACAGCGTACATAAATTTTTCGCACAGAAAAGTTCATTGGTGCGCGACCGGGTTTGAACCCATGACTTTAGGATCGGAAGGCACTCATGATCATCATCAGTCATTAGTGTTGCAATCAGATCATCTTGCGTAGTACATTCGTGCATCGTAAACGCACTTTTTTGTGCTCTTATTATTCTCAATTTCCGTTGCATTTCGTAAGATACTTTGATAAGATGAGCTAAGAGCATAAGGTTTTAAGTGCGTGCAAAGAAAGACTGGATTGAAACTTTGCTCCTTTTTTTTGAGCTTAGATGGGGAAGGTGTTATGGAAGTGATGTGGAGACCTTCATCAAAAAGTAAGTAAGTTCGTATTAGCTAGTGGCAAACTCTTGTGACGGAGTTTTTAGTTATTTTTTATGCCGGTTTCCTCACGATGTTTTTTTTCAACGTTTGAGAGTACGGAATAGCGCACATAAATTTTTCGAACAGAAAAACTTAGAGTACGACTGGATTTGAACCCACGACCTTAGGATCGAAAGCTGGCGCCGCTACCACTTGACTACCAGTGCCCTCTACCTTCATCTGTATTACTTATTATGCGTATCCGTACATATAGAAAAAATATATAGAAAATTGAATAAAACAAAAAATATACATAATACTACAACACCCAGACCCGAAAGAAATATTTGCAGAACATACAAACATTTCCCCCGTAGCGGGAATCGAACCCGTGCCTCTTGCGTCTCAGCCGAGCACTCGCCCGCCACGCCACCGAGGTCAAAATTACCTAGGTATTAAACTATAACACAATATTGTCTAATAAAATATTACATACGGCCACGGTGGCGTGGCGGGCGATTGCTCGGCAGAGACGCAAGAGGCGCGGGTTCGATTCCCGCTGCGGAAGAAATGTTTGCATGATCTGTAAATATTTCTTCCGGGTCTGGGTGTTGTGGTACCATGTTACTCGTAGTTTCTGATACCCACGACACAGGGAATCCTAGTGTGGGGTCAGAACTATGATGTATGTGACTGTAGAACCCTCTATTCAATTTCAATGTATTGATCAACCTGATATCAGGATCTTACTATCAAGTCCTTGGTCTGCCAATAACGTAAGAAATTGTTGATTTGTTCACCTCACTCCTTGGTTTAAACTTCTAAAGCAAAGAAACATCCTAGCGAGTAGGTTGCGCAGGCGCCGACGTGTCGAACGATCACGAATGCAAAAGTTCACGCATACTACACAGGGCTGTAACTAGGGGTTTCAATAAGATCTTTAACCATCTATAGTAGACTAGCTGTCGCCCGCGGCTTCGCTCGCGTGGTACCCGAATAAAAATTAGCCTATATGTTAATCCAGGACATGTACTATGTATATTCCAAGTTTCATTCAAATCTGTTCAACCGTTTAGGCGTGATTGAGGCACAAACATTCAAACATCCTCACAAACTTTCGCATTTATAATATCAGTAAGTTTAGATTCTATAGTAGATTTATACAGCGTCAGGAGGCAACTTTTACCTTCACTAACGGGACGCTGTAGTGCCCGGGACGAATTAAGATGGAATAAGCTTGACCAGCACCTGTTCCATCCTCTCAGCTTAGTAGGGTTCAATAATTCAATTAAAAATCGGTCAAGTGCGTGTCGAAATCGCACACGAAGTATTGCGTAGGTACCATCGTATTCATCTTACTTTCTTACTTATATACTTATATTACTTATATATATTATAAATGCGAAAGTTTGTGAGTTTGGATGTTTGGATGTTTGTGCCTCAATCACGCCTAAACGGCTGAACGGATTTGAATGAAACTTGGAATATACATAGTACATGTACTGGATTAACATAAAGGCAATTTTTTTATCCGGATACCACGCGAGCGAAGCCGCGGGCGGCAGCTAGTATGTATATAATAACTACTCTGTCTGTGTTACAAGTCCTGAGCACGGCTCTGGCTGACACTACCACTAGTCGATACTGAAAGACTCAATGTCATCGGTTCGTTGCCCTAAATAGCTGCAAAAGGTCGCTTTCTGATAAATGCTATAATCCGGAAACACTTCGCCTACATTAAATACTCGATATAACTTCTCTTTTCAACACTAGAAAAACCGTACTTTCAAAACCGGTCAAGTGCGAGTCGAATTCGCACACGAAGGGTTCCGTACCATCGTATATGTAACATGTTTACTTCTTGTTAAAGCTGGAAGTAGCACATGCTAAGAGTTAACCCTTTTGGCCACATTAAAACACCGATTGGTCCGCCGGAAGGGTCAAAATCAAACTATGTATTAGTTATAGTTTTATTATAATAGGTACTTTTGTCGTTTGTGTCTGTTTTCTCTTGCTCTTTTTGTACCTCTACTTTGTCCGTTTTCCGTTTGTAATATGTCTTTGTGTGTGCCAAATAAATGTTATTTCTTTCTTTCTTGCTTTCTTTCTAACACAAATGTTACTTGTATGGGGCTCCAATTTATTTTATTTTTATTATTTGTAGCGGCACACACTCTGTGAAAATTTCAACTCTCTACCTATTGCGGTTCATGATATACAGCCCGCTGACAGGGCGGACGGACGCGACGGACGGCGGAGGCTTAGTATTAGGGTCCCGTAATGGCATCCTTCAGATACGTAACCCTAAAAATGATGGTTGAATACGAATAAGGCCGGAGTTTTTCGAAAAATAACAACCTAGATAAGTGTAAGGTTTTAAAAAATATTTTGACTAGAACTAGTTTCGACCGCTGCGCCGTGTGAATATTTCAAGTTTCAAATACATAATTATAAAAGTACAGAAATTACAAGGCAAACATCCCCACATCCTCACACAAAATGTTGGATTTAAGTACAATATCTAAATAGATAAGTATTTTTGGATTTGTTTTGTTTGTCACAAATACACATACATCTGGTAGCAAATGGTTAGTTCTTGCCAAGAACGTTAAAACTTGTGTTAAAACTGTCCAAGAAGTTCTGGTAGAATAATAACAGCCATAGAAGACTGGTAACAGCGTCATCTATCGGAATTCAATGATACCACACAACACAGAGATGTTCAAACCTTGAGGCAATTTCAACATATTCGGTGCTCCATGATCTTTAGGAATGAAATTTGGCGCTCATGCACAGCTGTTCAAAACTTACAACAAATTCTTTAGCTATCCGTTAGATGGCATTAGTAAATAAGATATTATGCAGATAGTAAAAAATAAATACTATTTTGTGAGGCGTTGAAATTCATGAATGCTTTGAAGAATCTTTTTAAAGTAGGTACCTAAGTTTTTATTTTTGACAACCCCAGTGGAGTGGCTGGCTGAAAGCTAGGTTCGATTCGTTGGTGCAGGTTCGATTTTCGCTGCGAGGGAAATGTTTACATGTTCAGCAAATATTTTTTCAAGGTCAGGGTCTTCTGATACCCACGATTCAGCGAATCCAAGAGTTATGTAGGTATGTGACTCTTGGGTGTTTTTATTAGGGTTCCGTAACCGATGGGTGCCAACGGGACTGTCTGTTCGTCTGTCATCGGTCTGTATCTCATAAGCCGTAATAGGAGAGTTACAATTTTCACAAAGTGTGTATTTTTTTCTATTGCCGCTATAATAACAAATAAAATAAAATAAAAGGGAGCTCCATGCAGTAAACATTTTTTTTATAAATCATAAATCATTTTAACGTTCGTATTTGGTCATCGAAGCTACCTATTTAACCTATTAGAGTGAAAGTCATATTAAAAAGTTAATGTACGATGATACGGAACCCTTCGTGTGCGAATTCGACTCGCACTTAACCGGTTTTATTTTTTATCTTTATACCTTCCTACAATTATAATAGGTATATTATATATTAAAGTGGAAGCATTTGGGGGAGGCCTTTGCCCAGCAATGAGACAGAATAGGCTGAGTAAAAAAAATACCTATAAACACCTTGGTAAAGTTCTATTGGATAAGATGTGGACTTCTATAGACCGATGACAATGATGAAGAAGGCTATACAAGTTACGAGTTATAGCAGAATAAAATTTGTAATCGATTCTGTAATAATAGCACTTCAGAAGCCTTCAATAAGCGTGGTCCGACACGCCTTTCTCCGATTATCGATATGAAGTATTTTTATCGATAAAATCATAGACATCTCTATTCTCAATACACGGAGCTAGAGATGGGCGTTGCAGAGGCGCAGGCGCACCTTGCGTAGTGACGACCTTTCACACGGTGGTGTGCTCAACATTTTAGCTTGAGTCAGCATGACTCATCCCCTATTTTGTATCACTTTTAGCTTTATGTTTAACTAGCTGTTGCCTGCGACTTCGTACGCCTGTAGTACCTTATTTTTTTCTATAATCAACAGCTTTCGCAGCGCACGCCAAAAACTATTACGGGTTTTCTACCTTAGGTTACAATATTGCAATTTTCTTACGGATCCCTAATATTTTAGAAAATATATTATAGTCTATATTGGTCCCTGATAATGTAGCTTTCTATTGGTGAAATAATTTGTGAAATCGGTCCAGTAGTTTCGGAGCTTATTCGTTACAAACAAACAAAAAATCTTTCCTCTTTATAATATTAGTATGACTAACAGTAACACGCGACGTTGTCTGCGTCTTTGATAGAATTTTGGAATACTAATGTTGTTTAAAAAATGCTACAAAAGGCATCAATCAGTTCTGTGAAGTTGAATAATAGGTACTACGTCAGTGCGTTATTATATACCGATATTCAGGATTTTCAACGAAAAATGTTTGAAGTAGAATGCGTTTATAATAACAAATAATTAAAATAACAGGAGCCCTCGTACAAGAAACATATTTTTTAACGTGTACTCTTTATAAAGTACATAGAGTAAAAATCATATTAAAAAGTATATGTACGATGTTTCTTATTCGACTCGCAATTTACCGGGGTTTTCACGTAGCGTTCTAAATACGTTATTCGCAAAATAACATGACTACAGGTCAAAAACTGTTGTCGATTTCTGCAATCAGTTTTAGCTCTCAGCGTATGTAGGTCGGCGGGTCTAGATTCGATTATGTAAATCACCTAATCATTCTAATCGGACGGTCCTTGAGTGGGCGTGGTCACAATATTTATGCGGAGAATGGCCCATATAGGTCTCCTCCCAATACGATTAGGAAATTTTGAAAATAGTCATCATTGATTACAAATAAATAATAAATATTTGTGGACATTTCACACAGCGCCGTCTAGCCCTAAACTAAGCAAAGCTCGTACTATGGGCACCAGATGGCTAATAGAATACTTAAATACTTTTTTTTTGTGAACACATACATATACTACATAATACTGCAACACCCAGACCCGGAATAAATATTTGCAGAACATACAAACATTTCTCCCGTAGCGGGAATCGAACCCGCGTCTTAGTCGAGCACTCGCCTGCCTTGCCACCGAGGTCGTCATAGAATATTCTTTGAGATCTATTATACTGGAGTATACAGAGTATTTTTGAGAGCACTGGTGGTCTAGTTGGTAGTGACCCCGCCTTCCGATCCTAAGGTCATGTGTTTAAAATGTGGAAAATCTATGTGCGCTTTACCAGTACTCTCAAACGGTGAAGGAAAACATCGTGAGGAAACCCGCGGATTAGTCAGCTCCGTACGTATTGACCATATCTCTCCTGTGGACAAGGTCGACTAAGCTGAGAGGATGGAATAGGTGCTGGGCAAGCTTACTCCATCTTAATTCGTTCCGGGCACTTCAGCGTCCCGTTTGTGAAGGTAAAAGTGGCCTCTTGACGCTGTATAAATCATCTACTATAGATGGTAATAAGCATTAGTTTAGTTTACTGATTGTTTATTTTAACTGGGATACCATGGTACTCGTAGTTTCTGATATCCACGAAGGGATATTAGTCTGGGATCAGGACTGTTATGTATGTGACTGTTGGCTGTTATTTATTACTTAGTTCCGTAATAAATCCTGATCTAGATTAATCATCGGTTTATGACTCGACCTTTGTACGTTCAATTGCAAACGCGGAATAATTGCGTTTAATTCAATTAATCTAAAATTTAAATAATATTATGTAACTCTGGTCCAGCCATCTGAGAGGCTGTGGTTTCAGTGATGAGCAAAGTTTTCGTACAAAATTCATAGATCGTATCAGCCCACATTCAACCTGACCTCAACTATAGCTTATGAAATAAAATGTGGTAGTCTTATCTTAGAAAGTGTTAGCTTACTTTTTAAATAATCACATTGAATAGCCTGCAGAACTATTTGAATGGTTCAGACAATTAACTAATTTGAAAAGGATTCTTACCCCTGTACTTGTTTGTTATTTATGTTATATTATTTAATACTCAAACGTGACTCAAATTGAGCACGTCTCAAATCAAATCTGTCAAAAAACCGTGAGTTGAGACGAGCTCAACACTGAGTCACGTTTGAGTATTCGGGGGTTAGGTAACTAACATCCTCTATCCAAAAATGAATAGTCATTTGAAATGTCAATCTCAAAATATACATGTTTTGACAGGGAGAAAGGAAAAGTAATAATTAAGCGAGGGAAAATGTATTGCGTGTTGGTATTGTGAGTGTACAAAAATTAATGAGAAAATATAATAAGCTATCTAGAAGTTAAGAGAAGTTAAAGTGACCAATTGTGTTTTATATTGAAGCAACATTCCGACAGTAGATCCAAGTAGGTGAGGATCGTTGGGCGATTTTGGCTGTTTCACAACACCAAAAAGATGCAGAGAATACCTGGGTACGTATCTAACTTGTCAAGTTAAAAGTGCATAATCATAAATCATTTATTGCTTAAGTAATATAAGTAGGTTTGTAACGGACGTTTTGCGATACAGTTTTAGAGCAGCCATATTCAGCGTAGTACGCATGCAATATAATCATTATATATTATTAATTTATTAAAGTTCTAGGAAGTTTAATATAATAAATAGCCTTATACAACACACTCTTGTTAATCAGTGCAGGGGTGGGGGGGTGTCACAGGGGGAAACCCCCCCAAAATCGTACACGTCAAATTGAAAAATCATCTAAAAATTTACAAAATTAAATTAAAAAAGCCACCAAATCGATGCTAGTAAAAATAGAAGGCTTCCGTTTGTTTTATAATGTGTTAATGTGTGCAATAAAATTGTGTACTGTTCAATAAAATCTGATTTACTCGACATATTCTATTATTAGTGACACCCTCCAAAACTTCAGTTGCCTGTTTTGACTGCGATTGATAGGCTATGTTTAATTTGGCAAGAATTTTCAAAATTATCCGTGTTGTAATTTACATCTATACATAATTATCACGCCCGTGATGAGGTGGGCAGAGCCACAAGTAATCATGAGAAATCTTGCAGCCACTCTTCATTAAAATCATTAAGGCGCACTATGATGACAGATCATCAGCTCATCTTCTAATTTCATTAAATAAATTCTTTTTTACATACTGATCTCGCTCCGCTCTTGATTATCTCCTGGCCCCAATAAGCCCAGTTCAGGGAGTGGACCAAAGCTTCTTCTAAATGCCACAGCCTTGTGTTATCGCGGGCATCAGTAATTTGCGATATCGACTGCGTGCCGAGTACGTTCAAATGTTCAAATGTCGAATTGACCAATCGAAATAAGTTTTCAAGATATGCGTAATATCTGGATGTGTTTATAGACCTGGTTTTTCACTTAGATACCTTTTAATAAGATATTATGGGTAGTAGTGAATCTTACCAGAATTATTATGTGTGTCTATAAACAATAGGGTTTACCTATAATGTTCTGCAAATATTTCTTTCGGGTCTGGGTATTGTAGTATTATATATTATTAGTATGTAGATACGAAACAAGTATAAGTATTCTATCAGCCATCTGGTGCCCAGAGTACAAGCTTTGCTTAGTTTGGGGTATCATAAACTCAGTAAAAAAGTCAAGTAAAAATAAAATATTTGTGAACATTTCACACAGCGCCATCTAGCCCCAAACTAAACAAACCTTGTACTACGAGCTCCAGATGGCTGGTAGAATACTTATACTTTTTTGTAAATACATAGGTATAAAACTACGATACCCATACCCAGAAGAAATATTGACAGAACATACAAACATTTCTCCCGTAGCGGGAATCGAAACCGCGCCTCTTGCGTCTTAGTTGAGCACTCGCCCGCCACGCCACCGAGGTCGTCAATTCAACTTCTACATAACGCAGCGGAAAGATGAAGTTGGTTTGAAAAAAACTCAAAGCAAAGTCACGAAGTGTTCCACTAGTGAGATTTAAGTTCAAAATTTGTAGCGCTAAATCAAACTTAATCCCTGCATACTTCTTATTTAAGAGACAGGTGTATTATAACAATGTCTGTAGTTACAGATATTATTAAAATTTAAATTTCAAATGTTTGAACAGCTCTTATTGTAAAGCAGGAAGGTTGAAAATAGCTTAGCAATAGTAAAGTTCAAGGTAGTGTGTAATGAAGCAAATGAAATTACTTGGAGGTTTGAACTATTTGTAGAGCAATGATTTGTTTTGTCCAGTGGTATTTAAACTATGATATTTTGCAAGTACTAGATTATCTTTGTTTTTATTGATAATAAAATATTAAGACAATCATAAAATGAGTTCACCGTATGAAGATAGATAATGATTTCAAACTAATTTTAGTCAGAACTAACTTCTATTTTTGTATATGAGAATACTCATATTTTTCAACAAATTAATTATTTCGTCGGAACTAACAAATGGATGTCAGAATTCATTATTGACATGATAATCATTTGTTTACATATTTAAATCTTTAAACAATAAATCATAGCATTCAATTAATATTTCTCAGATAATGAGCGAATTAATTGATAGTGAGGTCCAGACAGATCATATTACCATGAGTTATCCTATCCTCCTCCAGCGATTTTAGTAAAAACATCATCATCATCATCTTCCTGCCCTTATCCCACTCTATGTGGGGTCGGCACAGCATGATCCTTTTTGGCTAAGGTGTTTTATGACCAGCCGCCTGCCTGATGTCAACCCTCCTTGGGAATACTTGCTTGTTGTTCTCATCATGTTGGAGAGGATGCTATCCCTTAGTCGACTTTTACGACATGCTCGGGGAGAGAAGCAGCTGGACACATTCCATGTTTTTTCTTTACTTCCACTCCAGCGAAGAAGTAAAAATACGTAGTAAAAACATGGCATTTAAAATATTGTCCCTGAAAAGTTCTATAAAATTGAGAACTGGGAACATGAGAGTCAATTACATATAAAATTTATTAATATGTCCCGCGACTTTGTTTGTGTTGAGATATTTTATACAAATTCATCTTCCCGCTGCGTCTTCTTAGTTTTTCAGAAATTGTTTTCTTAGTGCACCCCTATTAATCATAAGAGGAATGTACCCTCCAAGTTTTAGGACTTACGGCTTAGACTGTGCGTTGATTCAGTCAGACAGCCAGTAACGTAAGAGTTTAATATTATACTTAGGTAATTTTTTTACTATAGCCAAAACTCTTACAGCATGATCCAAGGATTATGCTGTGCCGACCCCACATAGAGTGGGATAAGGGCAGGAAGATGATGATTCTCTATTGAGTGTGATTTGGAAAACTCATGATAGACCCACTTTACGGTAGACCACACAGATGCAATGAGGTGTCAATCTAATACCTTACCAAGAAATACAGTACAATCAGCATCAAAAATAAGTTGATATTCTGATGAGAGAGTATCTGGTGATCTAGGTCGCGTTACGAACAGGTGTAAATGCAACGTAGATTTATGACGTGTCTAAGTGATCCCCATGATTTTATGGAATAAAAAAATTTTGACTTTGACTTTGACTTTGACTTTGACTAGCAATAATGACCCCGCCTTCTAATCCTAAGGTCGTGGGTTCGAATCCAGACGTGCTCCAATGGATTTGTTTGAAAATTTATGTGTGCTATTATACTAGTACTTTTAAACGTTGAAGGAAGACATCCTGAGGAAAGAAACAGCATAAAACAATTAATAACTAATATTTTAACCCAACTGCGAAGGAGGTTAATATTTTGGGGTGTAGATACCTATATAATGTATGTATGTGGGTACAGTCTATGACACTTTTTATACCCGAAGTGCGAAAAATCCAATCTGGCGGTAAAAGTAAGTTCGTATAAGCTAGTGGCCAATTCTTGTGACGGAGTTTTTATCCCGCCTAAAGGCCTCCGTCATGGCTTAACAACTTAAAAGCCGAGACCGACAATTTAGCGTGCCCTCCAAAGCACGGAAGCGCTCAGCTCCTAGGTCACCCATCTAAATTGCGACTGCGCACAACGTTGCTTAACTTCAACGACCAATCAAGAACATCTAAGCAAGCTACGCCACGAGCGCTTATAAAAACTAAGACTAAAAGACCATACTTTTTTATAAAGGACTGTACCTAAAGAATGCAACCTACCGCACGCATAATCGATATCTGAAGTGAACTAGCTAATCGCACTACAATCAATAATCAATCATATTGATGAAAATGATATTACTATGGTCATTATACAAGGTTTTGTATTTTTCTAGTAATGTGTAGGTTTTTGTTTGTATAAGTGTGGTTATATCCATTCTAGGTCTATAAGGAAACCCGCGGCTTAGTCAGCTCCGCACGTATTGACCATGTCTTTCCTGTGGACAAGGCTGACTAAGCTGAGAGGATGGAATAGGTGCTGGGCAAGCCTACTGTATTTTTCGTCGTCAGGGCACTTCACTTCACTTCCTTCACTAACGGGACGTTGTAGTGACAACGTCCCGTTAGTGAAGGTAAAAGTTGCCTCCTGACGCTGTATAAATCATCTACTATAGATGGTAAAAGGCCTTAGTTTAGGTCTATAAATACTTCTCTGCTGGACTGGGATTTTCAAATATATTGGTAAATAAGTTCGTATGAGCTAGTGGCTAACTCTTGTGACGAAGTTTTTTGGCCGCCTAGAGGCCTCCGTCATGGCTTAACGACTTAAAAGCCGGGACCGACAATTTAACGTGCCCTCCGAAGCACGGAAGTGCTCAGCTCGTAATGCCACTTGCGGTCACCCATCTCAGTTGTGACCACGCACAACGTTGCTTAACTTCAACGATCAATCAAGAACGTCTAAGCAAGCTACGCCACGAGCGCTTCAAATATATTGATAAACGTAGACCATCCTACTACTAATATTATAAATGCAAAAGTTTGTGAGGATGTGACGATGTTCGTGCCTCAATCACGCCGTAACGACTGAACAGATTTGAATGAAACTTGGAACATACTCGTACATAGTATGTTTTCTGGAATAACATATAGGCTACTTTTTATCCGGGTACCACGCGAGCGAAGTCGCTGGCGGAAGCTAGTACTGTTATGTTAACGACAATGTTATATAATTTAAATTAAATAGTTTAATTTATGATAAACATATGCGCACGAAAGCGTGTAGCGCCAAATAAGTGCAATTTAGACGTGCAAAGTTAGATAAATTTTATAATTAAACTAAAAAGTTAGTTTTATTATGACCTAGTGCCCTTCTTCCGGTATTTTTTGATTATGATGATAACTGTTCGAGTGCAGTTAGCCTAGCCCTATTATCAGAGAATTTTAATCTGTTCCTTTTTGTGACTTAATAGGGACAAGAAGTAGACTCTTAAAAATTAAACTCCTGGCTGACTGCTCCATGTTTTATGACACAAACAAAAGGAGGGCTACACCCAGTAGTCCAAAGACAGTCTGTGAATGATGTTGATGATGACTGATGTTGATGATGACTGATGTTGATGATGGCCTAGTCGACTGGGCTCTTTTATACAGACAGAGACAGAGATACGCGATAGAAAGAGAGGCCTCGTTCTTTTCTCAATAAATAATAATGACATTAGTTTTATGTCTTTGTTTATACAACTAGACCCATTATCTGCCTACCACTATTTACCCACTATAAAATTAACTCGATCTTATGCGGCTTTTTTTTCTGAGCAGGCGTCCTTAGGCATGCCGAGGCGTTTTTAGGCATGCTGTGCCGATAGTGTGCGTCGGGCCTTAGAAGATAAATAAATATAAATAATAATAGATTATTTGTGGACATTTGACACAGCGCCATCTAGCCCAAAATTGAGTAAAGCTTGTACCTACTATAGGCATCAGATGGCTGATAGAATACATTTTTACTTTTTTTTTGTAAATACACTACAACACCCGGAAGAAATATTTCTCCCGTAGCGGGAATCGAACCCGCGCCTCTTGCGTCTCAGCCGAGCACTCGCCCGCCACGCCACCGAGGTCGTAACTTGTATCGTAACTAAAACTATTCAAAGATAAAAATGTACCAGTAGTTATTACGTGTTCAAAGAGAATCAAAGTAATTCTTAGTTATATTTTTTGAATTTGAATCCTAAACATCTTTATTTAGTTCGCGTATGGTATTATCAAGGTTGACTTGCATTAATAAATCATCATTTATTTTGTATTCTCATTAAAATGATCTAATGGTCCAATCATTGCCTATTTCAGATTCTATAGAGGCTTCTATAATTACAACAAGAGTAGTCATTGTGAATTAAATAAATATCGCACATTGATTCTTTTTGAGAAGTCATGGTTACTAGGAGAGTGATGAATATAATGAATGTGGATGGATATACTGCTCGAGGAAGACCAAGGAAAAGATGAATGGATTTTGTGAAAGAGGATAAATATGCGTGTGAAAGGTGCTGAGATTACGAATGATAGGAGGAAATGGAGGAGGGAAACATGGTGTGCCTGACAAGGACAGGAAAATGATGATGATGATGATTGTTTTGACCACGCTGGTTCAAACCAGTAGTTTTTTTAATTACCTTACAAATTATAAATTATTTGTACTCATTTAATATTACAATCTAGCCAAGTAGACCATTTAGCAATTTCATTTTGACCTAGTTTTATAAAGTAACTTAATATGTCTAAGAATGTGTCCAAAAATGTGAGAGAACTGGTGGTCTAGCTGGTAGTGACCCCGCCTTCCGATCCTAAAGTCGTGGGTTCAAATCCGGTCGTGTACCAATGGATTTT
The DNA here is from genome assembly GCA_949320045.1 of Scotopteryx bipunctaria. Classification (NCBI taxonomy): domain Eukaryota; kingdom Metazoa; phylum Arthropoda; class Insecta; order Lepidoptera; family Geometridae; genus Scotopteryx; species Scotopteryx bipunctaria. Next base: position 1,501,698 of record OX439458.1, on the reverse strand, counting down.
TCTGTGCAAAAAAAATTACGAATCCCTAAAAACGGTAGAGTGTGATACGTATAAAAAATTATCACGATACTATGATACGAAATGTGCTTAAACGAAACGTTACAAATTACCTATTTACCTGGAACGTAATTACGTTCCAGGTAAATAGGTCCTTAGTTCACCTTTCAAACACATAACCAACGTAATGTATTGCAAATTAAATCGATAATATTTAGATCTAGAGATAAACTGAAACAAATTACTAGAGGTAATGTTTTGGTTTCACAGTGGCACTGGCGACCAACAGACGCTACTTATGCCAGTTATGCCCGATATCCGTATTCTACTAAAGGACAACGGATCGTTAACCATTGCGAAGTTGTTTTTTGACAGAAAATGTATGGCGCTTTTTGACTAATAAACACGACATGTTACTATGTTGACGATTTTTTGTTCGATTGTAAAATAAAAAAAATCGGGTCATCATCATCATCATCATCTTCCTGCCCACTCTATGTGGGGTCGGCACTTGGCTAAGGTGTTCTAAGACCGGCCGCCTGCCTGACGTCAACCCTCCTTGGGAATTCTTGCTTAATGTATTTCATCATGTTGGAGGATACCTACTATCCCTTAGCCCTTAGTCGACTTTACAACATTAGACTTTTTATACCTATCTAATTATATCTAACTAGCTGTGACGCAACGTTGTTGAGCATATTGTAAGTAATTCGTAGATGTAAATTAGATCTTTATACGGTTGAGAAATCACTGGAATCTGTTTATCAGCTGCACCTAAGATGTTCCTGTGTTATTTACTCGTATCGTATCGTAACGTTTCGTAAAGCACTGGTGGTCTAGTGGTAAAGATCCCGCCTTCTACGACCTTTGACGACCTCTGTGGCGTGGCGGGCGAGTGACGCAAGAAGCGCGGGTTCGATTCCCGCTGCAGAAGAAATGTTTGCATGTTCTGCAATTATTTTTTCCGGGTCTGGGTGTTATAATATTATGTATCATAAGTATGCATTTACAAAAAAAAGTGTATTAATATTCTATCAGCCATTTGGTTCTTATAGATACAAGCTTTGCTTAGTTTTGGGCTAGATGGTGCTGTGTTAAATGCCCTCAAATATTTACCAGGTTTAAGATTTCGAAGATTTCAATCCTTTGAATCCTTTTAAAGTCTGAAAACAAGTAATTTATTATTAAACTAAAACTGACAATGCAACGAAAATTAATAGAAAATCACGTATCCATTTAGATCATAAATTACCAATCTAAATACACCCATAGAAGCCTTACAAAGGAAATTATAATCAGCCTATCAATCAAACTGTGAAGATGCTATTTGTCTGTCTGTCTGTAACAAGATGTAAGGGCATAGGCACGCCAATGGCACACCTACGTGCCTAGGTATTTGCATACTACTTAGGTTACTAATAACTATGAGAACTTAGATCATAATTAGTCTTAAAAAAAACCTTAGGTAAGTCACAGGGCAATATTTTTACACGACTTCAAAAAAAAGGTTCTTCATTCAATTGTATTTACAACGGGCTGTAACCCGCGACGTTGTCTACGTATTTGAAGATTTTTTTTTGAATGATTTTGTAGGTCACCCATCAAAGTTGTGGCCGCGCTCAACATTGCTTATCCTCGGTATTATAAAAAAGGATACCTCATACAAACTTATATACCTTATTTCACCCCCTTTCCCAACATTATTTACCTACCCTCACTAATATCATAAACGCGTTTGTATGGATGTATGGATGTTTGTTACCCTTTCACGCAAAAACTACTGAATGGATTTTAATAAAACTTAGAACTTAGAATATTATAAAAGAGAAAGTACGTATGTTTGTTGTATAATTATAATTATTTACATCATAATTTTTTTACTACATCTTTCCTAAACAACATTGTTTATTTGGTTTGAAAGTGAGTTTTTACTTTTTGTCTTAGATGCGTGAACAGAAAGCGTTAGATGCTGCCAACCTACAATTACATAATTATTCTTACTTACGTAATTTAAATAATGATTATATACCTCTAATTTTCATAGACTAAGGTCTTCATTATATTTTGGTAATGACTTGGCCATTTGCGCTGCATTTGTAAGTTATGTTATTTAGCTAGGTTACGAGGCATAAAGATCGTGTGATTCAACCGTTCTCCATTATTTTGAACATCTTGTATCTCACAATTTGTAATTTATGCCTAACCATCAATTAACTTCTCAGCTAGACTGGGACAAAAGAAAACACAGAAAAAACATAGCTGCTTTCTTCCCCGAGCATGTCGTAAAAGTCGACTAAACATGCTGGACCATCATGGTGCATCATATCCATCTTGGGACTTTGAATCAGGAGTGGCTGCAAGTTTTTATGATCACTTGTGGCTCTGCCCACCCCATTAGCGATATGGGTGTGATAATATGTATGTATGTCATCATCATAATTTCAGCCTGGTTTCACCCACTGCTAGTTACGAAAAATTTATATGCGCTACTCTCAAACGGTGAAGGAAAACATAGTGAGGAAACCGGCATGTCGTAGACCCAAAAAAAATGTTTGAAAATCTGTGTCAAGTGCATGAAAGGAGGCTTCGAGGCGCACTTCAAATCCTTTCACCACACTGGTTCGAAAGAACTAGCGACATGACTAGTAGTAGTAGGATTGTTATTTTTTTGCCCCGGGATACTATGATGATGATGATATGATAGAACTAGGCAATAGAAGACTTTTATTTTTAATTTAATTCAATTAATATTATGTGGACATTTCACACAGCGCCATCTAGTCCCAAGCTAAGCAAAGCTTGTACTATGGGCACCAGATGGCTGATAGAATACTTGTAAAGGTACTTTTTTTGTAAATACATACTCCTGCGCCTCTTGCGTCTCAGCTGAGCACTCGCCCGCCATCGCCACCGAGGTCGTCAATAGATCATAATATAAAATATTAGTGGACATTTTACGCAGTGCCATCTAACCCCAAACTAAGCGAAGCGAATCCTTACTAATTATTATAAACGCGAAAGTTTGTCTGTATAAATGTATGGATGTTTGTTACTCTTTCACGCAAAAACTACTGAACGGATTTGAATGAAACTTGGGATGTACATAGTACATGTGCTTGATTAACATATAGGTTATTTTTTATTCGGGTACCACGCGAGCGAAGCCGCGGGCGGCAGCTAGTAATAAATAAGTATTTGTGGACATTTTACACAGCGCCATCTAGCCCCAAACTAAGCAAAGCTTGTACTATGAGAATGAAATGGCTGACAGAATACTTACATACTTTTTGTTTGTACTATGGGAACTAGTACCTAGCTGACACCTAAATACCTACATTTTTTTTGGAAATACATATTGAATCCACAGAACAGAAGATGTTTGTAGGTGGTATTCACCCACCGACCTGCCTCTGTTTAGTAGTATTTAGCCTCTAACGTATTGGCTTTATCAAAACAAACTAAATGAATCACGTACCTTGACACGGGCGTGGGTGTAACAATGGGTTAGGAACTCCGAAGAATTCGTATCTATACAGCATCATTATTAACTCTTAAACCAGGAACTTGATTGAGATTTATTTCGACTTACATGGGCTATTTTATAGTCGAATTTCAGTTTTCTGACAGTCGAATATCATATCTGTGTCCATGTGTGTAAGGCTGAGTTTAGAATAAACGGCATGTGAACTTGTTGTAATTACAGAGTATGTTTTGGCAAAGAATGGTGTGAGAAATAAAATGTTTCCTGAAAAGCAGGATAACATGATAAAATATTGCTAATACTAATTACTAATCGTGTCAATAATTATTTTTGAACCAGTGTGGTGATTTAAAGTGCGCCTCAAAGGCTCCTTTCATGCACTTGACACATGTTTTCGAACTTTTTTGGTTCTTCGATGGTTTTTATTTCACAGTTTGAGAATACTGGTTTAGCGCACACAATTTTTTCGAACAGAAACCTCCATGAACACAACTGGATTTGAACACACAACCTTAGGATCGGAAGGCTGGTCCGCTACCACTAGACCACCAGTGCAAAGTATTGCTACTATTACTAATTACTCATGTCATTTTTGATAAGAGTGTTGCAAAAGAAATAAGAAGCTTCTTGCATGCATTTGACACGTCGTAGAACCTAAAAAGTTTAAGTTTTTTGGGTTCTACGACATGCCAGTTTCGGGCCAATCTATTTTCGAACAGAGGAAAATGATTGGCGCATGAATCGATTCGAACCCATGACCCGAGGATCGAAAGGCGAAGTGTCTACCACGCGACCACCAGGAAAACCAAATCAGGCCTTTTTTTGTACGAATGTAAAATTTAAAGAATAAATAAATAAATAAATAAATAACACCCAACAGTCACATACATAGTCCTGACGCCACACTAGGATTCCCTGTGTCGTGGGTATCAGAAACTACGAGTACCATGGTACCACAACACCCAGACACGGAAGAAATATTTACAGATCATGCAAACATTTCTTCCGCAGCGGGAATCGAACCCGCGCCTCTTGCGTCTATGCCGAGCAATCACCCGCCACGCCACCGAGTGTTCAATTTTCCGATTTGCATAGTAAAAGAAAACTATATTTGATTTTAAATTATGTTCAGAATTTCCTAAAAAAATAAGTGGTCAGTTCGGTTGTGAAAAAGTAATTACTATATCTGATGTATATCTTCTTCATTGCAACGAATTTATGTGTTGATTACAAATGACAGGAAATAGTAACTGCGAACGAGCGAATATATAAATAACTAATTAATAGAATCTATGAAAATTACCGATAATCATTATGGTGCAAATGGCAATGAAGATCGTAATAAAAAAAACAGGAAAAGTGCGAATCGAACTCGCAAAGGAAGGGTTCCGTACCGTATGGGGCCCCTTTTTAATCCTACTAATATTATAAACGCGAAAGTTTGTGAGGATGTGACGATGTTTGTGCCTCGGCTGAACGGATTTGAATGAAACTTGGAATATACATAGTACATGTACTGGATTCCCATATAGGCTATTTGGCGAGCGAAGCCGCAGGCGGCAGCTAGTATAATTATAAATATTATGAAAACACAACCTGAAATAAAAAAAAAACTGCTGTACCCTATCCATATTTTGATATCGAAATTAAGTTCATTGCCATTTTTACATTTCCATTGGATCCCTGATTTGTGTATCTTTAACCTTTTTAAAGAAATAATTTACCATGTTTTCTTATACTACATACATACATATTATCACGTCCGTATCCCTAATGGGGTGGGCAGAGCCACAAGTAAACATAAAAAACTTGTAGCCGCTTCTGATTTAAAGTCCTAAAATGGATTATGGTGGTTTTCTTATACTATTTTTTTATATAAAATATATATTTTAGAGTGATTTTCTAGCTCATATCAGTTTTCTCTGATTTAACGACATTTTTTTTTAATAACAGAACGGGATGAATGTTTTTAAGATGTGTTTTTTAATTCAAGCTTATTTTTATTAAGTAAAAATGTTGTAGAGCTTAGTATTACACTGAGCTTTCTAAAGTATTTGAAATTACTTTTGAATACCAAAAGCTAGACATTTTAATTTTAATCTAGAAATCTAAAAATTGATTTACCATTACGTACGTGAACTTTTTTTTCTGATTTAATATTTTTAGGGTAGAAATACACACTTTTTATAATGTGTCTAGCTAGATTTATAGTCTGTGATTTGAGTTAAACAATCTGGAACCTATTAAAACACATGTTTTTATGAAAGAGGCCTTCAGTTTTTCTCATTTATGCCGTTAATAGCTAATGCAAGTACTAAAACCTTAAACTAATGAAGCTTAATTTCCAATGGTATAGTGACCATAATACTTATTTCTAATTAAGTGGTGACAACGTTTTACAACCTTTTTGCAATTACAATCGCAATGAAAATATTAAGTTCTTCTTAGAGGATGCTTCTATACCTAGACATAAAATCTAGATGTTATAATGTCTCATTTTTTTAATTTGCCTGTCAATGCGCCCCATTTATTAAATTAAAAAATTTAAAAACGGTTTATGACATTTGTTTATGACAACCCGTTGTGACATTTTGAAATATATGTCACAAATTGCGAAAATCGAGGATGACTTTGTGCCCCGCATGTTTATAATCTCAGTCACTATACTCCTTTTTGCAGTAGTTACCTAGTGGGCGCTACGCTATATTCAATTCATGCTTCTTTATTCAAAATTGTTGAATAAAAATAAATCATAAAGTCCGAGAAAGTCTGGGTTATCAATATACCTTGATTGGCATTTCACACAGCGCCATCTTTAATTAAACTAAACAATGCTTGTAAGACAAATTAGAACGATATGGTTGATGTATTTTACAAATTATGTATACTAGCTTTCATCTGTGGTTTCGCTCGCATAATATCTACTCAGATGATAGGTAGACCTATCCAATGTGTATAGATCATAAACTAAGTGTAATTTCAGTTTCAGCCAAAACCAGTAATACACATTATTACCTCAGACATAAACTTTCCCATTTGTATATACAAGTAATTGTGATTATAGGGCAGGGCAAAGTTATCACATCATTGATGTTGCAAAAGTCGATGGTTGACGGTAACAACGCTTTACCATGTGGGCAGTGCAACTGTTTGAACATGACAGAATTCCGCAGCTAATATTAATATTGACCAATCAAATTAGAACGATTTCACAGCAATCCAATATCCATAAAGATCGTAAATCACCGTTGTAAAACCTAACTAATAGGACTATTAAACGAACTAGATACTAGCTTACATGTTCATAAAAGTTTTGACGGCGCCAAAAACTGTATGACACTTGTAGTTAGTAGAGAGTCTTTCAGACAAATCAATAGGTCCTCGATTTTTGCCACCAGCAGAGTGATTGGCAAAACGTCAAATGCTATCATCGCTGCTTGCGTACAAATAAATTAATCGTACTGACCTTTTGCAACCTTTAAAAAAACTATCACCATAAACATTAAACCCACCAAAAAATCGATTCCGTACGATTGTAAAATGTACTCAAGTTCACAATTTATGTTGGGTGTTCTTCGCGATGCTTCATCTGACCCTGACTTTGAAGATTAGACCCACGTATATAAGCTCACTGGATCAGTTTTGGAAACATTCCTCGATCGATATTCAGGCAGTCAACATGAAATTGGTAGGTCTAAGCGTGACTGAAGATTTGTGCCATTATTCTATCAAAAACGCGAACAATTTGTGTCATCACGAATCGATTATGTGAAGTGTCAATAAGCTTTTGTGGATTTTAGGCCGATTTGTAAACTGTTATATAACCTGCCCTAGGTTTCGTGAAATATTGTTTGATCTATCATAATGATGAAAATTATTTTCATAGCTAAAGTAAATATCGGGATTTTCAAAAAAGCTTTTGGAGAACGCAGAAAACTATTTGTGGGATCACAAAATATCGTGACAAAAATAGTCGGAACAATTCAGTTTTAAGTTTATATCTTTCAGTAAAAAACCTCAACGAACTTTTCAATTATAAGCTTTTCTAAAATATTTTATTCCGTCCACTTAATTAACTTTTAAAACATGCCTAATAATGTTTAGTGATCAAAATGATCGCGTTTGACACCTCAACATGTAAAGTGTATCATAAAGTCGAATAATTGATTTATGATCGCCATAAAGGTGTTAAAGCTATTAATAATACCAGACCTGCTGTCTCGTTTATTTATGAACTCAGCTATTTTGATGAAACTTCATTTATCATAATTTCTTCCAACAAAATCATTTTCAAGGGTATTTGTGACTTAAAAAGTACCTACTAGAAAAAGTCCGTGCCACTAAAAATTCCAAAGCTAAGTCAAATGTTATAAGTTCGGCATGTGACGTTTCCACCTGGTTATAAAACGGGGTAGTCGATGGATATAATCGATCCTTACACAATAAAACTGCTGGCCTTTTGAGTATTTTCAATAATATTATTGTATTTATTATTGAGTATTGACGACCTCGGTGGCGTGGCGGGCGAGTTGGCTGAGACGCAAGACGCGCGGGTTCGATTCCCGATACGGGAGAAATGTTTGTATGTCCTGCAAATATTTCTTCCGTGTCTGGGTGTTGTAGTATTATGAGTATGTATTTACAAAAAAAAGCATACAAGTATTCTATCAGCCATCTGGTTCCCATAGTACAAGCTTTGCTTAGTTTGGGGCTAGATGGCGCTGTGTGAAATGTCCACAAATATTTATTTATTTGTATTTTCAGGCAGTACTTTTTATGTATATGTTTTTAAAAGAGCATAATATCTTTCAGATCATTCTCGCCGCTGTGGTCGCCGCTTGCGCCGCTGCTCCACAGATCGGAGCGTTCAACCGGTACAACCCGTACAACGTCAGCCCTGCACCCTTCAACCCTAACTACAACCAGTACAACCAGAACTACGTCCGGCCCCGCGCTGGGCTCGAGAGAACCGCAGCGATCCTGAGGTCTGATGCTGTGGTCAATGAAGGAGGATACCAGTTCTCTTATGACACTGAAAATGGTAAGATTTACAAAGGTAGAACAGATATTGATAAAAATCTAGTGAGTACCTATAGTAACATTGCAAGTGCAATAGCTTTTTTATAGGAAGGTCTAAACGAAATGGTTGATAATGTAAGGATTGAACGTTAAAAATTTACTGTCTTTATCACAAGATATCCAAACTAGGCCAGTGATCTGAATACAATTAATCTAATTACTATTAGGCTATAATGCAGAACTTCGTTTTTTTACAGTACTACGTCGTATAAAGTCCAGTATTTAAAAATAATAACTACACTAGGACCACTTAAAATCTTTACATAATTATGTCTGAAAAATAATGAGTAATAGAAGAATCAAATTGTTAAAAGAAAAACTAAAATGTTGATACTAAAATACAAATCAAAACTTTATTTATGCCTCTATTTTAAATGTATTGGGCCAATGTCACTATTGCGTAATAACGAATTCGCTATACTAGATCAAAATTAAATGATGTCTGAATTGCCAAGGGCTCATAAAATAGTTTTTATTTCATTCCAAAGACGTGTTATTTCCAAATTCAATTACTGATATGGATCGAAGATGAACCCACGGAATTCGAATAGAGCTAATAACCAGGTGTCTCATCCCACCATAAATCAATAGTACAAGTGGGAAGTTGTAAACCAAACCTAGCTACCAAGGCCTACTATAAATAAACAACCATTACTACTAATAACATACGATAGATGTGCTATAATTATTAGCTACAAGGAGTAGGCGATAAAAACTGAGTTCGTTTTACAAAATCGTATTCTCTCAATATCTGTCCATAAGTACATAGCAAACCAAGATTTCTTACAAACTCTGAGGTTTTATTATAAGTATGTTTGTGAGCACGTTTTAGCTTAGGAAAAAAATAAGAGAAAAATGAGAAAATATCTAACAAAATGGGACTGTGACTGCGTGTCCCATATTGTATAACACAATGCGGGCCATGCAGTCACAAACCCATTTTTAGATTCGTGCTCTATTTTACAAATCTTTCAGAATTATAAGTGGTTTGGTAGAGTTTATATAGAACTCCCATTGTACTTGGACACTAAACATTTTTTACGTAACCTTTCGCATACTTACGTTGTAAAATGAGTCACAAAAATTAAAATTCAAAAAATTAAGTAGCTTTAATTTTACAGGATTAACCTCATACAATTACGTCAAAATTATCTATATTATATTATTTTTTCATAATATTTTATTACTAACTAGCTGCCGCCCGCGGCTTCGCTCGCGTGGTACCCGGAAAAAAATAGCCTATATGTTAATCCAGCACATGTACTATGTATATTCCAAGTTTCATTCAAATCCGTTCAGCCGTTTAGGCGTGATTGAGGCACAAACATCCAAACTCACAAACTTTCACATTTATAATATAGTAGGAAAAGTAGGAAAGTAGGAACAGGAATAGTAGGAATAGGAAAGTAGGAAGTAGGATTGTACAAATTGTACCATAAATTTCCAGGTATCCACGCCGACGAGACCGGGGTTGAAAACAACGGCATCCAGGCCGAGGGTGGCTACACGTACACCGGTGACGACGGCCAGGTCTACAGCGTGAGGTACACAGCCGGATCCAATGGGTTCCAAGCCACGGGCGCGCACCTGCCCACCCCCCCGCCAGTGCCGGAGCCCATCGCTAGGGCTCTGGAGCAGAACGCAAGGGACGAGGCGGCTGGTATCTTTGATGACGGTGAGTACTGCAAACTAGTAAACGAAATAAGTGCGCATTATGAACTACAATACTTTAAAGAGTATATTTAATCACAGTGAGTGAGAGATCCAAGACTAAGTGACCTAAGTGCACACTAGTGTGAAAATGATAATAACGCGAATGAGAATGAATTGCCTACTTCATAGATATTAACAACCAAGTCACTACCTAATTTCCTGTTACGTGAGTATCAAAAATTATTAGACTCTAAAGTGCTAAAATTGCTACTTATACTAATTATAATTTATAATAAGTATTTAACATTTATTCCCCACGGACCTAGGGTCTCGACCCCAAACGGCTCAAATACATAAACCCCTTTGAGGTTTGCATATTTGCATCTTGTGAGATCATCCGAGCAAAATAATATAATTATTTACAATTACGCTTACAATCTAGATTATAATGTCAACTTATTCAGATTAATTTCCGATGGACGCGTCCCAAAACGTCTCCCATTGTTACGCTGTATATGTTGACCTTTTGAATACGTGTCAGCTGTTAAATAGAAGACAAATACTCACATAGTCAAAAGTTCTAAACTCGTTCGTATATCAATGTCGTATTTTTCACACAATTCAATTCAACCTTCGATTCACCAAAAAAAGATCGATAAAACTAATTTACTGCCCTTAATAATACGCTATTGTATTCAGAAATTATACAATTATCATAAAAACAATAAATACATTAGTGAAGCTTTGAGCAATTCGTAGCTTAGGGCGAAGCTATAATTCAACTATGTTTTACAGCATCCGACACGATAGTTGTGAAGAGTATTTTTTGTTCGTTACCATTGAAATTTGTTTGCTTATACCGCTTAATAAAGTTGTGAGTTTGGGTGTTCGTGATTCAACTACGCTCAAACTAATTTGTATGAAAATTCAAAAAAAAAACAAATATGGTGACTGAATGAATTAAAACCACTGGTGGAAAATGACTAGTTACTAGTCTATAAGAGTACGTAAGCGGTAAAAAGCAATCTAATGGAAGGATTAAGGGACAGACTTTGCGCTGTAGCTATCTCGCTCGCACATTTGATGTTTTTTTAAGTTATGAAGTTATTGAACGTATTTGTCATAATGTCCTAAAAAATCATCAAATATGCGAGCGAGATAGCTGCAACGCAAATTGTCAGACGCACCTTTCACATTTTGCTGAAAAAATTAAGCATGCTGGCTGTTATCGTATCGGCATAGATCAACTTGCATGCCCTATCAATCGTATGTTCAGTTTCGTTGATCGTGTCGTATTGTCTAAATCGTAGATTTTGTAACACCCCATGATTAATTGATCAACATTCGCACTTGACATTATTATGGCCATTAAAACTTGAACTTTATCGCAGGTGTTATAAAGTTTATTAATCAGTTGTCGAAATATTAATTCAATTTTCATAGAATCTGTTGTAATGGTGGATGCCACAATATTTATTATTATGGCTTAAGTTCACGTGGACTTTTGTTTGATGAAAATAAAAAGCTTTTGTTGTTCAGATAGATAGATAACACTTTATTGCTTATCACACATAATTAAACTTACAAAATAGACAAAAATTATGGTAAAAACAAAGGGCGGCCTTATCGCTAAAAGCGATCTCTGCTAGGCAACCTAGGATGGATTGAATGGAACAAAAACATAGAAGGGGCAAATTGGTGTGGTTAGTTATCAGAAAGTTATCAATATCAAGCACTAGTTGTTTTTTTGTATTGTTCATCCTACAAACATCATAAATATGAAAATTTGTGAGATCTTCATTATTTATGAAGATATGTATGTCCTCTTATGTCCTTTTTATTATGTCCGTATGTCCTCTTTTACACATTATTATGAGGACATTTTGTAGCTTAATCTCAGCGTAACGTCTGGAAGCCCTTTAACGAAACTTGGAAGGTACATTCAAAGCTATTTGTACCAATAAAATTCGTGGACGGAAGCTAACAAAGAAAGTCAAATGCGTGTAGAACTACCCTACTAATTGGTTATAGTTTGAGTATTTAATTTTTTATTTGCTTTCAGGAAGCTATCATGAAGCCAAGTACGCTCCCGGCGTAGTGGCGGCTCGGACCTATAACCCATTCAGACGCTACTACTGAAAAATATCGAGAATTATAAACCGTGCCATGTAAATAAGAATTATAATAATAATATGTTGCAATAAAGAGTGATATTTTAGAAAAGTATTTTTTGAGTTACTGCTTCCTTCTCAATCAACTAGAAAAATAGTCTGCCTTATTTTGTAAGCCTGTCGCCGTACCTTACAATTATACCTACAAATATTCTGAAGTAAAGTCGCGGGGTAAGAATCTTTTCATCTCACTATCTAGATCATCAAAAACGAATAAATAAATAATTTTGGATATTTTTACACAGCGCCATCTAGCTTCAAACTATTATGGAAACATGATGGCTGATAGTATACATACCTACATTTGTAAATACATACCTATAATACATTAATATTACAACACCCAGACCCGGAAGAAATATTTGCAGAGCATGCAAACATTTATCCCGCAGCCGTACACTAGTCCACCACGCCAGCGAGGTCGTCAAATAGGTGCATTTCACCACCAAACATCAACCTTGACACAGAATAATCAAAAGAACAATTACAACGACAATCAAACAAGATGCATACTATAAACTACATAAGTCACATATTACACAATTTACGGAGTGCGGGGGGCAAGAGAATAAGGGGATATTGACGACCGGGGGGCGTGGTGGGTTTTCCAAAAAACCGATGCAGATTTTGCATTATTTTAGTGTCCGCGCGGCTTAGTCAGCTTCAAATTTCATTTTTTTTTTCAAATTTTGAGTTGTTTCGAACACATTGAAGACATAGGATAGTGTTAAGGGAACATAATAAGCCGAGGAATTAGACCAGCCCCTCGATCGCTGGCTTACTGTGTAGAATCGACCACCCGTATTGATTCGCACGTATTGACCATGTCTTTCCTGTGGACAAGGCCGACTAAGCTGAGAGGATGGAATAGGTGCTGCACTACAGCGTCCCGTTTGTGAAAAGTTGCCTCGTGACGCTGTATAAATCATCTACTATTGATAGCAAAAGGCCTTATTGTCATTTATTCAAAAACTCATCAATTCAGAGTGTCAGAACTAATTACATCGATTTGCTTCAAGCCTAGACTTTGACTAAGTCTACATAGGTCACAATATCGTTAATCATCTCTTGAAGTTGACATTATTGGTAGCAACTAAAGCCTATAATTAAAGCATGCTTCAGCAGAGTTATGAGAGCACTGATGTTCTAGTGGTAGTGACCCCTTCCAATTCCAAGGTCATGTAACAAAAAATCAATTTTTCCGTTTGAAAAATTGATGTGCGCTTATACCAGTACTCCCCGAGCGCTTCCCACATAGAGTGGGATAAGGGTAGGAAGATGATGATGATGATGGTGTATATATGTAGCTATACTTCAAATAACGTTTAAATATAGCGTAATTGATAATAACATTAAAAGCTTTAAGATAATCGGTATAATAATAAAGAATGAAAATGAGCTCAGTTTTCCATCTAAGTTCGACTACAGATAGAAAACAGAGCTCAGATCATCGACCGCAGGTAAGGTCCCCAAAAGGCTGGCGACGTTACCTCGTTGATAGTACATTATATTACTAACCTTTAAGTATATTTCAAATGTAGCAAAAACGGTAATTTTATAACATTTAACCGCATGCAAGGTATATTGAATCTTAAGTAAGAGCTTTAATGCCTAACCAATCAAATTAGTGTTTTTCTGCTAGTAAGTACAAAAAAAAATTGCTAATTTTAGCTCTCAATTGCTAAAGACGTTCTGACTCTATACCCAGTTTAAGATAATGCAAATTAAGCACCAATCGATAAAAAGTACCTACTGATAATAATACGAGCGAAGCCGTAGGCAAGTGCTATAAAAAACTAAAACAAATTGCGTAATAAAAAATATTAAGCCCATGCTATTTTTTACACGCAACATCAAAACATGATCGCAATTTAATTGTAGCAATAAATTCAACTACTTACAAGTTTTAATAAAGCCTCTTATTAAGGTAATAACCCAAACAAGACTTCATTCTCAATGCTATTCACTTGATTCGGATTTGATCATTGATCATAATCGTTTTAGGGTTCCGTATACGAACGGCATCCTATTACTAAGCCTCCGCTGTCCGTCCGTCCGTCTGTCAGCGAGTTGTATCTCATGAACAGTAATAGGTCGAGAGTTTAATTTGTTTTGTGTATTTCTATAGCCGCTATAACAAAAAAAAATATAGCGAGCTCCATACAAGAAACTTTGCTTGTGGACAAAGTACCCACGTTAAATAGGGTAAAAGTCATATTAAAAAGTACATGTACCTACGATGTTCTTCTCACACTTCTCTGCTGGACTGGGAGTAAAGAAAATACATAGAACGGGTCAGTAATTAAATTTTATTAACCATTGTCATCATCATCATCATGTGGTCACAAAATCAAATAATTATGTCAGACTTACTATGTCATCTAAATTTTATGCAGTCGGCTTTTTTGTTCCTACAAATACCTACATGTTTTCATACTTTATTTTATTTATTTATTTAATTAGAACGGTTTACCAATTACACTAATTACAAAGTTCGGCCTTCCATTTGCGTCCTCTAGAAGTTGAATTTCGGGAAATTCTTTTTCAACGTACCTCTACACCACAAGAGGAATAAATATACCCTCCAAGTTTCATGATACTGGGACTTATGGTTCAAGCTATGCGTTGAGACAGTCAGTAAAATAAGTTTGAGTAATTGGGGGTTATACATTTAGTTAACAGCTTACTACCTACATCTTAACTGGTTTTGATTACATCGTACCGAATCATTTCATTTCAACCTGTTCCATATACCCTCATTATGATACAGTCAATCAAAGATTCTGTAATAAATCCGTTGTAACAAGTCTATTGTAAATCAATGCAATATTGACTGTTCTTAACGAGCTAGTGTGAATTGTCTGCTGTAGAGCTGCTAATTTCTAGAGCGGTCAAAAGAAAATTATGACGAAAGTAAATGAAATTGCAAAATAACTAAGCAAATAAAATAAAATGGGTAAGTACCTACCTAATATTTTTTGCCCGGTTCCCTTTCTTTCTACTGACATTCGGTAGCAACGTTGTTTTCCTGTCAAAAGTCCGTTAGTTGAATATAGGAAACCGAGCAATTGTAACTATTTTCTAATGGTGAATGTGTGATAATGACAAATGATTAAAGAAATACGTTATCAATGATAACATGAAGTAAAATTATTTTTGAAAAAAAACTATTTGGTATGTAGGTAAAATTTTTCACTATTGGTATTGATTATTATGTCAAGGACAGCAGAGATATTTTGGTATCACTTCTTAATAATGCTCTCCTAGTAACTCATTGAGTTCAACTTGTTGATCTTCATTCATCGAAACAGTTCTGCCCTACAACCTGTTAGATTACCTACTTAGAGGGTCCCACCTATTAAGGAGGGTTTTACTTGAAGGTATTTTTGTAAAATGCTCGCTGTTACATAAATATTACAACCATCATCATCATCATCCACAGTCCGATTCTCACGGAGACAGGCCTTCCTCTGTTTGTGCCTTCCATCACGATCCTGTGCTAGTCTTATCATAGATCTGATAATAATGGTAGTTACATAAATAATTTATTTGATTTATTTTGAATATTTCGTGAGAATGACCATTAAAAACACTTTGACAATATACTTTTTTTTAAATACTAATGCTAGGTTCCAATATTCTACTAATAGGCGACGGAACTTTCTTATCAATGTTTTTATTTGTTGCGTCCTCTTATGAACCGCTCGTGGCGTAGCTTGCTTAGACGTTCTTGATTGATTGTTGAAGTTAAGCAACGTTGTGCGCAGTCACAATTTGGATGGGTGACCGCAAGTGGCATTACGAGCTGAGCGCTTCCGTGCTTCGGAGGGCACGTTAAATTGTCGGTCCCGGCTTTTAAGTCGTTAATCCATGACGGAGGCCCTTAGGCGGCCTAAAAACTCCATCACAAGAGTTGGCCACTAGCTCATACGAACTTACTGACTTTTATCTTTTGCAAATCACTATACAGTTTTTGTCGCAAAAAAACGTTTCTATGGTACAGAACAATCCGCCCTCCGTTTGTAAAATATTAGAACCAGGCATAAGTCAATGATCCTGGTACATATTACAAACAGAATTTACGCTTATTGGAATGAATTTGGTGTCAAAAAATTGTGTAATTATTTTTTTTATCAAAAACCCACCTTTAGACCAACAAGTGGTCTAAAAGTGGGATAAAATAACTTGGTTAACCTTACACAGTCATGAGATCCTAGTACATTACTTGGCAAACTACCTGTTGTTTTATACAATCTCGCCAAATAATAATTGAATGTTTTATAAAAACTGTAGAGTCTTTTTTCTTAGTTATATATATTTTTTTTATTAAGAAGGGTTGACGTCGCCAAAACTCTTACACCATGATCCAAAGATCATGCTGTGCCGACCCCACATAGAGTGGGATAAGGGCAGGAAGATGATGATGATGATATAGTTTACTAAAAACTTGTAGCAATTAGTTCTTCTGGTTTCGTATGCAGCCCTGGTACTACGAGATTGATAAAACCTGTTCGTTACACTTTCATACTATGATGATTCAGATCCACTTGTTTACATACACACCCCCACACCCCTGACACACTTGTGTTTGTTGGTGACCTTGCAGTTTTTGCCTTCTGCCATCTGCTCCATCATAAACTCCTAGTAATACGCTTGAAAAACTACCTGTTTTTAGTTGTTGCTGTCATCTGACCACCTGTTTGAAGAAGGTGGAGCCTGGATGAGATCAGACATTCGGTTTAACTCCTAGCCTTTCATGAAAGCCTGGTGGTCTGTGCCGTAGTCAACCTGTTCGTTGACGTGTCCAGCAGAACAACTGGTGATATTATGTAACTGTTTATAATATTAGTGGCCTTGAAAATTTGCTGGACCAACCAACCATCTAATTCTTAGATCCTAGTAACGTACTTGAAAATCTACCTGTTTCTGGCTGTTGATTTTGTCTGACCACATGTTTGAAGGAGGTAGAGCCTGAATGAGGTCAGACATTCGGTTTAACTCCTAGCCTTTCATGAAAGCCTGGTGGTCTGTGCCGTAGACAACCTGTTCGTTGACGTGGCTCAGCAGAACAACTGGTGATATTATGTAACTGTTTATAATATTAGTGGCCTTGAAAATTTGCTGGAACAACCAACCATCTAATTCTTAGATCCTAGTAACGTACTTAAAAATCTACCTGTTTCTAGCTGTTGATTTTGTCGGACCACCTGTTTGAAGGAGGTGGAGCCTGAATGAGGTCAGTCAATCATATTTGGTTTTACTTTCGTCCAAGGTTAGCCTTAGCCTTGACTCTTGATCACTTTGCATTGCAGGATCTTCCAATTATCTGGTTCTGAGATCCTAGTGACATGCTGGGCAAACTACCTGTTTTAGCTGTTGTATTTGACCACCTGTTTGAAGAAGGTGGAGCCTGGTTGATCGATTTTTCTCCTAGATATTCATGAAAACCTAGTAATCTGTGCCTTATATAACCTGTTCGTTGTTGTCATGCTTCTGCAAAACAACTTGTTTATTGACCTTGATATTTGGCTTGATCTACCTGCTATCTCATTCTGAGATCCTGGTAAAATGCTTGAAAAACCACTTGTTTTAGCTGTTGCTTTCATATGACCACCTGTTTAAAGAAGGCGGTGATATTTGGCTGGATCTACCTACTATCTCATTCTGAAATCCTGGTAACATGCTTGGAAAAACTACCTGTTTGTAGCTGTTACTTTCGTCTGACCATCTGTTTGAAGAAGGTGGATCCTGGACGAGGCCAGACTTGCGGTTTTACTCTTAGCCTTTCATGAAAGCCTAGTGTTCTCTCTTTTATATAACCTGTTCGATGCCGTGGTTCTGCAGAATATCTTATTTAATATGCGGCCTTGATTATTTTGCTCGATCTACCCACATCTGAGATTCTCGTAGTGTGCTTGGAAAACTACTGCTTTAAGCTGTTGTTCTAGTCTGCCAACATGTTTGGGGAGTTTTGGATACATTTCCCTATTGATTTAACTTTTAGTTACGTATGAAACCTTGGAACATCTGAGCTCGATAAGTTTCATGCCGTTATTCAGAAAACTATTCTTTGAATAATTATTTTACCACACTGGTTTCTTAACCAATAGGCTTTTATGTTAATTCTTTAATTTAGTTTAATATTTTTTTTATAATATATATTGAACTAATATTATTCTCCTGCAATTCACTCAACATTTATTGCCTTTTTTTCTAAAAATATGAACTAGTTTGCAGTCTTGAATTAACCTGATGCAGAATGACTGAAAGAATCACATGTTTGTTGATGTCCTTGAAGTTTTCTTATACCATTGATTTATGAGCTCCTAGTGATATCCTCGGAATCCACCTGTTTCTGTCTATTGCTCTTGTTCAATCAACCACTTGTTTGAAGAAGGTGGAGCCTCGTAGTCTACCATGTATGAAACCCTGGTGTCATTAGCCCAATACAACCTGTTCTATTTTTGGATCACCTTATTTAGAGGTGGAGCCACGTAGCCAAACTTCTATCGATTGCATCCCTAGCCTAACATGAATGCCTGGTACTTTGTGCCTCATCGAACCTGTTGTGCTCCACGACTTTTGTTTTTTGAGAGCCTAGTATTTTGTAAGAAAAATACCTGTTACGTTCGGGGAAAGGAACCAAAATAGTAACCACGTGACTTTATTATAGTAATAATCACTTGCTGGGATAATTGTCATTCCCTTTCAACTAGGTATTTTCCGATGCACCACCATATTTATGAGTGCCTGATATTTCAAATTGTAAAATACCTGTTGTATTGAATCCTCCTTCCTAGTACCCAGAGCGGAGAGTCACGAGGTAGGGGCAACTATAGTAAAATTATTGATTCATCCATTTTGCTATCCACCTAATCTAAACATATTATCACGCCAGTATCACTAACAGAGTGGGCAGAGCCACAAGTAATCATAAGAAAACTTGCAGCCATTCCAGATACAAAATCTCAAGATGTATATTGTGAACCATGGTGACAGGTAATCAGCCCATCACCCATATAAATGGTCCATCATGTTAGAGAGAACAATCCCTTGGTCAACTTTCACGACATGCTCAGGGTGGGACACATTCTATGTTTTTTCTTTACTCCCAATCCAGCAGAGAAGTATACCTAGTTCAATGTTTAATAACAAAAAGTAACTCACAACTAAAACCTTGAACACAACAGAACTCAAGCCTGAATGAGGTCAGATATTTGGTTTTACTTTCTTTCAGGGTTTTACTCAGCCTTGACTCTTGATTATTTAGCAGGGTCTTTCAACTATCTGGTTCTGAAATTCTAGTGACATGCTGGGCAAAGTACCTGTTTTTAGCTGTTGCATTTGTCCACCTGTTTGAAGAAGGTGGAGCCTGGTTGATCAGTTTTTCTCCTTGATATTCATGAGAGCCTAGTGATCTGTGCCTTATATAACCTGTTCGTTGTCGTGCTTCTGCAAAACAAATTGTTTATTGGCCTTGATATTTTGCTGGATCTACCTACTATCTCATTCTACGATTCTGGTAACATGCTTTAAAAACTACCTGTTTTTAGCTGTTGCTTTCGTGTGACCACCTGTTTAAAGAAGGTGGTAATATTTCGCTGGATCTACCAACTATCTCATTCTGAGATCCTGGTAACGTGCTTGGAAAAACTACCTGTTTTGAGCTGTTGCTTTCGTCTGACCACCTCTATTTAAAGAAGGTAATGATATTTGACGAGATCCACCTACTATCTCATTCTGAGATCCTGGTAAAATGCTTGAACAACCACCTGTTTTAGCTGTTGCTTTCTTCTGACCACCTGTTTAAAGAAGGTGGCGATATTTGGCTGGATCTAACTATCTCATTCTGAAATCCTGGTAACATGCTTGGAAAAACTACCTGTTTGTAGCTGTTGCTTTCGTCTGACCATCTGTTTCAAGAAGGTGGATCCTGGACGAGGCCAGACTTGCGGTTTTATTCTTAGCCTTTCATGAAAGCCTAGTGTTCTCTCTTTTATACAACCTGTTCGTTGCCGTGGTTCTGCAGAATATCTTATTTAATAATGCGGCCTTGATTATTTTGTTCGATCTACCCACATCTGAGATTCTCGTGTGCGTGTGCTTGGAAAACTACCTGTTTTATGCTGTTGTTCTAGTCTGCCCACTTGTTTGGAGAGGGTTGGATGAATCCATTTCCTTATTGATTTAACTCTTAGTTACGTATGAAACCCTGGAACATCTGAGCTCGATAAGTTTCATGCAGTTATTCAGAAAACTATTCTTTGAATAATTCATTTTACCCTCAGATTTTACCACACTGGTTTCTTAACCAATAGAAACTGGGCTTTTATGTTAATTTTTTAATTTAGCTTAATATTTTATATTTTTCTATAATATATTTGAACTAATATTATTCTCCTGCAATTCACTCAACATTTATTGGTTTTTTTTCTAAAAATATGAACTAGCTTGAAGTCTTGAATGAACCTGATGCAGAATGACTGAAAGAATCACATGTTTGTTGATGTCCTTGAAGTTTTTTTATACCATTGATTCATGAGCTCCTAGTGATATCCTCGGAATCCACCTGTTTCTGTCTGTTGCTCTTGTTCAATCAACCACTTGTTTGAAGAAGGTGGAGCCTCGTAGTCTTCCATGTATGAATCCCTGGTGTCATTAGCCCAATAAAACCTGTTCTGATTTCAACCACCTTATTTAGAGGTGGAGCCACGAGGCCAAACTTCTATCGATTGCATCCCTAGCCTTACATGAATGCCTGGTACTTTGTGCCTCATCGAACCTGTTGTGCTCCACAGCTTTTGGTTTTTGAAAGCCTAGTATTTTATAAGAAAAATACCTGTTACGTTCGGGGAAAGGGACCAAAATAGTAACCACGTGACTATAATACGTACGATACAATAATCACTTGTTGGGATATTGTCATTCCCTTTCAACTACGTAGGTACTTGCCGATTCACTACCATATTTATGAGTGCCTGGTATGTCAAATTGTAAAATACCTGTTGTATTGAATCTTTAACTTATCACGCCAGTATCCCTAACAGGATGGGCAAAGCCACAAGTAATCATAAAAAAACTTGCAGCCATTCCAGATTCAAAATTCCAAGATGGTGATGGTGAACCATGGTGACAGGTGATCAGCCCATCACCCATATAGATGATCCATCATGTTGGAGAGAATACTGTCCCTTGGTCGACTTTTACGATATGCTCGGGGAGAGAAGCATCTGGACGCATTCTATGTTTTTTCTTTACTCCCAGTCCAGCAGAGACGTATACCTAGTTCAATGTTTATTAACAGAAATAAACTCACAACTAAAACAAATTGACCCTTGCGAACAGTCTATAAATAGCTCACCTGATCCATCTTATCCGACCAATTTAATTCAAGAAATTCAACTAAACCACTTGTTTAGTGGGCGTGGAGAAATACTGACCTATATACGAGCATTACAACGTAATTGTTCATACTCGTAGTAACAACTTGTTGGGATCATTGAGTAAACCTTTCAACCACTTGCTGATCGACGGCCCTCCCACATCACCTTTTTCATTATGAACGCCTGGTATTTTATATTGAAGAAAACCTGTTGAAGCAATTTGTTTACTAAAACTGTAGTAGACGGGCAGTTATTGTTGACCATTGGTTAAATAAATAAACCTTTCATACGCATCTACAGCTCTTAAATTATTGTTTCACTTCCATGTAAAGTCCAACAATATGTGTTAAACGCATAAAAAAGCCATCGAGCTACTTTAAAACCTTTCACCACACTGGTTCAAAAGA
Source organism: Scotopteryx bipunctaria (assembly GCA_949320045.1). Lineage (NCBI taxonomy): Eukaryota > Metazoa > Arthropoda > Insecta > Lepidoptera > Geometridae > Scotopteryx > Scotopteryx bipunctaria. The sequence continues at coordinate 1,479,527 of OX439458.1, read as the reverse complement.
ACTAGTGACTCGACTACTACTATGATTGGTCGAAAGAACTCCTTTCATGCAATAAAATATGCTTTGTAAATAATCAAACATTAAAGCAAACTTTATTGTATAAGTATTTAATGTCGTCACCAGGGCTAGCTGAGTCTGTACTAGGGATTCGTTGTTTTTACTGTTACGTGAACTCTTTTCAGTTATAATCACCTGGTACTTAGCGCTGCTAAGTACCTGTTTGGACTACTCTGTCTACTCCATGAATGATTTTGTTTGTAGCACTCTAGAAACCACTTGTTTTGGGGTGGAGCCAATTCTGTGATGACACAGCCATTGAAATTATAAAAACCACTTGTTATTATTTACGTAGATAACTTCTGTGAAGTCATGAACGCCTGGTACTAAACGCTGCAAAATACCTGTTTGGACTGCTCTATCCACTCCATGAATGATTTTGTTTGTAGTTCTCGAGAAACCACTTGTTTTGGGGTGGAGCCAATTCTGTGATGACACAGCCATTGAAATTATAAAAACCACTTGTTATTATTTACATAGGTAACTTCTGTGAAGTCATGAACGCCTGGTACTGGACGCTGCAAAATACCTGTTTGAACTACTCTATCTACTCCATGAATGATTTTGTTTGTAGTTCTCGAGAAACCACTTGTTTTGGGGTGGAGCCAATTCTGTGATGACATAGCCATTGAATTTATAAAAAACCACTTGTTATTATTTACGTAGGTAACTTCTGTGAAGTGATGAACGCCTGGTACTGGACGCTGCAAAATACCTGTTTGGACTACTCTATCTACTCCATGAATGATTTTGTTTGTAGCACTCTAGAAACCACTTGTTTTGGGGTGGAGCCAATTCTGTGATGACATAGCCATTGAAATTATAAGAAACCACTTGTTATTATTTACGTAGGTAACTTCTGTGAAGTCATGAACGCCTGGTACTGAACGCTGAAAAATACCTGTTTGGACTTCTTTATCTACTCCTTGAATGATTGTTCGTAGCACTCGAGAAACCACTTGTTTTGGGATAGAGCCAATTCTGTGATGACAATCTTATTGACTTCATATAAAACCACTTGTATTGGAATTTTCTACGTAACTTCTGTGAAGTCATGAACTCCTGGTATTGAACGATGTAAAATAACTGTTTGGACTACTCTATCTACTCCATGAATGTTATAGCTACCTGATATGAGAACTCCTGGATCTCCATTGTATCTAACCTCTTCATTGTCATAAGTGCTTAGTATTTCACGTTGCTGAAGAACTATTTCGACCACGTGCATGAAAACAATCATATTCACCACACTGGTCCTTTCAGAAAAATAGTCTTTCATGCACAATAACATTCTATCTATCTAGTCGTGTAACTAGTTCTTTCGAACTAGCATGGTGAAAAGATTTAAAGTGCGCCTCAAAGGCTCCTTTCGTGCACTTGATAGATATTTTCGAATATTTTAGGTACTACGACATGCCAGATTCCTCACTATGTTTTCTTTCACCGTTTGAGAATACTGGAAAATCGATACACAACTAGATTTGAACCCTCGAGATCACTACCGCTAGACTACCAGTGCTCTCACAATGGCATTTAAAAGTATTTATATTTTTCTAGGACCACCTCTTTTACAGATATGACTGCCTGGTACTTCACGTTGCAAATTACCTGTTTGTAGTATCCGAAGTACTTGTTGAAGGATGAATTTCGTATCATTCGATTTAACCACACCCACTTGTTGTGTAGTATGATATCACCTTGTATGTTATGAAAGCTTAGTACATTCTGTTCAAAGTAACCTGTTGCAAGACATTTAAGAAAAAAAAATTAAAAGTATGTTGTCAATGATTACTTACATAAAAAATACATAGTTTTTTTAATAATTGGACTCAAACTATAAATAAACTTTTGAGTTTATTTTTTATTATTAATTTGTTCCATAATCTAATGTTTATTGAACAAAATTCCCGGTTAAGGTGTATAAACTTTAATAATAACTAAGCCAAAATATGGGTCATTCTACACTTAGGTAAAAAAATAAAAATTCAGTTCTAAAAGTTTGTAGGTCCACCCAAAACTCCGCTCCACTTGTTCATCCAGTGAGCGCATCTATTACCCAAGATTACCTAACAATGCTCTCCGCGCCTGTACCTACCACTCCCACTCAGCACGAAAACTTTGAACTTCGGAAAAACTTCTCGTTTGACCAATGATCACAAACCTATCGTAAGAAACCAGCGCGGCGTGTCCTAGAACTTAAAAAATTCAAAAAAACATGTCTCAAATGGAACCTTTGAGGCGCACTTTAAAATCCTTTCACCACACTGGTTCGAAGAACTAGTGACACGCCTACACGTGACCTAGTGATTAGCGCAACATAATATTTTTTTAGGTAGGTATTTTAACTATTTCTTCAAGGATAACACAAACGGATGACGGATCGTTCATTATCACAAAAAGAACTTACACTTTTTGTCAAAAATACGACTATGCTTTGTTAACCTCTCACTACCTCTAATGTGAGCCGAGCGCTTCCGTGCTTCGGAAGGCACGTCAAATCTTCGGTCCCGGCTTTTAAGTCGTTATACCATGACATAAAGCTACTTACTTATTTCCATTTTCATTTAATAGCTAAAACTGAAAACGCAAACGATGACCTTGTTTACTTGTTTCAGTTTACAGACGTAAAAGCTCGAAACTACCGAAATTTGCCTTAAGTTCCCACTATACAATGCTACCACACATTCCACAGATATGCCTCCGAAGCCGTACAGTTCTCTATAAAAACGTTCGAAAGAAATGATCTGAACGCATTCTCTCTACGACTGTCTTCAGTAGCAAAATGAAATTGGTACGTTTTGTGCGTGAAATTATAATTAGAGTTATTTAAAAATATATATAACTACGTTTTATAATTATAATGTCGTGATGTGAAATAAATTGTTGAGAATAAAAAGTGATTAGTGGTGAAAGTTTCTAAGTAGTTCAGTATTCGGTATTGCCTGAAACAATGAATATTTTAGTATGAGTGAACAAACATGATAGCTTTCCTGGGTGAAAGATATAGCAACGTTCAGCAAAGCTGAAACTTGGATGGGTGACTTATGGCTGCAAAACGTTCTTATACTTTGGAAAACTATTATGTCATTGTAATTAAATTGATAAAAAATAAATAAATATTTGAGGACATTCAACACAGCGCCATCTAGCCCTAAACTAAGCAAAGCTTGTACTATGGGAACCAGTTGGCTGATAGAATACTTTTGTACCAACTTTTTTTTGTAAATACAACTAATACATATTGATGGAATACATACGCGCAGAGGACGCGCTTATAGAAAACGCGCGTCGTCAGTGCATTAACAAAACGAAGTGTGCAAAGGCCCTCACGTAACAGTTAACCTATATATTTTATTTTGTTGGTTTCCAGCTTACTCCCTTCGCCGCCATCATAGCTGCCGCAGCAGCAGGCCAAGTCTACACCAGCTTACCAGCGGAAGCCTATGCGCACTCCGCGGAAATCTACCAATCAGCGCTCGAGCACCAGCAGCAAGGACTTTATTCTGACCAATCACACGCGAGCCCTAGCGTTGAGCTACATGCTTACAGACAGGTCAGAAAACTAATCATTTACAGGTTGACTACACCTACCGTTGGGAATATTTCTTCTTTGACTATATACTCGTATAATAATTGGTACCTAACTTAAATGAAATAGCAAATCATGTTGTGAAAAATATTTATATCAAATTTTTAGGTAAATTAGACTACTAATGAAAATTAGGGGATAAATCACAGAGACATAATATAGCGGGACATATACGCGATACCTAATGTCTCTGTGACATTGCGGGACGATGACGCTCGGCATTAAGGGACAATGTCACTCGATATTGCGGGACATTGCCGCTCTACATTTATCCTGTTCAGACTACCCAGTGGTGATAAGTATGTTGCTCGTTACCACCACTATTGCCATTTCACAGAACACAAAGCGACACGCGTCCTCTTTAAGCAAAACTTGTCCGGCGACTGTCGAGGAACACGAAAGTCGCGAACATCGACTAGTGACATGTCCCGCGGCAGGATTTGGGTCAGGCGACAATGTTGCGGGGCAAAGGTCCCTTATTGAAAACAAGGCATTATTATCTATTGACATTTGGTGTTGATAACATAATCTCATAAATTTCAATTTCAAACTTTTGATCTTTGTTTCTCCCTAAACCTACGAAACCGTCAAAAATTAAAAAATAAATAAAAATCAACCACTCGCTGTAAAGAGACTCGAGGTCCAGCCACTCAGTGACACAGGGCGCAAATTCATGAATCATGAATTGCTTACAGGATGGTCATGGCCAATCACAGGCCTTCGCGGGGCATGCAAGGCCGGCTGGGGAGAAGACCGCCAGGATACTGAGCTACGAGACCGAAAGAGACGGCCATGGATACCACTACTCCTATGAGACTGAAAATGGTAACTACCTTCATACTTTATTTTATGAGAGCGCTGTTGTTTTATTGGCAGTGGCTCCGCCTTCATGTGTACGAATCTTCGTACGAATCTTCGTATATATAACAAAAATTTAAAATTATGACCATATTCAAGACAAATAAATGATCTTTATCTTTATCTTTACGTAGATTTTGCATACATATACAAACTAGGTCGATTAAAAAACCGACCTATGAGTGACGTAGTTGGACAAACCCTAGTGTCTTCTTTGATCTGACATTGTATTGATTAATACATACATATATATTATCACGCCCGTATCCCTAATGGGGTGGGCAGAGACACAAGTAATCATAAGAAAACTTGCAGCCATTTCTGATCCAAGACTCGATTTGACATAATAGTGAATTAGTAATATTATTTTGATTTAAGATTTTTAGCTAACACGCAATAACGATACCTACTATTAGGACATTTTGTATTATCATTATTTTTCCAATTTAAAACTAATTTTGTTTGCATGCTGTATTTAACAATGTAACCGTGTGAAACCAAAGTACTCTATGATCATGCTTTTGGCATAATAAAAAAATCATTTTCTATTTTTTCTTTTCAAGTTCATCTTTTTCATAAAAAAATAACTAACAACAACGCCTTCGCAAACATTAAATGCAATGAACTTGACTTCGCGCGAGAGCTTTTAACATTGTCTAATACACTACCAATAGCGCCTGACATAATAATGATACGCTTTTTTCAGATTTTTAGGGTTCCGTACCCGAAGGGTGCCAACGGAACCCTATTACTAAGCCTCTGCTGTTTGTCACTGGGTTTTATCTCATGAACCGTAATAGATAGAGAGTTGAAATTTTCACAGATTGTATTTCTTTCGCCGCTATAACAACAAATAATAAAAAATAAAAGAGGACTTCAGTTAAGAAACATTTTTTAATGGTTTTTATTTTATTTGCCGATGTACCAATTAACAATAATAATTTTCTTTGTAGTGGTTTTGTGTAACGTGCTGTACGTTATCCAAAATACTTGAAGCGCTCGTGGCGTAGCTTGCTTAGCCGTTCTTGATTAATCGTTAAAGTTAAGCAACGTTGTGTGCAGTCACAATTGGGATGGGTAACCGCAAGTGGCATTACGAGCTGAGTGCTTCCGTGCTTCAGAGGGCATATTAAACAGTCGGTCCCGGCTATTAAGTCGTTAATCCATGACGGAGGCCATAGTCCAAAATACTGTATAGTTTTAAACAATAAAAGATTTTGCATTACTGACAAACATTTTGCATTTGACATACCAAGAAATTTGGATTCGACCTTTCTCTTATGCCCGGTTCCAATATTCTACTAACTGATAGCAAAGTTGCTATGATAATGAACGATTAGTGAAATAATGCATCCGGCCATATAAGTTGATGAATTTAAGCGTAATAATGCATTTCCAGGTATAAAAGTCCAAGAAGTAGGCCAGATTACAGGCCACGAGAAGGGAACAGAAGCCCACGGGGCGTACTCCTATAAGGGTGACGATGGCCATGTTTACTCCGTCACGTACACTGCTGACGAGCATGGCTTCCACGCGCAGGGGGCACATCTACCCACTCCTCCTCCTGTACCGGAGGAGATCGCCAAGAGCTTGGAGCAGAATGCAAAGGACGAGGCTGCTGGGATCTATGACGATGGTAAAAATTTACAATTAGGTAGGACGACTCGGCAAGCGTAACATAAGACGCCCTCCGGCTAGGTGGAGTGACGATCTTGGGGCTCCGATGCGTTCCGTATGGAGATCCCGGAGCCCCTTGACATGCATCGAGGCTGGTCACCACGTAGTTCTTTAGTGGGTCATCGGGTCCGACAACCACACACTTCCCAGCTGCGACCCTCAATCGCAGTTGGGTGTCTGGGAGCAGATTTTTCCACCTGCAAAAAAAAAGGTGGAGTGACGATCTATCTGCGTAAGACTGCTGGCTGAGACTGGATGCGTCAAGCCGAAGATGGCTCTCAATAGGGGAGGCCCATGTCCAGCAGTGGACTGCTATAGGCTGATGATGATAATGATGATGAAGGGGTAGAACTACTAAGTGGTCTAGTGACAGCACCTAGCGTGATAGTATCGTTGTCAATGATGATATTAATTTGATGACCTCAAATGTAAATATTTATTTCATATCTTGGTGGTGTGGTACCATGGTACTTCTAGTTTCTGATACCCACGATACAGACGGAATCCTAAGCATGGTGTCAGGACTTTATAATGTGACTGTAGAGTGTTATTATTTTTATTTATATTCCAGGTAAATATTCAGAAGGCCAGTCTCACAGTCAACAGCCCATCCAACACCATGAGGTCAGCTCGGGTCACCAGCAAGCAGCCCAGGCTTTCCAGTACGAAACTGTTGGTATCCAGCTTGAAGAGTTCCAGCCAAGCCATCAGCTCGAAGGTCAATCTGGTGGTCACCAGACTTACCAGGAGAGCCACCAACCTGGCAGTCATTCAGGCTACCAGCTAGTTCACCTGCCTGTCGATCAAAGTCACCAATCAATTGGAGGCTTCCAAACAGGTCATCAATCTGCCGGTCATCAGATAGCAGGACACGAATCTGCCGGTCATCAGATAGCTGGACACCAATCTGCTGGTCATCAGATAGCTGGACACCAATCTGCCGGTCATCAGGTAGCTGGACACCAATCTGCTGGTCATCAGATAGCTGGACACCAATCTGCTGGTCATCAGATATCAGGACACCAATCTGCCGGTCATCAAATAGCAGGTCACGAATCTAGTGTTCAGGCAGAAAGCTACCAGCTAGGAGGTCATCAGTCTGCGGCTCAGGCTTACCAGGGTCATCGACCCAGTGGTTTTCAGCCAAGTGTCTACATGACCGTACCAGTTGAAGGTTACCATAAGCATTAAAAGACATTTTTCCAAAACCCTTTTAAGTTCTGATGCTTTGAAAATTGTTAATTGTGCCGGCCTGCCAAAAAGAGGGTTATTTTGAGTTGTGTTCAATTTTGTCAAAACCTGTACTAGTTAAACTAACCCCCGAATACTCAAACGCGACCCAGAGTTGAGCACGTCTCAACTTACGGTTTTTTGACAGTTTCTGATGAGAATCTGTCAAGAAAAAATCGTCATTTGAGACGTGCTCAACTTTGAGATGCGTTTGAGTATTCGGGGGTAAGAGTGTAGCGTAATAGGATGTGATCTGGATCAAGAGTTAAAGTAAGGAGCGACGTATCGGAAAAGCGGCGTAGTGGGAATAATTTGACTGTGTGTTGAATGAATGCTGTCAAGAAAAATTGTCTTTCATTAAAATTGTTGTTGAAAATTGTTATTGTTTGTACCTGTTTTGTTGTTATCTATTTGTTTAGACAAATAAATTATTGAACGGTTTGACTTATTGTTTATTTTCTTAAATGTACGTGATGCGCATTTTTTGAAACCTTTTTTTGTAACGATTATTTCTGAAAGTATCAAATGAACTAAAAATTCAATAATTCGTAAACTGTTACTATGCGTTATTGACTGATTGAAAAGCATAAAACTTGACGGGTATATTTCTCTTATGGTGAGAGGTGGACTAAGAAAGTAGGTATTTTTAAAATTCAACTCCAACAGGACACAGCAAGAAGATGATGAAAAAACTCAGGCCAGGTTCCGCCAGCCATCATCATCATTATTTCCCTGCCCTTTTCCCACTTCGTGTGAGGTCGGCACAACATTAACACAATAATGAATCAATCCATATGAATACTTACGATCGTCCTACGTCTGTACTACAGCACATACCGACATTGTTCCATTGGGTCCACTCCGCTTTGACCCACTGACATTCTGACCCGCCCGCCGGCAATACATTTGTGAGTGTCAGAACACCTAATGTCATTGAATTTGTAATCCTTAAGCCTGGCTTATGAAAGGCCTAAGTATTTAATGAGAAACATTATAAAATTTTCTCAATCGTATTAAGTTCTAAAGCTAAAGTTGACAATTCATGCGTACGTAATTAATTGATCCTTCATTTTCTGTCTTGGTTTCGATCAGTTGTTCCTTTTTGATCCTTTTTGATCAGTATTGTCATTCAGCGTGACAATGCGGCCAGCGTCTTGGGCATGCTTCCACTGATTGATGATCTGGATTAGCTATCTTTAGACCGTTTAGAAAGGGCTATGCTATAGATAGCCCGACTGTTTCTTTTGTATCTTGTAAATTATTATTTATATTAGTTGTTAGTTTCTTTCTGTTAATTAATTTAGTATATTATTACAATATCATATTTGATACCTTTCTTGGGATTGTTAGTAAAATATTCTGTAAAATGTCCTACTTAACCTACTGCAAACAAAAAAAGCCCACACCGAAAAAAATAATTCCTACTACCCAACATTAAAGTGGGTGACTTACTTACCACAAACAATAATAACCAAATGTTTAAAAAACAGTAAACGACGAGACAGTAACTTTATTTAGTAAGCATTAATTTTAATTGAAATCACAAGGATAACCGCCGGAACTGCAATAATAGTTAGTTTTAATGTTTAAAATAATACAACTATGAATAAATATTTTTATATCATATGGTAAAATTTTGCCTCAAGATAAAACTGTTTTCAGAACAGTAACAATTACTGTTTTGAACGATAGAGCCAAATAGTAATGCGCAAAACAGTACACATAATGTAAGATATAAGTATATTTTAGGCAATAAATTAATTTTCTTTCTTTCTTCTTTCTTTTACATTAATGTTTTTCCGCATTTTTACTGTTTGATTTTTTTTTTTCAGTTCAATGATATAAAATCACACATTCTGTAAAATTGGAAGCCAAGTAGAACATACCTGTACATCCATCAATACGCCTCTACAAGGACACAGATTATATTCGGATGTAATTTGATATTAAGCTATTATTGCTGGATTCCTCCGCGATTGAAGATTAGTCACACAGTCTGAACTTCAATGAAACTAATAATAAATTTGAATGTGTTAAAACAACTTTTAAAAGTTACAAAACTTCTGTATTCCTTCGTCCTTCTATCTATCGAAATGTTTTTTTTTTCTTTTATGTTATTTTAATCATCATCATCATCATCATCATCAGTGTCGAGCTTTATCTTTTTACTAAACACACATAAAATTAATACAAACACACATTTATATACACACTCATACGAGATTAAATATATCTGTACGTAATCTTAATCTAAATAATAGTTTAATTAGATAAGTTAGTAACCATTTATATGGATATGGAAGAGCGGAATCTTTTGGCACAAGTACTTTGTACTTAAAAGAGGGTTGATTTATACATTGTATTTTTAGGCTAATGAATAGACAATTTATTTATCTTCCTAAAATCAGTGATCGTATAATACCAGTAGATGGTCGGATAAACCTTGAGTTTTTTCATAAGATTTTTCATGTCACGGGATTGCTTTCTCTGCTCTAATAAAAAAAAACTAGGCAGCATGTACGTGTGTTTATTTGCCCTAAAAGAGTTTATATTGGTATGTCAACTGTCAAAAACTATTAAGCCATGACGGAGGCCTTTAGGCGGCCTAAAAACTCCGTCACTAGAGTTGGCCACTACCTCATACGAACATACATACATAACTATCAAAAACAGTGTCAAACTCGTGTTAAGTCTAAAAGTTGTGATCACAAAAGCTCGAATAGAAGGTATTAGCTGTCAAAAACACCTTCCATTTTTTTTTATTAACACGCGTGTAAAATCCAAAGGAGTTGATCTAAAGTTTAAGAAATAACCTTCAAACAAAACAATAACGGATGAATTTATGCCTACTCTGTACCGGAAAGGTCACATTCCCGAGTAATATAGGTCAAAAGACCATCAATGAGTCTAGACGAAAGGTTAGGTCAAGGGAATGGAATTACGTAGAAGAATAGATCCTGTGAATGGGAAGTGGGTAGGGTTAGGTTGGACTCACTAAGATTCCCTTTAAAAGGACACCATACGATCGCGTCTAGACCGAATTCGGATCGAATTGAAAGAAATAAAGCTACGGATTTCGAGTGATAAAAAAAGACAGTGAGTCAAAGTCAAATCACAAAACTACAAAATCAATCAAAAAACTGGTTTCAACGCAACGACTAACGAAATAGTTTTCACCTACCTATCAAAGCAAAATTCCTCTGAAAAAATGGTAGGGTTCCTGAGATCTAGATCCAAATACCTACGTGAAACATTATTTTTTTCAAGATTATTTAAGTAATCTAATTTTTTTTCTCTTATCGTCTTTTCACTTTGAGGAAGAAAGAAAATAATTTCAGATTTTATTTTCTTTTTGAAAAAACCCATCTTAATAGCAACAGTGTTCAACATTGATTTTGGTGAGCAAAATCTGCTAGTGCACACTCTTCATGTGGATAGTAGAAACCACGAGGTTTAACTAAAACACCCAAACCCGGAAATTAAACTAAGGCCTTTTACCATCTATAGTAGATGATTTATACAACGTCAGGAGGCAACCTTGACCTCCACAAACGGGACGCTGTAGTGCCCGGGACGAATTAAGATGGAGTAGGCTTGCCCAGCACCTATTCCATCCCTTCAGCTTAGTCGGCCTTGTCGGCTTTGAGCTGACTAAGCCACGGGTTTCCTCACGATGTTTTCCTTCACCGTTTGAGATTACTGGCACATATTTTTTTCCACAGAAAAATCCATTGGTAGATGACTGAAACCAACGACCTTAGGATCGGAAGGCGGAGTCACTACTAACTAGACCCCCAGTGCTCTCTATTTCATGAATGTTGTAAACACCTACAGTTTATTTTCTTTGTGGATTACATGTGACAACGTTCACGAGAAAAAAAACTACTATGGGCTCACTCAGACCGTAAACGCCTTTAAAATGGTGTTTAATGTGGAAAATACCTCATAAAACCATACGAAATAACGATTATACTGTTGTAAACATAATTATTATTGCATTAGTAGGTTAGATTATAAAATTAGCAGTTTTAAGAAGAATTTGCTTGTAATTTTATGAGTAATATTGTCCTAATTTAAACTTTGCAACTCACATTGTTGCTCACTCTCGAGCCTAAAGTAGGTGTTGCTTTTATGTCATTCCAATTGTATATGGTCACCGACCTATGGTGTACCAAAAAAACCAGTAGCAGAAAAAAAACATTCTGACCAGAAAAATTGAATCAAAGCTTAAATTATTGGAATATTATTATAAAAATAAATGATGAAAATGGGAAACAGCGTCACTTGTATTGTGAAACCATTTTGTATTTGTCTATAATTTTGTTCTTGTTCTCAACAATAATATAAAAAAATATGATATACCGCCACAAAATTGACAAGTACTTATTTCCAACATAATTTCCAAGGATATTATGTTTAAATTTTTTCATTGGATGAATGGCAATGTTTGCCGTTCCAGAAACCAAGTATTTCTTTCTTCAATGAAATGAGTAATTAGGCCTTTTGCGACGAATTGCGTCATCTAGGCATAGACAGGTAAAACGTTTTGCACTGAACTAACAGCTACCTATTACCAAACCATGACTAACCAAACCGAAGATCTAACTTACGCAAAAATGCCATATCAAACCACAAAAATCATCTGTTGAACTTCTAAGTTGAGAAAAGCATTCATTATAATCTAGAATGAGTTTTGTAACGCTTACTTACTGCTAGTAGGTATAAATAGGGGGGAATGTTACTTCGTACATCACTTTGTCTGTTCACCTCCGACCTACAGCATCAACCATGAAATTGGTGAGTCGAGTCCAGATTTTATCGATGTGTCGATACATTTATCGATATCGTTATCGAGATTTATCGATAGTTTTGAGGCGTCACTAGTTGTGCAATGTGATTTGCGAGTGTTATTTGGTTTTTATAGGGCATAGTGCGCTTAATTAGTAAGAGTGGTTCCGTATACAAAAAAAAATGGTGACGGTGAAAGTGATAACAACATTATTAATATTGATTTTTTTATTTCCTAAAAAAATATTTAAATGAGCCTATAAATAATTGGTCTTTCGCTTCGAAACAAAAAAGTCTGAGAGTTACCAAAGTCAATAACGATTTCATCTATCAAGTAAAACACCGGCATTTTGATGGCAAAATTCCCGACAAGGCCACACGGACAGACATTTTAGTGTCTTGTAACAATGCTAAGCTATCTTTGATTAGATCTCAGTCGCAGAATAGACGAATTACAAAACAATGGGCAGGTGCGATGGCGGGACTCATAAGCCTTTGTGAAACTTTTTGTCTTTATAGTGATGTAATTTAAACAATGCAATTCGATGATAGGATATATAGGTTTGAAGGTTTTATGATTTATAAATAATGCGTTTTAAACGACTTATTAATAATTTCTGCTAACAACTCCACTCGCGTAACATGACGTGCAAACTATTTAAATTAAAATGTAGCTTAAATTAAAACTTTACTCAAATTAAATTCAGCCATTACGTTGGTCTCTAATAACAACAAAAAACTTAGATTATTCTAACTGAAAACCAAACAGCTATTCTCTAAAAGTATTACATGTCACTCAGTCAGCTTAAACACCATTTTTGCGGTTAAGTTTTGCTGATATGACTAAATGTTTTAATTACAAATCAAACATTTAGCCACGCATGACCATAAATTTAGAATGCCTAAACGTGTGTAGGTTTTACCTATGCTAAAGTGCCAATTACAAAATGCATAAACATTATTTTTAATAGATTTTGATGAACGACGTATCACTATTTGTCTTGCATAAAATCTTAAAAGGTTTTTGCAAGATTGTTGCGGAACCATGAAATTATGAAGTATGATTTATCGCCTACCGTAAAGGAAAGTGATATTGATTTATGAGAGTAAATTACAACATTAAATGAGTATAATTCTACATACAAGTAACATTTTTTTAAACCCATAAATCTCATCTCAAATGAAAGTAATGTAATGCAAAAAAACTGCATCGAAATTGGTTCAGTAGTTATTGAGTTTCAGAGGTGCATAAAAATATGCCAGCTGGTGCAGCGCCCTCTGGTGGGCTATGGCCGTAAAACATACATTCCCTGAAATGACACCAATAAAATGCAATAAACCGCATTAAAATCGGTTAGTTTTTGAGGAAAATTGCAACAGATAAACAAACAAATAAACATACATCCTCTTAGGCCAAACGCATATACCTACCTTCTCCATTCGTCGTCGTGAGTAAAAATGTGTAACCAAAGATTTGCATAGCGATACATAATAATATCGCGACCAGGCGTTAAAATTACCTTTCAAACTTTTTGTGTTTTTTTAATAATTGAAAGTTTTATTTAAATGTACAAACTATAATAACATTAAAAACTTTAAGGTAATCGGTATCATCATCATTTTCCTGCCTTTATCCCACTCTATGTGGGGTCGGCACAGCATGATCCTTGGAACACGCTGCAAAAGTTTTGGCTAAGGTGTTTTATGACCGGCCGCCTGCCTGACGTCAACCCTCCTTGGGAATACTTGCTTATTGTTTCTCATCATGTTGGAGGATACTATCCCTTAGTCGACTTTTACGACATGCTCAGGGAGAGAAGCAGCAGGACGCATTCTATGTTTTTTTTTACTCCCAGTCCAGCAGAGAAGTTAAGGTAATCGGTATAATAACAAGAAATGAAAATGAGCTCTGTTTTATAATTAAGTTCGCATACAGATATAAAACAAAGCTCAGATTAATTCATTTGTTAAATCTAATATTATAAGGATCATTTTGAAGTCTTAAATCTTCGTTGCGATATTTAGATACTTAGATAAAGCAAGTGAAGCGGAGGGGATCGATTGTGAAACTTTTTAAATGTGTTAACGAATATTAATACATCGCTTCCGGGCGTTTAACTCGTTTTGTATTTAGGCCTAGTTTCAACTTCCATAGTATGAACATTTTGTAATCAATCAATAAACTCAAACGCTCGTAATCTCGTCACAAAATGTAGTGTGATGCCACTTTACACCATATCATTACCTATCTATAGGTATATATTTAATTAAAGTTGTCAATGACAGTACCTACCGACTTTACCTTTGGTGGACTACAGAGGTACAGTTAAACTCAGACAAACTTTGTGCTTTGTATGAAAACCGAATTTGTCCAAATATGCTGAACCAACCCTTTAAAAAAACATTATTATCAACGTAATGATTGTAACATCTCTATATTACATATCATTCATTGCTAGACGAAACTTGCCGAGGCGCAGAATATTTGTGGTACTACTATACTCGTATGTGGAACTACAAAATGTCGGCCTAAAGTTTTTTTACAGTAGGTTACACAAACAAGCTACTAACAGGACTTTGGTTTTCTTTTTACCGGGATGGTGAGAGTCCGTTTATGAATTTTCAATTCTACCCTCGTCGGCTTAGAATTCTTGGGACGAATTTAACATCTGTTTTCTAGAAATTGGCTATGTAGATAGGTAAAAGATCCAATTTGCAAGACACATTAAAACATTTTTTTTTTATTAGTTTTATGTTAGGGACACAAAAAGAGGTCCATAAGAGTTGATTCACCCATCTGTGTGGTTCTCTTATAAACATTCTACAATTTATTTCCAGTTCGTGATCTCCGCCCTCTTGGCAGTGGCCGCGGCCGGCGTGCCCGGCTACCCGGAGCAGTCGAACCGTCCCCAGGCTGCTTACGAGCGGACCGCCAGAATCATTGCTCTGGACTCCGACGTCAAGGAAGACTCCTTCCGATACAACTACGAGACTGAGAATGGAATCAAGGCTGAGGAGCAGGGCCGTGAGGTAAGTCTTGAAGAGAAGAAAGAGATGCCCTGCAAGAGCTGCCCACTAAAATACATGATCAAAGTGACACAGCCCGACCTCATTCACTGCTGGACAAATGTCTCCTTCTGCCATTCACCTAAACTAACGCCTTTTACCATCTATAGTACATTTACAGCGTCAGGAGGCAATTTTTACCTTCACAAACGGGACGCTGTAGTGCCCGGGACGAATTAAGATGAAGTAGGCTTTACCACAGACAACACAACACTGATACTGACCCAGTGATCCGCGCGACCTACGTAAAGGGCATTGACCAGATCTGCCACAGCTTGCGTAGCAGTTACTACACAGCCGCGTAGCTAGTGTTTTATTTAACTACTGAGTAAGCTTTTAAACAAGCTTTTAAGCTGCCAGCCCATTAGGGATACGGGCGTGATAATATGTATGTATGTACATATGTAAGCATTTAAACTAACTTTTGTAAAAACATGGGCGATGGGCTGATCACCTGTCACCATGTCCATCTTGGGACTTTGAATCAGGAGTGGCTGCAAGTTTTTTTATAATCACTCTTGTTCCTCTGCCCACCCCATTAGAGAAACGGGCGTGGTAATATTGCGTATGTATGTTTTAATGTCTCTACTTTAAAATTAATTAGCAGTAGTAAAATTAATAATAATTTTATTATTTATTAGAGGCTACTAATATTTTACTATCTGTTGAAATATTTAATTACAAAATATATGAAGGTACAGTAACTGCCAATCAAAATGTTTTCATATAAAGATTGTGACATATTAATGATGGAATTAAAGATTAATTTATCGATAGACGTAGAGATGAGGCTAAAGGTTAAAATTATCGATAATTTTTGCATATTTTTTTACGATTGTATCTCTGAGGTCGTTATGTAAATACCTAGTCTAGGTACATACTGCAACACATGAAAGAGGTTCCGTAGGTTACTTTTATGAAACTTTCTGTACAAGATACGCACAATTTGCAAGAGTGACAAGATATAAATGTCAAATGGGAGGCAATTGTTTTTTTAGTGCGATTCTTGACTTTTTTACCTGACTTATAATAAACATTTACAAAGGAAAAGTTCAAAAATCCTGAAATGGTAATGGCTATTATGACTATTACGACTTAACACGTATTATTTCTACGATTTGTAAGTTATGATCTTCACACAACTTATTGTAGACCCAATAAATGTTACTAATTAATTTCGTGATCCCAATAAAGTAATGTTACAGAGTTTTTTAGATTTTCTAGAAACATTAACCATAGTAGCAGAATACCGAGTCACATGACGTGTAGCCAAAGTCACGTGACTCAGTCGAAAAGTGACCTGGCTACGTGCTCTGTACTCGTAGAAGCTCTGATTGTTGTAGCATTGTGAACTATGACTGCTCTTGTTATAGAGAGCGGCACGCATCGTGGCATTGACATTTTGGATAATTGTTACCGTTTGGCATTGAACATCTATTGCTATCGTATTTAACCGGGATATTCCCATTTAAGAGCAGAGAAGGACATTTTGCTTAAAAAAATGGCACTACAGTTTCATACGTGTCCATAATGATCCCCGTCATTTTTAGGAACATAAAATGTGACTTTGATAAACATAAAGAAAATGAAAAGTTGAAAGATAAAGAGGAAGAAGTCTACAAATTAGCTATAGCCAATTAAGAGGAAGGTAATGGAATAAGAGGAACAGGTGGAATTGTGTTGTATAGCGCAGCGTTAAGAGAATTAGCTCTTTAACTAGAAGTTCTTGGTAGTCAAACATAATTTATACAATAATTTTTTAATATTTTTCGCCTGAAAAAAAACTGCCTACACATGCACATATTAATAATATTGTTTATTTTTTCTTATTTAGTACTTTTTCAATTCCAGGCTGACGGTATTGAGGCTCAGGGTGGTTTCTCTTACACCGGAGATGATGGTCAGATCTACTCCATCAGTTACGCCGCCGGCCAGGGTGGTTTCCAGGTAAGATTTCATTCACATTATAATGATAGACGCAATGATGTTAGATCTCAATAACAACATTTTGTGATTATGTGATAAGTCCCTTTTTAAATAGTTTTAAATCAATAAGCAGGTAATATTTAATTATGTTTTAAGAATAACTACCTAATAAAACATTTGAACATTTGCATTATTAATTCTAAGGCAGTACGAAGTTCACGGGGTCAGCTAGTTTTCATATAAAGTTAAAATTACGCACCAAATGATTGTTTTCTATTTGCCTGCAATGAATATTCCAATACCTTGGGCATGTCGCACGCAGAACATGGAGACAACATAGATACTCATCAGGGTACAAGCCTTACATATATTAACAGAAGAAAACAACTAATACAAATATAATTTACAAAATACACAAGAAACAGTCGGCCTATCGATAGCTCAACTAATCCAGATCATTAGACGGTGCAAGCGTGGCCAAGACGCTGGTCGCATTGCCACATTGAATGGCAAAATAAGAACCAGCTCTAAGTATTTTTTTTACTATTGTTTCAACCCTCATTTCTCTGTATTCCAGCCTCAAGGCGCGCATCTCCCCACCGCGCCCCCCACCCCCGAGGCCATTCTGAAGGCTCTGGCACAGAACGCCGCCGATGAGGCCGCGGGCATCATTGATGATGGTAAGCTCTTTTTAATACTTCCTCGGCCAGTGGCCATGTTTGGTTTGGCGGGAAATCAAGGACAATATAGCTGTAACCACGTGGTCCAAAAGTGTTGTCCTATAAATCGAACTACAGTAGTACCACAAATATTGAGTGCCTCGGCAAACTTAGTGCTTTGTATGTCCAAATATGCAACTAATAATAACTGAACCAACCCTTCAAAAAATAAGTATCTACATAATGATTGTAACATCTCTATATAACATATCATCGCGTTCATTCGTACCTATTTCAGAAGCTAGATGAAAATTGCCGAGGCGCATAGTATTTGTGATACTATTGTACATAAACTCAGGTGGTAAACATGGTCTCCTATTTGTTGGATAGCAGGATAGGTCATGGAAATAGTCTCCGGCTCCCAACTTGTCAAAAAATTCTTTTAACAAATTCGCTGCTAGTCAAGGTCTATTTCGCTCCTCATAAAGGCATTTTGTCTTGTGTTGTATTTCATCATCCACACTGCGACATGGTTCTTTTGTCAGATTTTAACTAAAACAGATGGGCTTTTTATTACAATGACGGCTAACATTATCATTATTTAAGACATCGTTTTGCGCGTCCACATAATTGCATGTGAGGTTGTAATTTACGCGAATTCCCGACATGTTGCAACGCAATGTCTTCAGCCCACCTATTTCATCCACGCCTATAACAATTTGTGTCTGTGACACAGTAAAACCTCAGCAGTAGATCATTAGAATTCGAATTTTTGCTAATGTATTCTTGCTGTTGCCCACTCACAATATTATAGTTGTAATATCTTCACTGTTCGTTGTATACTGTGACAGTATTGCAGCCTCACCTGTGACTAATTTGCCTGAACATCGGTATTTACGAGCCACTACTAATGTAGAGTTATTTCCAGTAATAGTGTAGAGTATTACAATATTTGAGACAGTACTTGTGGGTATCAAAATGCTACGATCGTGTGACATAAAGTCGAATAAATTATGGACTTTACTGCTATTATTATTACTGCTGAAATCATTAAGATCTTGACAAAATACTAGACACTTTCGACAGTTCAATCTGCGCCATCTTTTTTTTGATAAAGAAATGGTATTTGGAGTTCTTACAGTATACTTATTATATTGTTTGCAAGTCACATCTAGAACTAAGTTTTACTTGTCTTCTATCATTACAAGTTCTACCATTCTAGTTGGTGATGGTCGCTTGAAATCTGCACTGACGTCCTATATTGTGCATGTGCATTAGATAGATAGATAGATAGAAAATTCTTTATTGCACACAAGAATGTACATAGGCGAACTTAATGCTAATTAGCATTTTCTTCCAGCTAACCTTTGTGTTGTTTGGAGAAAAAGTGGAGGCAGTGCATTGTAGAAAAAATGCTATGAGAAAAATAATAATAATTATTATTGTTATTATACATAAATAAATACAAATAATATCTACCTAATTTATAACATATATACAAAAATACCTACAGGTGCTCAATTTTGATGACTGCTCTGTAGAGCAAGATAATGGTGATATAGTTTAGACTTGAAGATTCCTATGGATGAGGCTTGGCGTATTTGCATTGGAAGAGAGTTCCACAGACGAACCGCAGTAACAGTAAAAGAGTCTGTGTAGAAATTTGTGTTATGTTGTGGTGTCATGAGTAGAAGGTGTTGAGAGGAGCGTGAAGGACGATTTGGTGGGAAAAGAGGAGTGAAACGATCTTTGAGGTAGGATGGAGAGAGGGGGTGGTGGAGGATATTATAGAGAAGGCAGAGAATGTGAGTATTCCTACGATAGCGGATGTTGAGCCACTTCAGTTGTGTCCGGTAGTGAGAGATGTGGTCATACTTACGCAGACCGTACAGATATCTAATACAAAGGTTCAACAACCGTTCCAGCTTATTGAGTTGCTCTTCCGTAGCATCTGCATAGCACACATCTGCATAATCAAGGATGGGGAGTAGAATGGAGTTGACCAGGGTGCATTTAGCAGAAAAAGGCAGAAAGTTTTGCATACGTTTTAAGGCATGCATTGAGCCAAACATTTTCCTACTGACTTCGGCGATGTGCTGCTCCCAAGATAAGTTTTCAGTAATGATTAGGCCAAGATTCCTCACCTCAGAGCAGTAACCCAAGGGAACATCATTGTATTTGACAGAGGGGAGAGAGTTTGGGTCCAGCCTAGAGATGAAGGTCCTGCTACCAATAATCATCACTTGGGTTTTATTTGTGTTAATTTGGAGACCAAATTTCCTAGACCAAGAAGAGACAGCACATAAATCTTCCGTCAGCAGGTGTATCGCATCATGAATATCATCGGGTTTAAAGGATAGGTAAAGTTGGACGTCATCAGCATACAAGTGATAGGAAGAAAAACGAAGGCCAGATACAAGAGTATTAATAAATATAGAGAAGAGCAGGGGAGAAAGGACACCACCCTGGGGAACGCCGGCAGTGACGTCACACCAGTTTGAGTGTACGTCATCTACTTGTACGCGTTGTTGACGCCCAGAGAGGTACGAACGGAACCAGTCGCATGACACTAAGGAAATATTGAGGGAACGCAGGATGGCTAAGAGTATAGAGTGATCAACACAGTTAAAGGCGTTGCTGAAATCAAGAAGGGTGAGAAGAGTCAGCTTCTTGTCGTCCATCGCACCTCGAACGTCATCGGTAATTTTTACCAGCGCAGTACTGGTGCTATGAGCTGAGCGAAAACCTGACTGAAAAGAGTTTAGGAGAGAATGAGATTGGAGATAATGTGAGAGTTGACGGTAAACAACGCGTTCTAGAACCTTTGACAGAAAGGGTAGAATAGAGATTGGGCGAAAATCTTTAATGTCAGAGGTAGCAGTTCTTTTTGGGATAGGTATTATCTGTGCTTTTTTCCAAGTGGAAGGAAAGACACCGGAAGAAAGGGAGAAATTAATGATATGGGAGATGTAAGGAAGAATAAGGTTAAGGATGGGTAACAAAAGATCACGGCCAAGGCCGTCTTGTCCTACCGCTTTGCTAGAGATACTGGTGATAATACGTCGGATCTCATCTTCGCCAACTGGAGAGAAAGTGAAAGAAGTGAAGTTATGCTGAGAAAAGGCACCGATATCAGCGATAGTTTGTTCCCTCACAACGTCATCCACACTATACGCCACACTTGAAAAATGTTGATTCAGTAGGTTAACATCCACTGGAGAACTCACATTTGGTTTACAGCGACCAAAACCAAGACTGTGAAGAAGTTTCCACATATTATTTGGAGTACCAGCGCTAATCCTACCAAAAATAAAACGCCGTTTGGCATTACGGATCATTTGGTTACATTTATTACGCGCTTTTTTGAAATTAGCCAGATTCTCCTCACTTGGATGTTTCCTGTTTTTACGGTATAAGTAGTCCCTTTTGGACATATATGAACGGATTTCATCTGAAAGCCAGGGTGCTGGCAGTCGCTTCATACGGACTGGGTGTAAAGGTGCGTGGACATTATAGACACTAGTAATACAGTCATTGAAGAGGTCTACCTTTCCATCAATTGTTGAGCTGCTGAAAAGCCCTGACCAGTCAATATGCATTGTCCTATCTCGTTTTACGCTAAACATGTCGACTCTAGCAAAAAGTGAGTGTTGTTAACTGTTTGGTCAATCAAATTTAATTTTATCTGAAACAATACAAATCAAGGAGAGTTAATAGTCATCTTCTGAAAAAGCTCGCTCCATCATTAATCTCTATTTCGTCTAGGAAAGTTTTTCAACATGTTTGCAATACTTTGGACACGAATTAAGTTAAATAACATTAACTCTTTTACGAGAGTTTAATTAATTTTTAATATTCCTATGCATTAACAGTTAAATTATCCATTAACCGTTAATTTACTTGTTGGTAAACAGTCGTTATAGGTACAGTCAGCAACGAAAGTTGATTTTAAACACTTTTTTGTCTTGTGAAGAAATGGTGTGATTTCAGAGATACTCATGATACAGAATCGTCAAATATTCTATTGCTGACTGTACCCACTAGTCTGCACTGACCTTTGCTTATTTCACAATGACCTCTCTCTTTGCTGGGAACGGACGAAAGATCAATTTAGATGTTGCACTGATGGGTCAGTTTAGGGTCTATGAATTTTTCGTATCTATACTATATTCGAAGCGCTCGTGGCGTAGCTTGCTTAGACGTTATTGATTGATCGTTGAAGATAAGCAACGTTGTGCGCGGTTAAAATTTGGATGGGTGACCGTAAGTGGCATTACGAGCTGAGCACTTCCGTGCTTCGGAGGGCACGTTAAATTGTCCCGGCTTTTAAGTCGTTAAGCCACGACGGAAGCCTTTATACTAATTACTAATTTTATCTATAGATACTAAGTATGTACCTAGGTTTAGTAAAAATATATTGTATCAAAACGCGTACAATGCCTCAGGATAGTATTTAAAGTAGAACTTGGCTGACATCACATGACAGGACACACACATTTTCATTTGCAATGAATAGTGTCTAATTTTTCACAAAATTGTAAGTTATACAAATAACGACACTAGGTACCCATAGGCTTAGGAGTTTCCTTTCATCACACTGGTTCCAGTACCAAAGCGACATAGCTCTTGGTAGGTCTCTTTAAATTAATGGTCATTGATAAGTTCAAATTAAGCCCAAAGTCGCTGAAAAGTTGCATAAACATGAAATGAAAATTTCAACTCTCTAATTTTTACGGTTCATGAGATACAGCCCGCTGACAGACGGACAGACGGAGGCTTAGTAAATAGGAATATTATTGAACTCAATTTTCCATCCTACTCGTGTCTGAACTTGAAGAGAAAACTGAGTAATTTGTTTTATAATTTCCAGGACAATACAGCCCCAACAAATACGGAGACGCCGCCGCTGGGGTACAGCAGTATTCACGCCCCCAGGCCAACGCAGGATACAGACAACCCTACAAGTACTAAACATTCACAATATAGAATTAGGAAGTACATAATACCTAAATCCATTACAAAATCAGGAAACGTAACAGGAAACAGAGGCAGGTGATTGAGCTTTGCGAAAGTTTACCAACAGCGCCATCTTTTGACGCAGTGCAAGCAACTTTTGATTGCAATGTATTGTGGGTAGGTAACTTTAAATGTACGATTTACAATAATGTAGTTACTTTATTAATGCTTCTTGTAGATCGTCTATAGTAAATGGTCTGCCTTTAGTTTAAAATAGAGCACTTTTTTTCCTTTTTGCACTTTTTCTACTGATACCTACTTATGTAATAGGTACGCCATATCGCTAATTAATTATTAAGCACACTAAGTATGTAATTAGGTTGATTAAAATATTGTTTTGAAAGTTACTCTTCCTGATTTTTAAATTCTATTTTTTTGTAAGCAAATGGAACAAATTACAAACTCAATGGTTTTCCTAGATTTTAAATGGTTTCGTTCTGTTTGCTTACAAAATTCTTAGGTATTTTGTTTTATCCCATTCTGACTTTTAAGCTAAGTACTGTGTATGTTAGTTATGTTTGCCTGTGAGTTGTGATCCTAAGTATTTATTAAGAATAAACCCTGTCACTTTTTTCAAATATTTTGTTTTGATTTTTTTTCTGTGAAATCTCCGAAATTTTCTATAATTTTCGCACGTCTCAATAATTTTTTTTTTAAGCATAAACAATTAGGTACTTTGAAAAACTAAAAATACAACTGCGTAGAATTCATGAAACATAGTAGGTACAGTCGCCATAATATTGGATTGACACTGTGTATGATCATCCAAACCCATCGAGCATTTCCAAACCAATCCAACGACACCTCATTTTTGTTAAAATCCATACAGATGTTTGGGCTAAAGTTTTAGCCATAGGAATGCACATAATTCATGCATACACCTCAATAATAATACGTCTTAAAAAATAAAATCTAAACCGATTTCAATGAAAAATAAATAAAACCTCCTTGGTGCCATCCTATAGAAACTAACAGGTATACAGCAGGTTCAACATAACTTGACATGCGTGAAGGTAGCTGTTAGCTGTTGGACATGCGCAGTGTAGCTTTTTCATACTAAATTGTCTACTGCGCATCGAAACGGCCAACTTCATGAATGTCAAGTAACGTTGTACGTAGGTACTGTAGTTGGCGATTGTTCTGAGAGTTGGCGTTTAAATAATGTCAGAATAAAATTGTGTAAGAAAATAATTAGGTAAGTTGTCATTTCAAAATTGTATTTTACGACTTTTAATAATTTCTTGAAAAATATTAATCCCTCAGACATTAAATTTTTATGGAACCTTGAGACTCTATAGGTACTTCAGTGAAAGAATCATCAGAATTAATTAACCGCGTAACAAACATAATTTTATAAGAAAACCTCATTCGTTTTCAATTCAAGTCGAATTGAGAACCTCATTCGTTTTCATGTCGGTTAAGTTAAAAACAGATAGTGCAAGGAAAAACTTTATCCTCTCTTTGCGGTCGGGTAAAAACTTACTAAAAGTAAATAATACAGGGAAAAATACTACACACAGTATTATAAAGAAGGTATACTTAGTTGTTTTGTAATGTTCTTATTGTTATGACCTTGACATGTGGATACCTACCTACATAATTACAGTTGCATGGTATAGTAATTTGTATGAAGATTACCGTATTATTGAGATGTGATGACGAAATGAAGATTTACTTAATTAGAATGTTTCTTTGATCTTGACAAGATGAATGAGATAAGAGTGCATTTTGCAACTACTGTTAGATTGATCACTCAAACAAGGCTTTTACATAGGAAAATATATTAAATACCTGTCTAACATTATAAATTTGAAAGTTTGTGAGGATGTGACGATGTTTGTGCCTCAATCACGCCATAACGGCTAAACGAATTTGGCTGAAACTTGAAATATACATAGTACGTGAGCTGGAATTACATATTAGCTACTTTTAATACGTATATTAGGACATACTATTCTGATCCACTGTCACTCACTCGCCACGCCACCGAGGACGTCAAATTACAAAGATACTTAGGAATACTCGGTTCCTTTTGACGTGCCCTTCGAAGCACGGAAGCGCTCAGCTCGTAATGCCACTAATAAGTAAATAAAATTAGTAGTATTTCATTTTGTCTTAATTTATTACTTTTCACATTTTTATATACATTTTCACTTGCTAATAAATAAATACAAAACCTAAGTTTGTTATTAGGGTACAAAGATTTTTTTACCATTTATTTTGATGTTCTAGGTATTACTGATAGTATATAGTAGGTATCATACTGATTCAGAAGAACTAATGCGACACCGCAGTGTATAATATACGAGATGTAAATATGTACTAATAGGTGTATCCGCTGTTAGCATTGAACCCGTTCTGGTGGTTTCCTCCTCCGAAGCCTGGTCGGTTTCCATGAGGTCTGCTTCCCCCGAAGCCTCCAGAACCCCCGCTGCCTGCACCAGGTCCCCCGTGGACATCGGCTTTGTATTGACCTGGAATAAGAAAAAAAAATTGCTGGTTTTCTGAGTTAAAGGGGTGACTGATATTTCACCAATGTTATGAAAGACCTACCATTATCAAACTCAAAGGTATAAGTTACTAGCTTGCGCCCGCGGCTTCACTAGCGTAGTACCCGAATAAAAAATAGCCTAAATGTTAATCCAGTACATGTACTATGTATATTCCATGTTTCATTCAAAATCCGTTAAGCCGTTTAGGCGTGAAAGAGTAACAAACATCCATACATACAAACTTTCGCGTTTATAATATTAGTAGGTTAGTAGGATTTAAAACTTCTCTGCTGAACTGGGAGTGAAGAAAAAGCATAGAATGCGTCCAGCTACTTTTCTCCCCGAGCATGTTGTAAAAGTCGACTAAGGGATAGTAGCCTCTACAACATGATGAGATACAATAAGCAAGTATTCCCAAGGAGGGTTGACGTCAGGCAGGCGGCCGGTCATAAAACACCTTTGCCAAAACTCTTTCAGCATGATCCGAGGATCATGCTATGCCGACCTCACATAGAGTGGACTAAGGGCAGGAAGATGATGACACACAAGCCAATTAAAGACGAACACAGCACTGAGATTTGTTGTTATAGCGACAATAGAAATAAAAATCTGTGAAAATTAGTAATAGGGTCCCGTTGGCAACTTTCGTGTACGGAATCATAACAAAGAAATTGAGGTTTGAAGTAGTTTTTGCATGTATGTCCTTAGCTATAACCACAAAACAAAGGATGACGTGTACACCAGTTTCATAGCTGGTAGACAAGTTTTAGCTGCACTTATTTGATGGAGTATCTGGTCTTAAGTAAGCTTACCATCATCAAATATACCGGCAGCCTCGTCCTTGGCGTTTTGCTGCAGAGCTTCCAGGATAGCCTCAGGCGTGGGAGGTGCTACTGGCAAATGCTCTCCCTGGAAATTACCATCATCATGGTTGGTACCAAGGTAGCAAACTTAACAAACAAAATTAAATTGGTAAAAACAAAATTAACAGTTTTTACACATATTTGATTATTTATTTTAAAGTTTATTCGTACCGAGTTTTGAATGAATCGAATCAAGGAATAAAATTTTCCATTGAAACTTTACCACGTTGATTTTCGGAAATTTGATTGGCCTATTATGTTATTCTGGAACCTAAACTATTTGCATTTCAAATTTATCAAAATCGGTTCAGTGGTTACGGGGATACGTGGTAACAAACTCTTTCAATTATAATATTAGTAGGATTTTATTTATGAAAAAATAGTAGGTAATCAAAGACTGTGAGTAAAATTACTCTTGGTCTGTATGGATGGACAAACTGACGATGTGGGCTTGGTCAAGGGTTCGTTGTGGTCTTAAGAACCCTAAAAAGCCCTTTTTTAGGCTAAGCGGGGAGCAACCGCACTATTTTTGAACTACTAAAGAAAACACGTTCATAAACGTTTTACTATGCACATTTTTTGACAAACGAATGGCTCCAGGTGCACATGCAGCAATCTTACCTGTGGTCTAAAACCTCCTTCTCCAGAAGTGTAGGTGATGGTGTAAGTGAGGCCGTCATCCCCCTTGTATGAGAAGCCTCCTTGGGCATCAGTAGGGTTACCCTGCTCTTCGGCTCGGATGCCGTTTTCAGTCTCATAGCCGAAGTGGTAGCCTGAACAGAATAGAATATAAATACAATTTTTGTTTTTATTTGCAAAAAAACAACCTGAACTGACACGGTGTAAAAGTTTGCTTACACTAGCAATTTAATGAATGAACTGAAATAATTTTCCACTAACAAAAGCATCTCTATTAGATGATTTTTATAGCGTCAGGAGGCCAAATTTTATTTGCCTACACTAACGGGACGCTGTAGTGCTCGGGACGAATTTAGATGGAGTAGGCGTGCCACAGTAGTCCACAGGAAAGACATGGTCAATACGTGCGGAGCTTACTAAGCCGCGGGTTTCCTCATCATGTTTTCCTTCACTGTTTGAGAGTACTGCTTGGCGAACATAAATTTTTCCAACAGAATTCCATTGGTTCACGACTGGATTTGAATCTATGACCTTAGGATCGGAAGGCGGGGTCACTTCTACACACCACTGACCACTCCCAAAATTGACTAGTGTTTATGCTAAATGATTAATACAGGGGCAGTAATTGGCAAGATACTTTTGTCTACACTGCTGAATTAGTACTCGGAACGATTTCCGATGGAGTAAGTTTGCCACCATACCATGCATGAAACACACCGTAGATGTCATCTTCTGGTCAACTAAAATAAGTTGACTGGAAGTTAAATACTTACTTCCACTATTCTCATCAATAGCCTGGTCCTGCTTCAGAATAGCAGCATTCTTCTCCTGCTGCTGCTGCGGCCTCGTATTCCCATTGCCTCCACTGCCTCCAAATCCTCCAGAACCTCCCTGGTAGCTGCCACCTCCTTGGTAACTCCCACTGGAACCGCCCTGGTAACTCCCGCCCTGGTTATGGCCACCGGAACCTCCCTGGTAGTTTCCTCCACCGCCCTGGTAGTTTCCTCCGCCCCCCTGGTAATTTCCCTGCCCCCCTCCCCCTCCCTGATTCTGGGGGATGTAGCTCCGCGAGGGTAATAGTGCAGCTGAGCTGATGGCGAGGATTGAGGCTAAGATTATCTGAAAGAAAAATAAAGTTAATGATAAAAACACTGGGAAACCCACGGGAAATCAGTGCAAAAATTTATACAAAGATGGTAGAAATCACTAATTGTCCGATTTAGATTGAGGCTTCAAGAAGTTCCTTGGAGCCTCAAAAAACTTACCGATTTCATTTTAGTGCTATCAGCTCTATAAACTTTGAAACACAAAAGTGCACTGTGATATTTTTTAAGAATTCCTTCGATTTTATATTGCACAAAAGCGATCCAAATTACACTTAAAGCGATCTTAACGGATGTACCTGTGACATCGATAATAAGCGACCTTGTTTGTAGAATGGAGTTGTTCTTGTACTTAGGAAGACAAGATTTACTTTCTATTTTCCCAAGAAAAATGGTTTAACAAGGATTTTATTAGATCTTTTTAGTATGCGACTTTGTCCTCGACATAGAAGACAAAAATGCTTGGGACTGCTCCAACTCCTTCTATAAACATGATTGTAAGGGATCATTTTCCAAAAAAATAGCCAAGCGTGGTTTCTTACCGTAGAAGATACTTCTACGCTTGGTCGCGTTAAGAACAGGTGTAAATGCAAGTGTCCAAGTGATTCCAGTGATTTTAAGGAATAAAAAATAAGTAAAAAATAAATAAGTATTGCTGCTAATAAGTGTAAATTCACTCTTTAGCATTAATAATTAATTATTTATGTACATAGATGCATAATGTCACGGCTGTTTCTCATAGGGGTAGGTAGAGATTAGGGCACGGATCAGAAGCACGGATGTCCATTTGCTACGATCCTGACATACTACTCTCGCTTTATTCACTTTCATAACATATTTATGCATGTACCCACCTTCTCTTTCGTTAGAAAATGAAAGCACTTTCAATAATAACTAAGGTCAAGGTCACAAGACAGTGAGTATTATGTAAGTAGGTGCTCTCTTTCGACTTGACCGTCATGCAAAGTTAAGTACCATTTATAACTTCAATTGAATCGACATACCTAATCTTTTATCAGCCATCTGGTGCCCATAGTACAAGCTTTGCTCAGTTTGGGGCTAGATGGCGCTGTGTGAAATGTCCACAAATATTTTTTATTATTTATTTATCTAAATATACAGAACTGCTATGTTAGTGACTGACTGACTGACTAACAATCAGCATACAGTCCAAACCTGAAACTTAGGAGGGTATAATCTTTTTGCACTAAAAAAGGAATCTCCGAAATTAAGTAGCTTAGCTTAGCATAGCTTGTTAGCTTCTCTGCTGGACTGGGAGTAAAGAAAAAACATAGAATGCGTCCAGCTGCTTCTCTCCCCGAGCATGTCGTAAAAGTCGACTAAGGGATAGTATCCTCTCCAACATGATAAGATACAATAAGAAGTATTCCCAAGGAGGGTTGACGTCAGGCAGGCGGCCGGTCATAAAACGCCTTAGCCAGAACTCTTACAGCATGATCCTTGGATCATGCTGTGCCGACCCCACATAAAGTGGGATAAGGGCAGGAATATGATGATGATGATGAAAGGAATCTCCGAAATTCGACTACTAGAGGATGCAGCGCGAAGTTAAAGTTTGTATTTTAATGCGCAATCCAAGAGCTGGTTCTTTTGTCTCAACGGATCAGTATTGCCATTCAGCGTGGTAATGCGGCCAGCGTCTTGGGCACGCTTCCAGCGTCTGATGAGCTGGATCAGGTGAGCTATCTATAGACCGTTTGCAACGGCCTTTAGATAGCCCGACTGTTTCTTTTGTATTTTGTAAATCATATTTGTATTAGTTGTAAATTTCTTTCAGTTTGTATGGAATAAACTTAATGAGAGCAAAGTCGCGGTCTGTCCACTGTCGTCTGGTTTACGGTTCTTGAGCCAAATAAAAAACAGAATAGGCCTAATTGATGGGCAAAAACTACAATCAAATATTTAAAAAAGCCATTCTCGGTATATTATCCAAAACAGGTGTGCAGTATAATAAATTGAACGCAAAAAATAGCAACTCTGAATGACCCGTGTCTAAATATTAATAATCTTTTTCTTGTTGTCGGCGAGATGTTAGAGTACCGCAGGTCAATGAACTATCAAATATACTTAAGCGTTTTAACGATACCAAATCGTAATATTATTATTGTTATAAAAAATAATAAAAATAAGGATTTTCTCATTGATTTTTGCTTTACTGAACTAATTTTCTTACAACCTTTTTACTAATTGCTCTGAATCACAATGTCGTCTTTCTGTCAAAAAATGTAGTACGGCGCTTTTCAAAAGTTAACAAATACTATCCTACTAATCCTACTAATATTATAAATGCGAAAGTTTGTGAGGATGTGACGATGTTTGTGCCTCAATCACACCGTAACGGATTTGAATGAAACGTGGAACATACATAGTTATGTGTGCTGAAATAACATATGGGCTACTTTCTATCCGGGTACCACGCGAGCGAAGCCGCGGGTGGAAGCTAGTATTGCAATACTAACCAGCCATGATTCGTATGGTGTTTGAAAAAGATAGGTACCTATTTTTGCAAATAAAATCATAGTTCAATAATTCCTTAGAGTAAATTATGAATTCATGCGGAACTTCTTGATTGCAATGTATAGTGATTAGTTTTCTTGTTTTTCCGAAACAATAATTATTATCTCGGTATATCACGACTATATGATTTTATAGGTGATTTTTTACTCTTTTTTCCGTCCGTCTGTCAGCGGGCTGTATCTCATGAACCGTAGGCAGAGTTAATGTTTTCAGGGCGTGTATTTCTATTGCCGCTATAACAACAAATAATAAAGATAAAATAAAATGGAGAGAACTGAGCCCCATACAAGCTAATAGGAAGGTACTTGAGTTTGCTGGTAAATAAAATAAGTAAAACTGATGCAACAATATATTACACAGGTATGTACAAACACAACTTGAACACAATTGAACTCCTAGTAGTGGTATCCGGTCTGCTCATCGAAGGGCTGTTGGGGGTAGTTGGAAGAAGACTTGGGGGCCAGGTACTGGCGGCTGGCGGCTGGGAACTGGCTGGCCCCACCTGCCGTTGGGTATTGCTGGTAGCGAGATTGGGCGGTGGAGGCTGAGCCGTACTGGTTGGGGGTGGGTGAGCCATACTGGTTGGGAGTGGGTGAGCCATACTGGTTGGGGATGGGTGAGCCATACTGGTTAGGGGAGGGTGAGCGATACTGGTTAGGGGAGGCTGAGCCATACTGGTTGGGGGAGTACTGGGAACCGCCGAAGGTCTGTTGGAACCCTGAAAAGAGCGAGGTTTGAGTTAATTGGTTACCTACTAGCAATTGAGCTCCAACTTTAACTTCGGTTAAAACTGGAAAACAAAGATGAGTCTTTTTTATATGGGACTAGCTTCTAGTTTCTCGCGTGATAAATGGATAAATAATAATCCGTGCTTAAATTATAAATGCGAAAGTAACTCTGTCTGCCTGTTTGTCTGTTACCTTTTCACCCCTAAACTACTAAACAGATTTTGATGAATTTGGCAAGCATATAGATTACATCCCGGAGAAGGACATAGGCTACTTTTTTTTTTAAATACTTATAGCGGGGGTGATATAATGGGATGAGAAACCGAAATAATAAAAATGTCTAACATCACCGGTTGCGGTTAGTACTTGGATGGGGGACCGCAATTTTTGCACTCCATAGATTTTTATCAAGTTTAAATTCTGAAAATCATATTAAATGCGAACGAAATCGCGTGCAACAGCTTGTAGTTTATAATATGTTATTCCAAGTTACACTATAATTTGTACATTCCAAAACCATGTTTTTCCAAAACAGTCTATCTGTTATTTTGTGATTTAGGTACTAACCATCGCATTTATAAATATAATCTCATATAATACATATTATCACGCGCGCATCCCTAATGGGGTGGGCAGAGCCACAATTATATTTTAGTATGTAACCCATTATAAAGTTATTCAATTCAATTCAATTCAGTTTAATTTATAGGTACTTATATTGTTTACGTTTGTATATCTACTTGTGTTTTTATTATGTGTTTGTTTATGGGTTTTTTCTTATTTCAAGTCCCAAGATGGATATAGTGAACGATGGTGACAGGCTGATCAGCCCATCGCCCATAGTATAATTTTATAGGTATGTATATTATAGCATAGTATAGGTCCAGTAGAGTATAATCTCAACAGTAAAAAAACCGTTATTGCAATGTTGGTCATTGTTTACTATGATTACGTTTGAGTATAAACAACGTGTTCTAAATAAAGTTCAAGTTATAAGAAGTAATGATGATCGTTCAATATTTAAGGTGTGGACTACATGACACTAAACCGTGGGTTGTGTTTCGTAGTCTGTGTATGTATACTTGTACAATCTTACTTATATTATAAATGCGAAAGTTTGTGAGTTTGGATGTTTGTGCCTCAATCACGCCTAAACGGCTAAACCGATTTGAATGAAACTTGGAATATACATAGTACATGTACTGGATTAACATATAGGCTATTTTTTTCCGGGTACCAAGCGAGCGAAGCTGCGGGCGGCAGCTAGTATAATATACTAGTTGTACTACTTATAATTTTTTTGGTAAGTAACCCCCCACATTGAATGGGATATGGGATATGGACCACCTATATGGGCGATGGGCTGATCACCTGTCACCATGTTTCACTATATCCATCTTAGGACTGAATCAGAAGTGGCTGCAAGTTTTTTTATGTTTACTTGTGGCTCTGCCCACCCCTTTAGGGATACAGGCGTGATAATGTATGTATGTAAATTTACTATGGAGACCTAGCTGCAGTTTGTAGAAGATCAGGAGTAACTTACCATTCAAAGAGCCTCTGAACTGTCCGTTGGACCCTGGGGATCCGTGGTTGGGGGGTAGGTACTGGTTGGACGTGGCTCCAGGGAAAGCTGAGCCGATGCCCTGGCTGCCTGCGCCCGCTGAGTCAATCGCGTTCGAGTCGAAGGAGCCTGGATTGGATCCGAATGATGCCTGGGAGCCAAAGCCTGGAAGGGAAGTCAAGCTGTTGAGTTTTGTGATGAAAGTTCGGGAGCTGTATGTTCGATGTATTGATGGAATCTGATACAATACAATACAGTATATCTATATTGTAAAACACAAGAAAACATGAAACAAGAAATACTAAATTTAAACAAAATAGGTATATAAATATGCGTCATACAATGGGCGGCCTTATCGCTAAAAGCGATCTCTTCCAGGCTTCTGATCCTCAAGATACAGTTCTACACTAGTTTGAGGGACGGTAGAAATCCTCACCGCTCAACTTTGTTTTCAATGGAAAGGTCCCAGCGTATATTTAAACATTAAATTAGTTTAGTTTTAATTTAGTTTTGGTCCTGGTTGTGTGGAAGAAATCGCATCAAGCGATAATTCCACCCTTTGCCAGCAATTGTTAGGTTGTCGTTCGCAATAAAGGTTTTTTCATTTCGTTTCTGAACTTAATTTCTCACAATCTAACAGTGTTTGTTTCATTGATTGTTCAATCATTTGAGAGTTGATTAATATTGCAAGACTTTTTATATTGTTGAAGATGATAACTTAAAACACAAATAGTAATTAGGCCAAGTCAAAGTTGTCATTGTAAGCCAACATTTTTATTGTTTTTAGAGTTTTAGAGATAGCAAAACATGTTTTGTCATTCAGACTTTCTTAAGTTATCTTATGTCCTTTGGAGTCAAGATTTTGTGGACGTTTATTTCTTTTGTTGAGCGAGAGCTGACATGTATAAACTAATTCTAGTCCACAGATTTTATGGTAGCCTCTGAAGCACATTTAATAAACACTGACCATATTACGTCTTGCGCTGTACTGTTGCTTATTTAATGCTTTTGTACAGCACTTTAGCTCTCTTAGGTAACACATACTGACCTTGAGATCCGAAGCCAGACTGTCCATGGCTGTGGTTGGGGGGCAGGTAGCCTCTCTCTAGGCCCTCCAGGCGGGCGGCGGCGGCGACGGACACAAGGGCGGCTACGATGAACTAAAGACATAATTGGACTTACCCCCGAATACTCCAACACGACTCAAGCACGTTTCAAGTGACGAGTTTTTGAGAGATTTTCATCAAAAACTGGAAAAAAACCGTGACTTGAGACGTGCTCAACTCTGAGATGCGTTCGATTATTTGGGGGTTAGTTAATAAGGGTATTTAAGAACTGGCGCTAGGGTGTGAACATCGACCCCCAGAGATTTTGATCTCTTTCTTGCCCTTAAAGTAATATGAATGCTGTTTTTCCGATCAAGGTAAGATCTGGACTAAAGTCTTGAATTCCCGGGTGAACCGCAAACTTTGCACCCTCAGGTAGGGACTGCCTTCTTTGTGATAGCTTAGAAAGAGATCCTAGCACGTTAGGTTACAAAATAGTTTATAAGAAGTATTCCTTTTTGCACATACAAAAAAAATGTAGGTAAGTTTTTTCATATGGGTGGGGTAGGTAGGTATTTGAGGCAATTATTTTCTAGGTAAGCGTACTCTACACTAGATCACATTTTTTTAGGTACCTGAAAGTTTGTTTGACAACACATACCGTACCTATTTCATGTAAAAAAAGGTATAATATTTTTATCTGCAAGAAAAGATATTCTGAAAAACGCACTTAAATACTTTCACCCCACTAGTTCAAATTCAGTGACACGAGCATTGAGAAGTAAGAAGTAGTACTATAGAAATAAATTATAAATAAATAAGTAAGTTTCATTCTGTTAATAAATGCGCATAATTTATAAGATGAACAAAATGTACATGTTCTTTTTATTTGTTGATTTCTTTAAATGAAAATAGGAATTAATGAAATTTAAAAATAGGAATTCCAAAATTACCAAAAATAGAGTTATCAAAAAGTAAAGATAACGAAAAGTATCATTTACCAGTTTCATGGTTGATATGATTGACTCCCAAATTGATACCACCAAATGAGAAGCTCAAGTTGTACTGTGATTCTCTCAACGCACTGACCTATTATATACCAGATCTGATCCTAATCCTGAACATCAGTGACGTCATCAGACTCCATAGCTGTACTCTTCAAGTAATTAGACAAAATATTTTTTGTGTGTGACCTCGTCAGTCAAAAATTAAAGGATTCTATTAATTGGCAGACATCGATAAAAGCATTAAAAATTAAAGCATTATTGATTTACAGAGCTCTGATTAAGTTTGTTCGTTGCAGGTTTTGTATACAGGGTGTCAAGAGAAACTTCTAGCCCCAAACTAAGCAAAGCTTTTACTATTGGAATCAGATGGCTGATAGAATACTTTTTTTGCAAGTACATACTTATAATACATAATTACAACTCCCAGACCCGGAAAAAATATTTGCAGGACTTACAAACATTTCTCCCGCTGCGGGAATTGAACCCGCGCCTCTTGCGTCTCAGCCAAGCACTCGCTCATCAAGCCTCCAAGGTCATCTGCTTAGGAGACAACAGATGGCTGTATGATCCGTTGAGTCCAAAAGCGTCCAGCTCTTTCTCACGCATTTTAGTTCACTTATTTTACACCCTGTATATCGATAATCAGTAGTGTTGTAGATCGTGAGATATAATTGCATCGATCTTGTGCATGATACCGATTGGCCAATAGTTTTTTGTTTGCCATAAACAATAGACGCGTGATCGTGATTCATAAGACTTTTGGTGCAATAATTTATAGAACTATCAATTTTAAAGTTCCAAATACCCTCTTAACGACCAATTAATAGGCTGTGGTGTGAAAGTGTCATGAGATTCGTAATACATACATACTTACCTACATATTACCATGCCCGTATCTCTAACAGGGTAGGCAGAGCCACAAGGAATCATAAAAAAACTTGCAGCCACTCCTGATTCAAGAGTGTTATAGTTTTAAAAACCTAAGCTTCTATTTAATAGAGTTTCAATGTCTTCGTAGGTAAAGTTTAATCTAAGAGGTATCAAAATAGACTGGATATACTGAGCATCACGTGTTACGCCTTGATTGTTCATCATGATCTTCCTACCTTTTTCCCACTCTATGTGGGGTCAGCACAGCATAAGAGTTTTTGCTAAGGTGTTTTATGACCTGCCGCCTGCCTGACATCAACCCTCCTTGGGAATACTTGCTTATTGTATCTCATCATGTTGGAGGATACTATCCCTTAGTCGTCTTTTACGACATGCTCGGGGAGAGAAGCAGCTGGACGCATTCTATGTTTTTTTCTTTACTCCCAGTCCAGCAGAGAAGTCACGCCTTGATTGTTGCCAAGTGAATACATCTTCAGACAAAAGATTATAAAATACATTAAAAATAAGCCTTAGGGCACGTACACGCTCTTGTTAGCAATTTTTTACCCAAACCAATTAGTTTAAAAAAACTAAATCAATCGTTTAACTATCATCAGCCAACTTAAGATAATCTATTCTTAAATGTATGATCTAATGACACAGTGATGTCTAGTAGATCAGCTATTTAATTGATTTAGCATTTACATAAAATATTTTATTGGTTTCGACTTAATAGTTTCGTGTAAAGTTTGTTTAAACTAAGCTAAACAAACAAATTGCGGAATACTACGTAATAGCTACGGATTTCAAGAATATAAAAGAAAGAGAGTTAGATCGCGCAAAATCAAACCAATAAACTGGTTTCAACAACCATAGAATAAATGTTTTTTTTTTTTTTTATAAACACATTCTATCAACTAACAACAGGGTTCTACGTCGGTTTTGGTCAGCAAATCTGCTATGACACACTCTTAAGCATGTGCTTCTTTTCACTGCGTTTATTTAGAAGGTGAAGGTTTTCAAACATTAAAAGAGCTGAAGACCTGAATGAACTATCAAAGGAACATCCATACCCATTGAAATGTGCAGAAAACCCAAAACTTCAGAAATAGTCTACGCCAGTGTATTGTTCCTGAAGGTCGCCTTCCCTACTGAACTGAATACCTAGAATCCCTACTTAAAGAAAAAAAAAGAAGAAAATTGAATTATGTACAAATTACTTAAACATCACGCTCGTATCCCTAATAGGTTTGGCAGAGCCACAAGTACCTAATCATAAGAAAACTAGCAGCCACTCCTGATCCAAGAGTCCCAAGTTGGAAATGGTGAACTATGGTGACTGGTGATCAGCACACGACCACGATTGGTACACGAAAGAATTTAAACCCATGACCTTAGGATCGGAAAGTGGGGCCGCTACCACTAGACCACCAGTGCTTTCAACGGGTTTGGCTGAAACTATACTCGTACTTTTTGACCTGGATAGATAACACAGAAGGTTCTAACAAAAATTACTATTTAATTTAATATTATGTCACAAAAATCATATCTCTGCATTTATCCTATTTAACCTTAGTTTTTGTTAATCACCTTACCACCATAGATGAATCAAATAAAATAATTTACTGTCAGAACTAACTTTGGTAGAGATTAATCAATCAACATGAAAAATGTACATTTGAGTACAAATAGTGCAAAAAGTTAAACTAATTAAGATATAATAACTCTACTCTATAATTTATAGTTCTTAGTAAAAACTGGCAAACATCTGTTACAAGAATTTGGCTGCGTGTTGCACTTTTGCTTGACAAAAAAAGCATAGAGGATTCCTAGAGCGACGAGCATAAATGAAGAATATAATAAAAGGGAATTAACTAAAAGAAGTATGTCAGGATCAAATGGAGATCCGTGATCTCTGCCTACCCCTATGGAAAACAGGCGTGATAATTATGCATGTATGTTTACTAAATAAATATTTTGAGAACATATCACACCATCAACACCATCTAGCCCCAACTAAGCGAAGCTTGTACTATGGGAACCAGATAATAAAAAGATTTTTTTTTTTGTAAAACCGTTTGTATATAATACACAATAATTACAACACCCAGACTTCTGGAAAACTGGGAACTTCTCTGCTGGACTGGGAGTAAAGAAAAAACATAGAATGCGTCCAGCTGCTTCTCTCCCCGAGCATGTCGTAAAAGTCGACTAAGGGATAGTATCCTCTAACATGATGAGTTACAATAAGCAAGTATTCCCAAGGAGGGTTGACGTCAGGCAGGCGGCCGGTCATAAAACACCTTAGCCAAAATACTTACCCCACATAGAGTGGTATTAGGGCAGAAAGATGATGATTACAACACCCAGACCCGGAATAAATATTTGCAGAACATACAAACATTTCTCCCGTAGCGGAATCGAACCCCCTCTTGCGTCTCAGCCGAGCACTCGCCTGCCACGCCATAGAGGTCATCAATGATGATGAGTCGCTTAAACGTCAGAAGTTGATGCTCAGTCTTTTGTCCGGCATATTTTTTGCCCCCTTCACACCATAACATTACATTCACACCTGGACTTCCGGCATCATCGCCAATATTCGTGATATAATTAATATCCATCTTGGTAAATCAATTAGGATTTTTTTACCGATAGATCGTGAATTATTGAAGGTTTTTATGGAGTTGAAACGGATGTTAAGGGTATAAGGGCGTTTCGGCACTTCGTGTATTGCTAATGCCCTTTTCCAATATTCAATTAACGGACGATGTATGGATACCATAGTAACTTTTTTCCTATACAACTTTCCTAACAAAGTTCCTTTGGTGATGTAGAATTCAACGTCCGTTAAGTAAGTTTGTAAGTTCGTATGAGCTAGTGGTCAACTCTTGTGACGAAGTTTTTAGCCTAGAGGCCTCCGTGATAGCTTAACGTCTTAAAAGCCGGGACCGTCAATTTAACGTGCCCTCCGAAGCACGGAAGCGCTCAGCTGGTAATGCCACTTGCGGTCACCCATCCAAAGGAGGCCTCTAGGCCTAAAAACTCCGTCACAATAGTTGGCCACTAGCTCATATACGAACATACATACCCATCCCAATTGTGACCGCGCACATCGTTGCTTAACTTTAACGATCAATCAAGAACGCCTAAGCAAACTACGCCACGAGCGCTTCAAAGTGTGTGAAATAGGACATGTTTAAGAAAGGAGTGAGTACAGAGATGACGGCTCACAGAAGGGAATTAAAGTAGAGAACTTTAAATCCTTTCACCACACTGTTTCGAAGGAACTAGCGACACGACACTAGTAGTAGTGTAAAGCTAGTTACCTCTGTATGACCTACTTCTGATCTCGTGATTAAAGCTGCATCTTTGTAGAATAAGACAATTTGCACTGACATTGGAACATCACGTATTTAGGCCAGATTTTCGTACCCCCTTAAAGAGGCAAATCGGATGAGCTTGAGTCAGACTTACCTTAAGAGCATATTATGATCGTGCATCTCTACAATGTGTTTGTAGAGATGGGGTAGAATCTCAGACCAAATAGAAAGAATAGACGCCGCGCCGCGGACAACAAAAGTGAAGCCAACTCTTTATCTATGCAAGGTTTTGAGGTTGAAGTAGGTACTTACAAGTGAAAAGTGATTCCGTGAACATGACTTGTTATGTGATTTGCTGCTGTTTTTACAAGTTTTCACTACACAAGAAGGCATAATTCTATTTTTAGAGTTACTAGACGACGGCTCGAGAGCGATTAGCATGGTTCTAGTGCAGGTGTGTGCGTGAGCGTGTATGTTTACTTGCAGGAGCACGGTTTTGTGTGGCTTCACTTCTGTTGTTCGCGGCACGGCGGGTGCTTTTCAATAGCACCGTTGTTATTTACCAGAAAGTGTACCTAATACATTTTTAGGGTGCCGTACCAGAAGGGTGCCAACGGGACCCTATTACTAAGCCTCCGCTGTCCGTCCGTC
This sequence comes from Scotopteryx bipunctaria, assembly GCA_949320045.1. Lineage (NCBI taxonomy): Eukaryota > Metazoa > Arthropoda > Insecta > Lepidoptera > Geometridae > Scotopteryx > Scotopteryx bipunctaria. The sequence goes on along the minus strand of OX439458.1, from coordinate 1,439,840 downwards.
ACTGAGTGATAACACAGAAACAAAACCAATTATTTACAGTCTTCGGGATTTCAAGACCAAGACTGTTGTTTTTCCCAACTCTAAAAATCCTTATAGCAAATCTAGCGTAGCAGATACCATCAGAAATAGCATAACATACGTGTATTTTGATAAAGATGTGCAGATCTTTGTTTTATGGGTTTTTGCATTAAGACTGCAGCATTAAGATCATGACCTTAAACGTAGTACGAGTGGGTATCTGGTTTATTTCGTTCAGTTCTTATCATTCACAGTCTGTCACAGCAACGCACTTCCAGTTCCTCTGATATTGCAGGTGTCCGTGGGCGGCGGTAATCACTTACTGCTCACCCCCTTTCCTATAAAATAATAAAAAAACTCTAGGATTTTCAAGAATTGGTACCCTGTGCAAATTCAAAAATATGGTCCTTTTTTCATGTCGTAGACCGATCGTGGGACGACCTTTAATACTGTAGTTTCTAGGCTACCGCCTACCTACCGCCACCAAGTTATGGTCTAAAAGAGAAAAATCTATAAATGTCCGGTTAAATTGTGATAAATATCTTAATCTATAGGCTTAATATATAGGTGTTGAACGTGTTTGCTAAAGCTGAAACAGTTTACAGCGTAAGGTTGAGACTTTGACATTTGCGAAAACATAACGTGAAAAACTGTGCGATTTGCCTTCCTTACCCCCGAATACTCAAACGCGACTCAGAGTTTAGCACGTCTCAAGTCACGGTTTTTTACAAGTTTTTGATGAAAATCTGTCAAAAACTCGTCACTTGAGACGTGCTCAACTCTGAAATGCGTTTGAGTATTCGGGGGTTAGTCTCTCTTGATCCACACTAAGTTTGCAACATAACGCCAGTTTACTACAGCATGGTGGTCCTGTGGACCCTTCCGATTATAAGATCGTAGGTTTGAGTTCTTCAGCCTAACAATGTTTTCACGCTGTAGCAGTGCTCTCAAACGATGAAGGAAAACAGTGAAGAAATAACAGCACGTACGTCGTAAAACTTAAAAAGACATCGCTTTTAAGAACTATTTATACGTTTATTACCTAATAATAGCACAATGATCTGTGGCACTTCGGTTGGAAGGTTCTGGGCTGGGTCAAAGGTTCATCAAGTTAAATAAATAGTAACGCCATCTAGCAGGTTTTGATTGAACTGTTTGTATTGTGATTGTGACTGAGGTTCATCGTTTCAAGTCATCAATTAGTTCACGTATGTGACGATAGATGGCGCTTCATAATTTAGCACTTAAAAGGAGAAGAGAGGTTACGTTGATTGAATGAAATCCAAAATCATTCTGGATAACAATAATTTATTTAGGTTATACTAGTAGGGTGGTAGTAAGTCTTAATTGTATGTATTTACATTCACACACGAACGGTCCCGTACTGTAAATGTTTCTTGTATCTTAGGACCCCTTTTTTTATTTTTATTTTTTGTTGTTGCAGCCGTGATAGAAATACACACTTTGAAAATTTGAACTCTACCTAATTACGGTTCATAAGATACTGCCCGCTGACAGACGGACGGACAGACAGTGGAGGCTTAGTAATAGAATCCTAAACAAGAAGAGCGAAAGGTTTTCCACATATCTACTTATAAAGTCGTTGAAAAACACTTGAAAAATTAGATTTGGCTCGATGGCGCTGCTGTTGAGTGCCTGGCTGAAATACTGGAGGTGTGGGTTAGATTCCCTTGAAAATTCACATGTTGTGGTGCCACGGGGCACTTGTAGTTGGTGATACCGACGACGAAGGGAATCCTAGTAGGTACTAGATCAGGGCTATACCCTATACAGTTAGATGCTATGTTACTTTTTTTATCCGAATGCTTTTAAAGTTAAATAATTCTACTTTTAGCACAGTTACAAGTAAATTTTCCACTATCAATGACGGAATCAATCAAAGAACTACAAGTACCCAATCAGCAAGTCAATGGACATGTAGCTGACACAGCTACTTACCCATTTACCTCACAACCTTACCATACCATACCAGTACCAAGAAATATCTTTAAGAATACCAGGATTACCAGGATTACAGGGAAGAAAGAAAACGCAATCAAGAAACTTTAATCCACCAACGTTTGACCTTTTTGTATCGTGAAACAAGAACTGCACATCACTGCACTGCGAGCTCCATCACCACCAACTCTTCGTGACGACGTTCACCGGGCTCACATCTTCATTACAGCTCCCACTTTCACCATCGCGACGAGCACCGAGCGAGATCACGCAGCACTTTACACAGACGTCCGTTCTCCACCGCAGTCGCAGCCGAATGAGGGCGGAGCCGGGGCCGAACAAATATTTATAGCCTCGGGACTCGCCCCGCGTCTCTCACACCCCGCTCGCGCGCGGCACCGTCTTAGCAAGCGCGCGAGTTAGGATCTGGTTCTTATTGGTTGATTTGTGTTAGGTGTTTATATAAATATTTGTGTTTTTTGTAAATAAAATTCATTCCTATTTCTACACTCCAACTGAGTCTTACTATCTCCAAACCTCCGCAGTAGATTCCCGCAAATAGTAGGTACTACTACATTGGTGACCCCGTGAAAGACACAGCCTTCCTGAGGAGAAATCTCACGCTCAACTCAGCGCTCTCCGAAGAACGAAGACCCCACAGAAATGGAGAATCAAGATACAAGCACCGCCACCACCACCGCCGCCGTTGCCCTACCTCACGAAATAGCTGGCATAGCGCTTTCGATGAGAATACCACCGTTTTGGAGAGACAATCCCCGACTGTGGTTCATCAGCTTCGAAGCGGCAACCAACGAACTACACAAAGGAGAAGCCCAGCTAGCGCAGATGCTCATCGCCAAATTAGAAAAGCAAGACATTGAACAGATCTCCGATTTGCTTCTCCACCCGCCATCATCAAAAGAATACACCGCTCTGAAGAACAGGCTCATTTCATCATACGAAGAATCCGACAACCGCAAGCTCCAGAGACTACTGTGCGAAGTCCAGCTAGGAGACCAGAAGCCTACACAACTGCTACGAAGGATGCGAAGCCTAGCTCACGACAAGATCCCAGACTCTACCCTGCGAATTATGTGGACCAACCACCTGCCTCCACACATCCAATCCGTCCTGACAGTCAGCGATACCTTCTCCAGCAGTACTTCACTCGACGAACTCGCACTGTTAGCCGACAGGATGATGGAAGCCAGCTCAAGCACGCAAGTCTCAGCCGTTGAAGCTAAATCACCACAACCTCAAGCCAACGCCGACTCGAAGTACCTCGCAGAAGAAATTCAGAAGCTGTCAGCCGAAATCGCCGCTCTAAAATCATCTCGCCAACAAAACAATCATCATCAGTATCAACCTCGACGTCCATCCCACCGTGAAAATCACTCTCCAAGCCGCAACTACATCAGCCACCGTCAGCGAAGCCCATCGCCATCACCTCACTGCTACTACCACCAAAGATTTGGCTCCGAAGCATTCCGCTGCACTACGCCGTGCTCATTCAAAAAGAATAAAACGTCGGAAAACTAGAAAGCACGCTGGATGAGGCGGAATCCGGCGTGGGCGAAATTTCATACCGCCTATTCGTCACCGACAGAAAAACGAATCTCCAATTCCTAATCGACACCGGTGCTAACATCTCCGTGTTACCTCCAGCCAAAGGACAAACACCGAAGCCACTCAATTTTCATCTCTACGCCGCTAACAATACAGTCATCCCTACATACGGAGAAAAAACGCTGGAACTGGACCTTCATCTACGTCGACCCTTCAAATGGACATTCATCGTTGCGAAAGTCAGCAAACCAATCCTCGGAGCTGATTTTCTCAAACATCATCAACTCATCGTCGACCTCAAGAACAGAAGACTCATCGACTCCGTAACAAAACTATCATCAAGTTCATCAGTGCGAGCTACAAACATACCTACAATCAGAAGTATCGACGTACAAAAATCCTACCACGACATCCTAGCGGATTTTCCCGGAACTACAAGACTAACTTCAATGAACCTAACTACACTTCACAACGTCGAACATTACATCGAAACTACAGGACCGCCGCTACACTGCAAGGCACGACCAGTCGCACCTCACCGCTACGAACAAGTACGAAAAGAATTCCAAAACATGATGGATCAAGGTTTATGCCGCCCCAGCAAAAGCCCATGGTCTTCGCCTCTTCACATCGTACCTAAAAAGAATGGTGATATACGCGTCTGCGGTGACTACAGAAGACTCAACGCCGTCACTACACCCGACCGATATCCCATACCCAGAATCAAGGACTTCACCTACCAACTGTCAAGCAAAACTATCTTCAGTACCATCGATCTCAACCGAGCCTACCAACAACTGAAAGTTCGTGAAGAAGACGTAGAGAAGACGGCAATTATCACTCCAATGGGCTTATTCGAGTTTCAACGTATGTGCCCAGGACTTAAGAACGCCGGACAGACATTCCAACGCTTCATTCACGAAGTACTACGTGGACTCGATTTTGTCTACGCCTTCATCGACGATCTACTTATCGCAAGTTCCGACGAAGAAACTCACAAAAATCACCTCCGCGCTGTACTACAACGACTAGAAGAAAATGGCATCACCATCAATCCATCGAAATGCGTTTTCGGCCAGCCAGAAGTCAAGTTTCTTGGTTTCACCGTCAACAGAGAGGGAATCAAACCGCCTACCGAAAAAGTCGACGCAATATGTAGCTACGCCAAGCCGAAAACAATAGAAGAATTACGACGATTTCTCGGCATGATCAACTTCTACCGCGAGCACATACCTAAAGCAGCCGAAATTCAAGCGCCACTCCACGCATACCTACACAACGGGAAGAAAAAAGATCGGTCACAAATCGAATGGAACGACGAGGCAACGAAAGCATTCGAAGCGAGTAAACTGGCGATTCAAAATGCTGCTTTACTCGCGCACCCATCTCACGAAGCGCCAATTGCTATCTTCAGCGACGCGTCCGACCAATCAGCAGGCGCCGTGCTACAACAGTACATCGACGAAAAATGGCAACCACTCGGCTACTTCTCAAAGAAATTCTCCGACGCGCAGCGTAACTACAGTACATTCGACCGAGAGCTACTAGCTATCTACATGGCAATCAAACATTTTCGAAAAACGTTCGAGGGGCGAAACCTCATCGTTTTCACCGATCACAAGCCGCTAACCTTCGTGCTACAAAAACCTCCGTCAGCCTCAGAAACACCACGACGCGCAAGACAGCTCATCTTCATCAGCGAGTTCACCACCGACATAAGACACGTCAGCGGGAGTGACAACGTAGTCGCCGACGCACTCAGCCGCATACCTATCGAAGCAATCACTTGCCCAACATCAATGGATTACGACAAAATCGCCGAAGCGCAAGAAAGAGACAGAGATACTATCGACCGCCTCGCAAGTCAAAATAATTTGGATCTCCGACGAGTCTCAATACCTGGTTCTCAAAAACCTATCTACTGCGAAATGTCAACATCCTTCATTCGACCCTACCTACCTGCAGAATATCGACGCGCCGCATTCGACTCACTTCATTCGATCAGCCACCCAGGGATAAGAACAACCCGCAGGCTGGTCAGTCAAAAGTTCTTCTGGCCGTCGATGAACAGCGACGCAGGGACGTGGGCGAAACAATGCCTACAATGTCAGCGGTGTAAAGTTCAAAGACACACAACGAGCAGCCTATCCACTTTCGCACCAGCTGACCGCTTTCAACACGTACATATCGACATCGTTGGACCGCTACCTACTTCACCACAAGGACATCGATATCTTGTCACCATGATCGACCGAGCGACAAGATGGCCCGAAGCAATACCTACAGACGACACATCAGCTGAGACCGTAGCAAAAATAGTCTACGAACACTGGATTACTCGCTTCGGTTCACCAAGGCTAATAACCACCGACCAAGGAAGAAACTTCGAAAGTCGACTATTCGCCAAGCTACTTCACACTGTTGGGACTGAGAAGACTCGCACTACAGCCTACCATCCACAAGCAAACGGCATAGTCGAAAGATGGCACCGCTCACTCAAGACCGCGCTGAAAGCTCGTCTATCAGTACATACATCGTGGATAGACGAGCTACCTACAGTTTTGATGGGTCTACGCGCCGCCGCACGCTCCGACACTGGTGTGAGCGCCGCTGAACTTACCTACGGATACAACCTTCGCCTACCATGTGATTTCTTCACCACTCCATCATCAGCTGAGCCCCAGGACATGGACTTCGATTATGTAAGCCGACTACGCTCAACAATCAACGCCGCACGTCCGAGTCAGCCCACAACATCACACGGAAACAAACGTCCTATCTTCGTACATAAAGATCTACAAACCTGCGAACAAGTCTTCATCCGCAACGACGCCGTGAAGAAACCTCTGCAACCTACATACGAAGGACCCTACAAAGTACTGGAGCGGAACAGCAAGACTTTCAAGATACTACTACCGGAGAGGAGATCGGCAGTCGTATCTATCGATCGACTTAAGCCTGCCTACACAGTCGACGAAAGTAGCTACGATACTTACCTACCTGTACCTACATCAAGCTACTCACCATCATCACATCAATTACCTTCACCAGCGGACAACAGTCATCATTTACCACCAGCACCAGCTTCATCACTTCCCCCACCAGCGACTCAAGACTCTACCACAAGCCAAACATCGCGCCAAGTTCCATCATCGATCCTGAGGACAACTCGGAGTGGACGCGATGTCAAGCTTCCGGTACGCTTTCGCTAGGGAAGGAGCCATGTAGCTGACACAGCTACTTACCCATTTACCTCACAACCTTACCATACCATACCAGTACCAAGAAATATCTTTAAGAATACCAGGATTACCAGGATTACAGGGAAGAAAGAAAACGCAATCAAGAAACTTTAATCCACCAACGTTTGACCTTTTTGTATCGTGAAACAAGAACTGCACATCACTGCACTGCGAGCTCCATCACCACCAACTCTTCGTGACGACGTTCACCGGGCTCACATCTTCATTACAGCTCCCACTTTCACCATCGCGACGAGCACCGAGCGAGATCACGCAGCACTTTACACAGACGTCCGTTCTCCACCGCAGTCGCAGCCGAATGAGGGCGGAGCCGGGGCCGAACAAATATTTATAGCCTCGGGACTCGCCCCGCGTCTCTCACACCCCGCTCGCGCGCGGCACCGTCTTAGCAAGCGCGCGAGTTAGGATCTGGTTCTTATTGGTTGATTTGTGTTAGGTGTTTATATAAATATTTGTGTTTTTTGTAAATAAAATTCATTCCTATTTCTACACTCCAACTGAGTCTTACTATCTCCAAACCTCCGCAGTAGATTCCCGCAAATAGTAGGTACTACTACAGACAAGAGCAAAAACTCTATTTTACCATAAAAAGGATTGATGAGTCTAGCTCAAGTTGTTATGGTCAAATGCTTACAGGTTGAGGTCAAGCTTACATCGTAATTGGCAAAGATGCTTCTAATCATGTGTAGAGAATGCACTTGATCTAAAGCATTTATCGTGCCTTAACTGGGCCAAAATTGCGTCATTTCTAATGTAATTACAAGAATCCGAATCGTTGCATTGTGTTTTTTTATCTGAATGAAAAAAAAAACTATTTATTTGGTTCACAAATATTTATAAAAAATTTAGTAAAATTACACAGAAAATAAAAAATTGTAGCCAAAAAATCACCCACTCAGCGTATGCGAAGAAGGGTAATGTGTTTGGGGTGTGTGAAGATGTAGTCCAAATGGCTGGAAGGATTCATACAAATGGGGTGTTGTTAGATTCCTCTGGATGACAAGAGAGTCATAGACTACTTATAATAAAGTGTCAAAAAGTTCAATATGGCGGATGTAAGATGCCATTTTCAATTTATCCTTTGGCTGTCGCTGTAGACCAAACGGCTGGACGGATTTTGACAAATTTAGTGGGTATCGTGGGATTCTTCTACGTAGCGACACGTATGACTTTAAAGTGAAAATATAATCCAAATGGCCGATGTACTATGCCACTTAAATTCTATGCAGTCGGGTTTTTTGTTCATTTAAATAAATACTAAACTCGTTTGATATATCATATCATTATTCTATAGAATATGTTTGAGCGCACGTTGTGTTTTGTTTCTGTTTTAGCAGATGCTAAGTGAAGAACGCAGTAACTAGCATTTTTGTCAAAAAATAGTTCGTCGTATCCTACGAATAAGGGCACAAACGCCATTGGGCCTTTTTATTTTTATTGCATTTTTGGAATCTACACTATCATTTACATCTAATCAGTTCGAAAAAAGTTCAAAAATAAATTTATTTCAATAAGTTATTAAAGTTCTAAACTTGGGGCACAATTACATTGCTGAGTTTTGCCCGGCGAATAAGGTTCCAAACGCCACTGGTAGCTGTGTTCCACGCGCGAAATGAGTGATAAACGCAACTGTGGCTTTGTTCGTCGGAGATTACCGCGAAATGCGGACATGCGTGTGCTGCGTATTATTGTGAATATACAAGTTGCATTTTTATCAAACCTAATCGGAAATAAACTAGATTTTTTAAGTTTTCTAGTGTAACTTTCTTCATTTGCCTATCGATTTATTACTACAAAATATAAGTACAGGCTGTAAAAAGACTACTCCCGACAACATTGGAGGGTGAAAGTACTCATCAATCTAAACAACTTTTCATGGAATCAAACCTTTGATCGCGCTGTTCCATACGTCATGTTGACTTAGTAGGTCATCATCAGCCTATAGCAGTCCACTGCTGGACATAGGCCTCCCCTAATGAGCGCCATATTTTTGTGCCTTATCATTGGGGGGTTAATGCCCATAATCCCCACGCTGGGCATGCGGGTTGGGGATCGCAGAAGCACAGCTTCTCGCATCGCCAACGCTGCTGCCCGTCGACGGCCCGGGAATTTAACTGTGCCTTAAGAGCTGCACTATACCGCAATCAGCCGTTCGCCAGAGCCTCGCTTGTGATTTAGCAGGGTGTACCACGGGCAGGTGAGGTTGGCTTGGGTCCTTAAGATGTGAGTCAGAACCCCATACACCCCAGTCCAATGTCTGCTTGATAGCAGCAACTGACGCTGAAATTGAAAATCCATCACAAGCTCCATGGTTAGAAGTTCAATATCTATCAGTGTATTATCATCATCTCATCATCTACCTGCCCTTATCCCACTTATGTGGGGTCGGCACAACAGTTGTTTTTCTTCCACTCCGCTCTATCAGCCGTCATCTCAGTATTCACTCCTTTCTTACTTATGTCATCTTTCACGCAATCCATCCATCTCTTTTTCGGTCTACCTCTACCCTTGTATCCATCCACATTTATATTTATCACTCTTCTTGACAGATGATATTCATGCCTCCTCATGACATGCCCATACAATGCTAACCTATTACTCCTCAACTTCTCTGTTACAGGCGCTACATTCAAACTTCCTCTGATATACTTATTCCTTATCTTATCCATTCTCGTCACTCCACACATCCATGTCAACATTATCATTTTTGTTGCATGCAATCTTCCTTCATCCATCCCTTTAGTTGCCCAACACTCCGATCCATACAATACGACAGGTCTCACGACTGATTTGTAAATTTTCCCCTTAATTTTAAGGGGCATTCTGGGGTCGCTAGTTGTCCCCGTGACCTTTTGCCATTTTACCCATCCCGCATTATTCTATTTCTCATAATCCCGGTCTATATCGCCGTCGTTCTGGATTTATGAGCAGAGGTATCGGAAGTCGAAGCAGACTGGAAGGGATACTCCATTTAAGGCAATAGGGGAGAAACTGGATGGACCACCGGAATCGCAGCACAGGTGCTCAGTTTTTGTTCTGCTGATTTTCAGTCCGACACTCTCCCAGTCTCTCTTGCCAATTTTCCAGTCTACCCTGGACCTCAAGCGCAATGTCGTCGGCTAACAGTATGAACCAGGGTGCTTCCTCCTGTATGTCTGACGACAACGCATCTATCACCAGGAGAAACAAATAAGGGCTTAAAGCCGATCCCTGGTGCAAGCCTACAGCCACATTGAACTTATCGGTAACTCCAGCTTTGGACCGGACACGTGTGTTTGCTCTATCATACATAACACGTACAAGTTGCACGTACTTCTCAGGCATTCCCTTCTCTTTCATAGTCCACCACAGAACCTCGCGAGGCACCCTGTCGTATGCCTTCTCTAGGTAAATGAACACCATATGCAAATTTTTATGTGCACCTCTATATTTCTCACTAAGTTAGCGAAGAGCAAATATGGCGTTCATTGTTCGCGTCCAGGCATAAACCCGAATTGGCTCTGTGATACTTCACTCTCTTCTGTCATTCTTCTCGCTATTACCCTCTCCCAAACTTTCATACTGTGTGACATAAACACAGTTCTGTACATCACCCTTGTTTTTGAAAATGGGCCACAAGTGAACTGTTGCACCATTCTTCCGGGATCGCCTTCTCCTGTAACAACTTGTTGAAGAATAAAGCTAGCCACCACCATGCATCCACTTTCAAAAACTTCCATACTTCAGCTGGTATGTCGTCTGGCCCTACAGCTTTCCCATTCCTCATACCTTACACCGCTATTTTAACCTCATCTGTTTCACCACAGCCATGTTTGCTGGTGTTCTAGGTAAAACACCATTCCAATCATTCTCCTCATTCATCAGCTTTTCAAAATATCCCTTCCAACCTGTTTTTACTTCCTCATCATTCGTCAAAACCTTTCCTTTCTCATCTTTTATGCATTTAATATATATAATGTCCAAGTGATCCCAGTGATTTTAAGGAATAAAAAGTTTTAACTTTGACTTTGACTTTGAATGTCCCTTGCAGTCTTTTCTCTCGCTTTCGCTAGTTTGTAGAGTTCTTTCTGTCCGTCAGGGCTTTCCAGAGACTGGTACAGTTTTTCCTGTACTTTGGCCCTTGCTGCTCTTTTAGCATTTTTCTTACACTCAACATACATCTTCCTCTTGATCTCTTTAATTTCATCATTCATAGTTTCAACATTTTTCCATTCCTTAAAAACTACTCGGAGGATATAATTATCTAAGGCAGTAGTCAGAAGCACGTCCAAACATAACATTTGGTACATGCCCACATTTTGCAGAAGTATTCCATATGTGACAGGTTGCAAGCCCATATAACCGCTGCTAAAATTTATAATTTTGAACATGACGATAATCTTGAAAGACCATAAAAAATAATTAACTGTCATCAAATCGTCCTTCATGCTCCTCTCATCACCTTCTACTTATGACTCCTTTACTGTTAATGTGGTTCGTTTGTCGAACTCTATTCCAATGCAAATACGCCAAGCCTCGTCCATGGGAATCTTCAAGTCTAAAGTATATCACCATTATCTTGCTTTGCAGAACAGTCATCAAAATTGAGCACCTGTAGGTATTTTTGTAGAATGTTTTATAATTACGTAGATATTATTTGTATTTATTTATGTATAATAATTATTTTTCTTGTAACTTTTCTACAGAGCACTAACTCCGTTTTTTCTCCAAACTACACAAAGGTTAGCTGGAAGAAAATGCTAATTAGCATTAAGTTCGCCTGTGTACATGTTTATCTTGTGCAATAAAGAATTTTCTATCTATCTATCTATCAGCACCCCGCCAACTCCGGGCGAACAAGGGCACCAAGGCGTTTAGGTTAGCGTCGACAACCAAAATCTCCGTGGAAAAAGGTTACTAAGGCGCTTAGAACCAAGCCAACAAGAAAATAATACACGGAACAAGGTCCTAAGCGACAAAAGTGAGGTAAAACGTAGTGTTATATTAAAAAAAAATACTCGGAATGGTAAATCGAACGTTATGAAAACAAATAAAAAAATAATTTCATTAAAAAGTTTAAAACTCATCGAAATAATAAGAAAAAACCGCCTCCTGTAAAGTTAGTGTTTTGCAATTGTGCCCTTATTCGTAGGATACGACGTTGGATACTTACGTATATATTCGGAATCGCTTAACAAAGTACAACATCCTGTTCTCACTCACGTATCAAAACATGTTTCACATAGATAGTTACTGCGTTCTTCACTAGGAGGGCAGAATATGCGTTATAATGATTTTGGTTTACTCTTTCACTCTAAAACTTTCCTAATTAATAATACTAGGAGTGTGTAATAGCAGATTTGTTCGTCAAAATCGATGTAGAACTCTGTTCATTTCATTAATGTATGAAATGTGTTTATTCAAAAAGAAAATGAAATGTTAACATTTTTCTCTGGTTTCTTAAAGTAAAAACACGATAATAGAAAAATATATTTTTTTGATCCATGTTTTCAGATGAATTTTAACTATTTCTTTAGTTGTTGAAACCAGTTTTTTTATTCATTTTGTTGTAATTCACAATTATTTTGATTTCAATAATTTGCGCAGTCTCTCTGTCTTTATTTTACACACCCAAAATCCGTAGCGTTATATCTTTCGAAATCGGTCTAGACGTGATCGTAAATATAAAACCAACCTGATCGAAAATGTATACAACTTTATGAAGTCATATTAGCACAACTTAGTTTTGTTTCTACGCATGCGCTAACTCAAGTCAATTTGCTGAGTCAGGATGACACTGGCCACAAACACACTTTCGATTAAAAGCAAAAGTAAAATCATCCTCAAAAATTGTTACAGCAAGTCGATAATTTACGGCAAGTTCAAAAGATGAAGAGTTTTAAGGAAAAAATATCAATGTCACAGGTATTAAGTTTGTATGGAAATTAATTTTCTTACATTATTCCATTAATAATAATGGGCAAAATCGTTAAGAAACTACTAAGAACTTCGAAGGCATGACAAATTAAAGAGACCTTTTTAATGTGAACTTTACTCCTTTCAGCACATTAGCGCTAAATATTCGTTGATACGTGTTAGTATCGAAAGTCCATAAATAATTTTGTAAAAGCTGTCATTATTCTTGAATTGTTTTATCTTAAACTTACATCCATACAAACATAAAATCACGCCAGTTTCCCATCGGGGTAGGCAGAGATCACAGATCTCCATCCTGACATACTTTTTTCGCTTCATTAATTTTTATTACTTTTTTCATGCATGCTCGTCGGTTTAGGGTTTTATTGACCTCAGTTGGTTTATGGTACTTTTGAGAGTGTGCGATAGCATATTTGCTCACCAAGATCGATGTAGAATTCGGTTGGTAGTTAATGAAATGTGTTCATTAAAAAAAAATAACATTTCTGTATTTACTTCCTCAAAGTGAAAGATAAGATAAGAGAAAAAAATACGATAAAAAAATCGTGAAAAATCCATGTTTTGATTTATATCTCGGGAACCTTACCATATTTTCACATGATCTTTACTTTGATAGGTAGGTAATGACTATTTCTTTAGTTGTTGGAACTAGTGTTTTGATTCATTTTGTAGTTTTCTTGTAATTAACAACTATTTGATTTCAGTATTTGCGATGTCTCACTCTCTGTCTTTCTTTGAAATCAGTAGCGCTATTTCTTTTGAAATCATTCTAGGCGCAATGGTATGGTAGCCTCTTAAGGTTCTAGTTGTTAAATAAAAGGAATTTGTTTATTGCAAACCATTGTTTATTCGTTGCATCATGCCGTATTTACAAACTTATAAATAAACATATTTTTATACGTTTCGCCTTATGTCTATCCAGTACTGTCATTTGAAACGCTGTATCGTCCTAAAACTAATAGAAAGAGAAATTTCACGGGTATTAGAAGTTTATACAAGGTGAGATCACAATCTAAGAGAAAGAAAAGAATATTGTACAACAATTATTAATAATAAATCACATTTGTCGGTTCATAGCTTATAGTCGTATTCTAAACGATTGAAGGATGATATTTATGAGTAAAATGCCGTTAAATAAATAAGCGTTTTTGATTTTTATGATTATTCTTACGCATCTCTTGAATGATTTGAAAGAGTGAATCAAAATGAGGGTTCATTACTACACTGAAATAAAAATCACATTGATTCATAACAAAATGAAACAGAAAACTGATTATATACCTATCTTAGTTATTATCAGTTTCTGTCAGTTGTCAATGACGGCTGATACAAATAGCCGTCATATTAACAGTTTCAAATACAAACTGTCAGCAACAAAGTTACAGAATCAACCCCCAGTTACCTTACACATTTTCGAAGATAAAAAACTATGACCCAATTTCTAATCAATCATTCAAAAGTAACATTACACCCTCAATCGCCTATCGAGACCTCAGTATTTGTATCCAGACTGAGAATTGAAGTTGCCGGAGCCACTGGGTCTACCAGCGTTGGGGGCCAGGTATTGACGGGAGGCTGCTCCTCCGAAGTTGTTGCCAGCTCCGAAAGGCCTGGCACCGAAGCTACCGGCTCCAGCACCACCGGCACCACCAGCTCCGAAGCCACTGGCTCCAGCACCACCGGCACCACCAGCTCCGAAGCCACCAGCACCTCCTGAGGAGTACCCGCCATTAGCAGCGTAACCACCAGCGCCTGCACCGGTACCAGCTCCCTCACCGCGGTATGTGCCTGAAAAAGAGAGAAATGTGTGAATTATGTCAACTTATTTCATTCAAGTTCAACACTTTATCTTTAACTTATTTCATTTGACGGCCTCAGTGACGGCGCGGGTTCGATTCCCGCTGCGGAAGAAATGTTTGCATGTTCTGTAAACATTTGTTCCGGGTCTGGGTGTTGTGGTACCATGGTACTCGCAGTTTATGATACCCACGACACAGGGAATCCTTGTGTGGGGTCAGGACTATGTATAGGTGTTATTTATTTATTTATAGAAAGTCTGTGTCTCGGTGGTCTAGAAACAGTGATATAAGCTGGTCTAGTGATAGTTTTAATGTGATGTGCAGAGTTTTTAAGTCAATTTATCGTCAAAATCATCATTGCTTTACTTATGTATCAACATATTTATTACCAGACCATAGAAATCTATTAGTCAAGTCCTAAAAGTAAGTGAAACTAATCTTAGTTTAATAGTAATTAGATAATAATATCGTAAGAGGCTTTCAAATTCGCAATACCTAACTCAGATTACGTGGTTTCAAAACGGTGACATTTGATTCTATCATGCTTCTATAATGAGCTCTAACTAAAAATGCAAGTATTTGCTAAACAAAGAGCATAATAAGTACTGTTATTATTTGTTGCATATGTTCCTGACCTTTGAATCCATTATAAGAACATCATTGAGACGAAATAAGCACGAATTTGAACCATTTTCAATTATCTCATTGTTACAACATTAACCTCTGTTTCTGGGGGGCACAATATCATGATTTATTGAGCGCAGTTCGAAAACGTGTCAAGTACACGATGCCTTTGAGGTTTAAATCTTTTCACCACACTAATTCAAAAAAACTAGTGACACGACATGTATTAGTACCTAATATTGAACCCATGAACGTTTAGTGGTACAAGGAAGAGTAGAAGGTCAACGTTCTCGCGGCCGATCACCCACAAAATGGACAGACCTCATTAGATCAGCTACGAAGTGTTCCCTTACAGAATGTACACGCAGTGCCATGAGTAGAGAGAGATGGAGAAGTCTGGATGGAGTGTACGACTAAGAAGAAGAATTGAACCCATGATGATGAGCTGACGATATGGTCAAAACTGTGAACCTTGGATGGGCGACACAAGCATAAGACTATGATGTATGGCACAAATAGACAGTAAGAAGAGTTTTATGGGTGTAACGCTATGTCATTAGTATATCAATTGAAATGCTGACATAATTTTATCATAATGAACAATATCTCTAAATTGAACTAGCCCGATAAAACATAAAGCTCGATAAACGCAATTTGAAAGTGAATGGGTTATTTTTTTTATGTCAAAAATTACAGAATTTGTTTCTAGGCAAAATTTGCCAAAAAGTTTCCTTACATAATTCCTTGCTGAAATGTTATTACTACACCTGTCAATGTCAGTGAGTGTTTAATTTGACGTGACATTTCCCTTACCTGTCAATAGACCTGCCCATTCGGGAAAGGTTACGATCTAATCGCGTTTCTTCACTCGCCCCAGATCTTTCGATCTAGGCTCTTCTGATAGTAAATGAGGAAGAATTTACAATTTAATGTTAGTCATCTCTTAGGTTGTATTACTATGTATGTACAATATTGCGTTTACCCACCAATCTTACTAATATTATAGGATCTGGCAAGCCTACTCCATCTTAAATCGTCCCGCGCACTACAGCGTCCCGTTAGTCGGACGCTGAAGTCTTCAAGTAATAGATGATGAAAGCCTATAAATGCAAAAGTTTATGTGTTCGTTTCCAGTAAACTTTGTAATAACTGAATGGATTTGGAAAGTTGAAATACCTAGGCATAGTTTATGATCCGAAATAACATGAAGGCTTCTTCTTAACTGGGTAGCAAGTACTGAATAAAGATATAGTCGAATTGTACCTAATTTTTGAAATAAAGAATTTTTTTTTTGAAATAAAGAATTATATATTTTTCCCTCATTTGCTCGGAAGGAGCTTCATTATTAAAAAAAAAGTATCTACGTAAGTCAGCTCTTTTCTCTACTCTACAAAATAACACGCCAGCAATTCGCAACACGACAATAATGAAAAATGCTGGTTAGTTATATTTTATTTTAATTTATTTACTGTTTCCTCGCAAATTAGTGAAAAGTACTATAGTCTCGGCCAAAATAGCAATTGACGTCCTCGTTTAGTTAAAAAGAACGGTCCGGTTCCGGTCTGGACAGTAAAGTAATACACGACCTAATGCAGAGGTCAACAACCAGCTATGGGAACCTGAGAGGTTTCAGTATTTTAACTCAGGCGCGTCCCTACATCTTTATAGGTCAGTATTATCCACTGGATTCGGTTGGCCCAGGACCGGAAAGAATGTCTATACAGCAGTGGGTAAATGTGGGTGATGATGATGTTGATAACGGGTCGCGATTTTGACATCGCGTGTATTAAAAATCAAAAACAGTTTCAAATATCACCGGTGGTATGGCATAATAGGTTCCTATTGGTTGTACGCTGTTGTATGTACCTAATGCATGTTTGTATTACAGTGATAAGTGCTGTCATTAGCGGTAACGAACTCGAACGGCCTTGAGACTTTCTGATGATACTCAATAATGAAATGAGCTGGTAGATATATTTCTACTGGCATTTTAGAATGAGGTTCTGATACGGGCTTTTGTTTCAGAATAAGTCATGAGTTTTTTAAATATAGAAATATTTAAAAAACGAATATATATTTAAAGAAAATAATATGGCGATTATAATTAATCGATTTAAGCGGGACATATCTGTAGAATAGAAAATACAAAATGGCCAAAAAATTACAGAATTGATGATAGATGATAGAAATAGAAAGCAAAGAAGACTAAAAATTATGGAGAGTCATATTTACACAACGATGTGGACCGAATTGGATAAGAAAGGCAAAGGAATCAGACGAATGGAAAGATCTAGGGGAGGCCTATATCACGGAGGCAACTACTTCTGAGGCGCTGTTGAGGCAGTCAAAATTATAATTTTTTTTCTTGTTTTTATTTATTTAAAAATACTTTTAACGATTTGCTTTAGTTTTTTGTATTGTGACTTTGAAAGTTCGGTTATAACTCTGGGTGAAGACTGTTGAAATACTGTAGGTTCTGATTATTACTTTTAACAATAAAATTTCGAAAATATCTTACATGTAATTTTAATGAAACATTCTTGTTGAAACAGTCGAGAGGTGCGAATTCGATTCCGATTCAAAGAAGTTTTTGCTTGTTCTGCAAATATTTCTTCTAAATATTGTGATGCACAGGGAAGCCTAGTGTGGGATCAGGACTATGTATATATATATCCTGTAGGCTCAAAGTCCTGCTCCAGATTTTTCAGCTAAGCCATGAATTCCCAAGCTATCTAATTAAGCCATCACTCCATCACAGTTTACACATTTCACACTATGACATGGGATAGTTAGCATCTTGCGCCCATTGTCCACACATTCCCATACATATTGCCAAATGTGAGAAATAAAATGCACCATTCAATTTCTAACTCTATTCATATACTTCTAAAGTCGATAATCGAGTAAGGCTATTTTATAGAGTGGTATTTTATCAAGCGATTTTGAACTCTATGTCAATAGTTTAATGGAATGCAAAGTTTACAGGTAATTTTGACGGATGATACAATCTAACGGGTGTTAAAATCGTTTTGTTCACGGTTTATCAAGATTTAGCGTTTCGAATGTTTGTTGAGTTTGACAGGTGTCTTGTTTATGTAAAAATTATGAGACGTTTTGTTATGTCAGTTTGACAGGTGTAATAAATATTTTTATGTGTGTTTTGTTTCTTGTAATGATTTTAAGACTAGTTTTTGTAGCTACTGCATACTATTTTATTATTGAATTGGTTAATTGAAAATTATGATATATAGTGCCAAAGGTTTCACACGATGGCTTGTCTACTATATTCTGATATGCACGGTTTACAAATAAAATTCCATTGCTACATGGCCGAAATCGAACCCCACAACCTCAGATAAAAGGGCGGAGTAGCCAGGTGATAAATGAACATAGGTACATCACGTTTTACTGGGATTCGAACCCACGAGACCAGTAGGCGGAGTAGCCAGACTATGAAGAAATACAGGCTAGACATAAGGTATAGTCTACATCACGTTTTAGCATGGGAGCCAATCCAAATTACAAAGTAAAGCTCTGAGCACACTGTTGCAACACCGCGATTATCTAGATGAAGTCTTCATTTGAACACTCATTAATATTCGTGCCTCCCATCGTGATAGGGAGGGGAAAAGCTCTTATTTACTTTTTCTATTTTTTTTACTATTTTGAGGCTGTGGACGGACAAAGCTAGCATAAGACCATAATGCATGTTACAAATAGAGAGATTCAGTAGGTAAAATTTAGCGGTGGATAATGATGATGATGATTTTTTGAACTCAAACGTGCTTAAAAATTTCCAAGGGCATAGATTGAATTAAATGACTTTAAAAATAGTAACTTTAAATTAAATAAAAAAAGCACTGACAATTTAAAAGCCGATCTTACCGTTACATTTGTCAATAATATTAAAAAGTTATTATCAATATATTTATAAAAATTGATAATTATGTAAATGTTATAGTCATTTCCCAGCTATTCATTTATTTTACGACTCTACAAAGTAGTAAACCTGTCGATCGCCGGACGCACATTGACTTGCAGATCGATGCAAATAGCAAATATATACTGGTACAGGCGCCACATGTTTTATTCAAACACTAATTTAAAATATAACTTTTCTTGATTTTAATTACGAAAAACTAAGGTATTTTTTTATAGATGACGTACTTAGTTTTTTGCTATAGATTATGTTTTTACCATAGTTTTAATAATGGTATGGAGTTGACGTGTGTCTACCTAATTATTTTTACTATGTTTTTTTTGATCAGTATGAAATGGCAACACAGTTTTATTAATTCTACTATATGTGCTACTGAAAACTACTCTAGCAAAAAGCACATGCAGAAACCACAAGCAAGTGGCTTTTTTACGTCACTACCATTTCATAGTTTATTTAAATTCATGTACTCGTGTCCTAAAATAACATATTTGTTTCTAGAGAGAAAAGTATTTTGTTTCTTTAATTTGTGTCTGTTACCAACGAGCCTACAAAAACGAAAAAGTCTATTCATAGATAGAATAATCATGAATAAAGCCTCGACTTATTACTGTTTCATAAAAAACCAAGAGCTTAGGCATTTTTGAAAATGGAACGAAAAGCTGTGATCTCTTCGGTAGAATGCGTGCATTGCGTCGAGGCTACAGAATAAATGAAAAAAGGCGTTGGTGCGAAATCTTTAGAATTTTTGAATTTCGAATTGAATTGGTGACTGTATTAAATATTGCATTGGATTTTTTTTCTCGCAAAAAGCTCGAGAGTAAATATAAACCGAGTCATATAGTCGTTTTAACCCTTTGTATAACAAGCTACTATAAATTCTATTATAATCGCATTTTACGTTCATCATTTTTTTTTGATGAACAATATGTAAAAGTTTATCTTGTCCCATCACTACGATAAAAACAGTAAGCACTCATCATTAGGCCCGGTACACACTGTGTTGTAAACGCAACATGATCGTGCTTTAATTTACAACATGATCGAAAGAAATGTTGCGAAATAAGGGCAAAATGTCAACTGATGATCATGTGAAAATTATTGTTGGTTATTTATTGGAAAATTTCTTGCGAAATGTTATTATAAGTAATTGGATTTTGCTACTGGTTTGCAGATTTACGAGCTGTGTCTAAACTATGACACTTGAGAAATTACTATGCCATAACGTGGCAGCCGATTACTTCTCTGCTGGACTGGGAGTAAAGAAAAAACATAGGATGCGTCCAGCTGCTTCTCTCCCCGAGCATGTCGTAACAGTCAACTAAGGGATAGTATCCTCCAACATGATGAGATACAATAAGCAAGTATTCCCAAGGAGGGTTGACGTCAGGCAGGCGGCCGGTCATAAAACACCTTAGCCAAAACTAGACCCCACATAGAGTGGGATAAGGGCAGGAAGATGATGATGAATGTGGCAGCTGAGTTCAGTTTTTAATGACATCATCATTTTCCTGACCTTATTTCATTCTATGTGGCAAAAGTGAGGTAAGGCACATCATAGGTACTCTCTTCTTACACTCCCTTCCAAATAATCTTACTTATATTATAAATGCGAAAGTTTGTGAGTTTGGATGTTTGTGCCTCAATCACGCCTAAACGGATTTGAATGAAACTTGAAATATACACAGTACATGTGCTGGATTAACATATAGGCTATTTTTATCCGAGTACCACGCGAACGAAGCCGAGGGCGGCAGCTAGTAAATAAATAATTTGTGTACATATGTATATATTATATGTATCAAGTGCACGTAAGGCCTTTGAGACGCACTTTAAATCCTTTCACCACAGTGGTTTGAAATAACTAGTTCCACGACTAGACTTCAATGGTGGTAATTTTGTAATGAATTCAAGTTGTATTATGTCCAGTTCTGATATTCTACTGACAAACGACGGATGTTAATTTAATTTCAAAGAACACTTTTATTTCCAACCTTATCAAACACATCTTCATCATTACTAAGTGAATACTTGTCAGTGACATGACAGTTTGACTTCTTGACAGCTAAAACTTACGCTGTCAAGTTTCTTTACATAGCTAAGTAATTTTGAAATATTTTTAATTAACTTTAAAAAAGTTATAATCTATGATAGATGAAAATCAAAACGTCAAATTCAAACCTGTAGATACAGGTTTGAATTTGACGGTTTGATTTTTTTTATTTATTCCCAATGCGATCGTTTTACAGGATAAAAAGTAGCCTACCTATGTCCTTTCCCGGGATAGAATCTATCTCCTTGCCAAATATGATCAAAATTTGTTCTGCAGTTTAGACGTGAAAAGATAACAGACAGACAGACAGAGTTACTTTTGCATTTATAATATTAGTATGGATTAAAAATATCGAACGATAGTATATCGTTCGATATTTAGCCGTAGTCGCCATCAATGGAGGAGATTGCGAGGGACTGGAATGAATGGCGTAATACAGAGAAGGCTTATAACTAACCAGCTGGAGTAATCATGCAGGTGATAAATGGTGAAAAATATAGAGGCTGGAACTGGATGGACACAAAAGGCCAGCAGTGGGTGAAATAAGGTGGCATAATGACAATGATAACTAAATATAATAAGTAATATAATAGGTCTTTCGTGCAAATGACCGTTCCCAGACGATTCGTGCTAAGGCGCGGTGCTCACTATCGCCGACAGAAAGGTCAGAAGCTTTGTCTGCATATTTGGAAAGGGAGAATGTATCCGCGGGTTTAAATGTTAGCGGATCGAATACTGATTGAAATGGACTTGACAGTGACATTTTGCAATCGAAGACTTGTACTACTTTATGTCAGTAAGTAAGAACCCTAAGTTCGAATGAGCTAGTGGCCAGCTCTTGTGACGGAGTTTTTAGGCCGCCTAAAGGCGTCATAGCTTGACGACATAAAAGACGTCAAGTTACTTACTTACTTTTTATGTACCTCGACCTCTGTGGCGAGGCGGGCGAGTGCTCGGCTGAGACGTAAGAGGCGCGGGTTCGATTCCCGCTGCGGGAGAAATGTTTGCATGCTCTGCAAATATTTCTTCTGGGTCTGGGTGTTGTAGTATTTATGTATTATAATTATGTATTAACAATAAAAAGTATGTAAATATTTTATCAGCCATCTGGTTCCCATAGTACAAGCTTTGCTTAGTTTGAGGCTAAATGCTGCTGTGTGATGTCCTCAAATATTTATTATTTAACATTATTATGTCAGTTAATGATTTAGAGACAAATGTAACACGAAAAATTTTGGACGCTCTTCAAATCCTTAGAAAAACACTTCGATGTAGTTATTGACATAATTTTAACTGTCTTATACTAATTTGGATGGACGAGATTAGCACAAAACCGTGTTGAATGGCACATAGGGCCTGTTCCCAGCAGTGGACTGCCGAAGTGGGCTGTTGATGATGATGATGGAACCTTTTTGCGTATTAAATTGCAACTCCGATGAACTATGCACCTTTCACTGACAGGTAAGGGCGCATTATACAGGTTAATAAACTGATGCAAGCGGTGCTAAAGCCGCGTTCTAAGTCCAAAGTTCTATATAGATTACATATTAAATCATCGCGTTCGTTTGTATTTCAAAAGCTAGACGAAAATTGCCGAAGCGCACAATATTTGCTTTACTATTCAAACCCGGTCGCGTACCAATGGATTATTCTGTGCGAAAAATTTATCTGCGCTGTACCAGTGTAGCTCTCAAACGGTGAAGGAAAACATCGTGAGGATACCCGCGGCTTAGTCAGCTCCGCACGTATTGACCATGTCTTTCATTGACAAGGCCGACTAAGCTGAGGATGGAATAGGTGCTGGGCAAGCCTACTCCATCTTAATTTGTCCCGGGCACTACAGCGTCCCGTTTGTGAAGGTAAAAGTTGCCTCCTGACGCTGTATAAAACATCTGCTATAGATGATAAAAAACGCCTTAGTTTATTTATTATTTAAGAGCTAGCTCTTGTCGGTGTAATGATGAAGTTTCCTCCATTTTTCTCTCTCTAATGCGGTTTCTTTTACTTCTTTAAACGACATGACAGCAACTTTCTTCTTTATCTGGCTGATATAACTAATCCTTGGTCTTCCTCTTCCTCGCTTTCCTTCTACCTTTCCTTCTATGATCGTCTTTATGAAGCTGTCATGTCGTATAAGATGTCCAAACATTTTCCCTCTTCTATTTTGTATTGTTCTTATTATGGACCTTTCCTCTTCCACTCGTTTTAAAAAATAATTGATGATAAAAAACGCCTTAGTTACTGTTCTTATAATTTAATGTTTTGATAAGTGGAAATGTAGTTACTGTTGAGATCACTGTGAGTTTTTGTTAACTAGATGAATAATGTTAACTAATTTATATTTTCCATACTATACACACAAGAAATAATCATCATTTGCTTCATAGCATTTTGTGTCTTCTTGTTCCTTTGAATAAAAAAAAACCGGTTAAGTGCAAGCCGAATTCGCACACGAAGGGTTCCGTACCATCCTACATGTAGGTACATAAGTTTCTTTTATTTTTTTTATTATTTGTTGATATAGTAGCGGCAAAAGAAATACACACTGAAAATTACATCTCTATACCTCTTACGGTTCATGAGATACAACCCGATGACAGACAGACAGATAGATAGCGGAGGCTTAGATAAGGTCCCGTTGGCACCCTTCGGGTACGGAACCCTAAAAACGTTCTGTGGCATAAGGTTATAAACCATTCGTTACTTTTTGTTTACCTAATTATATTTTTGCGTGTTTATTATTGTTAATGTAAATAGGCGTAAGAAGTGCCGTTGTTTTCCTGGTAACAAACTACCTATTGAGTTACTTTAATGTGATATATCGTTACGAATGAAGTGTTTTATTGCTCAATACTAAAAAAACTCAGTTTTTTTATAAACAAGAGTTGATTACACACACTTTTTGTCAAAAAACAACGTTGTTTGGGTAATCGTAACGTGGGTAATCTACCATCCGCCATCCGTTAGTTGATTGTAAGAACCTGGCGTTATTAAATCCTGCCTTTATCAACTTTTAAGTTTGACATGACTACCACTTGTTTTTGTCACTGACAACACTATTTTAATGGAAAAATATCGACTTTTCAAAATTTAATTCACTTACCATCATCAACGATGCCAGCAGCCTCATCTCTCGCGTTCTGTTCCAGGGACTTCAGGATTGCCTCCGGGATCGGGGGAGGGGTGGGGAGGTGAGCTCCCTTAGGCTGGAAGCCGTTCTCATCAGCGGTGTAAGTGATGGAGTAGTCCTGGCCATCATCACCCTTGTACGCGAAGCTGCCTTGCGATTGGACTCCATTTGTGGCTACCCCACTAGCGTCAGCTCGGATCCCATTGGAAGTTTCGAAGTCGTACGAGAAACCCTCAGCGGTGACTTCGTTGTTAAGTTTCAGGATCTGTGCGTTGGCGTCTGGGCCAGCGCCGCCTGTTCTGCCTCCGAACGCTTGAGCAGGGGCGTTGTAAGCGTTGCCGGAGTTCTGGGCTCCGCTGTACCCTCCGCCGAAGCCTGAGGGTTGATTGTAGGCGGGTCCACCGAAGCCGCCTTTAGGACCACCAGCGCCGAAGCCTGGCCCGAAGCCGGCGCCAGCGTTGCCTCTGGGGGGGAGGTACTTGTTGTCCAAACGGTCAGCAACACACGCTCCAAGGACGGCAGCTACTATGAACTGTAAAATAGAGATGAGGATGAGAAATGTTGAAGATTGTAACAAAATTCATTTAAGATTTAAGACATGGTTTTTAAGTACATTAGGATATTATTTCAGGCAAAACTTTAAAAATAATTGTAAATAATCAACTTATTTCCTGGTTTTAAGTTTTTGTGGTATAAGTTCCTTATTGTAGTACTCTTTTTTATACGAAACTTTTTTTGAACGAACTAGTTATCCTAGAAGAAATGTATTGAAATAGGTCACTGATTCTTTTAAAATAATTCCTCGAGGAAAAAAATATTCACTACATCTGTCGTTATTTGTGAGATACAAGAAGTTTACTTCTAAATGCAGATGACTGTACCTATCCTTTGTGTCATGGGAAATTAAATATGACAATTAGCAAACCCCAATCATTTTGAGCATCACTTTCATGAGCAGATTTTATCAAGATGTTTCAAACCACGTCTGATGTTGCGGATGTTTTTGCTATTGCAACAAATTGCCATTTGCAGTTTTTATAGTCTCAAGATCTAATTGAACGAAGACTTTATTTTAACGGCTGGTCAAGTTGACCTTTCTGCTCTACAAAAGGGATTGGCGAATGCTTCAACAAGTGATAGGATGACCACATCTAAATTATATCTTACGTCACTGATTCACTGGCAAACTAAGCACTGCCTAAAACATGGTATCCTAGAGGCATTAAACTTGGAGAAAGGGTAGGGGTTTACTAGAAATTCCCGATATTCAACTCCTAGAGGACGGACGTAGCGAGAAGATGAAGCTTGTATAAAAAAGCGAAAAAAGTTGCAAGGCGTTCTGCTAGTTATAGATAGAATT
This sequence comes from Scotopteryx bipunctaria, assembly GCA_949320045.1. Lineage (NCBI taxonomy): Eukaryota > Metazoa > Arthropoda > Insecta > Lepidoptera > Geometridae > Scotopteryx > Scotopteryx bipunctaria. The sequence goes on along the minus strand of OX439458.1, from coordinate 1,414,215 downwards.
AAAACATGAACAGTCATAACAAGGGCCATACCGTCTGTTTTTATATAGTAACTTTTACTCCGCTTTAAAAACTTTAGAGTAAGTTTGTATGAGCTAGGGGCCAGCTCTTGTGACGGTGATTTTAGGCCGTCTAAAGGCCTCCGTCATGGCTTAACGACTTAAATGCCGGGACCGACAATTTGACGAGCCCTCCGAAGCACGGAGGCGCTCAGCTCGTAACACCACTTGCGGTCACCCATCCACATTGTGACAGCGCACAACGTTGCTTAACTACATCGATCAATCAAGAACGCCTAAGCAAGCTACGGCACGTCGGGTAAAAAGTAAATTAAAATGGACTAGATAAGTAATCTTCTATCGAACTCCATATTTGTAATAACACCATAAAACGCTGTAAATAAAGCCTTGGATGCTTTGATTCAGACACAGATGCAAACACATTAATTCTGGAATTAATAGAATGTTTGGAACGAAGAATGTAAACGATTGCAAATCACTGAGCGAAGATGGCAAAATCAAAAGGATAATATTAAGACTAGATATTAATCTTATCGAATAACAGTTATTAATCTATATACGTGCAAATCTTGCTGACTGTACCTACCAGTAACTGTAGCTGGTATAAGACATAAAGGGGAATGGTAATTCTTGTAAGAACCCCTGGTTTTCAGCTCTGGATGATGAGTTTGACCTTACAACCCTTAGAGTCAACTTTTGTTACTACGGATTTAAAATATCTGATAGAAAATGTTTTTTATTTGATTCCGTGCGGTAAATTTTAAATACAGGAAAATTGGGTCATTTAAAAAAGCACTGAATTTGTCGCTGTTTTGAATGAATAGACCTTTTCCATGCTCACTTTATCAAGCAAAAATAGGAACACAAAAAATTTTCAAAAATAGATTTCACTGTTCCTGAAAGCTATTTAAAAATGATTATTGACGCCAATTTTGTAATTAGATGCACAACATACCACGTGATCACAAGTTTTCAAAATTGGGTTTAAATAAAAAACTCCGGAAAATGTACCACGCGATCGCTAATTCTTGGAAGGGACTCAAAGGATAAAAAAAAATTACTAATCCTTAAGACAACCTTAAACTGAATCGGCCTTGGATCAATTCTTTCCCACCCCTAACCAAGCGACCTCAAGTCCTCACTGTTCCTGAATTTGGGACGATTGACCCAAAAAGGTTTCGCAACCAAACGCACTACGCAACTTTCCCAACGGGAATGGGAATTTTCTAAATATATTTCACGGTAATTGTCCACTTACCAGTTTCATGTTAACAAAGTTAATACAACTCTAGCAAGTGACTGTGTGGGACTGTGCTTGTGGTGAGAAGATCCGCGGTTATATAGGTGCATCGCTGCTGCTCTGAAATAAGTATCACGGTCATCTAAGCGGTGATCCAAGGTTACTCTTCCTATGCTTCAGAAACTGGTGATACAATTTATGTAAACAAACCGCCCATGCTTGACTTAGGACTTACTTTTTCGTTACCATGTTTATGGAACTTTTAAGTAGTACTTACATATGATCACGCCCACATCCTTAATGGGGTAGGCAGAGCCACAAGTGACAATAAAACTTGCAGCCACTTCTGATTTAAAATCATAAGATGGAAATGGTGAACCATGGTGACAGGTGATCAGCACATCGCCCATATAAGTGGTCCATCATTTTGGAGAGGATACTATCCCTTAGTCGACTTTTACGACACGCCTGGGGAGAGAAGCAGCTAGACGCATTCTATGCTTTTTCTTTACTCCCAGTCCAGCGGAGAAGTAACTTTTATGTAGTACTGATAGTTAAATTTTAAGGCGTGAAAAGTTGTGTTGCGAGGTTCATTTACCTAAAAATAAAGGATTTCATCGTGATAACGAAAAATACGCGATGGTTTGTTACATTCATAATTGTATCTCCAGTTTGGCTGATTTATAGACAATGTGGTACTTTTTTAAGATTTAGATGGGGAAGTACCCAACTGCCTAGTTTGAAAAGTAGGGCATGTCGGAAGGAAACGTAATCTGACGGACTTTTTTATAAGGAATTATTTTGAAAGATCCTTTTCATTATTACGATTTCGAAAGTTTGCGAGATGTGAGGATGGTACTCGTGACAGGCGTCTATTATAATTAGTGAATTGAGGGCACTGGTGGTCTAGTGGTAGTGAACCCGCCTTCCGAAAGGTCGTGGGTTAAAATCTGATCGTGCACTATTGGATTTTTCTGTTCGAAAAAATTATGTTTGCTCAGTACTCTTAAACGGTGAAGGAAAACATCGTGAGAAAAAAGGTATTTCACAGAACCTAAAACGTTCGAAAATATGTGTCAAGGACACGAAATGAGCCTATAAAGGCGCGACAGATTGATAAATAGATTAGTAAATTATTCTATTTAATCTGATGATCTTCTCACCTTATTTTCACCTACTTTGCCAACAATTATTGGACAATAATTATTGGCAAAGGTGAAAATAATGGTACTTACTTCATAATAGGTTAAAGGTTAATGGTATGTTAAGCAAAGTATATACGAATTACATCTGTTAAAGGATGTTACCTACTTTTGAAGCTTCGAGCAAAAACATAAAACTACTGAACTTTTTTCGTTTCCGCTATTTGTTTCCATACTTACCCCCGAATACTCAAACGCGACTCAGAGTTGGGCATGTCTCAAATGACGATTTTTTGACAGATTTTCATCAGGATACTAAGGAGTACTTAGTATCCTCTCCAACTTGATGGACTTATATGGGCGATGGGCTGATCACCTGTCACCATGGTTCACCATATCCATCTTGGAAATCTTGGATCAGAAGTGGCTGCAAGTTTTCTTATGATTACTTGTGGTTCTGCCTACCCCTGTAGGGATACGAGCGTGATAATATGTTTGTACGTATGAATATTTTTAGAAAGAGTTGGAGCATTATAGAAATGTGCGCAAAATATATGTCTTGGAGAGTACTTATTTTCAATGGACCATTTGAATTCTTTTGAAAGTAGAGCAACATTGTAGTCCATGTTTTTTTTCTGAAAGTAGAGCATCTTTTACCCTCCTTTTGTTACCATTTCAAGGTCTTCGATGAGTTGATTCAATAGTTTGGTTAGTACTTCACATTGTTACTAACCAAGTGCATGTAATTATAGTTATTTTAGAAGGAGAATTCTCTACTGCTCACTTAGGTTTACTCCACGGTCAAACCACATAATAACCATGAACATTACCAAAAAAGATAACTCATGAAAAAGCTGAATAATACTCAAATAGTCTAGTCTGAGCTCTGGTGGCTTAGTAGTAGTGATCCCGCCTTCCGATCCTAAGGCCGTTGATTCGAATCCGGCCTCCATGCATTTTTCAGTCCGAAAAATTTTGAAAGATGCCTGATAAAGATTAGGTTTACAAAGGGTACTGGTGGCTTGGAGGTAAGTAGTGACTATCCTAAGGTTGTTGGTTTGAATCCGGCTGTGCCTCTATAATTTTTCAGTTCGAAAAGTGTCAGTTCAGTGAATGATGACTTATAAAAGAAGCGCTAGTAAGTCTACTTAGGTTTAGTAGTAATGACGCTAACTTTAGTAACTTCCAATCTTAAGGTCGAGGGTTCGAATCCGGTTGTGCAACAATAGATTTATCAGTTCGAAAAATGTAGAAAGATGACCCATAAAAAAGATTAATAATGCGCAAGTCTACTGAGAGCTTTGGTTGTTTAGTGGTAGCGGCCCACCTTCCGATATAGATCGTGGATTTGAATCCATTCGTAAATCAATGGATTTTTTTGTTAGAAAAAATAAGTGCGATACACCAGCACTCTCAAACGTTGAAAGAAGACATCATGAAAAAACCGACACCGAACCAAAAAGTTCGAAACAACAACAAATAAACAAAAACGGTATACGTAATAATAATACGTAACGGTATAGGTAATATAAGTATTCTATCAGCCATCTGGATCCCATAGTACAAGTTTTGCTTAGTTTGGGGCTAGATGGCGCTGTGTGAAATGTCCACAAATATTTATTTATTTATGTATGTACGAACTTGACTTTGAAGCTCTTTGAAATCCTTTCAACACACCTGTACGAAAAAACTAGTAACATAATTACATAGTTACGATTAATAGACGACCTTGGTGGCGTAGCGGGTGAGTACTCGGCTGAGACGCAAGAGGCGCGGGTTCGATTCCCGCGGGAGAAATGTTTGTATGTTCTGCAAATATTTCTTTCAGGTCTGGGTGTTGTATTATGTGTTATAAGTATGTATTTACAAAAAAAAAGTATATAAGTATCAGCCATCTGGTTCCCATGGTACAAGCTTTGCTTAGTTTGGGGCTAGATGGCGCTGTGTGAAAAGTCCGCAAATATTTATTTATTTATTATTAGTGTGTAGTACTGATTCTTACCAGTAGTACCTAGTCTAGTAGTTTGAATCCTGTTGCATAAATTACAAGATGTGATATAATGTAGTAACATAAATCAATAATTATTACTTAACTAGAACTAGCGATCAGCTAACATACCACCTGTCACTCTTTGCAAAATGTTAGCGCATGAAAAATGTTCTTCGACCTCGATGGCGTGGCAGGCGATTGCCCGGCTGTGACGCGAGAGGTGCGGGTTAATTTTCCGTTGAGAAAATATTTGCATGTTCTTCAAATATTTCTTACTTCGTACTTGTAGTTTCTGATCAACCATTAATTTCGACATGCAATAAATATTTTCCATTAAGGACACATTTATTAATTTAAATAATGGGTGGACAGAGCCACAAGTAGTCATAAAAAAACTTGCAGCCACTCCTGATTCAAAGTTCCAAGGTGGATATGGTGAGCCATGGTGACAGGTGATCAGCCCATCGATTTTTACGACATGCTCGGAGAGAGAAGCAGCTGGACGCATTCTATGTTTGTTTTTCAGCAGAGAAGTTATGTGTAATAAGTACTCTGTATCATCATCATCTTCCTGCCATCATCCCACTCTATGTGGGGTCGGCAAAGGCAGGAGGGTTGACGTCAGGCAGGCGGCCGTTCATAAAACACCTAAGCCAAAATTCTTACACCGACTTGTGCCGACCCCACATAGAGTGGGATAAGGGCAGGATGATGATGATGATAAACTCCATCCCGGGGAAGGACATAGGCTACTTTTTGTTGCAAAAATAATCCTGAAGGGGGTGAAATAAGGGATGAAAGTTTGTATGGAAAACCTGTCATTATACTAGCAAGGTCAAATAATATTATGCGTGATCTAAACATGGATGGGTGATTGCCTGAGAATGCGCATCATGTTGGCTTTTTGCGCTCCCAGATAATATTTTTAAAGGTTGTCTGGAAGAGATCGCTTATTAGCGATAAGACCGCCCGTTGTACAATATCTTCATTTTGTTAATTCTAGTTGTTTAATTTTTATGATGTGCAATAGAGTGTTTTCATTCATTCATTCATTTTTTTGATATTTGGATATGTCTCTGACTACCACCGTTAAATCGATGTTTTATGACGGTAGCCAATTCTCAAAAACGTAGATACTAAATGGTAAGGCGCGGGAACAGATTGCGAACTGTATACAGTCAGTTAGGAAATGTCCGGGTATTATCTATCATGTTACTGTGAAAAAATCACGGTTCAACTATAAACATACAGGACAATATTTTGAGCAACAAGCTCGCAGAAGCTTGTTGCTCAATATCCTACTAAGTATAATTATTGTTAATGTGAATTGTGAGGATATTTGTACAGTATGTTTGTGCCTCAATCACGCTTAAACGGCTGAACGGATTTGAATGAAACTTGGAATATACATAGTACATGTGCTGGATTAACATTATAGGCTATTTTTTTTTGGGAACCACGCGAGCGAAGCCGCGGACGAAAACTAAGCAATCATAAAAATTAGCTCGGCTAGACGCAAAAGCGACTCGTATTATTTCAGAAACCACCGTTTTGAAATACTTTTTCTAAGTACAAATTATTCGCAAAACAGCATAATTGCGTTAAAAGGGCATTACATTTCATTACTTCATTACATTGTGATAATGGGTGGTCTTACCGCTGCTTCCAGATAACCATCTGAACTTTACATCGGCTTTTGTTCCGAGTGAATCAATGTTGAATCATTAGAAATGATTGAGTCATCAGGTAATTGTAGCAATTGTATAATCATTTATTGATCTAACAGGATCTAGATTGATCAAGATCATGGTTTTTTCATCACGTTGTGACATCATCAGGACGACCTCGATGGCGTACCGGGCGAATGCTCGACTGAGGCGCAAGATGCGTGGGTTCGATTCCCGCTATGGGAGAAATGTTTGTATGTTCTGCAAATATTTCTTCCGGGTATTGTAGTATTATAAGTATAAGAAGTATGTATTTACAAAAATAAGTATACAAGTATTCTATCAGCCACCTGGTGCCCTCATTACAAGCTATGCTTAGTTTAGGGCTAGATGGCGCTGTGTGAAATGTCCACAAATATTTATATATTTATCTTTCTAGGCAAACGAAGTTGATTTGATGTTCTAAGGTCAAGGTAAAAGTTGCCTCCTGACGCTGTATAAATCATCTACTAATGTGTATAACTTACTATATTAAGCGATAAACATTGAGGCTTTCGTTCGAGTACATTATTCTGTGTTATTAGTTCTAGAAAGGACGATACGAGCTTGCTTATTTACTTGCAAAACTTGAGGTGTGTCGTACAACTTGATTTCATATTTGGATGGAATCTTGGAACGCAACTGTAGGTATAATTAGAGCAAGACAATCCTACTTTTATATATTGCGATTACTAAATGCAAAAGTTTGTGTGTGTCAATGTTTGTTACCACGTATCTCCGTAACTAATTAACTGGTTTTGATAAGAATTTTAATGTAGATAGTTAAGGTTCTGGAATAACAATTAGGCTAATATTATTTTCAAAAATCAACCTCTAAAGGGATTAAATAGTGTGGTAAAGTTGCGTCTGGAAATTTAAAGTACAAAAAAAATGGACACTTATTTCAGGATTTTTCAAAATAGCCCCCTAAAAAGGGCAAAATGGGGTGTCAAAGATTTTATGGGAACTTTTTAACGGGTGGTTCGATTGGCGCGAAAGTCGGTTAAGATACGTTGAATACAAAATCAATGGACAAATGTTTTAGAGTTTTTCAAAATAACCCTAAAAAAGGGGTAACATGGGGTGTCAATGTCTATTTACACCACGCGAGCAAAGCCGCGCGGGTAATCTAGTCAATGGTTGACTAGATATAGACCTACCATCATCCAATCAATAACAGAAAAAAACGTATAAAACATTTTTATCTTTCGAAATAGAGCTGGGAACTTGGACCCAATTCTCGGGAAAGAGACATAAATTCACATTTGATATAATATTTTATAAAAAGAGATAATTTACATATTATAATATTATTCTACCCCGTTCTCCAATCGTACAAAATCGCACAAAAAAGCAAAACAAATGACTTAAAAACTTTCGACTGTGCATTTTACTCGTCAAAACTGTTTTGGATTTCACTGTCTGCTATTATTGTGAGCCAACACTCAACTATTTGCAACTCAGCCTAGGGCTAAAACTTACTACATTTTGCATACCCATCCAACGTTGCACGTAATCTTGTATAGGTAGGTACTTATAATTTCATTTGCTCTGGGAACTGATACTACAAAAACTAGTATTTGCATAGAATTATTTCTCACTCATCTTCATGCCCTTATCCCACTCTATGTGGGGTCGTCACAGCCGTAAGAGTTTTGGCTAAGGTGTTTTATGACCGGCCGCCTGCCTGACGTCAACCCTCCTTGGGAATACTTGCTTATTGTATCTCATCATGCCATGGAGGAGTAAAGAAATAACATAGAATGCGTCCAGCTGCTTCCCTCCCCGAGCATGTCGTAAAAGTCGACTAAGGGATTGAATACTCTCCAACATGATGAGATACAATAAGCAAGTATTCCCAAGGAGGATTGACGTCAGGCAGGCGGCCGGTCATAAAACACCTTAGCCAAAACTCTTACATGATCCAAGGATCATGCTGTGCCGACCCCACATAGAGTAGGATAGGGGCGAAAATAGTATAGGTAAATAAGATAAGCTTTTCTTAAAAGAATTGAATTATTTAATTTTCCACGTATCTATGCCTAAATTTGTATATTAACCTTGTAATTTAAATTAAGAATGCATAGACCACAGGAAAGAGGGGACTTTTTTAACAGAGGAAATATTTGCAGAACATGCAAACATTTCTCCCGTAGCGGGAATCGAACCCGCGCTTCTTACGTCTCAGCCGAGCACTCGCCCGCCACGCCATCAAGATCGTCTATGACTTCAGTAAGTCAGTGGTAGCCTAGTGGTAACGTTACATTACGAAATAACTTCAGCAATATAAAAGTAGGCAGGTAATTTACAATGCTCTAAAAGGTTACTTTACCTACAAATGAATGACATGTCAAAATAGATTTACAAATATCATTCATGAAAGAGAATGTAGAACTATGAGATTCAGACTAATCCATCATTTGTCTTGTTATAAACCCTATAATTAAGGGTATAAGGTTGAAAGTCGAATGACATTTTTGTAAAAATGAATCACCGTGAACTTAGAGTTTGATTGAAACTTAACAACAAAGGAACAGTCACCTGCTGCAATCTAAACATAAAAATCTCTTTTGTTACTGACTGACTGACCACTATTACTAGTTCTTTCTAACCAGTGCGGAGACAAAGGCTTCTTTCGTGCGCTTGGCATATGTTTTAAAACTTTTCAGGTTTTACGACATGCCGTTTGAGAATACAGGCATAGCGCATATTAATTTACTGTCCAAAAAAATCCCAGATTTGAACCCACAACCTTAGAATCAGAAGGCAGGGTTGCTGCCACTACGGGTAGTTCCCATTTGTTCTATGGAACATGACGTCATCGAATAAAATGGCACATTTTCTTCCCTATTTTTTCCATAGAACTACACACTAGCTTTCAGATTTTCATGCCATAGGACAAAATGGGAATCAGATTTTCCCAAAATCTTCCATGAGAAGCTAGATGATAATGAGAATTATGTCTGATGATGTAATGTTCCCATAGAACATATGGGAATAATTACCCCACCATTACCGTGCTCTTGACGACCTCTGTGGCTTACCGCTACGAGAGAAAAGTTTGTATGTTCTGCAAACATTTCTTCCGGGTCTGGGTGTTGTAGTATTATGTATTATAAGTATGTATTTACAAAAAAAGTATATAAGTATTCTATCAGCCATCTGGTTCCCATAGTACAAGCTTTGCTTAGTTTGGGGCTAGATGGCGCTGTGTGAAATGTCTACAATTATTTATTTTATTTGTTTATTTCTTAGGAAGTTTATACAATAATAAGAATTACAATGGGCTAGCTTTTGATTTGAAAATGTTGCACTGGTACTAGGCCAGGTATTGCTCAAAATGCCGTCCATTTTAGGACAAAATTAAGATCCAGGCAGTCCGTCTGATGTGATCATTGCTCTTGTATGGGTCGAGCAGTTTCAGGTGTTGCAATCTTATCAAAAGCTATGTTTTAGTTTAAATAAATCTCTTGTGATAAATTAAATGTAAAAAGATAAATAAAGATGAGAGTGGTTCGATTCTCATACTAATTATTTTTTCCGATTGGCGAATAGAGTCAAATCTTACAGTACTCGTGTCACTAGTTCAACGAACCAGTGTGGTGAAAAGATTTTTACTGCGCCTCAAAGAGACTTCTTTCATGCACTTGACAATATGTTTTTGTTCTTCGACGCGCCAGTTTCCTCACGATGTTTTCCTACACCGTTCAAGAGTACCTACTAGTATCGCACGTAAATTTTTCGAATAGAAACATCCATGCACGACTAGATTTGAACCAACGACCTTAGGATAGGGAGTCACTAGACCACCAGCGCTCGTTTAAATATCAAAATGAATTTTACCTATCTACTGTTGAGGGGATTTATTTATACCTTGTGGGAATTTCGTAAGTTGGTCTCGGTAGTTAGGACAAAACTTGTACTTTTTTCGATAAAATGATACCGTACAGCATGCATAATGTTTGTGAAACATCTTTTTATGACTTCAAATTGTAATCAAATCGTAAAGTTCAATATCACATATTTTCTGGATGACATTTTGCATGAGCTTTTTATGTGTAGTGTGAATTTTGTGATGAAAATCCATACTATCCATATTAACATAAATGCGAAAGGAACTGTCTGTCTATTTGTTACCTTTTCACGCCTAAACTGCTTAACAAATTTTAATGATATTTGGCAAGGAGATAGATTCAATCCTGGGGAAGGACATAGGCTATTTTTTATCCTGTAAAAAACGAACCTGCGGCTCTTGCGTCTCAGCCGATCACTCGCCCGCCACGCCACCGAGGTCTTAGTGTTTAGGCTTAGCTTAGGCTTTAGTTTAAATGAAATATTTTATTGCCTACATTTTTGTAACCTGTACGATACGTAGTAAAAGATGGGCTAACCTTGACATCAGGATTCAAGCAATTTATTTTCATCCAACTAGACTGACCGTACCTTCACTGTCGGTGCACTACGATTCGGAATGTTGGCCTGACTTTTTAGGTAAACCTAATAACTATGTAAGTAAGTTTGTATGAGCTAGTGGCCAACTCTTATGACGGAGTTTTTAGACCGCCTAAAGGCTTCCGTCATGGCATAACGAATTAAAATAAAAAAAATAAAAAGATTTTATTTCGGACTACATGGATCCATAATTTGTTAGTAATGTACAAGCACTTATAATTAGAATTAGTTATTTGACTAATACTAGATACTTAATAGGTACTAAATATTTTAGTAGATCACCCTCCTCCCTTAAAAGCCGAGACCGACAATTTAACGTGCCCTCTGAAGCACGAACTAGCTAAAGACAGTGGGTGCGATCTGACTCCGCATATTGATGATGATGATGATGATACTCGCAGATTAACTTATCAGTAATGCCTATAGTGTTGTCTTGAGTCTGCATCGTCTACATAATGACATAATTTACAGATTTTTAAAGGTAATTCTGGTGTGGTTTCGTGTTCAGTAAATCTATTGCTATTAAAATTACATACTTACTCAAACTATAAATGATGGCCTCGGTGGTGTGGCGGACGTAAGAGGCGCGGGTTCGATTCCCGCTGCGGGTAACAAGTTCGCATGTTCTGCAAATATTTCTTGCGGGTCTGGGTGTTGTGGTACCATGGTACTCGTGGTTTCTGATACCTTCGACACAAGGAATCCTAGTGTGATGTCAGAAAATTATGTATGTGACTGATCCGTGTCATATACTTCCTATCCTAGGACACAGGATAAGTAAATCTATCCAACGAGGTTTTTAGAGGATTATTATACCGATTACCTAAAAGTTTTTAGTGTGATTAATTGATTATAGACAAATGGTAATAAGTAGGTATTTGTATTACCTAGTTTCTAAGATGTATTTTTAGTAGTTATTTAATTTTGTAATAAATAGTCATTATTATATTATTTCTCTACTGGACTGGGAGTAAAGAAAAAACATAGAATGCTTCCAGCTGCTTCTCTCCCCGAGCATGTCGTAAAAGTCGACTAAGGCATAGCATCCTCTCCAAGATGATGAACCACCTATATGGGCGATGGGCTGATCACCTGTCACCTGGTTCACCATATCCACCTTGGAACTTTAATTCAGAAGTGGCTGAAAGTTTTCTTATGTTTACTTTTTATTATATTACTAGGTTGCCCTACTTTATAATTGTTAAATATTGTGACTTTCATCATTTTTATAATGTGCCAGATACCCATTAAAATTTGTTTTGACCGAGTGACACGGTCGCACACATATAACTTGACAAAAAAAAACACAGGTGCTTACTTAATCAATCACAACAATACTTAATCAAAGTTACACACTTTTTTTGGTAATCATTTATGTTGGTGCTTAAGTAATAAATACAGTATGTAGGTATATAATAAAATCGCTTAGAGGCTGTTTCTGTTAGATGTGAAGTTTTTAAGACTTTAAATTCGTTAGTCAATGTAAAACATAGCGTACGTAAATTTTTCGCATAGAAAAATCCATTGGTACATGGGTTTGAACCCACGACCTTAGGATCGAAAAGCAGGGTCTCTACCAACTAAACCACAAGTGCTCTATAAGATGTTTCTATAATACACTGAAAATGCTAATTGCTCATATTTTAGTACCAATTATGCGTTAGAGTAATATTGATCTAAATGTTAAGTGAATACTAAAATAAATTCCTGTGGGCGTTTTGTTGCTCTGCTTTGACCTTATCCTACGTCAATCAAATAATGCCTCTGGGTATAATAAATATATACAGAATGATGCACAAAGTTTAGCATGTCGTTAAAGTCGATGGAATAGTATCCTCTCCAATGATGGACCATCTATATAGGCGATGGGCTGATCACCTGTCATTGTATTTAGCACACCATAATCTATCTTGGGAGTCTTGTACCAGGCTTTAAGTTTTCTTATGATTACTTGTGGCTCTGCCCACCCTGTTAGAACTACTAAAACTCATACGATATTTTTTCTTTCTTTTTAAACTAGGATGTACTTAAGTATAAAATAAAATATCTCCCGTATCATTTGAACACCCTGCATTTAAACCACTATTGCGAAACTTGAACTAACAGTGAAACATCACAGGCCAGTGCTCATAGCATTAGTTTCTAAAGCTTTCGACTCTCTAAAATCTAAATGAGCACGTAAATCGTGGCTTTAAATTTATTTCCGATTTCCCGCAAGTATTTGTGGATTTTTCAACTTCCCTTGAAAATTCCTACAAGATATACTTTTCAGCATTACTTCAAATAATAGAATTTATCTAGAACTATAACAGACGTCAGTTCGTTCTTTACCATTGCAAAGTCGGTTTTTTGACAAAAAAATTATGGTGCTTTTCGACAGATAACAATGTTATAGTAATAAGCCTCTCCTCAAAGGTTTGCTGGTCTCAGACCAAATAAAAAGAAAAGACACCGCGCCGCAAACAACAAAAGTGAAGCCACACAAAACCTTGCTCCTGTAAGTAAACATACACGCTGACGCACACACCTACACTAAAACCATGCTCATCGCTCTCGAGTCGTCATCGTCTAGTAAACTTAAAATTTAAAAATAGAATTAGGTATTATTTATTATTTGTTTATTTTGGAGCAAATACATTATGCGCATGATACAAATACAACACTGGAAAATGCTATAGTAAAAACTGTGTCGCATTTTACACTTATAATAATATAACACCCAGACCCGGAAGAAATATTTGCAGAACATACAAACATTTCTCCCGTAGCGGGAATCGAACCCGCGCCTCTTGCGTCTCAGCCGAGCACTCGCCCGCCACGCCACCGAGGTCGTCAATGCTTCTTAAAGAGTGTTAAGGGCACAAGTACCTGTTATCTTCGTTAAATTGTTAGAGCAATCAGTCTATGCTGCTCTGGTCATTACGTCTAGGACATAAACGCATAGGATTATTACAAGGAATGTTACTTGCGGTCGTGAGGGATTCTCGCCTTTCACCACGGTGGTTCTCTTTATAACAAAATTTTCACATTGGCTTATGTCACGTGGACCGGCAGCAATTTCTGATTAATCACACTAGGTGAACTTTATTTCCAGGTGGTGCGATCGGTCGGGCTACGTGAACTTTTTTCAGCTGGTATGATCAGTCGGACTACATATTTCAGTGATATCTCAACATTTAATTGATGGTGCAAGAATCACAACTAGTTTTGTTAATATTTCATGTTAGAATACGATAACACGGTGATTCCACAAACGTGCACGCGTTTGCCACCGTTACGTTTTGTTTGATCATAGTGAATAAGGCCCAAGATGTTATTTCACTTTCATTAAAAAAATATTTTGATAACTTCACTTTCTTGTAAAAAGTACCTAACAATAAAATCTTTCAAAATGTTATCTTCATTTGAGAAGTAAAAATAATACAGCGAAAAAATTGCTAAGTGACAATTAATTTCGTTTCAATGGTCCTTAGCCTAGGATTTTATTCCGTATAACAAAATAACAATATTTAATTAAAAAAATATATATATAAAAAGCCTTGTTTTAAAAAACGTCATAAAGGGGAAGCTCGCATATAATAACCATTTTTAGGATTCCTTACCCGAAGGGTACCAATGCTAATCTTTTCAGTTATTTCTAACCAAATGATGTGAAAGAATTTAAAGTAGTACGCATCAGAGTCTCCTTTCGTGCACTTGACATTATGTTTACTCACTTTTTGGAATCTCTTTCCTTACCAAACATCATCAAAATTTGTTCAGCAGTTTAGGCGTGAAAAGGTAACAGACATACAGACAGACAGATAGACAGACAGAGTTAATTTCGCATTAATAACATTAGTATAGATTAGTTCTAAATTTCTTTCTGTTAATAAAGTCTTCTATTATTTCAATACTTCGTTAAAGTTATGCAACGTTGTGCGCGGTCACAATTTGGATGGGTGCAAGTGGCAGTGGCAGTACGAGCTGAGCGCTATTGCCGGTCCCGGCTTTTAAGTCGTTAAGCCATAACTTAGGCCTAAAAACTCCGTCACAAGAGTTGGCCACTAGCTCATTCGAACTCACTTTAAATACTTCGAATAAATGATGAAAAGGAACGCCCTAGCTGCAAAATTACTTGTAATATGTGCTCTGTTCGCTAATCTGAACGCAATATCGTTCCATAATGCTCGTTGCACAAAATGGATGCGTCCATCCATTATTAGTAATGGACGATCCTTTTCAACTGCGTGAATAATTTAATGGCCCAATAAATGTTTATTGCACACATTTTAGTGTGCACTTAGATCATTCTATATGTTTTATGTGTATTATTTTCTGCAAGATGTGTTTAATCAGGTGATTTTTTTGTGTTGTAATTTCCTTTAAAAGTTAAATAAACTGTGACTAGGTCTGGGTTTGGCCGAAAAACCGAAAACTACAGTCATCATCATTTCCCTGCCCTTTTCCCACTTTATGTGGGGTCGGCACAACATGTATTCTTCTTCCATTTCCCTCTGTCAGAAGTCATCTCTCACTTCTTTCTTACTCATGTCATCTTTCACAAAGACCATCTTTTCTTTGGCCTACTCACTGAAATGTAAGTAAATAAAAAATTTACTCAGTGTAATGTAAATAAAAAAAATGTAAATATATACCAATGATTACCAATCATTTTCTTATATTGTTTTTTTATCTAATCAGTGAAGTAGGTAAAGAACAAAGCAACGCAGGATTCTGTCAAAAGTTTACTTCTAAAAAACTATTAGTTTTTGGTGCCGCGTAAATTTACCGTATTTAACCTAAAACTTAATTTTTCATTAAACATGTTATTGGAACTTTAAGTAGTACTAATATTATAGTTAACTTAAGGTGTAAAAACTTATGTTGTGAGGTGTATTTACCTAAAACTAAAATAATTTCATTGTAATACCGAAAAATACGCGATTGTTTGTGTACATAAATTGTATCCCCAGTTTGGCTGAAGTATTGCCATGTCACTAGTTCTTTCGAACCAGTGTGGTGAAAGCATTTAAAGTGCGCCTCACTGGCTCTTTTCGTGAACTACTATTTTCGAACTTTTTAGTTTCTACGACATGCTGGTTTCCTCACGGTTTTCCTTCACCATTTGAGAGTACTAGTATGGAGCACGTAATATTTTCTAAAAAAAAATCTATTGGTGTACGACCGTGAGACCTTAGGATCGGAAGGCGGGCTCACTACCACTAGACCACTAGTGCTCAAAAAACTGGTTCAAAATGACTAGAGTGGAATCTGGTCATTGACCCGAAAGGTACCAAGAAAGATCCAGTAACTCTCTGAATACTAATTTGGCTCATAAAGTGAGTTGAAGCGATCGTTCAAGGATGGCACTGAAGAATTTCAATCTGCACTAATTATAATTGGTCTAGGTGTACCTGACTAGACTGACATTTTATGATACTTGTGGTTAGGTATTTCAACGATTTGTACATTGGCACAAGATATCCTACAAATAGATAAAATTATTACTAATATTAAGAATTAAAAAAGTAAGTTCATATAAACCAGTGGCCAACTCTTGTGACGAAGTTTTTGGGCCGCCTAAAGGCCTCCGTCATGGCTTAACGACTTAAAAGCCGGGACCGACAATTTAAAGTGCCTTCGAAAGCACGGAAGCGCTTAGCTCGTAATACCACTTGCGGTCACTTAGTAGAATATTGGAATCAGGTATAAATCCTAACTTCGCAGTAAATACCTACTGCAATCTCTATAAGTACTTACATACTGACATACTTTATATAGGCAATGTCTTTATATAGGTCGAACTAATGATTGTCCCGCACCAATTAAATACAGATGATTACTGTTAATTTATTGCAATCCATTTTAAGTCAAGAAATGCGATCTCAGAGCAATAACACAATAGAATCTAGATATAAGTAGGTATGAACCAATTACTCTCAGAATAATTCGTTTTTAAGCCTTTGTAGCTGTTCGCTTTGTAATTTTGCTGTTTCTAGTGTTCCTTGGTAAGTATTTAATTATTTGGGGTACTTTACCAATTACTATTTGATTTTTATTGTAAGCAATAAACATTTTTACAGAAATGAACTTACAACTAATACAAGGCATATATTTTTTTATAAACAACATTGTATTCTTTTTGTTTATCTTGTGTAGATGGCACCTAAATCTTGCGAAAAGCTTTCATATAAGTTGTGTAACGTAATAAATTTGATGGGTTTGATTTAATTTAAAGTTTATTTTCTTCTTTTTAGAACATTTAAATAAAAAGCCTGTTTTAAAAAAATGTTACTATTAATTTAATAGTTACCATAGCTTACAAATTTTATATTAATGAGAAGCACAATTCTTGATAGAGCATATTCTTATTATGCCTATTTATTTTTACTCTGTTTAAAAATTATGAGTATTTATTAAACAATTAAAGGTTTACACATAGCTTAGAGAACATCTGAGCTTAATTGCTTTCGGTCAGTCATGTGTCAGATTCCTATCTGTGATGTTATAGCCTTTTCAACCACTGAAAGATTCAAGTAAAAAGGGCTTTTCTGAATCACTGTTTATCCTTTCACCACAATAGTTTTTTTTATTACTCTACTATCTTGGGACTTTGAATCAGCAGTGGCTGTAAGTTTTTTTATGATTACTTATGGCTCTGTTTCATCAGGGATACGGGCGTGATAATAATGTATGTATGAAGAGTACTTTTTGGATAGTCTGTGGCAAACATCGGAAAAACTGACAAGTAAAAAGTCTAGCTTAGCTTTTACAGGATTCTCAGCTTTACGGCCTTGAATTACCGCCAGGATTCGATGCCGGAACTCATCGCCATGGAATTTGCGTAATATTAATACGGACTTCGCCGGTGAAGTCATTAACAAAACAGATGCATAAAGTAAAACGAAACAGCCGTGTTGGCCTATTATAAAAATAATATTTGTGGACATTTGGCACATCTAACCCCAAACTAAGCAAAGCTGATGGGCACCAGATGGCTGATAAAATACTTTTTTTTATAAATACATACTTACCTATAATAATACAACACCCAGACCTGGAAGAAATATTTGCAGAACATACAAACATTTCTCCCTTAGCAATAATTGAACCCGCGCCTTTTGCGTCTCAGCCGAGCACCAGCTCGCCACGCCACCGAGGTCGTCAAACCGCCTATTGGAAGAACGAATACGAACAGGTAAATTCAACGTAGATTGAAGACGTGTCCATAAGATTATTTTGGAATTTACAAATTAAGCCATTTATTATGGCACCCTACTCGACATTTGCAATTTTTTTTACTAACTTTCCTACAAATTGGACTAAAGGTTCGAAAGATATGCTCTAAGAAACCTACACAATACCTATGAACTAACGAACAGGATGAAAGTCGTATGGCTACCCCTATATCCCATAGAAAACAGGCGTGATTTTATGTCCCTATAGAATATTGGAAAAGGTAGCGTTATAACGATTTCTAAGAAGTACTATTTTGGTACACGTACGAATCAAATCATGGTATCAATTCTTAAAAATCATCGAGTGGATTTTTCAATTTCGTTTTCTTTAAGTAAAATTTTGTTCATTTCTTATTTTGTGGTCACCAAATGACTTTCAAGACTGCGAAATTGACTTTTTATCACTTCAATGATTTTCAAGGATTGATACCGATCTTACGATCTTTTAAGAGTATGTGTATTAACATAACATCCATGTCAAAAGGTCATTATAAAAGAACTCAATCAAGTATGTACAGTAATTACCTACCGAACATTACCGATTTAATTGGCCAAATTACAACATATCTAATTATATTTTTCTAATAGTTCGCAATATGATTTCGCAAGGTACATGACCTAGCATCCACAACTAGGATAGATGTGTTCGTAATCGGTACTAATACTAGGTTAGTAGTCATATTCCGGTCACGCACAATAAAGTATAGAACTAGCGTTTTAGAAGCTTTGGAGTTTAGATTGGGCGTTTTTTACGCGTAAGCTTATTTTACACCTTTATCACTGGTGGTCTAGTAGTAAGGAGGATATATGTATGAATGTGGGTATGTGCACACCTTTGGCTAAAGCTGTAGTCCAAATGGCTAAACAGATATTGAAAAATCAGGTGTCGTTTTATTCGTCTGCATGATGAGAGTGTCATAGGTTATATTAAATGTCAAAAATTTCAATATGGCGACTGTAAGCAGCCATTTTCAATTTATTCCTTTGGCTGCCTCTGTAGCCGAAACGGCTGGACGGATTTTAAACAATGAAGTGTCGTTAGATTCTTATAGATGTATCATAAGGTACAGCTTATGACATTTGTTGACACTAAAGTGTTGAAAAGACTTTAAGAAACCTTTTTCCATTATCATTATCATGTGTCAAAAAATGCGGCCCGGTAGAAATTCACCTGAAGTAAATCACACGCATGGTAGACTTAATACACCTGGGTGAACTAACACAGCTTTCAATAAAGTTGAAGCCCCAATCCGGTAGACTTAATTCACTTGGATATAACAAACAAATGACCCATTTTCTTTCGACAAGCTCGTAATCCCAATGTAATATGGCAAATGGACAAACCATACCATCTAAATTCTACGCAGTCGGGTTTTTTATTCACATAAATAAATACTTGTTTGTAAATGAGATCCTATTTACTGGCTCCTACCGCAACTTCAACTTGTTCAAACAGACCTTGAATTCTCACGGATTTCCATGTACATACACATCCATAAAAATCTCTAGCTTTTGCCTCTGGCTTTGCGCGAGGTACTCAGATAAAAGTATGTCGTAGTGAGGTGTAGTAAGCTCATGACACTATTCAGCCTTTAAACTATCTCTATACATAAAATGATATCAATCCGTTGCTTTGTTACTGCGTAAAAGGTGGAAAAACTAACAAGGTACAAACAGGCTTTCGCATTAATAATAAGTAAGAATATATATAATATCAGAACAACATTTTGAGAATTATTTCGTACAAACCAATTAGTAATTCCGCCACAATTATCCGTAATTGAAGTCTGGCTTCAATGTCGCCATGGTCTCATCAAATTGGAATTAAATTGTATCAAATACAAGGCTGATTAGATCTTGTAACCTGACTGGTCGATTAAGTATAGACAACATGTGCATTGGTTTAAATTCTAAAGTTTTTAACCATGATTATAGGTAATAGAAACGATATAGCGTCAGGAGGCAACTTCTGCCTACACTAACGGGACGCTGTAGTGGCCGGTATGATTTGTGATGGAGTAGGCTTGCCCAGCACCTATAATACCATCCTCTCACCATATCCTTATCCACAGGAAAAACATGGTCCATACGTGCGGAACTGACTTAGCCGCGGGTTTCCTCACAACGTTTTCATTCGTTAAATTAAGAAAAACCAATAATGACTTTGTAATTGTGATTTAGTGAGTGTGTAATATGATACATTTTCTGTAATTTACAACAGACCAATAAATTGTGTTCTAATATTAAATTCTACTAAACTAGATGTAAGTAAGGTAAATAAAAAAAGCTTTCTAAAAATGTGAAGTTTTATTCAGTCATTTTCAACGAAGTCACATCATCCTTCTATATCTTCTACTAGCATAGCACTCAACGTACAGACAGATGGACTAAGTAATGAGATCATGCATAGGAAATTAAGGTAGCATCACTGATTGCATTTTAATGGAAATGGGCTAGGTACTTCTACAGAGCTAATTAACACAGGTTTCTATGAGAACCCAGTACTGTTAGATCACAAAATATACACTCTTAAATACATTTTCAGGGCCATACGATTCTGGCTGTAGTCTAAGGCACATCTTCCTGCCCTTATCTCACTCTATGTAGTGTTCTCTTTTTCTATTCCCTTCTGTCAGCTATTATCTCTGTATTCACTCCTTTCTTAGTCGACTTTTACGACATGCTCGGGGAGAGAAGCAGCTGAACGCATTCTGTGTTTTTTTAACCCCAGTCCAGCAGAGAAGTAAAAAATAGAATTTGACAAAATTGATTATATAAATAAAGTATTTCAAACTTTAGATATTGAGTCCATTTTCGTTTATTTCGACGTATATTATTTTAATTGTAAGTACTTAATGTTTTATTACTATAAGATGGCGCAAAATGTATAATTGAAGTTTAGTACTTAATTTGTAATTATTCTCGTAAAAACAACATTAAACTAGTAATTTACTGTTGAAGCTTTTAGTTTTCAAGTGAAGATCTGTCAGTTTCCCAACAGTCTGTATAATAGATAATAGCTAGTAGGGTAACAGCTTGACTTCTATTTCTGTATCTTTAATACCTTTGTTACAAGTAATTTCTATCAATTGTCAAGTGTGGCGGTTTCAATAATTAAAATCAGCTTCCAAGGAAAACAATCGAAAAAAGAAAATATATTTAGTTCCTTAAGCCATCATAGATGGCGCTAGCTGATCTTTATGTATTCCACAGGCACAGACTATCATAAACAGGAAATTAATCGAATGTTTGCTCTCTAATGACCTTCCGATGTTCCGGTTAAAACGCCACCCAAAAAGCGACTAGGATAAAAATATATTAAAAACAATGCTTACCAAAATTGATGCAGAACTCTGTTACAGAGGTCGTCATTATGGCTACGGACTACTTTTCATCCAGATAAACAGTGTTCAAGGGACAGCAGAAATCCACACCGCTCAACCGTTGTCAATTATTCAAGAAAGGTTCAAGTATTAGTTTAGTTTTAGCTTAGTTTAATTTAATTTCAATCCTGGTTGCCTGGAAGACATCGCAATAAGCAATAAGGCCGCCTTTTTCAAACAACCTATAAAAATGTAGTCCTCATTATGTATTTAAGTACCTATTCTCAATACCTATTCGCAATTATTTTAGGCCGCCTAAAGGCCTTCGTCGTGATTTAATGACTTAAAAGCCGGGACCGATTGAGCCGTGCCCTCCGAAGCACGAAAACGCGCAGCTCGTAATGCGACTAGCGGTCACCCGTCCCAATTGTGACCGCGCACAACGTTGCTTAACAATAAACGATCAATCAAGAACGCCTAAGCAAGCTACACTACGAGCGCTTCAGCGACTGAGATGAAGTAAAAATGTTTAATTCGATTGTTTTGTCAATTAGAATGAACCAGCTACGGTCACTTTCAGCTGTCGTTTTATTGTTCGCTCACGCGTGATATTTATAACAACGAATCAATTTATTCAACTCGACCTTTCAAAAACCCTTTTTAACCGACTGCGATGAAGGAGGGTAATGTGTTTGGGGTGTATGTATGTATGTGGGTATGTATGTATGTGCAATCCTTTGGCTGAAGCTATATTCCAAACGGCTAAAAGGATTTTGACAAATAAAATTTTAAATTAATTTTTATTTTTTACAGTTAAATTTGCCTAGACGACGAGAGTTTCATAGGCTATATGAAGTGTCAAAAAATTCAACATGGCGGCTGCAAGAAGCCATTTTCAATTTATTATCTTGGCTGCCTCTGTAGCCCTCTGTAGCCGAAACGGCTGGACAGATTTTGACAAATGACGTGTTGTTGGTTTTGTCTTGTTTTGTCTATATAACGTGAGTGAGAGGCACAATGAATTGAACATTTGGATGTTGACGGCCTCGGTGGCGTGGCAGGCGAGGTGCGGGTTCGATTCCCGCTGCGGAAGAAAATGTTTGCATGCTCTGCAAATATTTCTTCCTGGTCTGGTGTTGTGGTACAATGGTACTCGTAGTTTCTGATACCCACGACACAGGGAATCCTAGTGTCAGGTCAGGACTATGTATGTGACTGTTGGCTGCATTTATTTATTTACGTTCGTCCAGCAAGTATTCCCAAGGAGGGTTGACGTCAGGCAGGCGGCCGGTCATAAAACACCTTAGCCAAAACTAGACCCCACATAGAGTGGGATAAGGGCAGGAAGATGATGATGATGATGTTCGTTCAGTGCTGTCACGATGGTGGGCAAAGTAAGGCATCGGACTTGCCCTAGCTGCCAACTGCTTATCATAATGAGATGAATCTAGGCTAGATCCAGACAGACACTCTATTTAAACATAGGTAGGTACTTGGTCCTCACAAGGGGTGACAATGCGTTGCCGACTGTTTCTAAGTAGTTCAAGCCCTTTAAAGGATGCTGTATGTAGATTTTAGTAATTAGTGATGATAAACGACTTATACCCATAGCACTAGTTTTAAGCTATCCTCTCTCTACCTTTATCCCACTCGTGCTAAGTCGTTATTTTCCATCCTTTCCTTTCACGCTTCATCTTATCTCGAAGATTTCTTTCGCGGACTTTCATCATTTCAACTTGACACGAGTAGTGGTAGGAGTATCTTAAAGTACCTTTTTAGGGTTGCGAATGTTGCCAACGGGACCCTATTTCTAAGCCTCCGCTGTCCGTCTGTCCGTCCGTCTGCCAACAGGCTTTATCTCATGAACCGTAATAGGTAGAGAGTTGAAATATTCAGAAAATGTGTATTTCTATTACCGCTCTATCAAAAAAGGGTACAAAAACTATAAACTAAAAGGGAGCTCCATACTAGAAACCTTTTTAATGTACGATGGTTAATGGTTACTCTTCGTGAAAACATAATGTGTCGGGCATTTCGCTCAAGAGAAACCTTTTTGAGACGAACTGCAATCAATTCACTATTTTATTATCAATTCAGTAGATTTTTTTAGTTTTTTAATGCATTCAATATTACAAGAAACACGTGCTATAGTACACATAATGTTCTTTTAAGGTATTTGGAAGCAAAGTCAAGATGAGAGAATGTTCGGTGAATCTAACCTAGACTGGTCTAGACCTTACTTTATTGGGCATCTAGGTCACTGACCACAGGACCCTATCTAGGACACCATATCAACCTAGCCATTGAGTGAACATAGCATTCAAGAAAGTTACCTAATGTGAGTTTTTTGAATGATCTGTTCAGTCAATTTACACGACAAACTAGACAAATATTTGTTTTCTCTCACTTGCTCGAAATAGCTTAATTATTGAAAAAACAACAGTACATTGACGACCTCGGTAGCCTGGCGGCGGGTGAGTGCTCCGCTAAGACGCAATTGGGGCGGTTTCTATTCTCGCTACGAAAGAAAATTTGTATTTTCTGCAAATATTTCACCCGAGTCTGTGTGTTGTAGGTATATAATGTATTTACAAAAAAAAGGTAATTAAATATGTGTGAAATGTCCACAAGTATTTATTTATAATTATTATTACTTTTAAAAAACGCCTATTTTCTATACCTTCTCTATGAAAAAAAAACACGCCAGCAATTTTCAACATAACATGGAAATTGCTGGACAGTTTTTTTATATTGTGTAGTACTAGCGAGGAGTTAAAGTTAATACATACGTATGCGATAGGTACTAATGCGCATTCCGCATTGCTTTTCGAAAGTTTAACAAGACTTTTACCACACGGGTATAGTGAACCCTCTAAAGCCGATAAAATAAACTTACAAATGGCACGATATGAAAGAGTGATTCAGAATTCCGTGCAAATAGCTCATACATCAACCAAGTATATGTAAATAGCTATGCGAAACAAATTCCTGGCGTGTCTAACTTTATCTATATCGTATTGATGATACACATAGTGATGCAACCGGACAGCATGCAGCTAGAGATTTAAAGCCGACACGGACTTTGCAGACTGGCATCTTTGGAGAGAAAAATTAAAATTCCATTTATTTTTAAAATAAATAAAAATATTCGTGGGCATTTCACATAGCGCCATCTAGCCCTAAACTAAGCAAAACTTGTACTATGTGAACCAAATTGCTGAAAGAATACTTATACACCTACCTACTTTATTTTTTGTTTGGCGTGGCGCAAGAGGCGCAGGTTCGATTCCCGCTACGGGAGAAATGTTTGTATGTTCTGCAAATATATCTTCCGGGTCTAGGTGCCTTTTTTTGCTAAGGTTCTGAACGTTAGCTAAAAAAAAACGTAAACTTAAAATATTACGAAATAGTGATTTTTTTCAACGTGTATAAAATTGCTAGCCTGTCTAGCCGCTCATAACCGCGGGCTAAAATAATCCAAGCCAGCCACCACGACCCACAATACTTAAAGCTAGGTAGGTATAGGTAGATAGGTAGGCAGGTATCTACTTGCGTAAAGTGTACACGTAGGTATTGTAAGTAAGATTCACTCGAATCAGTGCCCCAATCGCGCATTTTAAAGCGTAAAATTCGACCATGCTTATTTCAGAATTCACCCCTAGTTGCTCACCCCAAGATTTACGCCAAAACGCATAACTAGAGACAATATCACATCATTGGATCATACGTTCGACGAATCGCACGTAGAGTACTTTTGTTTTCGTTTTGGGATTATGCTGAAGTAAGTTCGTAGGTATGAGCTAGTGGCCATCTCTTGTGACGGAGTTTTTAGGCCGCCTAAAGGCTTTAAGACAAGCGCTCAGCTCGTAATGCCACTAGCAGTCACCCATCCACTTTGTGACCGCGCACAACGTTGCTTAACTTCAACGATCAATCAAGACCGTCTAAGCAAGCTACGCCCAAGGGCTTTTAGGAGATGATAATGATGATGTATAAGTAGACAGCTTATGATGCTTATCAGAAAATAGCAAGATATCACAATACGAAATGTGCAAACAAACGTTATGAATGTTACTGCTTTGGTTCTTACGTTAAGAAATAGCGCTATTGAGGATCTGATACCTTTCATTTGTATGTCCTTGCAAGATTCGTCTGAATGTAACAAAGAGAGTTTGATCTTTTCATTGTTTTCTTTTTATTAACAAAATACAATACTATGTCAGTACCGGCGATTTTTCTTGCATAATAATTTGCACTCAATGAAATATTCTAAAATATTTTTCTATAGGCCGCTTGCAACGGTCCTAGATATCCCGACCTTTTCTTACGTAATTTATAAATGATTATTTGTGTTAGTTGTAAGTTTTTTTCTGATAAATGTATTTATTTACCAAATGTTATTTCAGGTTCAAAAGTTCAAATATTAAGGTATTCAATAAAATAAAGAAGGGCAACTTTGAACCGTCTTGGAGGTGGGTAGGTAAGGTACCTATATTTAATTTACGCGTGTTCGTAGACAAGAGCAACACTAGTGCCCGGGACGAATTGTGAGAGAAAATGACCGAAAAAGAAGAATCACCAAAGATGTTTAACAATTGGGAATGATATCGTGTATTATTATAACAGTAGGTATTTATTTAAAAAAAAAAACAAAAAACCCGACTTTGAAGTAATTATTAAATAGCATAATATGATGACACCATGGTTGTAATGTTGAGTTTGAACCATTTTAGTCTAAGATTTAGTTCATCGAAGATGGGTTCTGAAAGCCGCCATATTGGATTTATGACATTTTAGTGTCAAAAAGTGGTCATTTCCTGTACCGACGCCGTCTTATTTGTCAAAATCCGTCGAGCCGTTTGAATTACAGCTTCAGCCAAAGGATGCACAAATGCACATACATACATTTCCACTTACATAGACATAATTGCACCCCGAAAACATTCAACAAACCTCCTCAGTCGGCATAAAATCAAACGTATTGAGAATGCTTCAAAAATTAGCAAATCTGACTACCCTACAAATATTAAGATGAAACATAAGAGGCTTCAAGAGACCACTTAGAAGTACAATGAGAATAAATCCTCGTGAACTTATCACAATCGTTGATGATTAGGTAACGATCGTGATCCGTCGATAGCAATGACACGAGAATGCAGCGGTTTCCGATTATAGTTCGATTGCTGAGGTCAAGTACATAGTGGTGTGATGTGATCGAGACTTTTGATCGACAAAGCCAAATTAACGGGGCATAGATCGTAAATATATATCACAAATGAAATGATTTATTAAAAAGGACGAAACGATGGACGACGAATGGATGGAAACAAAATTCTGGAGTAAGTGAAATTGTGGGTTTATTTCTTGGTTTATTCGTATATCCCGCCTTTGATCCTAAGGTGGCAGGTTCAAACCCATTGTGCATCAATGGATTTTCCAGTTCGAAAATTTATGTGCGCTATACTAGTAGGTACTCTCAAACGGTAAAAAAACATCGTGAGGAAGCCCGCGACTTAGTTAGCTCGGCACGTATTGACCATGTCTTTCCTGTGGACGAGGCCACTAGGTGGGGTCGGCAAACACGAGTGATAGAAGACTCTTCCACTCTTCCATCTTCTATCACTCGTCATCTCTTCGCCTATTACTATTCTGCACATCACTATCAGTTATACCTACTTTCAGTTGAACTACAAAACGCACTTATTACGAAATTGTATCGTAAGTATGAATTGCCTTGGTATTTACAAAGATTACATCGGAAATCCTTCGCATGCCGCTTCCTTTTTAGGGTATAAGGAAAGAACTATCTGTAGATTATTGAAACTATCTAAGGATAAGCTAGTATAAAAGCTAAGCTATAGTAGTTTTGTAATGATTACTTCTCTGCTGGACTGAAAGTAAAGACATACCTAACACAGAATGCGTTGAGCTGCTTCTTTCCCCGAGCATGTCGGAAAAGTCGACTAAGGGATAGTATCCCCTCTAACATGATAGGCCATCTATATGGGCGATGGGACTTTGAATCAGGAGTGGCTGCAAGTTTTCTTATGATAACTTGTGGCTCTGTTCACCCCATTAAGGGTACGGGCATGATAATGAATGTATTGATTAAAGAACGGTTTATTTATTTTACAGAAATTACTAAACAGGTTATAAAAGAATGCACTTCTAAAAGGTTAAAGTGACATGACATGTATTGTGTCAAGTGCACAAAACAAGCCTCTTTGAGGCGCACCTACACAAAATAACTAGTAATATGAGTAGTTACGAAAAATTGCCTATATGCACAAAGTCAATTTGATCACTCGGGATCACGCTGGCCTATATTTTTCTAAAATAAAATAAAATAAAAATTGACCACAAGAACATGTTAGCAAATCGTTTTCAGGAGATTAAGAAAACATTCGAAAACATGCGTCAAGTACCCAAAAGAAGCCTTTCACCACACTGGTTAGAATTAGATTATTTTTTCAAGTTTTACGGAAGAAGTATTTAAGCTTTAAAAATCAAAATTGGGACTATGTCGGGATCATTATTTTGAATCATCAAGTGTATAGGTAAATGATAGTCAGAATTCCTCTTTTTTTAAGTAGGTTAAAAGTCTTGTGCCTACCACCAGGCCAACCACAAGTGCCAAAGTGTTAGTGCAATATTATTTCATGTAAGTCAAGTCCCATTCACCTATAACTTAGACAAAAACTTAGGTAAAGCAAAAACTATATTGAGTTAGTTGAGTAAGTTTGATTGATTGGTTTCTAACTGATGGTGATGAGAAGTAAATTGATTTCACTTGCTCTATTTCAACATATTTTTGTAATTTAGGACTACTTACCCATCATCATTCCCTGCCCTTTTCTTACTTTGTGTGGGGTCGGCACAATGTATTCTTCTTCCATTTCCCTCTGCCAGAAGTCACTCAACACTCACTCTTTCTCATGTCATCTTTCACACAGTCCATTGTAACTTATTACCCATAGTTTCATAAGGGGTTGCTCTACTGCCCCTTACAACCCGAAGTCACCATCTCGGTAAAAAAGCAAAGCAACATCCGATAGCGAAGTTGCGAACGCGAAGCAAAGTCGAATATTTGCTCCTTTGCTTTATTTTTTAGCGATTTTTTGACGGTCTAGTTATGAAACGGGACCTTAACCTGTGTTTAAAATAGTAAAGAATAATATTATAGTGTATTTATATTGAAAGTCCTAATCTGAGGGAGTAACCTCTCTAACATGATGGACCATCTACCTATATGGGCGTTGGACTGATCACCTGTCGCCATGGTTCACCATATTCATCTTGGGACTTTAAATCAAGAGTTGCTGCAAGTTTTCTTATGATTACTTATGGCTCTGCCCACCCCATTAGGGCGTGACAATATTTATGTATGCACTCGTAATCTTTTTAGTTAGACTAACGATTGTTTCGGACTCTGATTCTTATGAACAGCGCCATCTATTGAGTGAAGTGAACAATAGATTGTTGAAAGCAAAGTTCAACTCGTGAGGTCAATAATCACATCATTGCGATACTAAACTGTGAGATGGAGCTTTGAGCTTCTACACTTTGAATTAATTTTCTTTCGAAAGCTTTGAAAGGAAAATAATACAGGTCAAGTGCGAGTCAAATCAGCACACAAAGGGTTCCATAGTATTATGTACTCAAATGTTTCTTTATGTCCCCTTTTACTTTATTATTTATTTTTATATTTTGTTGTCATAGCGGTAATAGAAATACACACTGTAAAAAAATCAACTCTCTACATTATTACGGTTCATGAGATACAGCCCGCTGATAGACAGACGGACGGACGGACGGACGGACGGACAGTGGTGGCTTAGTAATAGGGTTCCGTTGATACCCTTCGGGTACAGGACCTAAAAAGCACAATAAGTTCTCACTTACTTTACCGATAACGGTTTTCTATCTAAAAAAACATCTTAGCACAAAATTATACTTAACAGCCCTTGTCGTCTTACTCTAGGAATCAGTGTCAGAAACTACGAGTAACATGCTACCATGACACCTAGACCCGGAATAATTATTTGCAGAACTGATATACATTTCTCCCGCCGCGGGAATGAACCTGCGCCTCAGCCCAAGCACTCACCCACAACGCCACCAAGGTCGTCAAATAAGAAAACAAACGTTTGTGAAAAATATGTTTTCTTTAATTTAAGTTAATCATATTAATAGCAGCTCAGTAAAAATATCCATATTGGGGGTTATATCCCTGAGGCTGCTTGGATCTACTGAAATCTTCACCGATGATTCTACCTCTCTCATCATTACCAAGATCAGTAGTAGCTTTTTCTTGTTCTGAAATAGAATCTAGGTCACTTGGACCATCTGTAAGTCTGTCTTTGGGCGACGTAACTTTGTCTTTGACCGTCAGTTCTTCAAAATTATAGAATCCTGCTGTAATTTTCGGCTTTTCAGGGTCAACGTTCAATGGTTTTGTATAAAAATATCCATTGTTAGCTGTGTTACTGAGCTGGGTATCATGGATAGGTCTCCCAAATCCATCAACTTTTATATTTGAAATAGATTCTGGTTGAACATCGTCTGTGAAGGTTGGTGTGTATGTTGATGATGTAACTTCCTCAAAAGTTACTGGTACTTCCGGTTTTTCATAAAAATATCCTTTGATTACTGGATAATTATCAGTAGAAGTTATTTGTGTGACAAATTCTTGAGGATTAGATATTTCATATTGATCTTCATTCAAAGAACTTTTTTCTGACGGCATCGGAGTTGTTGATAGTTGTAAATTTACTGAGTCCAATCCAAAAAGCGAAATGCCGTTTTCACCTCCTTGTCCAGGGAATAGGGTTTCTTTTTGGTAATCTTTAGTGATGTCATAAGCATTTGTGCTAAACGTATTTGCGTGTGGTTTTGGAGTGGTAATAGTATTCGTTTGAATAGAGGATTCTCTTGAAGTCATTTCTAAATCTTTTGTCAATTGGTCATCTTGAATAGTGCTTTCATAAAAATTTCCTCCATAAGGTTTTTCTGTACTTGCAAAATTATATTTTTGGCGTTGATCGATGTAGTAATATTTTGATGCTTTCATATGTTTCGTGTTGATTATATCAGTTTTTGAAAATGGGTTCAGTGCTACGTCCAAATCTGTTGACTTGTCTTGATATCTTCCTTCAAAGAATATTTGACTTGGTGGAACATAGAAATACCCTGCATCTCGAGGAGTTAAATTTACATCTTGATATTGAAGCATATAAGAAGATGGGTTTCTTATAGCAGACTTAGTATTTTGACTTTTGTTTTTGATAGCACTCATTTTTTGTTCGTATTTTATGTCAGTAGATTTAACAATTGTTCTTTGTTTAAAGTCGTCTTGTTCATTTAAAGATGTAACAAGTCGACGATTGTTCATAATATTGTGTAAAGAATTTCCTCTTGTTTGCCCTGATGAATCTATTTTCATTCCAAATCGTCCATTTAAATCATTCACAGGGCGTTCAAACACCTTTTCGTGAATATCATATCCAGCAATTTTATGTTCATTAGCTTTAATCTCTTTCATATGTGTGGGTTTGCTGAATATGATATTCTTATGGTCAAAAACTCTATTTCTGTTCTTGATTTTAAAATTACTTTGCATGTTCTGAAGAAAACGGTTGACTGGTCCTTGGTATTTCATGTGTCCATACCTTTCTTCATCATATGACCCTGTAACATAATTAATTATTTAGACTTTTACGTATACAATCACTAAGCTTAATGTTGTTCTTACCATCATGTAAGATCCCAGCTTCTTTATCTCTCCTTGCTTGTTCTATAACCTTCTGTATAGCTTCAGGAATAGGTGGAGGTGTAGGTAGATGGTCTCCTCTCGGTCGGAAGCCATTTTTATCAGCAGTGTATATGACACTATAAACCTTCCCATCATCTCCTGTGTACGAATATGATCCTGAAGCTTTTACTCCATCTACTGTTGAAGCACTTTCGTCTTTATGTATACCGTTCGAAGTGTCAAAACTGTATGAATATCCATCTGGAGTTAAAACATTTTCATAGTTGAGCACTACTGCATTCCTGTCTGATATAGCTTGAGGTCTTTGAGGTTTATTTAGAAGAGTCTTTCGTTCTTTGTTTATTTGATAGGTATTCGAAGATGTTACTGCTTTAACTGGACTCTCTGTTATTGATCGAAATGTTGTAGGGTCAATGTAAGTTGAAATAGTTCCATTTTGAGAATCATCAGCGACATCTTCAGATGTATACAGATCGCTTGCATCGTGATTTTTCTCAACATATTTAACAAACATATTGTTGAGTTCAACATCTGGTTCCGGATAAGTTTTGATAATTGTAGGATTACCACCATACATTCCAAATTCATTCTGGGGATAGTTATTAATTAGGTTTTTATTTACTGCAACAATTGGAATACTTTCTGGTTTCCCGTAATGGTAGCCACTATTCCCAAAGTCGTCAATTCTCTGCTCAATTCCTTTCATGGGATATCTAAAACTGGGTAATGTACTCTGAGTATCGATGGTATCGTATCCAGAGACTAATGGTGCTACAGTTTCGAAACCAATCCTAGGATATACAGTTGTTTCAGTAGAGACATTGGGATCCTCATTAGCAATGTCTGAATAACTTCTATGATCTTCTGTTCTATATTTATCAGTGTCGATATTGGTATCTTCATCGGTATATTTTTTACTTTGGGCTTCAACTTCACTAAATATTTGATATCTATTTTTGTCGGTTTTTAATGTAGGATTCTCTTTAGGAAGTTCAAGGGGAGTTCGAAGGTCATAATCTGTTCTTCTTCCTGAATGTTTGGTTCCTAGCGGTGGCAGATAGCTTCGATTAAGCTTTTCAGGTGCAGAAAGCTCAATGGCTAGCAAAACCTGAAAAATATAAAGTATAATCATTGTTACATATAACACCAAATTGTAATAACACTAGCTATAGATATAGGTATTTATCTATCTAAACACTCATTTAAATCCTACAATACACTAAATGGCAAAAAATTGACATTCGAAGAATACGATTAGGTACCTACGCTTTGTTTTAAATTGTTGTTGGACCATCTTATTTTTATTAAGTTGAGATTACTTTTTTTATGGTTGAGAGAACCTCGTAAGATTATTTTTTTAAGCCGGAAATGAACAGGATGCTAACGAATCCGCTTTTTAGATATGCTATAAAAATAAATAAAATAAAATATCCTACCACAAAGAGCTTCATCTCGTTGTCTCCACGACAGGATCAAAACAAGATATGTGACGAGTCCCATAAAAAATTTATATATACCATCCGAAATTAACTTGTAATGACTATTTAGTACCTACGTGACAGACGGACATACAGCGTGACAAAACCCTAATTATTGCTGTCAAACCTGAGCAAGTTGTTAGGAGCGTTTATTTTATTGCGTCGTAATCGGACATGACAGGGCCTTGACATTTTCGTGGCCAGCAGTGTAGGAGACAATTGATATAGGATTCGTGAACGTGACATAAAGGCTGGGACTGTGTGGGTTGGTTTAAAGAAGGTACAACGAATGGACGACCGAAAAGCTTCTTTAATTAAACAAGTAAGTAATCCAATGAGAAGACCCTAAAATACGTATTAAGTAAGTAATTGACTTCACTCGTGTGGTGTAAATTTTGACACATCAAGATATATATGCTCAAGTGTACAAGTAGACCCAAGTGTAAATTATGTTAGGTTTTTTTAAAAATTTACTGCTAAGTAAATAATTTCGTATGATCTAGTGGCCAACTCTTCTGATGGAGTTTTTGGGCCGCCTAAACGCCTCCGTCAGCCGGGACCGACAATTTAACGTGCCCTCCGAAGCACGGAAGCGCCCAGCTCGTAATGCCACTTGCGGTCACCCATCGTAATTGTGACCGCGTACAACGTTGCTTAACTTCAACGATCAATCAAGAACGTCTAAGCTACGCACGAGCGTTTCACTTGACTGTTAATACTTGAGTTTATATCCAGGCTTGAGCATTGTTTTTAAAACTTCTAAAACGTATTCTCCTTGGGCATTTTCAGTTTGTATGGTATCTACACACCCAAGGGAATAATTTACCGGACAATCTGTCACTTTATTGAAGAAGCTAAATGAATCACGATCAGTTTCAATCCCGATACATCATAATCATAATCACCATTGTCTAATACTGCGCTTTCCCAAAATGTATCGACCGTCATATAATTTACCGCCCAACAATAATAATAAAATATAATCCAAATTCAATCGCTTCCTTGTAGCTTTTGATTTGACGAGTGAGTTCGAATTTCAAGTATCGAGATGATTTGGAAATTCCCTTGCAGAATACCAATTGTACGTCGTTCTTTAGCGTGAATATCAAAATCTCGCTGAACTTACCTCCGAATACTCAAACGCGACTCAGAGTTGATCACGTATCAACTCACGGTTTTTTGACAGTTTCTGATGAAAATCTGTCAAAAAAAAATCTTCATTTGAGACGTGCTCAACTTTGAGATGCGTTTGAGTATTCGGGGGTTAGTCATTTCATTACCACGCTCGTCACTGAGGCGCTAGAAGCATTATCAAGTTTTACAGAATACAAAACTATAAACTCACTGCGGATTCAGCGTATTGAGGTTCGTAATGAGTTTATAGAATGAACCTACTGATTCCCATAGTACAAGCTCTGCTTTGTTTGGGGCTAGATGGCGATGTGTGATAATGTCCTCAAATATTTAGGTATTTATTTATCGTGTTTGAGAGGACTGGTGGTCTAGTTGGTAGTGACCCCGCCTTCCGATCCTACGGTCGTGGGTTCAAACCCGGTCGTATACCAATGGATTTTTCTGTGCGAAAAATGTATGTGCGCTATACCAGTACTCTCAAACGGTGAAGGAAAACATCGTGAGGAAACCCGCGCCTTAATCAGCTCCGCACGTATTGACCATGTCTTTCCTGTGTACAAGGCCGACTAAGCTGAGAGGATGGAATAGGTGCTGGGCAAGCTTAATCCATTTTAATTCGTCCCAGAGACTACAGCGTCCCGTTTGTGAAGGTAAAAGTTGCATCCTGACGCTGTATAAATCATCTACTATAGATGATAAAAGGCCTTAGTGAGTGGAGAGGATGTTATCCCTTAGTCGACTTTTAAGACATGCTCGGGGAGAGTAGCAGCTGGACGCATTTTATGTTTTTTCTTTACTTCCAGTCCAGCAGGCAAGTAATAACTCATATTACGCAATAAATCGTTTTATTGAATATAATACTTCAGCCGTTATTTAACTGAAACCGCTATTTAGAAAACCTTAGCTCCATTACTTTTGTTTCCATGACCTCTGACTGTAGGGTAGGTCAGTTTTATGTTATGGAGTACAATAAATTTTAATGCGATATTTAAAAATGGTTAATTGCTTTTTGCCTACTAGTGTTTTCATATTTTTTTTTTGTTAGTTTATCGACATTTTTACTGCTTGTATGAAGTTTTACTAATCTTAGTTTGAGGCTGTGACGCTGTGTGGAATGTCCGGCAACATTTATTCAATGGATCTTGTCTTACCTATATACATATTGTACAAACAATTTACACGATACACCATACATTATAATGTACTAGCTGCCGGCCGCGGCTTCGCTCGCGTTGTACCCGTACAAAAAGTATCCGTATACGCTTTGCAGTAGCAGTCTGCCTAGAAAGCTGAGTTCTTTTTCTATTGTGATTAAACCATGATAGCTAGATATATGTTCTCGGGGACTTTTTTGTAGGCCTTAATGGGATCTACAAACCCGTAGTACATCATTTTGTATTATTGTCAATAGTTTTTGCAGCGCACGCAAAATTAGATTTTCGATTTTACACCTTGTGTTACGAAATAGCAATATTATTACGGATCCCTAATTTTGAAAAAAAAACATAGCCTATAGCCTTCCTCGATAAATGGACTACCCAACACTGAAAGAATCATTCAAATCGGACCAGTAGTTCCAGAGATTAGCGCGTTCAAACAAACAAACAAACAAACAAACTCTGCAGCTTTATAATATTAGTATAGATTAGTATAGATTGTTGTAGGGTATTTCTTTGGGTCGGCTGATGGGCTGGCTGTGAAACGAATGTGGTAGTAGTGGGGACCCTTACTAATCCATTTCTGAATCATCTTACCAAATGACAAGGTTGCTTCTTAATTTAATACAATACAGTACAATAAAATACAATATATCTTTATTATAAAAAATAAAAGTAAATTAAAATAGGTATTTAAATATCTACACTATAATAATATAATAATAATATTATAAAGAGGAAAACTTTGTTTGTATGTTTGTTTGTTTGTACTGAATAGGCTCAAAAACTACTGGACCGATTTTAAAAATTCTTTCACCATTCGAAAGCTACATTATCCACGAGTAACATAGGCTATATTTTATTTTGGAAAAAAATAGGGTTCCGTAAGATATTTGGGTTTTTCGGACACAAGGTGTAAAAAATCAACCAGAAAAGTTACTTATTTTGCGTACGCTGCCTAAACTATAAAAGATAGAACCATAAAATGTTGTAATTAATTGTAGATCTTATAAATATCTACAAAAAAGTCCGCGACACACTATACCCATCTATGTCGAGTGAGGCACAGCAACCATTTTTTTATTTAAAAATCTTGAATTTTTTTTGGACTACATTTAAACGCGTTTATTTTACTCATGCTATTAATCCTTATCAAAATAAATGATTTCATCACTAAGAACAGTTTATGGAGATAATATTTGGTCTTTGAATGATTAAAATTGGACGTTTGGTTTTGAAGTTATGGCGAAATTAAAATATTACGATTTCTGCTGCACGGCCCGTTGCGAAGTGGGCGTCACCAAGGCGGGGGTGCGCGTGCGGGAGGGGAGTTTAGATCTATGAGTAAGGTACCCGCGCGGCTCAGTCGCGAGGTCGGCTCCCTACGCAGCGGTCGTGCGCGAAGTCTAATAATTTTCGTGCGATTTTTTTTATATTAATATAAATGCGAAAGTTTGTGAGTTTGGATGTTTGGATGTTTGGATGTTTGTGCCTCAATCACGCCTAAACGGCTGAACGGATTTGAATGAAACTTGGAATATACATAGTACATGTACTGAATTAACATATAGGCTATTTTTTATCCGGATACCACGCGAGCGAAGCCGCGGGTGGCAGCTAGTGTGTCATACATTGGGTGGCCTTATCGCTAACAGTGATCTCTTCCGGGCAACCTTTGGATGGACAGGAAAAAACTTTAAAAGATATCTGAGTAACTTTATTTCTAACGATTATAATCTGTCTGTAATTTGTATTGTTATTTCATTCAAGTTATAAGATATGATTTATAACTGGAATATTAAATCTATTTTAGGACTATGTTGAATCTATTTTTGGAACTTCGAAAAATAAACGTTAATAAAATTGAGAGTCTAGGTGACCGCAAATGGCATTACGAACTCCGCTTCTGTACTTCGGAGGGCACGTTGAATTGTCGGTCCCGACTTTTAAGTCGTTAAGCCATGACGGAGGCGTTTAAGCAGCCTAAAAACGTCACGAGAGTTGGCCACTCATACGAACCTACATTACCTACCTATTGAGAATTAGTCTCGATGCTGTCGATTCTTATCATCAGCAAATTCACCATCACCATCTTCGTTTTATTAGGTCCGATAAATAAAAGAATACTAGAGTTAGGTACAAAATCACATAAATACTTTATTCATTAGTTAACATCAACACATCAAGTTTAGAGTTAGTAACGGTAGCCATTATTTGAGTCAAAGTTTTGCTGGCGTCTGCCAAATCCATTGCCAGAGCGGCTGGCGAAAGGAGGCAAGTACGCCTTCTGGACTCCAGCAGTGGAACCCGCGAAAGAACCACTGGTAGCTCTAGCACCAAAGGCAGGGCTTGTTCCCCTGGGGGCAAAAGCACCAGTAGAACCTCTGAGAGAAGAGGCGCCAAAAGCAGGGCTGGTGGGGCCCCTGGTGGCAAAATCAGTAGGACCTCTGGGAGAAAGCCCAGTTGGTGCTCTGGGAATGTCAGTTTGAGCTGTGCCAAAAGGAGGTAGGTACGCCTTCTCGACTCCAAAGTTAGAGGAACCAGATGTGGGGACATTGGCAGTTCTGGGAGTGTCAGCATCAGAGGGGTAATTGCGGGCGAAGGCAGCGTTGGTGACCACAGTGTCATCATTGTTGAAGTTCTGCTGATAGTTCTGCTGGCCGTTGTAAATGTTGCTAGCGGCATACTTTCCTTCATTGTATGAACCTGAAATAACACCCATGCATCCATATTATCACGCCCGTAGAACAGAGTAGGCAGAGCAATAATTAATCATAAAAAAAATTGCAGCCACTATCCTGACTCAAAGTCCCAAGATGGATAATGTGAACCATGGTGATAGGTTATCAGGCCATCTCTCATTTAGATGGCCCATCATGTTAGGGAGGATACTATCCCTTAGTCAATTACAAGACGCATTCCATGTTTTTTCTTTACTCCCAGTCCAGCAGAGAAGTGGGAGAAAATAAAAAAAACATAAATTGGCATAATACCATCCGAGTAAGTGAGGTTGCTTGGACGATTGTGGCTCACTACCGTAGATTTGGATAATACTTGGAGTTGGAATATACATAGTTTGTGATCTGGTATAGCATTATGGGTTTCTTTATAATCTGGTATCACATGAGAGAATTATTGTACCATGCAATCCAGGCCCGATGGAGACCTTCCTTAGAATGAATAAAAAGTTTCAAATAACTACGATGAAACTTAAATGTCCAAGCAAAAATGGAACCCACACTTCATCTCAATCAACTAAGCAGGTTATTGTAGCAAGTTTCAACGTCCAACGAAGAGTTATGAAAGAGAGACCAGACATCCTTACCATCATCAAAGATACCAGCAGCTTCATCGCGCGCGTTCTGCTCCAGAGCCTTCAGGATCTCTTTAGGTACAGGAGGAGCGGTGGGGAGGTGGTCACCCTGGGGGACGAAGCCGTTCTGGTCAGCTGTGTATCTAGAAAAAAAGATAAATGTCAGATACGATGCACAGGTGATCTAGTAGTAGTGACCCCAGCTTTTGATCCAAAAGTCGTGGGTTTAAATCCGATTATGTACCAAAGTATTTTTATGTTTGAAAAATGTATGTTAGTACCTACTGTCAAACGGTGAAGGAAAATTTCATGAAGAAACCAGCATGTCGTTAGAACCAGAAAGTTCGAAAATATGTGTCAAGTGAAATATTTACAAAATCATGCAAACATTTCTTTCGCAGCGGGAATCGAACCCGCGCCTCTTGCGTCTCAGCCAAGCAATCGCCCGCCACGCCACCGAGGCCGTCAAGTACACATTGTGTGTAGTGTACCAATAAAAAATACTTATTTTGGTGAACTTGCCAAAAAATCTACTGAAAATTGCACATTGTGAACCTGCACCTCAATCAGTCTTTTTCTGACTTAGTGCTTGCATTATTTCATTTTTTACCAGGCTGCAATAAAGGGGTATATTTTGAATAATGTCTAATAATGCAATAGTTCCAGTTTTATGTTGCTAATCATACCTGACAGAGTAGACCTGGCCATCATCACCAGTATACGAGTATCCACCCTGAGCTTCAACACCATTGGTAGCCACTCCACTCTCTTCAGCATAGATCCCGTTCTCCGTTTCGAAAGCATATGCGAAGGACTCTCCATCGTTTGAGCTGTCCTGACGAAGGATAGCGGCGTTCCTTTCTAAAGCAGCCTGAGCACGTTCAGGGCGGGCTTCGAAGCCGAGGTTGTTGAAGCCGTTGTTATAAGCAGGTTGGGGCTCGAACCCGCTTTGGGTGAAGCCGTTGCCGTCTTGGGAGAACCCGGCTCCATTTCGAGAGATCTCATTTCCATTTTGGGAGAATGTAGCCCCCGTTTGGGAAAATCCAGCTTCAACTTGAGCACGTCCGTTTTGGAGGAACCCGGTTTGGGTGAATCCAGCCCCGTTTTGAGAGTGGGGACCTGAGATGGGTGTTTGGAGGAAGTTTCCTGATCCTCCAGAGGCCCTAGCATGGGAGGGAGGGAGGTAAGTCCTTTCCAGTTTAGCGCCATGAGCCAAGGCGATGGTTGCTAAGATGATGAACTAAAAAAAAAAGAAAACATTTTACTGAACACAAACGCATACACACACTATTTCATTTATTAACCTTTTCTTAGTATGAGAATCAGATCGTGTCTTGTGAAGTGCTCGTTGCGTAGCTTGCTTAGACGTTCTTGATTGATCGTTAAAATTAAGTAACTTTGTGCGCGATCACAATTTGGATGAGTGACCGCAAGTGGCATTACGAGCTGAGCGCTTCCGTGCTTCGGAGGGCACGTTAAATTGTCGGTCCAGGCTTTTAAGTCGTCAAGCCATGACGGAGCCCTTTATGCGCCCTTAAAATCTCCGTCACATTAGTTGGCCACTGGCTCATACGAACTAACTTCACTATAAAAGGGAAAGCTATTTGAAAAACTTTAATTTGACGTGACTTTGTTTTGCATTTTTGTGTTGGAACTAACCGATGATGATAAGATGATGGGTTTAAGACGGAGACCCAAAAAGTTTTAATACCTAAATTACTCGAGGTAGGTATTTGAAGATGAAAGGATAATTTACAAATACTGTTTACTTTCGATATCCATCGAATTGATAATGTAAGTATAATTTTTTTAATTTCATTTCTTACCACTTTCATTGCGATTTTTTAACCCGAGATACCCCGATGATACTCTCCCTATGACTGATAATCTTTAATGTTGCATACAATATTTATAGCTGTTACTCTTATCGATCTAGTTCGAAGATGCTTTGAGTTCGTGTGTTTCATAATCGATGTACTTGTTACTGCACGGACCGGTCTAATTGTGGATGGTAGCGTGCAGGATGCTTCAAGTATTTTTATGATTTTCAAGTTCAATACGTTTAAATAATAAAAGTACGCTTAATTATTTTTTATTCTTCTTATGTTCACTACTTTAAATACCTATAAATACTCAGAGAGTTGTATGTTTTGGATTTTCCAGAATTCATTAAATGAAATAACTAGGTATCTAGTACATAATCATTTCGAATATGATTATTTATAATCGGTATCAGCTCTTTACAATCTTTGAATCGAATGTTATTACTTTGTAAAAAACATTGTAAGTTCATTATTGTTTTTTTTTTGTCATCCAGTTACACATAATGGGACCGGCGGTATACAACAGACTACCTGCAAGTATAACTGAGACAAGTTCTTCAAGTGTAACTGAGAATCAAAATTTGAATTGAAGTTTCTAGATTTTAGAAGTTTATTCTCAAAACTCAATAGATATTATTTTCCTACTTTACTTGTTATTTTTTTGAATACAATTGTATTGACTATGACTATACCTAATTAAAGTTGACTTATCATTATTTTTGTGACTTTTATATTTATTCCTATTAACTTGTGACATGTATACCCTTACGAAATAAAAATTATAATTATGATTATTATGCATCAGCTAGAATTTAGGATACTGGTTTAATTCTTCCATTAGCATTGTTTTCAAACATCTGAATAGCATAAATTCAACCTCAAACAGAGACACTTTCAGTTAACCATTATTTCTTTTTCTTTTACCTTTTTAGTAAAATAACTTCACACATTCTGCATAATACAACCACATAATAAATCCTATTTCAATGGCCGGCTCTATTTATGGATTTATCGATGATAGTGACCTTGTGTATCATTATGTGTCGAATTTGATACATCTACCCACAATCACGAACAGCCTCATTTAAACGCTTCACTTTTCCCGAAATGTGTCGACCGCTATTTAATGTGTCAGCGTGACTGATTCACGTAAGAGACATGTGTAAGAGAAATGCTTATTCTGTTGACGTATTTTAATTTAATGTCGATTTATATTGGTTTTTCTCATTTTTGTTTTTCCATTATTTATGGTTTAATTTATGTGTATTTTTTCTTCTATCAATTTAATATTCTCTCAAATTGTATTGACGTAATTTGATTTAATTTTGGCATTGTAGAAATAAGTTGCATGCCTTAAACTAGGTAGAGTACATGAAAAGAATGTAAGCATAAGCAACCCAATTTCTTTTACACAGTCATATATATAATATTTCTGGCAATAAAATAATATATTTTGACTTTGTTCTTTGAAAGGTTTTTTGTCTTAACTGTATCCTGTGTTCGATTTGGGTATTTGCTTAGACATTCCTGATTGATCTTTGAAGTTAAGCAACGTTGTGTGCGGTCACAATTGGGATGGGTCACCGCAAGTGGCATTACGAGCTGAGCGCTTCCGTGCTCCGGAGGGCACGTTAAATTGTTGGTCCCGGTACTTAAGTCGTTATGCCACGACGGAGGTTTTAGGCGGCCTAAAAACTCCGTCACAAGAGTTGGCCACTAGCTCATACGAACTTACTTTACTTATTTATTTTTATAAATGACAACCAACGTGTCGTGGGTATCAAAAGCTAGGAGTACCATGGTACCACAACACCCAGACCCGGAAGAAATATAAATAAACGTTTACTTTACTTTGCTTTAACATTCTAAATACATTTTCTGTTTTACGGCCGTCATTTAGCAGTCACCGCTGTATAGAAAACAAAGCACGCCGCTCGCAAGCTTCTGATTTGGTAGCGAGCTTTTTAACTGACAACAAAATAGGGATCCCTCAATTCAACTGAATGGATCACCTCTCTCAATAATAGGTCGATTTTAAGCAAGATGACCTACAATACAAGGCAGTCTAGGGATGGTTTTAGGAATATAAGACGTCCTACAGCGACATGAATAGATAATTGTCGAAATCAGAATCTAGCACTCGTGGTCTAGTTGGTAGTGACTCCGCCTTCCAATCCTAAGGTCGTCGGTCAGTTTCCTTCCGATGTTTTCTCTTTGAGAGCACTGGTGTAGTGCACATGCATTTTTCGAATAGAAAAATCCATTGTTACTCGAACCGACGACTTTAAGATCGGAAAGCGGGCTCAATGCCACTAGATCCAGTGCTCTCCTTAGATGGGTTAGCGTAGGATCGCTTTGGATGAAACTAAGACGGATGGCGTCAAGCTGTTGATGATGATGATAACATTCCAGTTTTTGACTTAGACACGTTTGACACGGTGGCAATGACTTACATAATATTGTCAAAAGCAGACATTTCTATGTCTAACTACCACATTGTTCGCTTGTTTTGGTATTCTTTCAATCATTGTGTTATTGTTGTCAGTTAGTATTATTTATTCAACACTTGTTTAAAACGGTGAAGGGAAAAGATTCCTGAGGTAACAGTATTATAATAGAACTGTCAAGTATGGAATAAGTAGGTACATCAAAAGGATAAATATATCTGCCTTTTGCCGTGGAAACTTTAGGATCCTGGGGTCCGGAGGCGTGGC
Organism: Scotopteryx bipunctaria; assembly: GCA_949320045.1. Taxonomy (NCBI): domain Eukaryota; kingdom Metazoa; phylum Arthropoda; class Insecta; order Lepidoptera; family Geometridae; genus Scotopteryx; species Scotopteryx bipunctaria. Next base: position 1,371,733 of record OX439458.1, on the reverse strand, counting down.
TTCTTTTCAAGGAGTTGTACAAGAAGCTGATGGATGTGACCAATGACCAAAGGGCCAGCCCTTTGGTCATTGGTCACATCTATATTTATCCTTTGTCCAAGGTAAGTACCAGTACTTACCTTGGACAAAGGATAAATATATCCAACGAGGTAGCGTTGCCAGCCTTTTGGGGACCTTACCTGCCGACGATAGGGGGATTTGTGGATTATGTCTCTGACTACTCCCTTAGACATCGTGAAAGTCTGGACATATCTTCAAGAACGTTACACATACATACAATATTATCACGCCCGTATCCCTAACGGGGTGGACAGAGCCAGAAGAAAACAAAAAAACTTGCAGCCACCTGATTCAAGAGTCCCAAGATGGATATGGTGAACCATGGTGACAGGTATCAGCCCATCATTCACATTATCGATCAGTCGATTGGTATACATGTTCTCAATCAATAGAGTAGTCAGGGGCACGTCCAAACACTTTCGACAAGGCTTAAGCAATTTGATATCGCAACGCTTCTTCAAGACCTAGATCAATTCCGTGATTGAATTCAGCAAAGGCCATGTGTAAAGCACGATAATTTTAATTATAAGTTAGTTGATCGCCCCGCGACTTTGTCTGTGAGGTTTTTTCTAGTACGTCATCTTCCCGCTGCGTTGAAAAAGTTGAATTTCAAGAATTCCTTCCTTAGTTCACCCCTACGCCAGAGAGTTTTTGATGGTCTATTAGTCTGTTCGCGGAGACAAACTAGTATAATAGCGCGCACTCTCTTGCACAATTGTACGAAAGTGATGGGACTACGAGGGTGCGTCTTTTTTTAATAGGCTGCGTTTAGATTGCTCAATTCAAACTATTAAATATTCATTAGTTTTTCGCCTGGGGTTTTGCTTGACTGACTTTTGACCACACAGCGTGGACAGTGTGTACGCGCCCTATCGTTCGTTAATAACGTGCAGTCTACGATTTCGCTATTAGTTATCGTTTAGTCGATTTTTACGACATGTTCGGAGAAAGAAGCAGCTGGACGCATTCTATGTTTTTTTTTTACTCCCAGGCCAGCGGAAAAGTTCATCTAATATCCTCAAATATTAATGTTTCTAAGACTACTGGCTTAGTTGTCAGTCAGTCAGTCAATAACGTAAGTTTTAAGTGTATATTTAGATCATGTTAATGAACTAATATCAGACTACAATTATTTATTGCACATATCCCGTCGTAATATTGGTTTATTAAAATCAATTATTTGATACATACAATTATACAGCAATTCTGCACGTCGTAGAACCGAAAAAGTTAAAAAAAATATGTGTCAAGTGCATGAAAGGAGCCTTTAAGGCGCACTTTAAATCCTTTCACCACACTGGTTCGAAAAAACTAGTGACACGACTGGTTGGAAATAGGTAGTTTTGATTGAGCCGTTGACATCAGCCAAAACAAAACCAAATACGGTGAAAAATAGCGCGATTGCCCTAAGGTTTTAAAAAACAAAAGACAAACAAGGTCCCACTTTTTTCAGTTAGTAGAGTAGCCAAATATTACGTTTATATTGAAAAAGATGGTAATGTGCCGTCAGAAAAACAGTACGACTTACGTCCGGTTCTAATATTCAACTAACAGACAACGTCGTTCATTACCATAGCAAAGCTATGACGGTGGCGTGATGGGCGAGTGCTCGGCTGAGACGCAAGAGGCGCGTGTTTGATTCCCGCTACGGGAGAAACGTTTGTATGTTCTGCAAATATTTCTTCCGGGTCTCCTGACGCTGCATAAATTATCTAGTATTAGATGGTAAAAGGCTTAATATGAATTACAAAATTGCCTAATCTGTTTGGCCTCATTCACAATAACAATAATATTTTGTGTTACTAACATCTAAATTCCAAAAGTTTTGCATCGCGTGCTTGTAAGTGCTTCATTTTAAACTTTTATTTGCTTATATATAATAATTTTGTAGATTATATCGAATACGGCAGATAAATTTCCAATTTCAAACTTTAAGAGCTGCAACTTTACACGCGCAACTTAACTTAAGTCAATGGTAATAGAAATTTATTAACAGAAAGAAACTTACAACTGACTAGTACTTATGGTATTTACAAAATAACTTTTTAGACCATTTTCTTTTTATTGCTCATCTGTATAGAAACCTCGATACGTGCAATGCGTTCTTATTTACGTTGTTATAATATACCTAGTTTCATAAACGCGCATACTAATAAAAAAAGTCCTAACAAAATTGTACGCCAGACGTTTTTAATAGTTTACTATAAACCGACCTACGAGGTTTTCACTATAGGCCGACGATAAATAGTCTGGTGCCCATAGTACAAGCTTTGCTTAGTTTGGGGCTAGATAGCGCTGTGTCAATCTCCATAAAAATTATGAAACTTGGAGGGTATATTCCTATTGTGTAGCAATATTAAAGGAATTCCCGAAATTCAACTCCTAAATGACGGAGTAGGAAGGTGAAGTTTAGAAAAAAAAACTTGAAGCGCTCGTGGCGTAGTTTGCTTAGACGTTCTTGATTGATCGTTGAAGTTAAGCAACGTTGTGCGCGGTTACAATTGGGATAGGTGACCGCAAGTGCGTTACGAACTGAGCGCTTCCGTTAAATTGTCGGTCCCGGCTTTTAAGTCGATAACCCCCGAATACTCAAACGCCAATCAGAGTTGAGCCCGTCTCAAGTCACGGTTTCTTGACAGTTTTTGATGAAAATCTATCAAAAATTCGTCAATTGAGACGTGCTCAACTTTGGGACGCGTTTGAGTATTCGAGGCTAAGCTAGCAGGCCTTTAGGCGGCCTAAAAACTCCGTCACAAGAGTTGGCCACTAGCTCATACGAACTTACTTAGAAAAAAAAACTCATCGTAGAAGTCGCGAGGCGTTCAAATTTTCTACAATTCTAAGCGTCAACGATTGTAGAAATGGAATCGCATCGAAGCTTTGCTGTTTTTGTAGATCTATTGTCAGACAGCGATGTGTGTAATCCCGCACGACAAAATCGATGGCACGATTGCTATCATTAGCGCGCCTTCGCACCAGTTACCACTATTACCAGCGCCATTACCGTTGGAACAGCACTGAGGATTGGCGTAGGACTGGTTTAAGTAGCTTTGGGTCAGTTTTTTAGGGTTCCGTATCCGAAGGGTGCCAACGGGACCCTATTACTAAGCCTCTGTTGTCCGTCCGGCCGTCCGTCTATCGGTGGACTGAATTTTCAGAGTGTATGTCAACTGCCGCTATAACAATCGGGGTGAAATCTATCTCCTTGCCAAATTTATTAAAATCTGTTCAGCCGTTTAGGCGTGAAAAGGGAACAGACGGATGATAAATGACACTTATTAGCACGAACACATGTGAATAATTATGGTCTTAAAAGTAGGTACATCAGTCAAATCCATGTCTTAGCAAAGTCTGGCATGCAAATAATCTTAGGTCCTATTTAATTTGTAGTGTTATTTATAATCGTAATCATAATTTTAAGAATGTCAGAATATAAAAATACATAATTTAATGTCCAGAACTGCTTAAATATTCGTCGATGAAGTAAAACATTTTTAAATAAGCCAATTTTTAAATTTTTTGCTAAACAAATTAAATTTTAAATCATTCAGTTCAGTTGGTAACTTGTTATAAACTTTAATGCATATATAATAGGCTTCACGTTGTGCAAGTTGAAGATTAAACAGAGAGAGTTACTTTGCGTTTATAATGTTCTTTATTTTCGTATAAGTTCTCCAAGACCAATGTTTGCGATCGCGACTATAAGCTTCTTCACACGACCCAATGCATGTTCGGATTTCGCCACAGAGTAATCGTTCCAAACACGATGTTTTATCCCATAGTCCGAAATACCTAGAAATTGTTAGAACAAACTATTATTTTCGCGAAACGGAGACTAACTAACACCTAACAAATAAAAACACCATAAAAAAAGTAGTCGTTCTATCTACTTGCTTGCTTAGACGTTCTTGATTGATCGTTGAAGTTAAGCAGCGTTGTGTGCGGTCACAATTGGGATGGGTGAACGCAAGTAGCATTAGGAGCTGAGTGCTTCCGTGCTTCGGAAGGCACGTTAAATTGTCGGTCCCGGCTTTTAAGTCGTTAGGCCACGACGGAGGCCTTTAGGCGGCTTTAAAACTCCGTCACAAGAGATGGCCACTAGCTCATACGAACTTACATAGGTACTTATCTATAAAAAATCAGTTTGTTTGTATTGTGGCCTAACCGTAACGGCAAACAATTTAAATTACACTTGAAATAAACAGATTTCATTACCCGGAGTAATAAATCCGTTAATTTTACAATGATTTTACACAACGCAAGTGAATACGTAGACAGAAGCTAATAATTTCATGTCTATGAGATGCACTCAATTCTCACGAAGATTATTATGATTTAGCACTGTCTGTTTACTTTATAGCTCAGATTTGTAATGTGTAATATCTGATAGATATTAAGGCCAGTCATGTTAGTAAGGAATGTTCTTCAGCCTCAGATTATGGAGCTTTGGTACTTTGTTGGCCAGCGTGGTACTCGAATTAATTAGTGGCTACACTCCCACAGTAGGAATTTAATCTTTGGTCTCAGATGAGTAGCTTTAGGTACCTATTTAATACTTTTACTTTTATTATTACTCGCATATTTTTCAATAAAACACGGAATGTAAAATAAAACAGAAAATAAAAACTTCATTATTTAATATCCATGACTTTTCGATCACACAGTGATTCGTTCATGTTTTATTTACATTATTGTATCCTGCACAACATTATTTACATCTTGTTAGAAACATTTTTTTTTTACTTTTAAATTGCACTTAAAACTAATTAGAAATTCACTATTCGCCTTTGGTTTCAGTATTTGTAGCCTTCTTCTTCGGTGAAGCTGGGGGGCGCGCGGGGGGCTCCAAACTGGCCTGGTCTACCCTGGCCGGCAGAATTGAAACTAGTCTGGGAAGAACCTCCGAACTGAGGATTGGCATTCTGGGATCCACCGAGCTGAGGGGAACCCCCGAACTGGGGGGAACCACCAAGCTGAGAGCCACCAGGCCTGTTGTAGTCATAGCCTGCACCAGGCATCGCAGGGCCCTTTGCAGCTGGCGCTTGACCCTGAGGTCTAAATCCGTTAGAACCCTGGGGTCTGCTAAAACCGGTTGAAGGTCCAAAAGTGGCCGGGCTGCCAGAAGAGGGACTGTAAGCAGAGTCGGGCCTAGAAGGGGAACTCGCCTGGCCGAAAGAACTGGAACTCTTGGGGCCTGCAGAACCACTGGGACCAGCAGGACCGAAGGCACCCTGGGAATTAGAAGATGGAGAAGAGCCGTATGATCCCTGGGAGTTAGGCCTGGCCCCAAATGATCCCTGACCAGTAGACCCTGATGATGGAAAGGCCCCACTAGGCCTGGAATATCCTTGGGGTCCTGAAGGAGCTCCGCTTTGGGGACGGTACTGCTGAGCTGGCGCGTTGGCGTTACCTCCGAATCCACCTTGAGGTTTATTGTACTGATATCCCGAGGCGTCTTGAGCCTGAGCTGATCCTTGGGGACGTCCAGTGGAAGGAAATTGACCAGAAGGGGAAGCCTGGTACTGTTGAGGCCTGGATTGAGTCCCTGAAGGATCGAAGTTGGAAGTAACAGAAGGTCCCGTAGAGAATTGAGGAGATTGCTGGCCGAAACTGTTAGGCGTATTAGCATTGGATGGCGAACGGTAGAGCGAAGATGGAGACTGAGCTTGAGGTTGGCCGAAACTGTTTGAAGGTCTATTAGAACCGCTGCTGGGGGCTCCAGTGCCTGCGTTATATTGCTGAGAGGCCTGAGGCCCTTGGGGATAGCCTTGGGGACCCTGAGGCCTTCCAGCGTCAGGGGCACCATAAAGTTGAGTTGAGCTTTTGCCAGGTTGGTTGAATCCATTTTGTCCAGTAGAGGCCTGGTTATATGAGGTGGGTGCGTTGCTGCTGTACTGTTGGGAGGACACCTCATTGTTGTCTTCGTCGGGGTTGTAAGCTCCTGAAAAGAAAATACAATGTAAGTCGCATTCAATAGAGGGTTACATCGATCTATGTTAGGATAAATAATATTGATAAACCATAAACCTAAAATAAAAAGTATTGCACGACCATTATGACTTGCACCTACCACATAAATAAAGAAAAATACCTTCTTGGGTTCCAGAAGCTGCAGCTCTCGCGTTCTCCTCAATGGACCTCAAAATCTCATCAGGAATTGGAGGAGAAGTGGGTAGATGGTCACCCTGGGGCTGGTATCCATTTTCATCGGCAGTGTACTGTACACGGAAGGTCTGGCCATCATCACTCGAGTACGCGAATGCACCCTGAGCTTGGACTCCATTGGTGGCTACTCCAGACTCCTCAGCGCTGATGCCGTTGGAAGTTTCGAAACTGTAGCTGAAGGTGTTTCCATCATTCTGGCTATCGGATCTCAGGATCTGAGCGCTCTGATCAGCAGAAGCTTGGGCGCGTTGCGGCTGGCTCCTCTGGTAATCCTGAGCCTGATTTCCGAAGTTCTGTGCAGGTCCACCAAACCCAGAATCAAAGTTAGGTCCAACAGCTTGTCCAGAGGAACCAGGCTGGGTGTATTGGTTCGAGGGTCCATTTCCTCCAAAAGGTGAGCTTCCAGCAGCGTTATAGCCAGCATTGGCTCCAGGTTGGCCGAAACCAGCGGGTTGGCCGAATCCGGATGGCCCTAGAGGAGTGTTCAGGGATCCAGGACTTCCTCCGGAGTTGCCAGCGTTGGCTGGAGGAAGATATGTCCTGTCTAACTTAGCTGCATATCCACATGCTATCAACGATAATACTATGAGCTGAAACAAAAGATAGTCATTTTTGGGTCAGATTAGTATCATAATTATGTCTTAATTAATTTTTAGTTAATTTATTTAATTAATTTTGGGTCAATCTATTATACCAAAAACTGCAAGAAATATATATCTTGTAGACCGATCAATAAATCCTAAATATATGCAAATAGATCCTTGATTCGTTTTAATTGATAATGTCATAGTAAATTTTATATTCATAGCAGCACACATCACCATCCTTTTTCACTTATTACATTGAATTCACTTATTCAAAGGGCTTATAACTAGTACCCCTACCAGCTTCATCTCAGTTGTTGTCTCACTGGAGGAAGATCACTGAATGTGCTGATTGGATCAACTCCAATCTATTTATATGAAGTAAATTCGTTCACCTCATTATGTTACTTAGATGTGTACTCACGGACCTAACCTTTGACTTGAAGATTCCCGACAGTGTAATCGTGAAACAGTATCGCAATAATAGTGTGTGAGGCTTGCGCGAATTGCACACAGGCATGACAAAAACAGTCTTCTAAGAATTGGCTAGACACGAGTGGCCATAATCTTTTTTGATGTCACTTTTATATCGCCACTGGAAAGTATTTCCCTTTCGAGGGACCATGACGAAACTATTAAAGTATATAAGTTTGTTCATATTTTTTTACGTAAAATTATACTGATTACTAACATACATACATATCATGCCTGTTTCCATAATAGGGGTAGGCAGAGATCACGGATCTCCATTTGCTATTCCTATTATTTTCTAGGTATCCAATACATTAAAATAAGAAAGAAATATGTGGTTTATACGAGTACTTTATTTTAATTTAATTTTATATATATTTTTTGGTTGGACAAACTATTCATTTGCTACTTTAACTTGACTATTTAATTTTACTTTTTGTAATTATTGGAAGCTGCCGTTTTTACGCTCAGTTTTGAAACTATTTATTGTTTATCTGTCCTTATACGATAGTTGACATTTGAAAGTGTGCGTAAGGGAAGTCTGACAGCAGAGGTTGCTAAATTTATTGATTCTGGTTCGGTGTACTATGTCTGCCCGTATTTGTACGTGTGTCTCGTCTTACTCAATTTAATTGCCGAGCTAATTATTTTAAGTAAGTTGGTACTATTTTCTAGGGATGAGTACAATATTTCAAGAACTATTTTTAGAGATTCCTTGAGAGATAAATACAGATCTATTTTTAAATTTTTGTTAGTACAGTTTTTATGAATTTTATTATATTACTGCCTTGTGTACCTACCAGAGATGGGCGCTTACCCGGTAAAAACCCGACCTTTTGGTTTTTACCCATTTATACCCATTTTTACCTTCCCATTTCGAATTAATACCGGGTAAAAATTCAATGCATCTTTTTTTGTGGTACAACTAATTATATATGCTTTTACTTGTTAGTTTTTATTCCTAATTAGCTATAACTAGCTGTGCCCCGCGGTTTCACCCGCGTTTTTCTCGTTTCCGTGGAAATACCGAGATAAAATATAGCCTATATTATAGCCTCCCTACCAACTCTTAACATTGCACACGTGATAACTTTTAAACGAAATATCCGATTGAGATGAAACAAAAAGTATTTTACTTCTACATAAATACTCTTGATAATATAATGCTTAATTTCGATAAAGATTAATATTACGATACATATTTAACGTAGTTTTTTTTCTTCAGACGATTTAATAATTATTTTAAACACAAAATCGGTTATTGTGATTAAACGATGATAGCTAGATATATGTTCTCGCGGACTTTTTTGTAGGTCTTAATGGGATCTACAAACCCGTAGTACATCATTTTGTTCTATTGTCAATAGTTTTTGCAGCGCACGCAAAAATAGGTTTTCGATTTTACACCTTGTGTTACAAAATAGCAATTTTATTACGGATCTCTAATTTTGAAAAAAAAACATAGCCTATAGCCTTCCTCGATAAATGGACTACCCAACACTGAAAAAATCATTCAAATCGGACCAGTAGTTCCAGAGATTAGCGCGTTCAAACAAACAAACAAACAAACTCTGCAGCTTTATAATATTATTAGTATAGATGATTTGACTCGCCTCACAGCTCACTTGGTAGTAGCTCTTCCTTTGCGCTGAAGGTTGTGGCTGCGATCCCCACCCAGAAAAAATATTTGTGTGATGAATATAGATGTTTGCTCTGTGTCTAGGTGTTCTAACGTATTTACAAACAAAAAGTATATAAGTATTTTATCAGTCATCTGGTGGAAAAAATGTGGAGAAGAGCAAAGGTTGTGGCACTTTTAAAGCCTGGGAAGTTCCACGATGACCCTAAAAGCTACAGGCCCATTTCATTGTTGTGTCACCTATACCAACTGTTTGAGAGACTCCTCCTCAACCGTCTCACGCCACTTGTGGATTCAAAACTGATCCACGAACAAGCACGATTTAGGCCCGGAAAAGTCTGTTGTGGGCAGACTCTTAGACTCACCCAACATATCGAGGACGGCTTTGAGACGAACAATATAACAGGCATGGTTTTAGTTGACCTAACTGCTGCTTATGATACCATAAACATGCGAAAACTCCCAGGAAAAGTTGAAGATTTGACCAACGATCTTGGGTTTGTTCAAATACTTGGTGAACTGCTTCGTAACCGCCGCTTTCAAGTTCACCTTCTTACGGAAAAAAGTAGATGGCGCAGCGTCAAAAACGGACTTCCCCAAGAGAGTGTCCTTGCACCAACCCTTGTATACGAACGATCAACCTAGCAGCCCAAATACAACCCGTTTCTTATACGCGGACGACCTAGCTTTGACCACCCAGACAAAAACCTTTGAAGAGGCGGAAGAGAACCTGATCGTCGCCCTTGAAGAACTAGGAGCCTGCTACGATGCAAATGGTCTAAAACCCAATCCATCAAAAACTCAAGCCTGCGCTTTCCACTTACGCAACCACCAGGCTGATCGGTTTCTTAACATCACGTGGCAAGGAGTTACCATCCAATGTGAGCGCTATCCAAAGTATCTTGGCGTAACACTGGACAGATCATTGTGTTACAAACCACACTGTCAAAAGACAAAGATGAAAGTCGGCTCTCACAACAGTCTACTACGGCGTCTAACATCTACCAAGTGGGGAGCAGCGCCAGACGTTTTACGTTCTACTGGTATGGCGCTGTGCTTCTCCGCCGGTGCCCAGTGTGGCACAGGTCTGCACATGCCAAACTCGTTGAAGTAGCGCTCAACGAAACGTGTCGCATAATTACTGGGTGTCTCAAGCCAACTCCTCTCAACATGCTATATCCTTTAGCAGGTATCACACCACCGTGCGTGCGACGGGATGTAGCTAGTTCAATGGAGAAATCCAAGCAAGAGAGTGATAACCGACATCCTTTGTATGGTTAAGAAATACCTGAAGCTCGCCTCAAAAGCCGCAAAAGCTTTCAGCGTTTCACACAGGCTTCAAATGACCATCCGGCTTCCGCAAAGTATAAGCTTTGGAAGGAGAAAAAACCCCCACCTCCTAATTTTATCACCCCGTAGGAAAAATTACCACCAAGACACGCCCTGCCATGACCAGTCTGGAAGTCGTTAAATCGGCTCCGCACCCAAGTTGGTCGTTGCAGATTCAACATGTGCGAATGGCGATTTAGGGAGCCTAGTTTGGCACAATGCGACTGCGGTGCTCCGGCGCAAACCATGCCGCACCTGCTGGTGTGCCCCCTGTATCCAACCACCTGCACTAGGGATGACCTCAACGCCGCTACAGATAGCGCGATTGAGGTGGCCACCTTTTACTCTAAAAACATTTAACGAAGCATCGACACGAGAAGAAGAAGAAGTCATCTGGTTCCCATATTACAAGTTATTCTTAGTTTGGGGCTAGATGGTGCTGAGTTAGAATGTCCGCCACTATTTATTTATTATTTTATTTGTTTATTTAGTATTAAGTTAAATAAACCCGAATAAAACATTTTATACTGGGTACAAATACGGGAGCGGTTGGGGGGTCCATCGCATGGCTTTGCCGCCATTTTGTTTTGTCTTTGAATTGTGAATTTCTGTATAAACAAAACAAAAGGTGACTGAAAAATCGTTTTCGTTACGGTACGGTTACGGACCGGTAGGTGAATCTAGGCAATCGGTTAAAAAAATTTTAAAATACAGGTCGAATTTTTACCCGGCATTAATAAAAAATACCCGGTATAAATGGGTATTTTTTAATTTTTACCTATTTTACCCTTTCCTTCCTATTTTACCCTCCCGAATTTTTACCCACCCGCCCATCTCTAGTACCTACACATTAATACTCCTGTTAGCAGGTTTTGTAAGGAGTGTGGTGAAGTAAATATAATTGTGTCTCAAAATGTTGCTTTCGTGAATTTGACAAAAGGATCCGACCTCGGTGGTGTAGTGGGCGAGTGCTCGGCTGAGACGCAAGAGGTGCGGATTCGACTCCTGTTTCCCGAGAAATGTTTGTATATTATCTGCAAAAATTTTCTTCCGTGTCTGGGTATTGTAAGCTTAGTAGCTTAGTACTTAATCAAAAAGTATATAAGTATTCTATCAACCATCTGGTGCTCATAATAAAAGCTTAGTTTGGGGCTAGATGGCGCTGTGTCAAATGTCCACAAATATTTATTTATTTATTGTTATTATCATTACCAGTTTATTTATTTATCAGGCAACGCCAACAGAACACATAATATATACACAGGTAAAAGGATGTTTCACAAAAAAATAGTACCTACTATAGAATGTGCACCAAATATAGCATGCACAGCATTTGCAGCTTAAAAAGTTTACTGTTAAATATAAATAAATAACACCCAACAGTCACATACATAGTCCTGACCCCACACTAGGATTCCCTGTGTCGTGGGTATCAGAAACTACGAGTACCATGGTACCACAACACCCAGACCCGGAAGAAATATTTACAGAACATGCAAACATTTCTTCCGCAGCGGGAATCGAACCCGCGCCTCTTGCGTCTCTGCCGAGCAATCGCCCGCCACGCCACCGAGGCCGTCATATAGACCACGCAAACTGTACCATCAATTAAATGTGGATTCCGAATTATTTCCGGAACTCTACAACAAAACAGAGCACTCTGACTTGACCACTCGTGTTTGCTTAAACCAAGTGTTCGGTATTCGTCAGTCCAGGCCGAGCTGCTCACGATTTCGTGATGTTTTTCAACACTAATAGATTTTTAACAAGAAGTTATCCTGTCATTATTGGTCTGCTAATCAGGCTTTGGCGTCTCAATGTCAAGTTGAAATAGCGCAGAGTAAGATGGTTTATGGTGGAGCTAAAGGTTAGTCCATTATAAGTGGAGCTATTGTTTATTCTTGTACCTTGCTTACTTTTTTTTTTCATTGTTTTGAGTTGACCTATTATCACTTTACTATACAGGGTGACACATTTAGATCGGTCAGTATGGGCAAGTCTGAAACTATAAGACATACAAAGATCTGTTCTTAGAAACCATGTCACCGATTTTAGTTACAAGAAAAACTGCATACATAACATAATTTGACGGCCTCGGTAGCGTAGCGAGCGATTGCTCGGCAGAGACGCAAGAGGCCCGGGTTCGATTCCCGCTGCGGAAGAAATGTTTGCATGATCTGTAAATATTTCTTCCGGGTCTGGGTACCATGGTACCACAACAGCGGTACCATGGTACTCGTAGTTTCTGATACCCACGACACAGGGAATTCTAGTGTGGGGTCAGGACTATGTATGTGACTGTTGGGTGTTATTTATTTATTTATTTTATTAAAAAAAAAACTTTTACTCAGTTCGTGAATCAAACCCGGTCGTATTGAAGAATAAAAGTTACATTATTTCTATTTGGATATCGATTGTGTAGGTCATAATGCAGCAAATGTTACTATGAAACATGACCAGAAACATGACCACACGAACGGGTTTGATTCCCTGAGTTCAAGTTTTTTTTTAATTGCATCGTTATATAAATATCGTCACTGGAAAGGCAAATTTACGTAAGCGCCAAAATGGCGCCAAATAGGCATATTGAGTTATTATTCTAAAATAGCAGTCCAAATACAATAATATGAATTGCTGGAAATAGAAAATGAAAAAAGAATGAAATCTTACGTTGACGTCATCAAAAATTCGATAATTAGGTAAAAAGTTATGATTAAAAAACGAAAAAAATTAACTTGAAACGGCTTTTTCTCGATTGGCGCTTACGTAAATTTGCCTTTCCAGTGACGATATTATTGTATTTGGACTGCTATTTTAGGATAATAAATCAATATGCCCATTTGGCGCCATTTTGGCGCTTACGTAATTTTGCCTTTCCAGTGACGATATATTATAGTATTAGTTGTCAAATTGTATCTTCAATTTAGCTGAAGTATTGTTATAAAATAAAGTAAGTTAAGTTGGTGGTCTAGTTGGTAGTGACCCCGTCTTCCGATCCTAAGGTCATGGGTTCAAATCCAGTCGTGTACCAATGGATTTTTCTGTGTGAAAAATTTATGTGCGCTATACCAGTACTCTCAAACGGTGAAGAAAAACATCGTGAAGAAACCCGCGCCTTAGTCAGCTCCGCACGTATTGACCATGTCTTTCCTGTGGACAAGGCCGACTAAGCTGAGAGGGTGCATCTTAATTCGTCCCGGGCACTACAGCGTTCCGTCTGTGAAGGTAAAAGTTGCCTCCTGACGCTGTATAAATCATCTACTATAGATGGTAAAAGGCCTAGTGTGTGTGTTATAAAATTTGGTACTATTTCACAAACGTTATGAACAAGCATTGTGAAGATCTAGCTTTTTATTGTTCAAAGCTTTTGTATATCTTTGCCAATGTAGATAAGGATCACGCAATTAAACTTCGCGTTGCCTACTTAGATTGCATTCTCATGGTCTAAATCCTAGGATTTCCTGGGAAACAGTTATACTTTTACTGCTGCTTATCACTATTTCGTTTTTTGGGGTCAATATGTCAATGACTTGATGGAGGACTAGTGACATTGAAAATGAAATGAGCTTAAAAAAATAGTCACAAATTAACTAAAACGTATTTTACATTGCAGTTTTTTGACCAATTTTTTGTTTCTTCTCTTGATGGTTTTAATTTGTTAACAGAAATTTATTGATAAAGTCTTACCTAACTTAACATATAAAATTTCCTTACTTACTTAGTCGTGTCACTAGTTCTTACGAACCAGTGCGGTGAAAGGACTTTAAGTGCGCCTCAAAGGCTCCTGTCACGCACACGACATACAAGTCATGCTTTCGAACTTAATTAGGTTCGTTGAATTTATTTGCATTTTAACTTATTTAAATCAGTAAATAACTTTGCAAAGCTCTATGTAAGTAAATGCCTATTTAAGAATATCTTGTTACAGATCCGTGATCGAACGAGCAGTAATTAGTACAAGTAATTACTTAGATATTCAAGTAGAATAAGGAAGTTACTGGCGTGCATTATATTGCTTCAATTATGTACCTATTTATTTTTAGGTTTCATTAAGTGATTACTAGATTAGTGAAAATGTCAGGAAAATAAATAAAATCTCTTAGCGCCTCGTTAAATATCTTTGACTAAAGTGTTGATTAGTTCATTCCTGAGTAATTTTACTTGGCAGGTATAGGTTTTTTTTATTTGTGGAATTCACACAGCGCCGTCTGGCCCCAAACTAAGCAAAGCTTGTACCATGGGAACCAGATGGCTGATAGAATAAAGTATTCTAGTAACACACCAACAAAAAATGCAAAAAGTCATAAACAACACCAAAAAGTAACTGAAAAATGACCAAAACCTTTTATTTTCAAATATTTCGCGGTAAATGCGTCGACTGGCATTCCATTTGTTTTCGAACGATTAAACGGACTACAAATTATAAAATACTTTTGCCGACCGGTATTTTTGAAACTCTGTCAGGGACTATACAATACCAGTGGAGATCTTTTTGCGCATATTAGCACTGTTAGGTAGATAAGTATAATATTAATTTTTTACATACATATTATCACGCCCATATCCCCAATGGGGTAGGCGGAGCCACAAGTAAACATAAGAAAACTTGCAGCCACTTCTGATTTAAAGTCCTAACATGGATATGGTGAACCATGGTGACAGGTGATCAGCCCATCGCCCTTAAAGATGGTCCGTCATTTTGGAGAGGTCTATCCCTTAGTCGACTCTACATACTCGGGGGAGAAGCAGCTGGACGCATTCTATGCTTTTTCCTTACTTCCAGTCCAGCAGAGAAGTAAAGAAAAAAATATTTTTTTATGGTTTTTAAATGCCACTTTACTGCTTACTCTTTATTGTTTCGTCGTCTTTTGTTATTAATGTGTATGTATGCTTATGTAGCAAATAAACGAGTGAATTACTATGTTTAGTACGATTTAGGAACAAGTATGATTAAGGCAAGTTTACCTTATGTACCTACTGTTTTACAATCGCATTTAGAAAATCTGTCTTCAACGTCTTACAAAACGTATCTAAGGCAACCAGTAGGTATATATAAAACTAGCTGTGCTCCGCGGTTTCACCCGCGTTTTTCTTACAGGCGGCCAGCAAGCGCGGCTTCCTCGTCTCGCCCGCCGCCGCGCCGCCAGCGTCTCGTCTTGCTTGCATCAAGCGCGCGTGGATTTCCTTAGCAGAGTTATTTTAGAAATGTATTTATTATACTCTTCAAAGATCTTATACTTACAATCATCAACAAATATATTTCAAAAAGGTTATTACAGGATTTTGTGTTGATAAAAAACTCTATGGCCCATAACTCATTAATAGGTACCAACTCTTAACATCTTACACACGTGATAACTTTTAAACGAAATATCCGATTGAGATGAAACAAAAAGTATTTTACTTCTACATAAATACTCTTGATAACATAATGCTTAATTTCGATAAAGATTAATATTATGATACATATTTAACGTAGTTTTTTTTCTTCAGACGATTTAATAATTATTTTGAACACAAAATCGATTATTGTGATTAAACCATGATAGCTAGATATATGTTCTTGCGGACTTTTTTGTAGGTCTTAATGGGATCTACAAACCCGTAGTACATCATTTTGTTCTATTGTCAATAGTTTTTGCAGCGCACGCAAAAATAGGTTTTCGATTTTACACCTTATGTTACAAAATAGCAATTTTATTACGGATCCCTAATTTTGAAAATAATAAAACATAGCCTATAGCCTTCCTCGATAAATGGACTACCCAACACTGAAAGAATCATTCAAATCGGACTAGTAGTTCCAGAGATTAGCGCGTTCAAACAAACAAACAAACAAACAAACAAACAAACAAACAAACTCTGCAGCTTTATAATATTAGTATAGATTAAGAAAGGAACATGGAACACATATTTTTTTTAATGAGTCTTGACCTCGATACTTGCCAAAGATGAGATCTACAATGGAGTGACCTTTTCCAGTAGATACCTATTCACTCCCTTCTTGAAGGTGACTGTTCCAAACATGAAAATAATCTGTGTACATACTTTTACATAAAACTATAAGCAATTTTCTGCAATCAATCTCCAAATTTCAGATTTCTGAAATTTGGAGATTGATTCATTTTATAGATAGACGAAGATAGCTTCATTTTATAACAAAACCGCCCACTAAGGTGAGGTTTTCAGATAAAAAAGGGGTAAAATGGGATGTCAAAGTGGTTGAATGGGAACTTTCTACGGGCGATGCGATTTGGCTTGAAATTCTTTGAAAAAAAAAACTTGAAACTCTCTGAAAACTCTGTAGTATGCTAGTAAATAATTATCTTTAAATGCGAAAGTTTGTGAGTTTGGACGTTTGGATGTTTGTGCCTCAATCACGTCTAAACGGCTGAACGGATTTGAATGAAACTTGGAATATACATAGTACATGTACTGGATTAACATATAGGCTATTTTTATCCGGATACCACGCGAGTGAAGCCGCGGGCGGCAGCTAGTAGATAAAAAATTATCCCGCCAGTGTCCCTAATGGGGTAGGCAGATCCATAAGTAATCATAAGAAAAAACCATAGTGAACCATGATGGCAGGTGATCAGCCCATCGCTCATATACCTAGATGGTTCACCATGTTGGAGAGAATGTAAAGTAACTTATAATTATTACTTTGTGGCTCTGCCCACTCCATGAGGTATACGGGTAGAATAAGGTATAAATGTACCTATGTAATATACTTTGGATGTGATTAGACACTAATAATAAAGGCCTTTTAACATCTACAGTAGATGATTTAAACAGCGTCAGAAGGCAACTTTTACCTTCTATAACGTGACGCTGTAGTAGGTATCCAGGACGAATTAAGATGGAGTAGGCTTGCCCAGCAGCTATTCCATCCTCTCAGCTTAGTCGGCCTTAGAATAGACACTTACTCAATACAGTATTACATTTTTCAGTTGACTGCCAGAAATCTGATGACCTCTGGACCATTGCTCAAAGATGAGTATTCAAAAACTAACCCAAATCATTATACTGATATCTACACAGTCCTTAATTTTACTTCTCATACCAAATCTTGATCATCGAAATCACGATCCTAAATGTTTGTGGGTCAATTAGACGAATGACTTGTCAAAAATTGCGACTAATTTGCAAATCAAAAGCAAACTTTTATAATTTACCGTTCTGTTTTGTAAGAACTTCTCCGCTGGACTGGGAGTAAAGAAAAAACATAGAATGCGTCCAGCTGCTTTTCTGACCGAATTACAAACGCTAGTAAAAGAATGAATATTTCAGAGCCTGTAATTTCCCCATAGTAACATTGTATGTATAACTAAGCTAAAGGTCGTAGGTTTAAATCCTTGGTTTGAGTCAATTAAAGTTAAGACTGGCATCTTAAATCAACTCCTTGTAAGGACTTCAAAATGGTTATTTATAATCCAGATGTCCTTTACTTGATTATTTAACGTCGGCAAGATCAAACAAATTCACTACTCCCAGGTGCTTTGATGAGCCTCATATAGAATGAAATAGATCCTACTATTATTATAAATGTGAAAGTTTGTGAGAATGTTTGTATGTTTGTTCCTCAATCACGCATAAACAGCAGAACGGACTGAATGAAACTTGGAATATACAAATTGTATATTTCAAGTTTGAATTGTATT
Organism: Scotopteryx bipunctaria; assembly: GCA_949320045.1. Taxonomy (NCBI): domain Eukaryota; kingdom Metazoa; phylum Arthropoda; class Insecta; order Lepidoptera; family Geometridae; genus Scotopteryx; species Scotopteryx bipunctaria. Next base: position 1,353,821 of record OX439458.1, on the reverse strand, counting down.
GTATTGTATAATACAATACATAGTTACATGTGCTGGATTAACATATGGGTTATTTTTATCCGGGAACCATACGAGCGAAGCCGCGGGCGGCAGCTAGTAAAATAATAAATTACACCCAACATTTACATGCAACTGGTCTCACCCTAGCAGTCTTTTCTGGATATCAGAAAATACGTAATTATGTATAATGTAATACGTAATTTCTTTGCTTTGACATTTTGTAAAATTGACATTGACTAACTTGACATTCAATTAATATTGTAACTCGATTATCGATTACTGAATGGTGGCCTGAGACCTCCCGAGACGCTTAACGGGCAAGAGGCAAACCACCCGCCCGATGGTCGAATGTCATCGTGATTCACGATGACATTCGACCATCGGGCGGGTGGTTTGCCTCTTGCCCGCGTGAATGAATGATGATGAATGATGATTGAAAACATGGTGTTTAAGATGGAGGTACCAATAGTACCATTACCAAATAGGTACTCTATATTTTATATCTCAAACCTTTAAGTTTTATGTATAGAGTGCATTGTTACAGTTTAACTATTAGGTGTTTAGTTAGAGGTTCATTCGCAATAGTACCATTGGCTAGTACCATTGATGGTACTATCGCAAATATTTTGCTCTAGTACTTTTATCAGATGAAATTTAAATTATGGGACCTCAGCGAATGAACCAATATGAAATTCGCTTTAGTAGGTACCATTTCCACACGTCATCAGCGATTCGTTCCATTGAATAGTTGAGAAAAAATACTAAGAGAACAGGATTTAGTAGGAGGTGCCAAGCCATTTTAAAGCTTGTAAAGTTCTTCATAATTTATGAACGCCTAGTATTTTTCTGCATTAGATGGTTTATGATAACATCAAAATAAAACACGCATGTGTAATTATTTATAAAAAAATAATTTATTAAAATACGTCACAACCATTCAACATTATTTTGATATCTATAATACCATTTTGTTTTACAAAGGTGCCAATATACAACACATTACAGTCTCATAAATGGTATTCTAGTAATGATAGCCAGTTTGGTCATCGAACTTTGGGGGATCCCTAGGGCCTCCAAACTCCTCCCCTTTCCCAGCAAAACTTTGGGCGTTGAAATTCTGGGTTCCCTGAAAAACTGAACCAGGTCTGTCAGTGCTTTGCGCAGGAGTTGAGTCTTTTGAAGCTTGACAGCAAGCGCTTTTGAAGAGAGGCTTTGATGCTTCAAGTACTTGGGAACTTGGCTTTGAGCTCGGCACGTCAGACTCTTGAGTTCCGAAAGGCTTCTGTGCTGCAAATTGTGTGCCTTGACCGCTTTGGTCAGGTGTCTGGCTAAACTGGTTCTTATTTTGAGATCCAAAAGGTTTGTATTCCTGTGGAGACGTCGACGCCGTTGCTGATGCAGTAGCCTGACCTGATGCAGAGGCTTGGCTGGATGCAGTTGGTGCCCCAAACTGAGGTTGACTGAATGGTGAGTTAGGAGCTTTTTGACCAAACGTAGCCTGAGTTTTTTGGTTGTTGTGACCTGCAAGACCTGCAAACTGAGGCTTGGAGCCAGTGTTAAATAGAGGTTGTTGATCTAATGGTTGAGGGTTTCCTGACTGAGTGTTATGAATAGATCCTGGCTGAGGTCTGCCAAATTGAGAGTTCTGACTAAATGGATTTTGCGATCCTTCAGAGAACTCTGGGCTGGGGTAATAATATCCATTTCCTTGGCTGAATGCTGTGTTTTGGAACGTTTGGGAACTAAACTGAGATTGAGAACCTCTTTCGGGCTGGGAAGATTGTGGGTTTCCAAAGGTGGTCTGACTGTACTGACTAGTTTGACTTCCGAACTGAGGTTTAGATCCGAAAGAAGATCCTTTATTAGCAGATCCAAAAGGTTCAAAAGGCTGTGCTACTTGTGATCCTTGATTATTTTGTAGTAAACTTGAGCTGTCAGGTGTTATTGTGGCAGACTGCCCGAATTGAATAGAACTTGATGAAGCGAATGGTTTGGAAGGTTGAACTAGTTGAGCTGTTTGACCGAACTGTATGTTCGTTGATGATGGTGCGTTGAAGGGATTTGCTGGTTGAGAACCAAACTGTATTCCTGTTGGCTGAGAGTTCTGGCTTACTTGAGAAGTTTGGGAATGTTGTCCAAACTGGAAAGCTGAAGATCCACCAAAAGGCCTATTACTTTGACTATCTAATTTTGAACCAGTTTCGCCTACTTGGGAAAACGGTTTTAAGTTTTGCTGAATAGGTATCTGATTACTCTGAGATTGGCCGAAAGGCTTGGTTTCCGATTTGATACCACTTTGAATGGTTTGGCTGGAAGAACTGTCCTGAGTAGATTCAGGTAAAACTTCGGCAGGTTTGTTGTACTCGTAGATAGCACCTTGGTATGGTTGAGTTTCAGTGTTTTGCTGTTGAGATGAAACACCCATAGATGGTGTTCCTGAATGCCCTAATGAAGTCTGTATTTGAGATCCAGATGATTGAATCTTACCAAAATCTAAATCAGATGGGAATCGACCTGTTATTGGGCGAGGGATTTCAGTTTTCTGAGCTTGGTTGCCTAAAGTGGGCTGCTGGCTGAAGCCGGGTTTGTTTGCGAACTTGTTGGTTTGTGTCATTTCAGATTGTTGAAACTGGGTGGTTTGCAGCTGAGATGAATCATCTGAAGGAGTTTTAGACTGTTCTAATTGGCTCTGCAGTTTTGATCCGGGTAAAGAATTGCTAGATTGGACACCAGATGGGAACTGGCTTATTATTGGTTGTGCAGGGTATTGGGGTTTTTGAGCTTGGTTGCCGAAAGTGCTTTGCTGGTTAATGCTGGGTTTAGTTTCAAGTTGGTTGTGGTCAGAGTGGCTTGATGGGGTTGGAGAAGCAGACGGGAACGGGGATATAGCAGCTTGAGTAATGCCACTGTAACCTTGAGATTGAGTAAACTTAGTCTCGGTAGTTGGTCCAACTGGTGCAAAAGATCCAGGAAACTTATCAGAACTTTGTTGGGAATTTTGTTGGTTAAAAAACTGATTCTGAGAAGCTACTCCATTAGACTGATAAGATGACGAACTTGGAAATCTAGAGCCTTGGAGTTGCGCTGGAATACCGAATGCTTGGGATGGCTTATTGTTGTAGTAAGAGTTGTCAAAACCTTGGCTGAAAGAAGGTTGTTTCTGTTGAATTTGGGCGTAAGAGTTTTGAGAGTACTGCGGTTTTATATTGGAGTTTCCAGGTGCTTCTCCTACAGACTGGAAAGCTGTTTGGGTCGATGCGGCTCCAAACGGTAAGTTAATGTTAGTTGAGGATGTAGGAACACTTGGTGTTAAAGGGTCACCGGTCGATTGCTGTCCATAGGCAGAGTTTCCTTGAATACCAAACTGTGCTTGTGCCTGGCTATTACTAGTAGGGTTAGAACTTAAAGAACTGAAGCTTGAAGTAGTTTGACTAGGGAATTGTGATTCTTGAGAAGTAGGTGTCTTATTGGGCTCTAAAGGAGTGGTGAGTTCCGTATCAGGGATTGCAGTAGGCTTTGAACCAAAACCAGAAACCGACTGAGCAGCAAAAGAGCTAGATAGCTGTGAGTTAGACTGTTGTGATTGAGCTGGGTTTTGAGCCAAGACTTGATTAGTTTGTTGGTTAAACTGGTTAGTCTGTTGAGTAGATTGATCAGGTTGTAATTGTAGTTGAGTATCAATTGCGTTTAAAGGCCTGGCTGGTTGTGGCTGGTAAGCAGGCTGGCCAAACGTTGACGCAGAAGCACTAGCGAAACCCGGTTTTGGTCTATTTGGCGCTACAAAATTTGGGATTTTGTCTTTCTGAACCTTTTCTCGACCATTTGAGTTCGATTCTAAAGTTCCAATATTTGAGAACCCAGAAGCTGAAGATTCTGGTTTATTTGGTTGCGGTTGACCTTTATTGAAAGGAGGTAGATACTCGTTTAGAGCTCCAGTTTGACCTGATGCCTGCGGGAATCGGTTGAAGCCATTTGTCGTAGAAGATCCAAAGTTCATTTGGTTTTGTCCAAAACTCGGTTTTCTATAGTTAAAGCTACCTGCTGAGGGCCTGTTGAAGTTTTCACCACTGAATGTTTGTGGAGACGGTTTTCCGAAATCTTGAGCATCTTGTTCTTGGTTCAAAGATGCGCCAGAAAAAGCTTCAGAACCTTGTGGTTTAAATGAACTTCCAAATTGAGGATTTGAGTGTGAACTTGTAGAGGTACCAGTATCCTGACCAAACGAAGGTTTTGAGGGTTTAGAACTGAATTGTGTATTGAGGCCATTTTTATTTTGTTGTGAACCTGATTCAGGTGTTTTGTCTTCGAATTGCGTAGATGATTGCTGACCAAATTGGGTTTGGCTTCCAAAACTTCCTTGTGTCTGGCCTAACGATGAGATCTGGTTCCCCGTATGTCCGAAAGTTTGTCCAGTTGCTGAACTTTCATGGCCATTTAATGACTGACTAGAATGGCCGATGTGAGATCCTGAGTTTTCATTTTGCACAGCAGCTACATTGGAGTCAAACCCATGACTTGACTGTCCAAAAGTATGAGTGCTTTGATGTCCAGACCCAATTTGAGTGGATCCAGGTTTATTGTTTACAGTTAATGTTGATTGTGATCCAGAAATTCCAAATGGTCCTGGTTTTGTAGCTTGATTTGTCTGCCCAAAGGAGTTTTGTACATTTGATGCATCACTAAACTGTTCTGATCCAGGGTTACCGTGATTCGATTGTCCAATGAAGGCCATTGACCCATATTGTACTGATCCAGTTGTTCCAAAACTCTGAATATTTTGGTTGACTGAACCCGTTGCAGGCTGTTTACCAAATTGAGACATTTGTCCGCTATTGTATGGTACATTGACACCATTATCGCGCGTGTAATCGCTTTCTGTATTGTACTTCTGAGCATCATATGAGCCTGTAAATAAAAATGAAAGTTTTAAGTCATTTGTCAACGCGCAATACAGATACATTTATCAAACAGTACAATAGGACTAAACTCATAAAGTGACAATGTGATTGTAGGAATGAAAGTGGATTTTCTGAAGCAACATGACGTATCAATGGATTTACTATTTACTTGTAGGCCTTTTATGACAACCCTGACAAAAGATGAATTTATCTTCTGGTATTTATGAAGTCACAAAAGATTATACAACTTTATTTGAATTTTGTGATATCAGCCAGCATGCCTAAAACATGAGGTAATAACGAAACGTGACAATAGACTTTATTGACTTTTTAGGTATGCTATATTAGAACTTTTTTAATGTTCCATCCAAAATTAGAAGCCGCTACTACTAAGCAAAATGGTTAAGTGTTATTAAATATGCAAATGACTCAGAATTATTTATTAAAAAATATAAGTTTTGTAAAAGATAATGAACCATGCAAAATGACCCCTTACGTTGGTTTGACCCGTGAATTATCTATGACCGGTATTATATATTTTTATTTTATTTATTTATTTTTATTATGGTTTAATATTTACAGGTTTAGCGTTAATAGCCCAAAATAAAAAAGCCTAAGCTATGAACCTACCTGATGTTGATTAGTTTGAACTTTAGATACCTAGGTACTTATTTGAAGTTTGTTATATAGCCGGTATTCAAAATTACTGCAAATGAGCTGGCAAAGCCAAAGTATTATGAGACTACTAGTCAAAATCAGCAGAAAAAATCTTACCATCGTCAACAATTCCAGCAGCCTCCTCCTTAGCGTTCCGCTCCAAAGACTTCAGGATCTCCTCCGGGATTGGCGGTGGAGTCGGCAAATGCGCACCCTGCGGTCTGTACCCTCCCTCATCAGCCACATACGTCACTTTATACACCTGCCCGTCATCACCCTGGTACGAGTATCCACCTTCGGCCTGGACCCCATTCACAGCTACTCCATTTTCGCCTACGGTTATCCCATTGTCAGTCTCAAAGCCATAACTGTAGCCATCTATGTTCACGTCGTTGGTTAGAGCCAAGATGTTGGAACTGCGGTCTTTAGCTGCCTGTGGTCTTTCTGACTTGTTCTTGAACTGACCGGGAGCAATTTGATTGTCAGGTCTTGAGAATCCTTGAAGGTTCTGAGCATTTGATGTGAAATGACTTGCATGAGTGTCGAACTGTGCAGGACTTTGTCCATGGGTGGTTTGGCTTGATGGTGCTCCTGAATGGTTTTCACGGAATCCGGCTGAACCTCGGAACGCTGCATCTCCTACTTTGGAGTCTGTTGATCCATACGAAGGTCTAGGACCTCCAAGACCAGACTGACCTTCTGAAGATCTGGTACCTAGAGCAGCGTCAACGACCACACCTCCAAAGTCGTTGGTGTAGCTTCCACTGGGGAATGTGTTTTGGGCTTCTTGCTCTGAGGTCCTGGTGACAGGAGCCTGTAGAGACCCTGGGCTTCCTCCAGCGGTTTTGGCTGATGATGGAGGCAGGTATGTCCGGTCAAGTTTTGCAGCTCCGCACGCCGCTAGCAACGCGGCTATCATAAGCTGAAATAGAAACACGCCAATTAATATGAGGTAATTTTCATCATCATCATCAGAGTCCTATTTAAACTAAAAATTGTGGGAGATGTTTGGAATTTTATAGTTAAATCTAGCCGGTGACCTTCGTGTAATTATTTTGACTTGACATTGGTAAAAAATATTTAATATTTAATACTGGAGGACTATTCAGAATTTGAGCAAGAAGCTAATACGCAGGAATGACATCAAACTATCTATGATGATGATTTTTTCTCTTCACAATGCGGAAGCAATACAGTGATTTAATAAATGAGGTAATATTTTTTTACTTGTACTTTTGAGGAAAATTCCATTTTAGTAAGGACTAAACTTAAGTTAGAATGGTAGTTAATTAAAGTTTTATAACTTTTTACCGTAAGGACACAGTCACATAACATTTTATGGTTTCAAAGTAGGCGTTTTACATTTGGTTGTTCAGTAATAAGGTAATAAAAGAGTGTACTTAAGTAATATAACACAAACAGTGATGCTTAAATATAATTGTTAAAACCTATATCGAATTTAAATGTATTAATTTGTCGTTTTATGCATTAATTTGTTAACTTTTATACAAAGGTTACTGAACATCAACACTGTTTAAAATTGTCTCTTTCGCTGTAATAACGAATAAAAATAGATAGCATTTTACACAGCGCCATTTAGCCCCAAAGTAAGCAAAGCTTGTACTATGGGAACCAGATAGCTGATAGAATACTTATACATATTTTTTTGTAAATACATACTTATAATAGGTACATAATACTATAACACAAAGACCCGGAAGAAATATTTGCAGAACATTTCTCCCGTAGCGGGAATAAAAGCCGCGCCTCTTGCGTGTCAGCCGAGCACTCGCCCGCAACGCCACCGAGGTCGTCAGATCCAAAGGATAAGACAAGTAGCTGCGTACGTAATATATTATGCTTAGTTAAGTTATTAGAATTGTGTTAACCTTTATGCAGATTTTAAGAGTGATTTTTATGTAAACTAAAAGTTGCAACAATATGCTGAAAAACTCAACGTTGAATGTAGATTTAAGACGTGTCCAAATGCTCCCCGGAATAAAGAAATTTTGACTTTAACTTTGTAAAAGAGGCTAAGCATTATATTTATATATGTGTTATTTTAAGATCATTGAAGCAAATAAGTGAATTATGAATTATACAAATCTTTTGGTATTTTTCATCTGCCATCCCCATTGGGGACATGGGGGTGATAATATATAATATGTGTGTATTTCTATCATCTGGCGTTACTGACTGGACTACTGATAATTTATGCACAGCCTTAAAACATGAAACTTGGAGGGTAGGTACATTCCTCTTATGGTGTAGTGGTGCACTAAAACAGGAATTCCCAAAATTCAACTCCTAAAGGACGTAAAGGAGATGTAATTTGTATAAAAAAATTAAATGCAGACAAACTCGCGGGGCATTCCACTAGTTTTTAATATTTTTACCAAAACATCTGGTATTATTTATCAAACAGGTGGTCTTGTTCTTCTGCAATTTATCTCACTTATAAAAATCAGCTAGACATTTAAAAAGCTGACCTGTCAACCGATAGTGATAAATGGATACTGTTATTAATAAGCGCTTTGAAATATGTGTTTGTTTGTATGATTTGCGGTAAACTGTTATAGAATTTCGAATAATTTTGTTATAATAATCACTCAACTAGGATTCCCATTCGTTATAACGAAGTCAAAGGGTTATTCATAATTCCATTATTTAGGGTATGAGAAAAAATATCCCGTAGAGATTCGAACCTCGCGTTTCACAAAAATACACGTAAAAGCACATCACTCGCGAATTAAAGAAAGCTTATTACCAAATTCATGTTTTCCTCTGCCTATCCCCAAAATACGGGATGCGGATACGAAGATGGGCTCAAACACACTGTTGCGTTACTGCTCTAAGATTTGCTTTTATAGCTCTTCTAAAGTCTACTAAAAAACGTGCTCAAAACATTTACCAAAATTATGTGTACCGTCGAAACTGCCTGCATTTCTTTGATGATCACCTCTATGGCCTATAAAATAGAGTTCAAAATGCTCGCAATTTTGATGATAGAGGTGTACAGGTACAGGTTCAAAGGTAATAGTGATGTTAATTACACATGTTAAATTGTGATCAATGGGACGATCAAAATGATGAGTTCTCTTGTTTTATTGTATTGACTTTGAGATGAACGTTTAGTAGAGACAGTCCATGGGAAACGAGAGGATAAATAGCCGAGGGTAAAGATTCAGTTCTAAAGACTTAGTACTTATCGAAGCCCAAGACATCGGTAACTGAAACATCTAACTTATACAATACAATACAATACAGAATTGTTTATCTAAGTCACAAAAGATTAGGAGATCCGTGATCTCTGCCAACCCCGATGGGAAATAGGAGTGATTCTGTTTGTATAATCACAAAAAAAATAAAAATAAAAAACTATTTAAGTGCCCGTCGGATTAGCATACGAAGGATTCCGTATATGTACTTTTTAATACGACTTTTACCTTATGTATTATACTTTGGCCACAAAAAAATGTTTCTTGTATGGGACCGTCTTTTATTTATTATTTTTATTATACCTACTAGCAATAGAAATACACACTCTGTGAAAATTTCAACTCTCTACCTCTGTTCACGAGATACAGCCCGCCGGGAGACGGACCGACGGACGGACGGACGGACAGCGGAGGTTTAGTAACGGGTACGGAACCCTAAAAAGGAGTTAAAAGAATGCATCATTATAAAAGTTAATAAGTGTCAAAATTAATAGCTTAAGCCAAGTAAATGAAGTTGGATTATGGTAAGAATTATGGTAACTATGATGAGTGCAACAGCATGGGATCCCTTTTGTTTAGTATTTTAATCAACAAAAGTTATTTACCATCCATGCTATAATGATTATACATCGCAAGGAAACTTTCGCCGATCGAGACGCTTCTGTCCGCGGGACGATATTAGTCAAAGTCAAAGTCAAAATTTATTTATTCCATAAAATCACGGTGATCATTTAGACACGTCTTAAATCAACGTTGCATTTACACCTGCTCGTAACGCGACTAAGCGTGGATTAAAAGGAACAGTCTCGCCCAACACTAACTTCCTCTCAGCTTTTTATTTCTTTATCTTTTATAGCTATGGGCCGATTTATTTAGCATTTTTGTTTTGGTTCTCCTGAAAAGTTGTAAAAACACACGTACGTCCTAATGCCTCTAAGGTCAAGATTTATTTCTTTACTAGCTGACCCCGCGAACTTCGTACCGCCTTAGTATTAATAATGCAAATTTTCAAATGTTTTATTAGGTGAATTCTGCTATTCGGGGCGGAAACAAATCCAACAAATCAAATAGCATGAAATCGATCCAGCTGGAGACCCTTACCCACAGGCCTGCAAGAAACTGCTGACGACCCGATTGATATAAGTGGCATTGTCAATTATCAACATTGATAATTATATAAAACGTTGATAATTGATTAACTGTCTGGTCATAAATTACTAAATGTCCAAGAATTATTTATGCGTTATTCTGGTTATCCTTTTTCCATTTTCGAATCGTTTTATAAGATAAAAAGTAGCCTATATCCTTCCCCGGGATGGAATCTACCTCCTAGGCAAATTTCATTAAAATCTGATCAGCAGTTTAGACGTAAAAAGGTAACAGATAAATAGACAGAGTTACTTTCGCATTTAAAATATTAGTAAGTATGGATTGTTATTAGATGCTCACAAACTAACAGCCACTAGAGCCAAAAGGTTTTATAGGCTAGAGCATTTAAATAGAAAAGTAACTAATCTAAACACATACTTATTTAAATAATATAAATACTTTAACCCAAAAACCTTTATTGACCTTGTCCACAAAGACATGGTCAATATATAATGTGGAGCTATAACCAACCAAAAACATTTATTATGTAAGAAGTGAATATTGCAAGACAATAAAATGAACAATAACATAACAAATCACCAACCAAAATAGAATCAAAAGACATAATATCTTCTATAACAAACCCGGCCAAGTGTGAGTCGAATTCGCACACGAAAAGTTCCGTACCATAGTACATTATCAAAATGTTTATTGTATGGTCCCTTTTATTATTAGTTGTTATATTGGCAATAAAAATAAACAATGTTAAAAATTTAACAGTGGATGGACCTCAAAGGATGGTGGTGGGAGATGGCTCGGGGCAGAGATATCTGGAAAACCACGGGGGATACCTTTGCTCAGCAGTGGGATGGAATAGGTTAAAAAAAATTGACTCTATCTATTACGGTTCACGAGATACAGCCCGCTGACAGACGGACGGAAAGACAGCGGAGGCTTAGTAATAGGGTCCCGTTGGCACCATTCGGGTACGGAACTCTAAAAAGTGCCATGCTAAAGCAGCCAATTAGACACGGAAGTAGGTATAGGTATAGACATTATATTCTTTCAATATTTAACAGTAAAAAACTCAGCACTTCATTTGTTCACACATTGATAAATGCTGAATTGATTAAGTCTGAGCTGAGTCTGTATAATATATACTAACTCCTAATTGAATTACCTACAATACATACATACATTATCACGCCCGTATCCCTAATGGGATGGGCAGAGCCACAAGTAAACATAAGAAAACTTTCAGCCACTTCTGATTTAAAGTCTCAAGATGGATATGGTGAACCATGGTGACAGGTGATCAGCCCATCGCCCATAGATGGTCCATCATTTTGGAGGTATATCCCTTAGTCGACTTTTACGACATGCTCGGGGAGAGAAGCAGCTGGACGCATTCTATTCTTTTTCTTTAAATATTTTTGCTGAAATTTCACACAGCGCCATCTAGCCCCAAACTAATCAAAACTTTTACTATAGGAACCAGATAGCTGATAGAATACTTATATACTTATATACTTTTTTTGTGAATACATACTTATAATACACAATACTACAATAATACCCAGACCCGGAAGAAATATTTGCAGAACATTCAAACATTTCTCCCGTAGCAAAGTCAACGTCAAAGTCAACAATTTTTATTCCTTAAAATCACTGGGATCACTTGGACACGGGAATCGAACCCGCGCCTCTTGCGTCTCAGCCGAACACTCGCCCAACACGCCATCGAGGTTGTCCTAAAGTTAGGACCTTTTAGGTAGGTACTTAACTATTTAGAATTTTGTATAACAGTATTTTACTTTCGAGCTTGAAATTTGATATCCGAAAACAAAAGAAAATCATGGTTATTTCCTTTAATTTTTTTATTTATTTCTATGATTTGTGTTTTTTACAATAAAGTTATATTGTATTGTATTGTATTTCCGAAGGCTGGTAGTCTGATAGAATATAGAATAGACCCATATAATTAGCTGCATACTAACTGAGCAGGCTCGCGAGGCTGCCTCGGAAAGCAAGAGCACGCTAAGTGTACGCCTAGTAGCATTTCACCATCACTTCAATCAAATCCTACTAAATTATTAACGCGAAAGTTTGTATGGATGTATGGATGTTTGTTTCTCTTTCACGCAAAAACGGCTGAACGGATTTGAATAAAACTTGGAATATACATAGTACATGTGCTGGATTAACATATAGGCTATTTTTTATCCAGGTACCACGCGAGCGAAGCCACAGGCGGCAGCTAGTATTAAATAAAATTCAAATAAATTAGTCAGCATTTGTCTTGCTCGCATTTCGCGCATTTTTTTCTAGCACTTGCCTCGCGCGGCAGCTTCGCAGCAAATGCCTATCAACCTATGCAATCGAAACCGCGATTACAGGCAAGTGAAATATATAAATAGGAAACTCGTTCGAGCCTCAAGCTATAACAAATTAACATAAATCGAGTCAGACCGTATTGACAAACACTCTTTATATTATGTAGATGACAATCTGAAGTTCGTTGACCACAGCCCAACCTGTTTCATATGAATTATAATTTATGGATCAGTTACATATTATTTAATTGTGTTAAATTCTTTTGACGGCTCGTTTGATTTTGATTTATTTATATTTTTCTACACGTGTTAGAATTTTTATTGAGGTAATTGTGAGGAAACTATTTGGGTATTTTAGGCTGGGATAAAGCTTGCGAGCTATGTCGTGCTTTGTGGAGTCCTAGGGCGCCGCCCCAGTGTCACTGAGATGTCACTGAAAAACGAGTGAATGAAAAATACTTTATTATACACCTTTAAAAACCTACTTACAAAAATAGAACATAACAAAGAAAGCATACAATTAGCGGTCTTATCGCTTAAAAGCGATCTCTTCCAGACAAACATGCATGGAAAAAGAGTCCACAAATAGTGTCCACAGGAAAGACATGGTCAATACGTGCGGAGTTAACTGAGCCGCGGGTTTCCTCACGATGTTTTCCGTCACCGTTTGAGAGTACTGGTATAGCGCAGATTAATTTTTCGCACAAAAAAATCCATTAGTACACGACCGTATTGAACCCACGACCTTAGGATCGGAAGGCGGGGTCACTACCAACTAGACCACCAGTGCTCTCAAGAGTAGCTGAGGAGTAGGTATAATAAGGGAAATGTATGAAGAAGAGTGTAGCGCTGCTACGACCATTACGACTTTCATATACATAGTTTCAACAAACATCAGAGCCTGTAGCCAATTCACTTTGCGTCTGCCGAAGTCGCTAGACGATTACGTGTTAAAATGTATGAACATGGAATTGGGATCACCACGTCCTGATAGGTACGTGTTCACAAGGTCACTACGTGATGTCACTTTGCGTCTAACAAAGCCTTGGACGAATAAACAAACGATGTGCTTATTCGTCCAAGAACGTTAAACGTTACTGAAATTAGGTAAATGAATGGGATTGATACGAGTAATTAACGACCTCGGTGGCGTGGTGGACGAATGCTTGGCTGAAACGCAAGAGGCGCGGGTTCGTTTCCCGGTACGGGAGAAATGATTGTACCTATGTTCTGAAAATATTTCTTCCGGATCTGGGTGTTGTAGTATTACTCGTCAGCATGTTTTTTTATTACATTATAGTGTTTACAAAAAAAAGTATATTCTATCAGCCATTTGGTGTCCATAGTACCTACAAGCTTTGCTTAGTTTGGGGCTAGATGGTGCAGTGTGAAATGTCCACAAATATTTATTTATATCTAAGTCACGTGGTGTCGTTGCAATTGCTTAATGTCAGTACCATTTTTGCACGTAGCGTCTAGCGAATTTACTAAACTCAATGTAACTTAGCTACAGGCTTTGGATCGCCTTATACTAGATTACCAAGAACGTTTTGGAAAGACTTCGTTTGGAAGTTTTTTAAATGTTCATCTCTAACTGTTCCGTGCCCTCTAAGTTTAATAAAATGCGAGTTGGATAAAATCTTGTCGTGATGTTCTGTTGCCACGATTTTTTTGGCAAGAGTTTAATTAAAAAATTAAGCAACTACTGGTCATTTCGTTATACAAACGTACCTACACTTATACAGTGCAGTAGTAGGTACATACCGTAAACGTTAAGTGAGGATCAATCAATCATGAAAGGTACCTACTATGTAGTAAATGCAAACTGGCGTCTACTAGTGACATATTTGGCTGTTTAAAAAAATTGAAAAATATTTATTTTATTACCAAAACATAGGTAAATATACCTACAATTTTAAGGCGCTATTTAAGAATAAGGGTAAGCCTAAGGCACTTAAAATATAGGGTAACAAAATATGCACGAAGGCCCATAATTATCAAAAACTCGGGCCCAGGCCAAGTGTGAGCCTACAAGCCAATGGGCATCAGATATTTTTCGGTTTATGGGGTCCCCAATTTTTTTGACAGAACTCCTTGACAGTACCTATTTAATTTAAGCAATCTTTATAAGTAACTTTACTTCTCTGCTGGACCGGGAGTAAAGAAAAAACATAGAATTCGTCGGGCTGCTTCTCTCCCCAAGCATGTCGTAAAAGTCGACTAAGGGATAGGTATCCTCTCCAACATGATGGATCATCTTAGGCGATGGGCTGATTACCTGTCATCATGATTCGCCATATCCATCTTGGGACTTTGAATCAGGAGTGGCTGCAAGTATTCTTATGATTGTTAGTAGCTCTGGCGTGATAATAATACCTATATGTAAGTATGTATATAAGTAACGGAATGTCTATCAGTTCCTAAGAGCATTTTTTATTGACATTAATTAATCTATTCTTAACTAAATTATATTATCTCAAGTGGACATCATTATTGTCTTGATCAAATGGACCTTAAGTCGTTTGCATTAAAGGATATTTTAGGTTGAACTCATTAAAGTGATCGGCAAAACAATTAAGAGATGAGTACTGTAACCTTAACTTCCAATATAGTCACGTTTCTATAAAAGCATATGATGCACTTTATGGTTCATGAAAAATAGTGTCCGTATGATAACGTCCTTAAAGGAATGACGTCACTGACGCGGCGTTACCGACACTCTTGCTTCAAAAGTCCACGACAACTTACAAAAAATCACGTTCCATAAACGGACCGTTTTCGTCTCGCAAAAAAAACATAGTAGGTAGGTACCTACCTAAGTCTGCATTTTTTTTTATGGCAATCCTCCCAACTGGGACATTCTGCCAGGACATTTATTTTATTTGAAAATATAGGCGGCGTTTAAATATTTGCTGACACAGCTGACCAGTCTAGCTGGAAGAGAAATAGATTATTTTGTTATTTGACAAAGACAACTACTTGTTAGGGTTATAAGAATTAGGACATATAATAAAAGTCTGTAGGTAGGTACTACAACGCACCGATAACAGTAACTACTACAATAAAAATGGTGGTCGTTTCATAAAAAACAAAAAGCTTAGGTGTCGATTGATTTCTAACCGCTGAAAATATAAATATTATGATCACGATCTATCTTCGATCTGTCGAACCGCGTTGATTCGTTTGCTAAAAGTTTGAATGGGTGACCGTCATCTTCTACCCCTATTAGCCCACATTAAGTTGCCTAAAGCCCACATTAAGTTGCTTGTGGTTCAAAAGAATCAGATTAAAGTGCGCCTCAAAGAGGACTCCTTTCGTATTGTCAGATGATATCCTTCACCATTGAAGGTTACCAGGCAACATTAAAATTATTCAATGCAATAATTAATTGATTCATGACCGGACTCGAACCCACGACCTTAGGATCGACAGGCGGGGTCACTACTAGACCACCAGTGCTCTCATCTTAGGACAGTGTTTTGTTCATTTTTATTGGTACATAAACTAAGGTCTTAATAAAAATGTTAATTATTTACAAGCCAATATAATCATAAATCGATCATCATTAGATCAATGAATTAAATATTCTTATTTGATTGGGTTACCTATCATTTATCACTGATTGTGTAATTTTATAATTGACAGGTGAATGATGGTAACTATCTCATCAGATCTACAGGTTTCCGCCCACTATTCTGGACAGTCATTAGCCAGTCACCAGAGAGCACTGGTGGTCTAGTTTGTAGCCGGTCACACGACCGGAATGAATGACTGGAAGAATCCATCGGTACACACCAATGGATTTTTCTGTGCGAAAAATTTATGTACGCTATACCAACTCTCAAACGGTGAAGGAAAACATCGTGAGGAATCCCTCGGCTTTGTCGGCTCCGCACGTCGTGTATTGACCATTATGTTTCTTTCCTGACGACAAGGCCGACTAAGCTGAGAGGATGGAATAGTTGCTGGGCAAGCCTACTGCATCTTAATTCGTCCCGGACACTACAGCGTCCCGTTAGTAAAGGTAAAAGTCAAAGTCAAAGTCAAAAATTTTTATTCCATAAAATCACGTGGATCACTTGGACGCGTCTTATGTCTTATATCAACGTTGCATTTAAAACGCCTAAGCGCTTGAAGCGCTCGTGGCGTAGCTTGCTTAGACGTTTCTGATTGATCGTTGAAGTTAAGCAAAGTTGTGCGCGGTCACAATTTTGCAATGGGTGACCGCAAGTGGCATTACGAGCTGAGCGCTTCCGTGCTTCGGAAGGCACGTTAAATTGTCGGTCCTGACTTTTAAGTCGTTAAGCCATGACGGAGGCCTTTAGGCAAGAGTTGGCCACTAGCTCAATACGAACTTACTTACCTACTGTACTTTTTTTACCGCACATCAGGTATAATAAAGTCAGACAAAATAAGGATTTAGATAAAATATTAGTTCCAATAAGTACCGACGCGGTATAGGAACAAAAATAAAGTTGGTCAATGAACCAAGTTCGCCTATTTTTCAGAATGACACTATCTTAAGAAACCGTTATTTACATCGAGTGCTTGTCAAAAATAATTAATTTGTCAACGAAATTTGACACCTGATTTTGACAAATTTGAAATTTGATTAAATTGCCCAGGTACGTAGGTAGTAGGTACCTACCATTATTAGGTAAGTACTTTTATTATTATTCATTACTTCTTCGCTGGACTGGGAGTAAAGAAAAAACATAGAATGCGTCCAGCTGCTTCTCTCCCCGAGCATGCCGTAAAAGTCGAATAAGGGATAGTATCCTCCAACATGATGAAATACAATAAGCAAGTATTCCCAAGGAGAATTGACGTCAGGCAGGTGGCCGGTCATAAAACACTTTAGCCAAAACTCTTACAGCATGATCCAAGGATCCTGTGCCGATCCCACATAGAGTGGGAAAGGGCAGGAAGATGATGATGATGCAGGTAAGGTACGTACTCTAGACTAGGTAAGTAGGTAGTAGCAACCTAGTAGAGTAGTACCTAGGTAGGTAGGTAAATAAACTAAGCAAAGCTACGGACACCAGAAATTATGGTTGGTACAATAAGTACGTTTACCTATAAAAGTACTTTTTTTTGTAAACTCCATACTTATAATACATATAACTAGGTAGGTACAACACTCAGACTCGGAAGAATTATTTGCAGAACCAACATTTTGTCTCGTAACGGAAATCGAATCTGCGCCTCTTCTTGCGTCTCAGCCGAGCACTCGCCCGTCACGGCACCGAGGTCGTCAATATTCCCCGGGTCAGGGTTCATTGACATTACCTTGACAATAAACTTCCGATAAACATGTGAATCAGCTGGTTTTATTCCAAAGTTGTGTCATGCTCACACATCGAAATCAATACTTACCTAGGTACCTAGAATACCTACAAGTTACTACCTACCACCTACGGACCTACCTATCTCTTAGCCAAAGATTGACAAAGTGTCTAAAACAGTGAAACAGTCTGTATGATTAGATAAATATTTGTAGTGGACAATTTCATACAGCGCCATCTAGCCCCAAGTTAAGCAAAGCATAGACCATGGACACCAGATGGCTGATAGAATACTAACATACTTTTTTTTAAATACATACTATTACAGACCCCGAAGAAATATTTGCAGAACATACAAAGCATTTATTTATTTAATATTAATTAAAAATAATCATCAGAAGAGACGTGTTTCATTTTGCATTTTTTTTTTCTTGATTTTAGCCATCTCTATCTATTAAGTTGCACATTATATAAACATGGTACGATGGTATGGTATATTCGTTCGTACGAAAGCCTTCGAGAATACACCTTCGTGAATTCACTTGTCCGGTATTATAATTGGTGTATTTTTGCGTACCATAGACAACTACAATAATTTCTGAACGAAATCGGCCATGATGACAATGACATTTTGAAAAATCGATAACCACACCTTGGTTTGTTTCTTTGTTTTACTGTCACTCACGCTCGCTGTTTGACTGCTGACAGACAAGTTCGCAGGCAACCAGAAAATAACTTAAAAGTTCAATCTATCGATCAAACAGGTAAAACCAAAGTATACTTGTGCTAATTTGGAGTTAAAATAATGGAGAAAGCTTTCGAAATACAAAAACAAATCCGCGATAATGCCAAAACATTGAATTCCTATATGACTGACCTGCAGAATTGGGAAGCCGAGATGAAGCGAAAGGAAGCTGCCCTAAGCGGCGAACTTGAACAGGTTCTGTCTTATTTTGAAATTATTTCCACATAATTACGTAGCTTAATCCGTTTTCATGCTTTACAATGTTTTGCAGTAGTAGAATAGTGGTACTAGTGAAGTTTTTATTTTCATTTACTTATACATATTTAAAAATGGAACATTCGTATCAACTGGTTAAAATTAGGAACAAGGCATTCTACATTTTGCTTTGGTTGACTCCCGGTTAGTTTAATTCTGTGCTATTTGATTAAGTATGTTTTTATAATATTGTTTTGAGGTTAGGTGGTACCTCCAGTTAGAAGCAAAGTGAAAAAAGAAAAACCTGTGGTTGTGAAAAAGAAACCGGAACCAAGAATTTCAGCGTCCGATTATCTATCATGGGAGAAGTTCGATGTTGTGAGTAAACCTTATTACTCTTATTTTCCTTATTTTCCTGACTGACAAATTCACACAGCCTACAAATCTAAAAGATCAATAATTAGAGGGTGAATTCCTCTTATGGTGTACAGGTGCACTAAGAAAGAAATTCTCCAAGTGTAATTCTTGTAGGACTCAGTGGGAAGCCGAGTTATACAAGAATTTGCAAGGAGCTTTGTATGAAACAAAAAACAATATGGACAAAGTTGCAGAATGTTTCACTACTTAAATATAAACTATATAAATGGCAGTATAATTCAAAATGCTTTGACTTCACTTGCAACCATCCCTAGTGAGGCAGCAATATTAAACTTCATAATTGTCTTATTAATTATAGAATAGAACACCCAACAGTCTAATACATAGTTCTGACCCCACACTAGGATTCCCTGTGTCGTGGGTATCAGAAACTATGAGTACCATGGTACCACAACACCCATACCCGAAAGAAATATTTGCAGAACAAGCAAACTTTTTTTCCGCAGTGGGAATCGAACCCGTACCTCTTGCGTCAGTCGAGCACTCTGCTGCAGTGCCAGCAAGGCCATCATTAATACATTAGACATTTGTCAGTTGCCCCTTTGACTTCAATGTTCTCAAACAAATAATTATAAATAAGTTTCATAAGTTATACTAAAATATATTCTTCATTCAAAACAGGATGCAAGGAAAGTGAGTGACATTTTCTGTGTTAGAATGTTATTTATCCTAGTTCTTTTTCCTTTCTTGATGTATCCTTACCTTGTGGCTTAGTTCAAAAATTCTGTCATTATTATTCTCATACTATGTTGAAACATGAAGTTCTTCAGTATTTCTTGACGTCTTTTGTTGGATAATTTACAATGCATCTAAGCTTGATGGTCATCCTACTATATTAATGTGAAAGTTTGTGAGGATGTGATGTTTGTGCCTCAATTACGCTGTAACGGCTGAACGGATTTGAATTAAACTTGGAACATACATACCATGTGTGCTGGAATAACATATAGGCTACATTTTGTCCGAATATCACGCGAGCGAAGCTGCGGGTGGAAGCTAGTTTACAATTAATCTAAGTCTCAACCTGAAGTAGTTTTTTATTTTGTTGGAATGATTGATTACCTAATATATGTGTAGCATGCTAATTTCTTTAGCTATGCATCCAATCTTTCATCACACAGGTTGTATCTTGGTGACAAACTTAAAATGAATGCTTAATTTGTTATTTCAGGAAAAAGCATGTGAGGACATTGACATGAAAGACGTTGGTCCGACATCTTTGGACGGCAGAAAGAGTCAAGCCGATAAGATGGAGAAACTGAGGGATGAGGCACAGCATCAAAAAGAAAGGGTAATTTGCATTTAGGCATTTTTGCATTTGCACTTAGGTACTCACACACACACACACACACACACACACACACACACACACGCATACACACACACATGCACACGCATACACACACACATGCACACGCATACACACACACATGCACACGCATACACACACACATGCACACGCATACACACACACACACACACACACACACACACTCAGACTATACCGTCTGTTATGGTTTTCGTTAATTTATCTTGTTGTTAGTTTCTGTACTTTGATATCCTAATACTTTCACGGCAATCGTTTTTATTGTAAACCGACCTCCCGCGCTACAGGCTTGCCTCATGCGGGGACTACCAGCAAATTCCACTGTAACTTGTGTTTTTTTGGCAATAAATATATTTGTATTTCGATGGTCCCTATTAACAATGTTGGATATACTTTTTTACCAATTTTTACCGGCGGTTACTTCAGTACCCACATTATTGCGGGGACAAAGTTATAACCACCAACAATATTAACAAAAAACTGATGAAATAATCATGATTTTCAATAAAACAAAATATTGTTTACCATAGAATTTTTTAGATTCTATTTATGTAAAAAAGTGAATATTGTTAAAAATGAATATCCAACATTGTTAGTAGGGACCATCGATTTGTATTTACTAGCTGCGGACCACTGCTCTACTTGCGATGATATTTAAAGAAAAAAAATAGAAGGGGGCCCTCATAATAGAAATATTTATATACAAGTACGATGGTACAAATCGCAATTGACACGATTTATTTTGAATTTTCAGGGTAATAATTTTGTGAAGCAGGAGAAGTGGGATGAAGCCATCAGCTGCTACAATCGCGCCATAGAACTGGTGAAGGACGATGCCATCTACTTTGCAAACAGAGGCCTGTGTTACCTCAAGAAAGACAGGTCTGTATAACCTGAAAATCCTTCAGTTATTTGTGTCAGTACTTAACACATGAAAATTTTGCACTGTAGTACATACAAATACAAATATATTTATTTGGAACAGGAAACAAATTAAAACTTAAACGTGTGTTAACAATACTGACGGCAAAAGTATTAAACTGTGTCGCAGCCAGTAACGCCCTCCTCGAGACACGATATATCCAAAACTACATAATTATTGTGCTAAGTTAAAAACTAATTTTGTAGTAAGTTGTCATTATTTTTTGTTATATCAGATATCAAGAAGTTTCTATTTATGAGTGGTCATTTGATATGTACAATTATGTGTTAAAAGCCAGCTTTGAGTCCATGGTCAAGCACTCACGCACAATGTACTTAGCGATTATTTTTATTATGCAAGTTAGCTGACATAATTCAGATATATTCTGTATTGTGTAATTTAGCCGTTCCAAATAATTTCCTATATAAATTTCCAGCTAATCTTGAATCTACTTATTTCAGTCTTCACCAAGCCGAGGCGGACTGCACCGAAGCCCTACGCCTCGACCCCACCTACGTGAAAGCCTGGCAACGTCGCGCTTCGGCGAGGGAGCGCCTGGGGTCCCTTAGGGCCGCCTCCAATGACCTCACGGAGGTCATCAGACTGGAGCCTAAGAACAAGGCTGCTCGGACACAGCTGGAGGCCATCAAAGCCAGGATGGGGACTAAAGGGGTAAGAACATAAATGTAAACTAAGGCATTTTACCATCTGTAGTAGATGATTTATACATCGTCAGGAGGCCACTTTTACCTTTACAAACGGAACGCTGTAGTGCTCGGGAGGAATTAAGATGAAGTAGGCTTGCCCAGCACCTATTCCATCCTCTCAGCTTAATCGGCCTTGTCCTCAAGAAAGACCATGGTCAATACGGAGCTGACTAAGCCATGGTTTTCTTCACGATGTTTTACTTCATCGTTTGAGAGTACTGATACAGCTCTCATAAATTTTTCACTCAGAAAAACCTATTGGTACATGACTGGATTTGAACTGACGACCGAACTGATGTTATCAGATTATTTACTAGGTTACCTATTATTTGGAGTATTTTAAGAACTGTACTAACTTCTGTTGGACTCATTATAACTTTTTTCTTATAATGTCTGACAAAAGGATAATGGTGCCGTAAGTAATTGCATACATATATTTTGCATCAAAATGTACTTGCTAGTTTGCAAGGATATTTTGATGTTTGTGGCCACTGACCTGAACTGAGTGAAAATTGGAACAGATATGGGTAATACCTGGATAGTATAAGGGCAACTTTATGTCCAGGTACCATGTTAGCGGAACCGCATGCGGATGCTAGTTTCGTCTGTAGTTTCTTCCTATATCCATACTAATATTATAAATGCGAAAGTAACTCTGTCTGTCTGTTTGTTTGACTTTTACGACATGCTTGGGAAGAGAAGCAGCTGGAAACATACTTGATTACTTTGACTCCCAGTTTAGCAGAGAAGTAAATTTTCTTCCTATCTAAACAAAATAAATTAATGAAAATTTTTAATATTCTAGGCAAAATCCAAATCATCACCATCTTCCACCCCCACCATTGAAGAAAAGCCGTTTTCCAAAGCCCCAGCGAAAGCCTCGCCCAAGATCGTGGTACTAGAAGACCTGAAGACCCCAGAAGTAACTGCTGATGAAATGTGGAAGAATGGAGTGGGAGAGAATATCACTGTTCTAAGACCTGTGAAGAAGCCACCGCATTTAAGATCTAAGGTAAAGAAATGGAAGAGACTTTAAAATAAATAAATATTTGTGAACATTTCCCACAGTACCATCTAGCCCCAAACTAAACAAGGCTTGTATGGGAACCGGATATCTGATAGAGTACTTATGTACTTTATTTTTTGTAAATACATAATTATAATATCACAACATCCAGACCCGGAAGAAATATTTGAAGAACATACAAACATTTCTCCCGTAGCGGGAATCGAACCCGCACCTCGTGCGTCTCAGCCGAGCACTCGCCCGCCACGCCACCGAGATTGTCGTATGTATATGGTTATAATAGTAATTTGTTAAATTTCAGAGACCACTTAAACCTGTACTGATCCAAGAGATCCCTCTCGGAAAGATCTCGCCTGAGAAGCCCCCGACCCGCCTAAAGATAGTTGAAATCGACTCTGTGAAAGAGAATGGAAGTGACGTCATATCCAGTCCCGAGTCTATAAAGCTCGCTTCAGACGGGTTTATAAAGGAGAAGGAGAGCCGGGTGGCGAGCCTAGTGCCTCCGGCCAGCAGTGTGCAGTTCATGGCCGAGTGGAAGTATTTGAAAGGACATGATATTGATAGGAGCCAGTACTTTAGCGTAAGTTATTACCGTGATTCTATAGATTTTTAATTGTTTTGTTGTGTTGTGCCAAAACCTCAGATGTGCTGGCATCTCAGAATTTCAATAAAAAATAATAAAAAAAATAAAAATTTGTGGACATTTCACACAGCGCCATCTAGCCCTAAACTAAGCAAAGCTGTTAGTTGCACTAATATAGCTTGTTAAGCATTTTAACCGATTGTTAGGCCTGTTTTGTGTCGCACCATGCCCTAACAAAGGATTATCTTATCCTTTGTTAGAGCACGGGTGCATCTGGATTATCGCGCCGTAGCCTTATATTCCTTATTAATTTTGCAGATAATAGACCCATCAAAAATCCCAGCTATCTTCGACAACGCCTTAGAAAGCGATGTGTTATCCGACTGGCTACGTGCAATGATCAATAACACGGATATGTTCAAAAAATATGGCGTCACGGCCTATCTCGCTGCGCTCACTCAGGTCAAGCGCTTCTCTGCGCTCGCCATGTTTCTCACCACACAGGATCAGCAAAGTAAGTTATGCTACAGCTATAATCTAAATAATATAAGACTGAAATTACTGACTGACTGACAAATATGACGCCGCGGTCTATCTCGCTGCGCTCACAAGAGGTTCTCTGCGCTCGCCATGTTTCTCACCACACAGGATCAGCAAAGTAAGTTATGCTACAGCTATAATCTAAATAATATAAGATTAAAATTACTGACTGACTGACAAATATGGCGTCGCGGTCTATCTCGCTGCGCTCACAAGAGGTTCTCTGCGCTCGCCATGTTTCTCACCACACAGGATCAGCAACGTAAGTTCAGATACAGTAATCATTTATATAAAACTTACGTTTTTGACTGATAAAAAAGTAAGTTCGTATGAGCTAGTGGCCAACTCTAGTGACGGAGTTTTTAGGCCGCCTAAAGGCTTCCATCGTGACTTAATGAAAGCGCTCGGCTCGTAATGCCACTTACGGTCACCCATCCTAATTGTGAACGCGCACAACGTTGCTTAACTTCAACGATCAATCAAAAACGTCTAAGGAAGCTACGCCACGAGCGCTTCTGAGCTTTTTTGACTGATGAACTGACAACTGAGGTTTTAATAATGGCTTGAGTATAGACTTATATCAATTTTCCATCGATGTCTGTTAAAAAATCTACGCCTTAAACATTAAATGAAGACATCTCATGTTTTAGGTTAGACATTTTTCTTCTGATTTTCAGCAAATACCATACTAACAATACTCAATAGAATCTTTCATTTTTCAGTGATCGCCAAACTCTTGGAGCATTGCAAAATGGCTGAGAACTGCAGTGATTCGACCATAGCCGATTTGAAGAACAAATATGAACTCTTAAACTAATGAATAGGCAATTCTACGTACCTATACTAGTCTCAGCGTTTACACTACACGATTTGGAAGAAATGGTATAAAAATGCAATTAAATGGATTAAATACTTCACTGACCTAGAAAACTTTTGGTTTGTTATACAATCTGTCGTGTAATATCGTATCGGGCAGTGTAAACGCTTACGGTCGTAAACCGCTTTGGCAACTTTAATATATACATTAATCACGTCTGTTTCCCACAGGGGTAGACAGAGATCATGGATCTTCATTT
Organism: Scotopteryx bipunctaria; assembly: GCA_949320045.1. Lineage (NCBI taxonomy): Eukaryota > Metazoa > Arthropoda > Insecta > Lepidoptera > Geometridae > Scotopteryx > Scotopteryx bipunctaria. Next base: position 1,328,781 of record OX439458.1, on the reverse strand, counting down.
TCTACGATCCTGACACACTTCTTTAGCTTCATTCACTCTCATTACATTCTTCTTTCTTCTTGTGCTTTCTGGGACGCACGCGTGCCGGAGTCTACAAGAATAGAATAGAAATTTGACACAAACATTACAAACATACATCTTACTTATATTATAAATTCGAAAGTTTGTGAGTTTGGATGTTTGGATGTTTGTGCCTCAATCACGCCTAAACGGCTGAACGGATTTGAATGAAACTTGGAATATACATAGTACATGTACTGGATTAACATATAGGCTATTTTTATCCGGATACCACGCGAGCGAAGCCGCGGGCGGCAGCTAGTACATACATAAAATCACGCCTGTTTCCCGTAAGGGGGTAGGTACTAGGTAGAGATCACGGATCGCCATTTGATACGATCCCGACATACTACTTTCGCTTCATTCACTCTCATTACATTTCTATGTCTATATTTTCCTCCGGACTTATTAAGTTGAAGTACATACATAAATACATAATACATAAAACAAGAGCATAAATCCTAACCCTTCGTCAACAAGCTATTAAATAACCCCCGAACGGAATATCACAAATCAATCGGATCTGTGAAAGTTGGAATGATCCTTTTGTTAAGTAGCAAATGTGCTGATAATCTGCAAACGCCTCAACAGATCTTAATAAACTATAGCTAAGAGCCATCTCGATCACGTTAGCTTTCAAACAAAAAAAGACTCATCAAAACGGTCCATTCGTTTGGGAGCTACGAGCCCACAGACAAATATACACAGATACACACTACAAGCTGATAACACCCCTTTTTCTTTCGGGGGTTACAAATACGAGTTAGTCCCACATTCAAATTCGTTCACACACAGTTTCTTATAATAGCAAATCCAAAAATTATGTTATTTTTTTTTTTAACTTCAGGTTTCATAGAGTGTTGTCTAAGACATGAAATGATTTATTAAGTAGAGATAGTAAGCTTATAGAAAAAACCCAAAGCAATTAATTATCTTAAATTAACATAACAAGTAAGTTCGTATGAGCTAGTGGCCAACTTGTGACGGAGTTTTAGGCCGCCTAAAGGCTTAATTAATTAACATAACTTTCTTCTCTTTTATAAATTAACATAACTTAAATGTAAGATAAGAATGCACCTAGATTCTCGATTGATGTCAATGCAAAAACAACGAGCCAAGGGTCCCCTTGACCCTAGCTGGATGGCCAGTTCTGCCTACGTCTTCAACACACAGTTTATTCACACAATCACAGAAGTCACAGTCACAAAAGTCATACACAAGCGCATACAGCAGAAATATAACTAAATTAAATTAATTTATTAAAATTTGTTTATTCAGAACGGATACAAGTTAAACAAATGTTACAAGTAAAACGATGAGACTGCATAAGTTTTGAAACTGACGCAGTCTCAACGCCCAGCTTGGAACATGAGAGTTGGTTCTGTTTAACTATATAATTAATCTATCTATAAAACTATCTTGCTATACTAAAAATAATAATTAAGTAGAAATAAAATACAATGAATGATTGAGAATGTGAGCAAAAGATGTGTGACTGATGTCTAGAGGTAGGAGTATAAAGATTGGCTACAGTTAAAATATATTTTTTAAGGTCCCATCTCTTTTCTTGCTATCTGACTTTCTGGGCATTGAGCTAGAGTTTTGAAGTTTACTCCGTCATTGGCGTGCATGGATTAGGCCCAGTAGCATAGCCATATGTCGCGTACTCCCTTCTCATCGCGGGCTATGTGAGGTCTTGAGGGGTTTTCCTCTTTAAAAGCTGGGAAGATGTCGACTTGTCCATTAAGTTTGCAGCAAGTTCGTTTGGATATTCTATGATGATTGGTACCAGTTAAAATATAAAACCTAATGAAGCGAGCGAGAAAGACTAGCGCCCGCGGCCTCGCTCGCCTGATATCCGGACAAAAAGTGGCTTATATGTTATTCCAGCAAACATACTATGTATATTCCAAGTTTCGTTCAAATCCGTTCAGACGTTACGGCGCGATTGAGGGACAAACATACATCGTCACATGACTCACATCCACACATCCTTACAACCCACAAACTTTCGTATTTATAATATTAGTAGGATTACCTAAATAAATTATAAGTGAAAGGTATGATAATATATACCAGTACTCTCAAACGATGAAGGAAAACGTGAGGAAACCCGAGGCTTAGTCAACTCCGCACGTATAGGCCGAGGGGGACGGATAAGATTAAGGTTTAATGTTGTTTAGATATTTGCCAAAAAAAGATAGCACTTTTTGGCAGGTAATATTTTATCCTAATAAGTTAGTTCAATGTAAGAAGCGGACGACCTCGGAGGCGTGGCAGGCGAGTGTTCGGCTGAGACGCAAGAGGCGCGGGTTCGATTCCCGCTACGGAAGAAATGTTTGTATGTTCTACAAATATTTCTTTCGTGTCTGGGTGTTGTAGTATTAAGTACTTATTATAAGTACCTATGCAAAATAAGTATGGTAGTATTCTATCAGCCATCTGGTGCCCATAATACAAGCTTGCTTAGTTAGGGGTTAGATGGCGCTGTTTGAAATCTCCACAAATATTTATTATTATTATTTATAGTTTAATTATCATTGTACACATTCAATTTACTTAGGTAACCTGAAACATCTTTTTGCAAATAAGTGTTGAAGCGGCAAATATTAATTTACATGATAATATACTCCACTCACTTTTGTTATTATCTACATAATGTACTGTTCAATAATTTACTGCGCTAGAACAGAAAAGTCGACTTTCGACTATTTACTAAGCCCCTGATGTCCGTCCGTCTGTCAGCGGGCTGTATCTCATGAACCGTAATAGGTAGAGTTGAAATTTTCACAGAGCGTGTATTTCAATTGCCGCTATAACAACAAATAAAGTAAATAAAAGGGGGCCCCATACAAGAAAAATGTGAATTCGACTTGCAATTGACGGGTTTTATTTATGCCGGGACGCTGACGGCCCGTTTACGGAACGGAGTGGGCGAAAAGGCCGTTACGTAGCTGGTTACAACAGTCAGTTAATGTGCAGAGAATCGAGGGCTTAATACATATCGTCGTAATCTTTAGTACAAGACTATCATCTTGTAAGAATCGTGTTTTCTGTGCATTTATGATTTTAATTTGTATTAAAGAGACGGGTTTTTATCGCCTAATATACCTGGTTATTATTACACAGTCGAAACGTCGGGAAAATAACATGGTTTCACGCGATAAAACCCGTTTCTATAATATAATTTTGTGAATTCATGATTTTTATTGAAAGGGGAATTTTCTTAAAAAAATAGTTCCCAGTCGCTTACTAGATGGCGTTTGATCGGAACACTCGAGAGCTATAGAAAGTAAACTATCACCTGATTGGTCCGATTTGGTATAGACTGTCAATGTGAACACTGGTGGTCTAGTTGGTACCCCGCCTTCCGATCGTGGGTTCAAACCCGGTCGTGTACCAATGGATTTTTCTGTGCGAAAAAATTATGTGCGCTGTACCAGTACTCTCAAACGGCGAAGGAAAACATCGTGAGGAAACCCGCGGCTTAGTCAGCACCGCATTGACCATGTCTTTCCTGTGGACAAGGCCGACTAAGCTGAGAGGATGGAATAGGTGCTGGGCAAGCCTACTCCATCTTAATTCGTCCCGGGCACTACAGCGTAAAAGGTAAAAGATGCCTCCTGACGCTGTATAAATCATCTACTTTTGATAGTACCTAGTGTCTATGTCTATGGGATATAAGGATATATCCCACAATGACGACCTCAGTGGCGTGGCGGGCGAGTGCTTGGCTGAGACGCAAGAGGCGCTGGTTGGATTCCCGCTACGGGAGAAATGTTTGTATGTTCTGCAAATATTTCTTCCGGGTCTGGGTGTTGTAGTATTATGTATTATAAGTATGTATTTACAAAAAAAAAGTATAATAAGTATTCTATCAGCCATCTGGTTCCCATAGTACAAGCTTTGCTTAGTTTGGGGCTAGATGGCGCTGTGTGAAATGTCCACAAATATTTATTTATTTATTATTTATATATCCTAGCGCTATCTAGAAAGCCATGACTCATCATGAGGAACTAAAACTGACCGATACCGACTGACCGAGCTGCCTCGCGAGGGAGTTTGGTCAGTAAATACGCTGCTTATAAAACTATCGGATAAATCAGGTGATAGTTTGCTCTCTATGACTCTCGAGTGTTTGAGTTTAACGCCATCTAGGAACCGACTGGGAACAATCTTTTTTAAATAATATCCCTTATGGAATTTCCTTACGGTAATGCTTGTGTAGGTAAGGTACTATTATCGCTACTTCTAGATGAATTCAATGTATAAGTTTAATGTTTTAATTTACAAGGTGCGAAGAATATTTAGTTCTGTGATTGTTATTTACATCCTAATAAAGTAGTTTTTGTAAGCTCGTTGTTTTATTTGACCTAATTATTTATAGATATCTACTTCTCTGCTGGACTGGGGAGTAAAGAAAAAACAGAATACGTCCAGCTGCTTCTCTTCCCGAGCATGTCGTAAGAGTCGACTAAGGGATAGTATCCTCCAAAATGATTCACCTATATGGGCGATGGGCTGGACATCTGTCAATCATGGTGCACCATATCCATCTTAGGACTTAAATCAGAAGTGACTGCAAGTTTTCTTACGTTTACTTGTGGCTCTGCCCACCCTATTGGGGATAGGTACCTACGGGCGTGATAATAATGTATGTTTGTATTTATAGATAGCCAGATGGAAAACTAGCTAAATTAAAATAAAAGAGACCTTGTCCAGTAGTGGGAAACTTTTAGATTAAGTATTAAAAAGAATATTTAGGGAAGGGACCAAACAAATTCGATAGTAGGTAACTACCTACTTAATAAAATCTTTGGCAAAAAAATTCAAAACTTTCTAATAAAAAGGTAAATACACGTAAAATGAGAGAGATAGGTACCTATAGTTAAGTTATAACTTAAGGTAGGTAACTTTTAAAGCAGGTGGGAACTAAAAGTTAACGTTAGTTTACTATTCCTTTCATAAAAACAGCAACTTAAAGATGAAATAGTGAAATTTCTTAGTTAATTAAAACTAAACTGCAGTTACGCTAATAAACCGAGCCGGTCCAATTTGCATGTGCAACCATCGAGAATATCTCGTTTTAGGGTTCCTTAAGAAGAAATTGGAAGACTGCTAACTTTGTGGTCAACTTGACTATTGCGTTTGGTAATTAATTGTCTTATTGGTAGTTCGGTTAGAGTCATTCGGGACAAGTAGGTATGCACACTTTTCACTTTGAAAGCTCACTATGCTCAAGATATTGTAAGGTAGGTATACCTAATAGAACGGTGAAAATATTGTTTATAAGTAGAAAAATTATGTGTCAAATAAAATACTTAAGTAATTCAAATTTGTACTGCGATTTATTCATATTTTTGAAATAAATGTACCTTTTTTAGGGGAAAAAATCGGAATACACTTGACTCGACTCGCGGGAAAGTGTGCTCACCCTTATTATAAGGCTGCGCACACTTTTAGAAAAAAACAAGGCATGTTTGCATGTTCATTACCTACTCCAGTAGGTACCTACCTAAATGAACGCATGTGGGGTAGGTACCTAAGTGTTCACGTTGCAAACTAAAAGTACAAATAAATATCAAACATTATTTATCCAGAATTGACCTATCACCCTAATGAGTAGGTACCTATGTGGGTAAGTGTGCGCTCGTCGCCATTCCTAACATAATGCGTGCGCACAATAAAATTACCCGCGCACACTTACCCATAGCTGAAAAATTACAAATGAATGTCTACACAATCTACACAAGATCACAAAATTAAACAATGAGCCCCAAACACTCTTTTGCTCGTAGCTAGTAGATTATTTATGTTTAAATAATTTCACCTAGGTACCAGTTTTTTTAAATGTGCGGAACCCTAGCTCGGTCAGCCGACTCAATCCTCGTTTATTTAGCCGGATAATTGTACTTTTTACCATTACCCCGGTAATGGGATCTGTGTGGATTGCCGTTTGTCGTGCTCGGATAAAAAGGTATTTTGTCCGGCTTTTCAAAATAACCGGTAGGTAGTTACTACCGGATCGAGGACCAGCACATTTTTGCCGGACTTTTGACCATTTGACAAGTTGACCATTCCAGCAAGTACCTACATAAGTAGGTACTTATTGATGACCTCTGTGACATGGCAGGGGCTGCGAGAGAAATGTTTGCATGTTCTGCAAATATTTTCTTCTAGGTCTGGGTGTTGGGATATTATGTAAGTATTAGGTATACCTACACAATACAAGCTTTGCTTAGTTTGGAGCTAGATAGCGCTGTGTAAAATACCCTCAAATATTTATTAGGTACTCATCTGTTCCATCCTTTTACCAATATTGCCGCCCATGGTTTTACCTATTTAGTGTCAGTTTAATTTCAAAAATGTGTGTGTGGTAAACAAAGTGTTTCTTAGTTAGCATGGGTTGAGTGACAGCAGGATAGGCTGTAGATAATTAATTGGTGTTATAAGGACATTAAGTACATAATTACCTACTAATCTGACAGCTGTCAGTTTAAGTAACAATTTTCAAAATGTCCGACTTTTATTTTTAATTGGCAATCCCTTTTCCGGATAATTGGTGCATTGTATTATTTGGAACATTTTACAGCCACAGTTTCAAGGTAATTAAAAAAATAATTAACGAGAGTTTACGATAGCGTTTGCGAAGTCGGTGTGGGCTTTCAAAGCTTAACGTTTAATTGCTGATTGGGGTGCGTAGAACAGTATATGTATGGGTAGGTAGGTATGTCGGTGTGTGTGTGACATCAATATCGTATTTTCTTTCAGCAACATTGAAAAAATTTTAAGGTAATCGGTATATCTAATAGGTAATAAGAAATGAAAATGATCTCAGTTTTCTATCTAAGTTCGCCTACAGATAGTAAACAGAGTTCGATCACCGACCGCAGGTAAGGTCCCCAAAAGGTTGGCGACGTTACTTCGTTGGATAAAACTAGGTAACGTTAACGTTCGTAAAAGAAGTTCCACATAATTTACAGTCTTAGGTAGGTACCTATGGTTGAGCCAAAGAATACTTATTATTATTATTTATTTCAAATAAAATCCATAGGTCAATAAAATACAATACTTACATAAGGTACCTAATCAAAAACAAACTTACCTAACTCTAAACAAGTTAAGACTAATAATAAAAACAGGAATAAGAGACAAGTTAAGTCATAAAACAGTATATTTACAAAAAATATGTCAAAATAATTTGATACCAAAGTTTTTTTACTCAGTGAAAATTGTTTACAAACAACAAGCCTAAAAATATCTGCCGCGTATGTTGACACGGTAATTATAAAGTTACCTTCCTTCCTTTCGTCCTTCTGTTCGCTTTCAAAGTCCGAGATACCTATCGGTTAGACCTCAAAGCGAACTCCGAAGTTATTTAGAAATTAATAAAACTAATCTAAAGTTCCTCACAGTTTGCCCATAAATAATTGTCGAGGAAACTTCGCTCTATCGGTATAATCGGCCGATTTTGGGGTTCCTTAGGAACTCGCAAATTCAATTACTTAGGAAATACATAAATCAAACGGTCTGATGGCGAACTAAAGGGAGAATTTCGAAACAAGCTTCAGTGACGCCGGACAAAGCTACTACGCAAATGTATAGAACGTTATTCAGCGCGTCATTGACATTGCGCTCGAATGACGTTCCGTGACAGTTTTTTTTAATAAGTAAATAATAAATATTTGTGGACAATTCACACAGCGCCATCTAGCCCCAAACTAAGCAAAGCTTGTACTATGGGAACTAGATGGCTGATAGAATACTTATATACTTTTTTTCGTAAATACATGCTTATAATACATATACTACAACACCCAGACCCGGAAGAAATATTTGCAGAACATACAAACATTTCTCCCGTAGCAGGGATCGAAGCCGCGCCTCTTGCGTCTCAGCCGAGCTCTCGTCCGCTTCGTCACAGAGGTCGTCGAGCTTCTACGCAAATGGAACGTATTTCGTCGCATCATTAAGATAAGATATTATATTTATTTAAGTAGCATTACGCTGAGTCGATGCCTTTTTGGCCGACCTACACCACACAGAGCGGGATCAATGGGCACCTAGATTTTCGTAATAGATAGTGTACCATATTTATGGTTTTCCTCGTATTTCTCAGTATTTTTTGTCAAATATTCCTTGTTCGTTTTCTTTTACTTTTAATTTATTACCTTTTACTCTCCTGTTCTGTGTTGTTTTGTGTCTGTCAAATAAAATCATTTCTTTCTTCTTTCTCTTTCTTTTATTTGCCAGAACATTATTTATACATCTTATCATTGACACTCATCAATGATACTGTGACTCGTGACTTCCAGGTCACGATTATTCGGAGTTTTAGGCGCTACGCCTCAAACGCTACTTCTCTGCTGGACTGGGAGTAAAGAAAAAGCATAGAATGCGTCCAGCTGCTTCTCTCCCCGAGCATGTCTTAAAAGTCGACTAAGGGATAGTATCCTCTTCGACATGATGGACCACCTATACCTAAGGGCGATTTGCTGTTCACCTGTCACTATGGTTCTTCATATCCATCTTAGGATTTAATTCTGCGTCCGAAGAGCAGCCTTTATCCCGAAAGATTGTAGGCGCAGAAATCCACGTAGCGCCTCATACATACATAATTATCACGCCTATATCCCTAATAGGGTGGGCAGAGCCACAAGTAAACATAAGAAAACTTGCAGCCACTACTGATTTAAAGTTCTAACACATAACCACGTAACTATCGACCATGCCATGTAAAAATACTTATTTAAATTTATCGTTTCCATTATTGTAACAATGGGATCCTGCCATTGAGGGGGCTATAACGCTAAATCTCTCCAAGGACAAACATTTTATTTAAGTTCTTATAAGGGCACTGTATGCACAGCCAATAATAAGTAAGCTGGTTCACTAAATAGGTCCACTAGGAGTAAAATTCTTACAAGGATGGGACTTGAACCAACCTGACAGCTTATCGTGGTCCGAGACCCGTCAATGTAAGTATTTTGGAATTAATTTTAAATCTTACTTAAGTTCAGCCGAGGATCTCAAAAGGCGCAAATAATGTAAATCTCAGCGAGGCTTATGTATGCCTTTTGGGGTCGAGATCCTAGGTCCGTGGGGCACGGGTGCCCATCGCGTTTTCAAAATCCTTTCAGGGCGTCTGGTCGAAGCGATGCGCGATCCAAGAGCTGGTTCTTATATGGCTCACAGGATCTGTATTGCTATTCAATGCGGCCACGAGATTTGCTCGGAGTTTCTCTGAAGGATAGCGTCCGTAACGATGTTATCCGACGGAGAACCAAAGTCATCGACATAGCTCACAGAATCACACTGAAGTTGCAGTGGGCTGGCCATATCGGCCGAAGAACCGACAACCGCTGGGGTAAACGAGTTCTTCAGTGGAGACCACGACTCGGTACCTACTCCTTGGACGCCCTCCGGCTAGGTGGAGTAGCGATCTGCGAAAAGCTGCTGGCAGCGACTGGATGCGTCAAGCCGAAGATAGGGCGCGATGGCGCTTATAAGGGGAATAACGAATAGGACCCGAAACTACTGGACCGATTTCAAAAATTCTTTCACCAATAGAAAGCCACATTATCAGGGACCAGTAATAGGCTATAATATATTAAAAAAAATAGGGATCTGAAAAAAAATTGCAATATTGTAACCCAAGGTAGAAAACCAAAAATAGTTTTTGGCGTGCGCTGCGAAAACATATCGTATAGAACAAAATAATGTACTACACGCGTACGAAGTTGCGGGCAACAGCTAGTTACCCAATAAACTTGCTTTTATATTGTTAGCTCCATTTATTTGTGCCTCAACTGTGTCTTCCGGAATATGATCCATATCCTAAAAGCAAAATAATCGTCAAAATCGGCTATTAATCGGTGGAGATAATCGTAAAAAATAGAAAGGAAAATACATCCATTTTCTTTTCATAGAAGTCGAAAAAAAAATTATACAAAAGTGTGCTAGCTGCCTTCAACCGTAAGGAATTAACAGTATAATACCAGAAAAAACCGGATTTATTCCGTCCTGCTGGGGAAGTAATTGATTTAATTTCGTCTGAAAGCCTGATTTGCCTCTTAACAGTGGCGAATGGAATGTATTGGTTTCTTAAAAACGGCGACCGTAAAGAGGACTTCCTTTTTCGGTTCTATTTAGAGTTTGTATTTCTATTGCCGCTATAACAACAAATAACAAAAATAAAAGGGCTCCATATAAAAAAATAATAATTTTGACGTTCGTAATCAATTATTGAGGTTCAACTTTTTAAAGTTTTGTCTTGTCCATCCAAAGGTTGCCTGGAAGAGATCGCTGTTAGCGATAAGGCCGTCCATTGTATGAAGCATATTTATACTTATTTGAATTTACTTTATTTTTTTTATTTCTTTGATTTGTGTTTTTACAATAAAGATGTATTTTTCAGCAACACTAAGCACGGTCAGTAATTAGATGGGTCGAGTGACTATTTGCACATTTAAGTGTACTGCCACCTTTATAAGTTGGTGTACAAGAAACATTTTGTGTACATGTACGATGGTTGAGAAGTATAGATACGAAGTTGTCAAGTATAGATACTAGAGCCCTGGTGGTCTAGTGGGAGCGTCCCTGCCATCGAGCATTTAACTAATAGAGTAGTAAAATGAGCCATCCAATTGCACAACTGATATGATGATATGCACCTGTATAATAACAATTCACGCTCGCACTGAATCAGTACCAAACCAACAAGTGATCTGTGTGTGTGTCCGTCTCCCGATACTCGAAAATATTCAAAGTTTGGTTTTATAACCCATAATGCCGTATTGTTCTATTCGGTGGTGTGGAAAAAACAGCAGGACATCGAATTTTAAAACAGACGGAATCACGTTTCATCGGTAAGCATCAATAAACTATAATTTTATTTCAATTTACAACCATTTATCACGGCTCAAGTTAAACTGGTCAAATAAAACGAAACAATGGACGCTTGTCTATGCGTCCTGCTCTTACCTAGGTGTAACCTATATTATGCCATCCTTTTTATTCATTACACGTGTTACTAGTGATGCTGCACTGTCATAATCAAAATTAGTATCGATATTTATCAGAAAAGGTTATTTATGACAAACAAATAAGTACCCAGATATAATAAATTGAATAAGTACATTTGAAGAACGGGGCGTCCTCTAGTTTATATCTATACTAATATTATAAATAGGAATTAAGATTTTTTGTTTTTTTGTTTGTAACGAAATCCGGGATCCGTAAGAAAATTGCAATATTGTAACCCAAGGTAGAAAATCCAAAACAGTTTTTGGCGTGTGGCTCCGAAGTTACTGGACCGATTTCAAAAATTCTTTCAACAATAGAAAGCCCCTTTATCAAGGTCTAGTATAGACTATAATAAATATCTTCAAAAAATTAGGGATCCGTAAGAAAATTGCAATATTGTAACCCAAGGTATAAAACGAAAAATAGTTTTTGGCATGTGGCTCCGAAACTACTGAACCGATTTCAAAAATTCTTTCACCAGTGGAAAGCTACATTATCAGGGTCCAGTATAGGTTATAATAAATTTTCAAAAAGTTAGGGATCCGTAAGAAAATTGCAATATTGTAACCCAAGGTAGAAAACCAAAAATAGTTTTTGGCGTGTGGCTCCGAAACTGCTGGACCGATTTCAAAAATTCTTTCACCAATAGAAAGCTATATTATCAGGGTCCAGTATAGGCTATAATAAATTTTCAAAAAGTTAGGGATCCGTAAGAAAATTGCAATATTGTAACCCAAGGTAGAAAACCAAAAATAGTTTTTGGCGTGTGGCTCCGAAACTACTGGACCGATTTCAAAAATTCTTTCACCAATAGAAAGCTATATTATCAGGGTCCAGTATAGGCTATAATATATTTTCAAAAAATTAGGGATCCGTAAGAAAATTGCAATATTGTAACCCAAGGTATAAAACGAAAAATAGTTTTTGGCGTGTGGCTCCGAAACTACTGGACCGATTTCAAAAATTCTTTCACCAGTGGAAAGCTACATTATCAGGGTCCAGTATAGGTTATAATAAATTTTCAAAAAGTTAGGGATCCGTAAGAAAATTGCAATATTGTAACCCAAGGTAGAAAATCCAAAATAGTTTACGGCGTGCGCTGTGAAAACTATTGATTATAAAACAAAATAATGTACCTACTACACGCGTACGAAGTCGCGGGCAACAGCTAGTATTAATATAATTTCAGTCAGCTACTTGAACTAAAATTTATAATGGTTGTTCTATTAATGACTGTAATTAAATAAATAAATAATAAATATTTGAAAAGCTTTATTTCATTAATTATAATACAGTAGCCTTTACCTTTGCCTTTGCCTTTGAAATCGGTCCAGTAGTTTCGGAGCCACACGTCAAAAACTACTTTTGGTTTTCTACCTTGGGTTACAATATTGCAATTTTCTTACGGATCCCTAATTTTTTTGAAAATTTATTATAGTCTATACTGGACCCTGATAATGTAGCTTTCTATTGGTGAAAGAATGTTTGAAATCGGTCCAGTAGTTTCGGAGCCACACGCCAAAAACTATTTTTGGTTTTCTACCTTGGGTTACAATATTGCAATTTTCTTACGGATCCCTAATTTTTTTGAAAATTTATTATAACCTATTCTGGACCCTGATAATGTAGCTTTCTATTGGTGAAAGAATTTTTGAAATCGGTCCAGTAGTTTCGGAGCCACACGCCAAAAACTATTTTTGGTTTTCTACCTTGGGTTACAATATTGCAATTTTCTTACGGATCCCTAATTTTTTTGAAAATTTATTATAACCTATTCTGGACCCTGATAATGTAGCTTTCTATTGGTGAAAGAATTTTTGAAATCGGTCCAGTAGTTTCGGAGCCACACGCCAAAAACTATTTTTGGTTTTCTACCTTGGGTTACAATATTGCAATTTTCTTACGGATCCCTAATTTTTTTGAAAATTTATTATAGCTTATACTGGACCCTGATAATGTAGCTTTCTATTGGTGAAAGAATTTTTGAAATCGGTCCAGTAGTTTCGGAGCCACACGCCAAAAACTATTTTTGGTTTTCTACCTTGGGTTACAATATTGCAATTTTCTTACGGATCCCTAATTTTTTTGAAAATTTATTATAGTCTATACTGGACCCTGATAATGTAGCTTTGTACTGGTGAAAGAATTTTTGAAATCGGTCCAGTAGTTTCGGAGCCTATTCGTTACAAACAAAAAAACAAAAAATCGTTAAAGAAAGAAAGAAAGAGAAAAGTATAGAAAGTATAGATAAGGCTATACCTTATATTTCCTTAATAAATAAAGTTAGTATTATTTAGGGGGCTAGATGGCGCTGTCCACAAATATTTATATATATTTAAGATTCCTTTGATTATCGAATTTATTTCATTTATTACTATATTTTTTTTAAGTATGGAAGTTCCATTTTATAAAGTTTCTAGTTATTATTTCGTACACACGCGCACAAACACACACATAAACATAATACATTTAAACTTATTTGTATTCCACTAAACAAACATTGCTATCGATATTTTTTATTTTTTTTTTAGAATCGATTAGAATAGATATCGATATGAATATTTTATTGCACAGCTCTAGTTCAATACTTGACATTGAGTCGGCCAATCAGAGCGCAGGGGCGGGCCCACTGTTCTGATCTGTTTTGGCGGAATTATTTTTCGAACAAAACAAATAACATTACCCCTCTATTCAGTTAAATGCTCGATGGTCCCTGCCTTCCAATCCTAAGGTCGTGGGTTCAATTTCAGTCGTGCACCAATGGATTTTTCTGTTCGAAAAATGTATGTGCGTCATACCAGTAATTTCAAATGGTGAAGGTAAACATCATGCGGAAACCGGTATGTTGTAAAACCTAAAAAGTTCAAAAACATGTGTCAAGGAGCCTTTGAGGTGCACAAAATCCTTTCACCACACTGGTTCTAGACCTAGATACTATTTATTAAGTACCTATATAGATGATATTAATTTACACTAGCGTGTTCAGTTCAAGGAGAGATCCTTAAGTATAAATCTGAGTCGAAACTCACGACTAGGTAATGAGATTGAGATTGGCTCTTATCGTCAGAACCTTAAGCTTCCTTGTCTAAAGACAGGAGTGACAGACGGGGTGATTACGTAACATGGTTGTAATCGGTTTCTATTTGAAACTGACAATATGGCGGCTATTTAAATAGCAATGCTATTGGGCGATCGACTGATAAAAAATATTGTAATTACATACACATACTTTATACTTCTTCGCTGGACTGGGAGTAAGTAAAGAAAAAACAGAATGCGTCCAGCTGCTTCTCTCAACGAGCGTGTCGTAAAAATCGACTAAGGGATAGTATCCTCCAACATGATGAGATACAATAAGCAAGTACCCCAAGGAGGGTTGACGTCAGGCAGGCGGCTGGTCATAAAACACCTTAGCCAAAACTCTGTGCCAACCCCACATAGAGTGGGATAAGGGCAGGAAGATGATGATACACATAATATCACGTGTCCCTAATAAAGAGCCACAAGTAATCATAAAAAAACTTGCACCCACTCCTGATACAACCAAGATGGATATGCTTATTAATCGTGACAGGTGATCAGCTTATCGCCCATATAGATGGTCCATCATGTTGGAGAGGATACCATCCCTTAATTGAGTTTTACGACATGCTCGGGGAGAGAAGCAGCTGGACGAATTCTATGTTTTTTCGGTTAAACTAACGGTATTTACAATTTAACGGTATGGTATTTACAATATACATGATATTTACATGAGTACGAAAGTAGCCTTGCTAGGGTGAAGCCGCGTTAGCCTGCACTAAAATAAAAGTCAAAATTGCACTGAACTAGCTTCCTTATAAACAAGTTAATAAGTGTCATAGTGGAGTGCGTGCCAAAATTATTAATTCCGAAATATTTCAATTATCGCTACTCGTGTGAGCCGTCCTCGTCCCGCTGTACCTCAAGTTGAAGCGAGACAAGCTCTGTGAAGTTAAATAATTCATCCTTGTCTCGCATCGCACGCAGTTACGTTGACGCCACGGAATAAGCAAGAGTACGCGTGCATGCTATTGTCTTCGCGCGCCGGGCTTCGAGTCGGCTGAGTCACTGCATTTTATTTTGCACTACCGGCTTTTAGCCTATTGTCTACGTTATTTTACAACTTATAACAGATAAAATGGGATACAACTGCGCTGCCTGTACGAAATCTATCCGTACGACACAACTTATAAAATGCTCCAAATGCTCCTGTCATTATCACCACTTATGTGTAAACCTAAATGACCCAAAAAAACTATCAGAGGAATTAAAACTAAGTTGGAAATGTCCCTCATGTAAAGTCGCTGAGCCAAGGAGTGACAACTCGAACACACCGGTGCGGGTGACATTGGCCTGCTGCGATGAACCTGAGCCGTCTGAGCCCGTCGTTTGTCTACGCGAGGTCTCTCGTAAGATTGCAGCGTCTGCGCCAGTAAGTCCCCTCTTTTCGGTAGCTGACTCAGACTCACTAGCCACAATGGTTACAGAAATGAGACTGCTGCGTGAAGACGTTGGTGAAATTAAGTCTCAAATGAAGTCACTGACTGACCACATCACAAACTGCAACTCCCGCCTAGAGGAATGTGAAAAAAACCTAGCCGCTACTCTGGAAAGGTTACACGTAGTAGAGGGACGAACGTCTGTTATCATATCACTTGAAAACACCATTATGGAACTTCGTGAACAGTCTAGCTCGCGAGCGCAGTCTTACCTAAAGAATGAAGTTGAAATATCAGGAGTTAATGAAAATCCAAATGAAAATCCAATGCATATAGTCAGAGTCATAGCCCAAAAAATCGGCCTGTCCCTGGAGGACAAGGACCTTGACTATGTTTCTCGTGTGGGGCCTCTGCAGCGACGTGACGAGAACGGTTCGTCTACGAATCTCTCCAGCAAACTGCCACGCCCATTGGTTGTCAGGTTTCTGAGGCGCCACCAGCGTGATGAATTCCTAAAAGTGGGGAAAAGCAAGCGTAATCTAGACTGCTCTGATATTGGAGTGACTGGTGCCCGAAGGAATATCTTCTTCAACGAGCGACTAACGCAAGAAAGGCGCCACTTATTTCGCTCTGCTCGCCATCGTTGTAAAGGTTCGGGTTTCAAGTACTGCTGGACCAAGAATGGAGCTGTCTACGTACGAAGACATGAAGGAAACCCAGCAATCAATATTAGAAACATGGACGAGTTACTCAAACACGTTAACTCCGCGTTCCCAGAAAAAACTCAGCAATGATCTACTTGATGCAAAGAGAATTAGCTCCTTATGTTCACTAAAAATATCTTTCTTATTTTTCTTTTTTTACTTTGTTATCTTAACTTTCAGCATTTTAAGTCATAAATCAAACGGAAATTGGCAGCATATATACAACCCAATATACTCTACATACCCATTTACACATACACCTCACACAAACTCCCGCACTCAGCGCAAAAATTCAAATTGCTACTTATTAAAACATTGCTTATATAATTCATATCGAAGAATGACAGTACGTTTATTGAAAGATTATAAAACCATCCTTTATTTTAAACATGGGTTTACTTAGTATATCTAGCGACATAGACGAAACAGTAGTTATTGAATGTCATTCTCACGATACACCAGAATCATGTCATAATTTCTTTACTTGTAGTAGCTTTAATTTTAAAATTCTATCCCTAAATATCAGGAGCATCCAGTGTAATTTTGATGATTTTGTGATATCATTGCATCGTCTTGATTTAGACATAGATGTTATTGTTTTAACAGAATGTTGGTTGTCTGAAGACTCGATAGTAGACTGCTTGCCTGGTTATTACGCTTTCCGCTCATTACTCCAAATGAATAAAAATGGTGGTGTTGTTACCTATGTGAAAAACACGCACCGTGCGGCAGCTTCTCATCCTATGATAAAAGATGCTGACAGTTTGCTTGTGACTATAAACGACAACGTTACTGTTTTAGGTATGTATCGTTCCCCCTCAATCTTCTCAATCGAGCCTATGCTAGAATCACTGGATTTAACCTTAAGCACTCTGTGTAATAAGCAAACTATTATAGTTACCGGTGACCTAAATATTGACATATGTCAGCCAACTAAAAGTCAAGTGCCGGACTATCTCTGTCTCATGGCATCCCATAGCTTGCTCCCCGCTATTACAATACCGACAAGATCTAAAGCATGCTATGACCATATTTTTATAAAATCTAACGGTAAATCTGTCGGTCTTGTATGCAAATCTTCAATTACTGACCATGATATAGTTATTTCAGGCCTATCTCTGGGCTCTAAGCCAAACTGTAAGGAAAATTTTCGCTGGCGACTCAAAACTGACTTCGATGCTGTCGCAGCAGAAATAAGCAGCTGTGATTGGTCTAACATTCTGAACGATTCTTCCGTAGATAGCGCTGTCTTTCTTTTCTATGAAACTCTCAACAAAATCATAAATAAGCATACTCGTAAGGTCAAAATCAGTCGAAAGTTGGTAAACATCAAACCATGGATTACCCCTGGTTTGATCAGGTGCATGTCGCACCGCGATAAGCTTCATCAAGACACCAAAGCTTTTCCAGAGGACTCCGTGCGTCATAAAATATACACAAGATACAGAAACTTTTGTAATAAACTACTTCGTAAAATAAAGAATAAATATAACTCTCAGCTACTCGAGCAAAGTCAAAATGATCCTAAAAAACTTTGGAAGTCCATTAAAAGTATCTGTCAACCCTCTTGTGGTAACAATGCATCTACAAACCTATTAACAGCTAGCGACGATAAAGCTACTTCACTCACCCTCTGTAATCAACACTTTGTTTCTGTGGGTAAATCACTAGCAGATGACATACTGAATAAGTTACCATCTACCCTGGAATCTCTGACAAAAACCTACAGACCTCAGAGGTCTATTGCACAGTCTCTCTTTCTTTGTCCCACAGATCCAAATGAAATCTACAGAATCTTAAATAACTTTAAAAGTGACAGCTCGCCTGGTCTAGACAAATTAACCGTTTCGCTCATCATGAAATGTCTTCCTTCGATAATAGTTCCATTAAATCATATTTATAATTTAAGTCTTGCTTCAGGTACTTTTCCTGATTACTGGAAAATAGCAGCAGTTTCACCCATTTACAAATCCGGTCCAAAAAACGCACCCGACAACTACAGGCCCATTGCATTATTGAGTGTACTATCGAAGGTCCTAGAGAAGATCGTAAGCAATCGCTTAGTTCCTTTCTTAGAAAAGCACCAGCTTATCTCAGATCGACAATTCGGTTTTAGAAAAGGCAGATCTACTGAGGATGCTGTGTCACTTCTAGTGGATCTAGTCTCTTCATATGTCGAAAGAGGAGAAAGATGTATTGGTGTATTTCTAGATCTTGCAAAAGCATTCGACACCGTATCGGTCGGTCTTCTCCTCAAAAAGCTCGAATCGTCAGGAGTTAGAGGAGTGGCACTAAAATGGTTCAAAAGCTATTTACTAAATCGCAGGCAAAGAGTTAAGATTGGAGATGACTTAAGCGCACAGTTAAATATAGATTTTGGTGTCCCACAGGGAAGTATTCTAGGCCCGACTCTCTTTATCCTTTACTTAAATGACCTTTTACAAATGCCTTTATCAAATGCAGAAGTCATAGCCTATGCAGATGATACAGCTATCTTATTCCACGGCATTAACTGGGAATTAGTTCATAGCTATGCTGAGGCTGGTCTTGCTAAGGTAGGTAAATTTTTAGACTGCAACCTGCTTACACTTAATGTTAAAAAAACCAAATACATGGCTTTTTTTAAGACAGCAGTTGCGGGTCCTCCCCCCAACCTAACTCTTAAACTACACACCTGCTCTCAAGACCCTTTTAACGTTCGCATCCATTGTCCCTGCAATTTAATTGGTCGAACGACTAACCTAAAATACCTTGGAGTTACTATAGACGAAAACCTGAACTACAAAAAACACCTTACAGACTTAGCTGGGCGTGTAAGAAGGCTTATTTTTGTAATGAAAAGGCTACGGGACTGCACTCCATACAACATCTTAAAACTGGTCTATACAGCACTCTGCCAGTCAATTATTCAATACTGCATCTCAATCTGGGGCAGTGCAGGAAAAAGCTTTCTTATAGAGGTTGAGAGAGCTCAGAGGGCGTTGATCAAAGTTATTTTAAAAAAACCCTTCCGTTACCCTACAGATGCTCTATACGAGGAATTCGATGTTCTAAGAGTTCGTTCACTTTTTGTTCATAGCGCCGCTCTAAAAACACACAAAAATATCGGATCCCGTGCAGATTATCAGGAAATATTAGATAGACGCGCCTATAGGATCCCCCTTCCCAGAACAAAGTCTAAAATAGCAAGACGTAGTCCCAGTTTCTCGCTACCAAATACGTATAACAAAGTCTGCAAAGTATGTCATATCAAAGACTACTCTACTTTCACCTGCAAAAGGATTGTTAAGGATTGGCTTCTCAAACTCTCCTACAATGACATAGAAGAGTTAATCTAAGCTATCCAAATTTCCAAATAATTATTTTTTGCGCACTCTCTCACACACACATAACCATACACCCACTTACACCTCTACACTTAAATATCACCCTCCTCCCCACACACACACACACACACACACACACACACTCATCCTCCCTCATTCACACACACACTCACTCAAGCATTTTGCCAATGTCCATTTACTTTATTTCATTAAGATAAAGCTTTTGTTTTTTGTTTTCTTTTATATGTTATTCCACATTCTTAGTCTTTATTATCAATTTTTTTTAGTTAGTTAGTATCTTTGTCAAAATTTGCTTTAGGTAAAATTTCACCCTTAGACCATCTTGGAACCTCTTACCTGGTAACTCTTACTCACAGAGTCCCAAGATACAGGCGTTTACGCCTAGTTTGGGCCTCGCCGACAATTGACTTTTAAAAATGTAATCTCGTGTATCAATTGAATACGGTTTGGCACTATGAAACTTGTTTTTTGGCAAAATAAATATTAAATATTCTACATCCCCTATCCATACGAACTTAGAATGAAATTAGCAAAGCCAAACCATTAATATCTACTCAACACATTAACGTCAGTTCTCGAAGAAATACGCAAAAAAGCGCCCCAGGCAATCGGAAATATACGCCCGTAATGTCGCCTAAGATTTACACAGCGATAGCTTTAATGGACGACTGGCTCACGACCACCTATGAGAGAGTTTATGGTGCGGGTTCCTCTTTTTGTTGGCGTCTACGGGGCTTTTGGAATTCATTTTCCGCTTATTTGAAATTATAGGTAGAAAAGGTAGGTTATTTGTGTGGAAGATGACATGGTAGATTACATTGAGGTGAAAGGATTTTAAGTGCGTCTCAAAGGCTGCTTTCGTGCACTTGACGTATGTTTTCGAACTTTTTAGGTTCTACGACCTTCACTGTTTGAGACGTACGTACTGGTATTATACCACACTATAATGTAAAAGCACACAATGTATACATTTTTGGAACAAAAATGCATTGGTGCAGGACCGAATTTGAGCCCATGACCTTAGGATCGGAAGATGAGGCTGTTACCTACTTTAATTATTATTATAAAACTAAGGCCTTTTACCATCTATAGTAGATGATTTATACTGCATCAGGAGGCAACTTTTACCTTCACAAACGGGACGCTGGTAGTGCTCGAGACGAATTAAGATGGAGTAGGCTTGCCCAGCACCATCTTCTCAGCTTAGCAGATAATATTGGTATCTACCTACATAATACCAGGGTATGTTTTTCATGACAACTAATTAAATTTATTCTTTTCGTAACCGAGCCGCCTCTACCTATATGACGCAAAAACACAAAGCAAAATTATTTCAAACGTTTGTTTGCTGACAAAATTTTCAGGTGCATTTAGAACCATACGTATTTTTGGTATTAAACTGGAACGGTTGTACCTTAGAGCTATAAACGTACGCTTCTGGTAATACGCGAGTACCTACTTACTTCTTTGGAATTGTTTAACTTAGCCGCTTACAGCGCTGCCTTCAATAAAACTTCAAAGCTTTCAACGAGCTTTACAGGAAGGTAATTTGAGAGACAGTAATTAGATAGGTAGGCACGCTTGCGTAATTTTCTAACTTATAAAACTAAATTGAATAACGAAAAGAATATAATAAAAACTAGCTGCCGTCAAAAATAGCCTATATGTTAATCCAGTACATGTATATTTCAAGTTTTGGCGTGATTGAAGCACAAACATCCCAACATCCTCACAAACTTTCGCATTTATAATATAAGTAAGATAAAATATTCATTTTTACAAGAAGTGTTGTAAAATAATAAAATTTCGTGATTTCCTCGATTTATTCGTATTATATTCAACATTTTTATAACTATTATTATAACTATACATGATCAATTCTAATTACTTTATTCAAATATCAAAACACTGCTTTAATATTAGTGTAAAAGCAGTGTTTTGACTTCGATGATTAAAGACTACAAACTTGATTTGACTCTACCAATCATAGCTACTGGCACCGTTTATGTGTACGGTGCACTTGTCTGCATTTTAGTAAGCTTTTTATAAAGATTTGAATGGACTTGTACTAGATATTAATCTTCCGTTTAGTATTATCTTAAAACAGACATTCGCAAAGTTACGCCTGAATCAAACAACTGTTTTTTGTTATGAGAGACGTCTGCAAACGAATCTATGCCAAAAGTTTTCAACATACTTTGCTTTTTTTTACTGACGGTCCTGTTATACAACAGGGTAGTCATCAGACCTTAATTTAGGTACCTATTATAATGTAATGAAAATACAAGCTCTACATTTTCTACGTGGTTACCCCCAGAATCTGTGCAAACGCTCCGACATCTTATTTTAGCTAAAATTTCACACATGAAAGCTTCAAAAACCAGCTGACCTATTTACAGTAACGTGTAAATTGAATTTTCGAAGGCTAGAAGTACAGTCAGATGAATGTGCGGTCTTCCACTTACACAAGAGATTTAGTTGCAAGTAGTAAAGTACTTACTGAGGTATCTGGCGAGTGCCCTGACGGGAGAAATGATTGCATGTTCTGCAAGTATTTTCTTCTAAGTTTTGTGCCACCATGGTACTCATAGATTATTACTAACAAAAGTGGTGGATGAAAGAAGAGTGCATGCTACAGAGATGCGAATGTTGAGATGGATGTGTGGAGTGACCAGAATGGATAAGATACGGAATGAGTACATCAGAGGAAGCTTGAAAGTAGCGCCAGTGACAGAGAGGATGAGGAGTAATAGGTTAGCGTGGTATGGGCATGTTATGCGGAGGGAAGAAAGTCATGTTACAAGGAAAGTGCTGGATATGAATGTGGATGGATACACAGACAGAGGAAGGCCTAAGAAAAGATGGATGGATTGTGTGAAAGAGGACATGCGTATGAAAGGAGTGAATACTGAGATGACGAGTGATAGGAGAAAATGGAAGAGGAAAACATGTTGTGCCGACCCCACCTAGTGGGATAAGGGTAGGAAAATGATGATGATGATGGTACTCATAGATTCAGATACCCGCGCCGCAAAGTCTAGTGTGGGGTCAGAACTATGTGGCTGGTGGGTGCTATAAGTCTAAGGCAGACTGTACCTACACTTGGGGTAGGCTATATTAGGGTGCAAATCTCGGCGATGCATCATTTTGGAGCACCAACGTGAATAAGCCGAGCAATATTAAGTTTATTGAGTTATAAATTACACAACTTGAGCTTTTTGTTTCTTAGGATTGGCGGTACCTGCCAAACTTATACCAAGAGATTTAAGGAAAATATATGGCAAACTAGCTGCCGCCCGCGGCTTCGCTCGCGTGGTACCCGGATAAAAAATAGCCTATTTGTTAACCCAGTACATATAAATACTATGTATATCCAAAGTTTCATTAAAATCCATTCAGTAGTTTTTGCGTGAACGAGTAACAAACATCAATACATCC
Organism: Scotopteryx bipunctaria; assembly: GCA_949320045.1. Lineage (NCBI taxonomy): Eukaryota > Metazoa > Arthropoda > Insecta > Lepidoptera > Geometridae > Scotopteryx > Scotopteryx bipunctaria. The sequence continues at coordinate 1,305,747 of OX439458.1, read as the reverse complement.
ATACATACAAACTTTCGCGTTTATAGTATTAGTACGGATTTTTAGAATTAACACTTCTACTAAACAAAACACTGTCAAACTTTTCACGAATGTCATGTTATTTATTCTACCATATACCTATTATGGTGGGATCCACTAGTAGACAGGAAAACTTGCAGCCACTTCTGATTTTAAAGTCCTAAGATGGATATGGTGAACCATGGTGACAGGTGATCAGTCCATCGCCCCCTTATAGATAGTCCATTATTTTGGAGAGGATACTATCTCTTAGTCGACTTAGTTGCCAACAACATGTTATCTTGTTTCAAATAATATTTTTCATTCGAATTATGAGTATTGCGAGAGTTTTAAAAAGAGATTCATTTACAAGGTTTATGAAAACTGTTATAAAACGATTTTTGTTACAATTTCAACTTTTCCAATAACAAGACATTCACAGGATTCGCTCATTAAATTGCAGTACGAGTACGAATTGAAATGATTTCCCCTTGATCCCCACTTCATTCGAAAGGATGAATTTACATTTATATTTTAAATTCAAGCGTGTTAAGCCGCCTCCAATATTATCAATCACTTTGTTCATTTTTATTACGAAAAGCTTAAAATAATTATTACTGTCTGCTACAGTGGACAGAAACGGTAAAAACCGGTCAAGTGCGAGTCGAAGTCGCACACGAAGGGTTCCGTACAAACATAAATGAAAAATGTTTATTGGAACGCCCTTTTATATTTATATTTGTATAGCGGCAATAGAAATGCACAATCTGTGAAAAATTCAACTCTCTACCTATTATGGTTCATAAGATACAGACCGCTGACGGACGGACGGACGGACGAAAAGCGGAGGAGCTTCTTCGAGGTGCACTATAATTGTAAAAATAAGTATCTACATAATTATTGTAATATCTCTATTTACATTATCATCATCGTATCGCGTTGATTCGTATTTCAGAAGCTAGACGAAAATTGCCGAGGCGCACAATTTTTGTGGTACTACTGTAAATCTGAGAGCACTGGTGGTCTAGTTGGTAGTGACCCCGCCTTCCGATCCTAAGGTCGTGGTTTCAAATCCGTTCGTGTGCTAATGGATTTTTCTGTGCAAAAAAATTATGTGCGCTATACCAGTACTCTCAAACGGTGAAGGAAAACATCGTGAGGAAACCCGCGGCTTAGTCAGCTCCGCACGTATTGACTATGTCTTTCCTGTAGACAAGGCCGACTAAGCTGAGAGGATGGAATAGGCGCTGGGCAAGCCTACTCCATCATAATTCGTCTCAGGCACTACAACATCCCGTCTGTGAAGGTAAAAGTTGACTCCTGACGCTGTAAAATCATCTAGTATAGATGGTAAAAAGCCTTAGTAACTCTGATAACCGTATTTTAACCGCAACGTGATTCGAACATCAGTACGTGAGCCGAACGACAGCGAAAGGATTACAAAATAAAGCAGCTATTTGTGGAAAAACTTTGCTAGTACCAGCATTAGCAAAGTTTCACTTGAAATAGCAATTATTTGTGTTGCGCTTATGAATTGAAGTTCTTTGTAGGGATTTACTGGAAATAAATACAAAACTGTATTAATTCTGTTCTTTAGCGAAGAAGGCGAAATCGAAGTTAGTTTCAAAACGATAAAATGATTTTAATATTTTAATGAACAAAAAGTATTGTGGAGTTTGCATTCTAGGTGCAGTCATGTTGAATGGAAGAAGATGGAAACAACTAATGGTCTCCGTCCACTACTCTGTTATACAACTCTCAGTGGAAATGCGTGCGTTGCAAATATGTGTGGGGTAACTTCAAGAGGTAGAGTGAGAAATAGCGTGATAAGAGAGCGATGTGGAGTGAAAGAAGATGTAGTGATGAGGATTAAGAAAGGTATCTTAAGGTATCTTACGGATCGTTCGTGTAGGTGATGAATAAATAAATATTAAATAACTAAATATTTGTGGACATTTTACACAGCACCATCTAGCCCCAAACTAAGCAAAGCTTGTACTATATAAAGTACTACCTCTGTTTGTTCTCCAAATTTCACAAAGGTTAGCTGGAAGAAAATGCTAATTAGCACTAAGTTCGCCTATATACATGTTATTTCTTGTGCAATAAAGAATTTTCTATCTATCTATCTACTATGGGAACCAACTGGCTGATAGAATAAAAATAAAATTATAATACTTTTGTTTTGTAAATACATATATAATACTACAACACCCAGACCCGGAATAAATATTTGCAGAGCATGCAAAGTAGAATAGAATACAATTGGAAGCAATCACACTGGTAGTTTTGTCACCTCGATTGTTTTTCCCTTTTCCCAATAACATTTTGTGCACATGAACATTAAAAAAGATTTTATAGGCCTCCATTATACGAAACGTACCTAACAACCGAAATCGTGCGTTGCAATATCAAAGGTGACCTCAGAGTAATACCCACATACGTGGAGTAAAAATCACGAAAAAAAACAAATGAAATACGATATGCTAGCAAAATTGTTTATGAATATGTACTGATTTGGAATCATTGTATTTAATATCATACTAGCTGCCGCCCGCGGCTTCGCTCGCGTGGTACCCGGATAAAAAATAGCATATATGTTAATCCAGTACATGTACTATGTATATCCCAAGTTTCGTTCAGATCCGTTCAGCTGTTTAGGCGTGATTGAGGCACAAACATCCAAACATCCAAACATCGTTACAAACTTTCGCACTAGATGGCAGCACAGGTAAAATTAGTACGCGCTATCGTTGCGTTTTGATCTTTACGCCGGTAATTTCAAGCAAACAAAGACTTTTCAATTTTATAATATAAGTAAGAAGTAAGAAATAAGACTATCTTCGACCTTCGATTTGTGTGACACCAGAATGAAAGTAGATAAGGGAACGAAGCTGATAAATTAAAAATTTCAATAGCCTCCGATCCCCGAACAGAACACTACAAATCAATCGGACCTGTTAAAGTTGGAAAGACCCTTTTGTCAAGTAGGGAATGAACTGATGATCTTCAAATGACTCAACAGATCTTCGCTATAGTTGAGAACCATCTCAATTACATATGCTTTTGAACATAAAAAACCGCATCAAAATCGGTCCATTCCTTTGGGAGCTACGATGCCGAGCACAGACACACGTTACATACTTATAACACATTCTCTTTTTCGTTGGGGGTTAATAATTCATGCCTGTTGATGGTAAAATGTGCATAGGCCTTACAAGTCACGAACGAAGAGGCCTATCGAAGTGCTTAAATCATCTTTTATAGATGTTGAAAGCCATGACTAAAAGTAGCCTATTATAATTTATTTCTAACGTATATACATACTATCACGCCCATATCCCTAATGGGTTGGACAGAGCCACAATTTAACATAAGAATACTGTTAATTTCATCTTTCGTTAAATCGTCGGTCCTGGCTTTTAAGTCGTTAAACCGTGACGGAGGCCTTTAGGCGGCCTTAAAACTTTGTCATGAGAGTTGTTACTTACTTACTTTTTATCTTTCATCCTGATCTGTTCTGCTTTTACGCAAACAACAAAAATTTATAACTCAAAAAAGAAGTAAGATATATGAATTATCAAACAATAAAAAAAGCTTTCGTTCATATTCATTGGCATGACGACCTCAATGGCGTGGCGGGCGAATGTTCGGCTGAGACGCAAGAGGCGCGGGTTCGATTCCCGCTACGGGAGAAATGTTTGTATGTTCTGCAAATATATCTTCCGGATCTACAAAAAAAAAGTTTAAGTAAAAGTACCTATTCTATCAGCCATCTGGTGTCCATATCTGCTTTGCTTAGTTTGGGGCTAGATGGCCCTGTGTGAAATGTCTCCATTCTTATTGATCCAGCGATCCTTGATCACGTAAAACGACTGGTTCATACAATCAAGAGCTCTACATATTTATCTCTCTATCGCCCAACCTTTGTATTTGCAGTTAGATTGTGTCATGAATAAATTTAGTGGAATGTGTTTGTGTTTATGCGCACACTACCTGCTTTGAATCAGTGCTTTTACCTGGAACTGAGTTTCAGATAGTTGAAGAGTTAAAACGATTTGGTAGCTTTCCTGCTAATCTTAGTTAGTAAGTTTGGTAGAGTATTAATACAAATTCAGGAGGGAACTTTTACCTACACTAACGGGACGCTGTAGTGCCCGGGACGAATTAAGATGGAGTAGGCTTGTCCAGCACCTATTCCATCCTCTCAGCTTAGTCGGCCTTGTCTGCAGGAAAGGTATGGTCAATACGTGCGGAGCTGACTAAGCCGTGGGTTTCCTCACGATGTTTTCCTTCACCGTTTGAGAGTACTACTATAGTACTACTATAGAATACTGGTATATAGCGCACATACATTATTCGCACAGCAAAATCCATTGGTACACGAAGGGTAGATACACGACTGGATTTGAACCCACCATCTTAGGATCGGAAGGCCACTACCAACTACACCACTAGTGCTCTCAACCACAAAGTACCTAGGGCAATAGCTATCGACCGCACTCATCAACACCTGCAGCTCAAATAGCTCGGCGAACATCTCAGGTGCACTTGTCTTAAGCAAGAAGATAAAGGGAAACCAGTAGATGAACTTGAGCACTTCAAACCAGTGTGGTGAAAGGATTGAAAGTGGGCATTAAAGGCCTAAACATAATGTTAAAATTAAAGTTCAAAAACATAATGTCAAGTGCATGAAAGGATTCATGCACTTGACATTATGTTTTTGAACTGTTTAGGTTCTACGACATGCCGGTTTCCTCACGATGTTTTCCTTCACCGTTTGAGATTATTGCGCACATAATTTTTTCGAACAGAAAAGTCCGTTGGTGCACGACCGGATTCGAACCCACGACCTTAGGATTGGAAGGCGGGGTCACTATCACCAGTACTTTCCAGATGAAAAGATTTAAATTAAAAAAGCCTTCTACAAAATATCCGATTATTATAGAAGACAAAAATGCTTGGGACTAAATAATGCTACTCCTTTTATAAACATGTCCTTTTATAACACTCTCCACGGTGTTGACTCTCTCAACAGCGACGGCAAAAGTCTTACAAAATAAAGCATCGGACATAATAACACAGCACGTACAGAAGTACTGACCATATTATACTGTGCAGTAACTTACCTGTAGTTGAGGATTACCGCCTCAAGTGGTACACTCAACCTCAGAAGTTGATGAAAGTCTAAGATATAAAACAGGGAGATAGATAAATAGATAAACTCTTTATTATGTATAACAATAAGAAACGAAAATAAAATAAAATAAACTTAGGTAGTAAAAAAACTAAAACAAACATACACAAAGGCCGGTCTTATTATTAAGAGCAGTTTCTTCCAGACAGTGTATATTTCTCTAAGGTGAAAAATACATACAATGTATGATATGGATGATTATGGATATGGATATGGGAGTGATAATACATGTATATATGTCATACATACATGTATTATCACTCCCGTATCCCTAATGGGGTGGGTATAGCCACACTTCTGATTCAAAGTCCTAAGATGAATATGGTGAACCATGGTGACTAGTGATTAGCCCATGGTCCATCATGTTGGAGAGGATACTGTCCCTTAGTCGACTTTTACGATAGTAAAAAGGAAGGAAAAACGGAAGCATAGTGCCAAATGCATGGAAAAGCCTTTGAGGCGCACTTTAAAATCCATTCACCACACTGGTGGGAAAGAACTGACACGACCAGTAGTAGTAAGAAATTCCTTCACAGCGTATAAATGAAGCTTGTATTAAAAATCCCAACGCAGACAAGTCGTGAGCATTTTACTAGTATTAATATTTTCAACTCATTATCTACCATGGTTATAATTAAGAAATGAAAACTTACAGTAAGTTTGTTTTCTTCCAAAATATTGTTTTGAAAGCATTTTTTTTTTATTTTGTTATAGGAAGAGAATAGCTTCCAAAACACAGGGAATCCTAGTGTGGGGCCAGTGAATAAATTGTAATGTGTAAGCCTAGTAAGCTACATAAATAAAGGATTTTGTATTTTTTTATTGTATTTGCATTATTAACTTTTGTTGCAGACTGTACCTACTAAGTACGTGCAGCGTGTAAATGCATACACAGAACAATAGGTACCTGTAGCACGAGTTACAAGCTAGATGCAATTTATAATGAAATGTAAACCAAGGTCTTAGATTTAGCATTAGCTTTTGACAACGCCTGAGACTAGACTAACTTCACTAAGTTATTATAAACTAGTTTAACTGCACGTCTTCGCTCGCGTGGTGTTTTTGGCACCCGTTTTTATCCCTTTTTGAGGGTTATTGTGAAAAAGTCTGAAACATGTGTCCATTGATTTTGTATTTAAAGCATCCTCACGAAGTTTCGAGCCAATCCCACCACTCGTTAAAAAGTTTCTATACAAACTTAAACATCCGTTTTAGCTTCTTTTTAGGGTTCCGTACCTGGAGGGTGCCGACGGTACCCTATTATTAAGCCACCGCTGTCCGTCTGTTCGTCCGTCCATCCAGATTCTTAGAAAGTATGTATTTCTACTGCCGCTATAACAACAAATAGGTACCTAATAAAAATAAAATAAAATAATTTCGGTTTTTAGTTGTCTCTTATGTATTCGTATAATATTCGTTTTTTAAATGCAACCATTATTCCATATTTTTTATGTAGGGGTGAACTTAAAAAGGAATTTTCGATATTCGACTTCTAGAGGACACAGAAGGAAGATGAAATGATCCATCATAGACCACATTTTTCCTTATCAGGTAGAGTGTGGTCAAAAGCAAACCTATTTCAATCAAAAAAACTAAACAAAAGTTTATTTCGTGTTGTCCATTTTGTATAATTTTATATTCATTTTAAAATTTCTTATGACATTAATTTTATTTACTTTGATTATTAGGTATTCTATATTAAATGAAATACTGTATGTATGTTGTTTTAGTTTTAAATGTGTGTGTATTAATGGTTGTAGACGAAAAAAAAAACTCAACACTCACAAAGTTGCGCGGCGTTCTCGCTAGTGATTCGATAGCGTTCTGACTAGTGCTGACTTACTTCATTGTAGTAAGATTAAAGGCCAAACGTCAAACTTCGTAAATTAATGGGAAGACTACAATTAGAACCACCAGAACGTAACCTATCACTAACTACTAAAGTTAGAAGTTAAATACAAAATGCGGAGCTGACTAAGCTGCGGGTTCCCTCACGATGTTTTCCTTCACCGTTTGAGAGTACTAGTATAGCGCACATAAATTTTTCGCACAGAAAAATCCATTTGTACTCGACCGGGTTTGAACCCACGACCTTAGGATCGGGAGGCAGGGTCACTACCAACTAAACCACCAGTCTTTCATATAGTGCTCATGAGTACTTGGCGTCAATAGGGAACAATAGGGAATTAGCTACTTATCGACACAATGGCCTAATATTGACACAATAGGGCCAGTAATCAGTGAATTGGCCCCAATCAGCCGGTCGATCGCACTGGACAAACAAAGGCAATACCCGGGTTTTTAATTAAAGCTTTGCGTTCTTTGACATTACGGACGTATTATTACGGAATGATTTTATATTGGACTTGTGGAGCGCCTCATGACTTTTTTGCTACTACTAGTTGTTTCACTAGTACTTTCGAACCAGTGTGGTGAAAGGATTTAAAGTGCGCCTCTAAGGCTCCTTTCAAATCTACGACATGCCGGTTTCCTCACGATGCTTTCCCCCAGCGTTTTTGAGTAGGTACCTCCTGGTAGCGCATAATACATTTTCCGAAAAGAATTTGTTTGTGCACGACCGGATTTGAACTCACGATAAACATCTTAGATCGGAAGGCGGGGCCGCTACTAATAGACCATCAGTGGTCTTAACAGATCTGGAGGAACATACTTACATAAATATCTGGAAGAGATCGCTTATTAGCGATAAGACCGCCCGTTGTACATTACTTTCATTTTGTTATCTAGTTTGTAAGATTTGTAATAAAGTATTTTCATTCATTCATTCATTCAAATATTTTTTAATTTTTAAAAGTTACCAAATTTAAGCGCTTTCTACAATAACAACGTTAGGTAACATTACTTCTCTGCTGGACTGGAAGCAAAGAAAAAGCATAGAATGCGTCCAGCTGCTTCTCTCCCAGAGCATGTCGTAAAAGTCGACTAAAGAATAGTCCTTTTCAACATGATGGAGGGCGATGGGCTGATCACCTGTCACCATGGTTCACTATTTCCATGTTAGGACTAAATCAGAAGTGGCTTCAACTTTTCTTATGTTTACTCGTGGCTCTGCCCACCCCATTGGGATACGGGCGTGAAGATTATCTATGTATGTAAGTTTATTACAGTTTTATAGCGGTTCCAGGTTCTTGGGAAACCAAAGCGTTGACTGATAAGGATTAATCCGGGGTTGTGGTTTCTGTAACCTTAGCTTTTGTTCGAGCAAGGTAATTGTAGTGGTTTTGAGTATTTTTACAAAGAAATAAATCCAACCAAGTCGTATACATAATACTGACCCTACAGTTCTTCATAGTATAAAACATTATATAATAAACACGACGGCCTCGGTGGCGTGGCGGGCGATTGCTCGGCAGAGACGCAAGAGGGGGTTCGATTCCCGCTGCGGAAGAAATGTTTGCATGTTCTGAAAATATTTCTTCCGGGTCTGGGTGTTGTGGTACCATGGTACTCGTAGTTTCTGATACCCACGACACAGGGAATCCTAGTGTGGGGTCAGGACTATGTATGCAACTGTTGGGTGTTATTTAATAAGCATTTTTTTGCAATCAACGCACAGGTCAATCTACTTAAGGTATAAAGGTAGCTTCCTTTTACAGCAAAACCACCCATTGAGGAAAGATTTTTCTACGTTTTACGAGTTTGTTTACGTAGTAAATGTTTATAAGAAACTTTATAACGCGTGGTGCAATTTGCTTGAAACTCGGTCTGGATACTGGAAATCGTACATGGAGTAGGCTTGCCCAGCACTTATTCCATCCTCTCAGCTTAGTCGGCCTTGTCCACAGGAAAGACATGGTCAATACGTGCGGAGCTGACTAAGCCGCGGGTTTCCTCACGTGTAGTGCACATAAATTTTTCGCATGGAAAAATCCATTGGTACACGACCGGGTATGAACCCACGACCTTAGGATCGGAAGGCGGGGTAACTAACTACCAACTAGACCACCAGAGTGCTCTCTAATAACTGTAACTGTGGTCTGTAATCTAAAGTATCAAAACAAATAAATACGAAAATTAAATCTTAATTTATCTGAGCAACGAATAGCTTAGTCAAATTATTAAAAATTTATTGACTTCTGAATATAATAAAAAGTCGAAAAATGTACGATTTCTGATTTATTGTCGAACGATTTAGGAACAGGTATGATTAAGACTCCGTTTACCCTACTTACTTTTCTTAGAACTGGTAGTCATGGTCTTCCTAAACACGTGGGTTCGAATCCGGTCATGCGCCAATGATTTTTCTCTCGCAAAATCAGCTCCGCACGTGTTGACAAAGTCTTTTCTATGGTTTTCTATTATGGTTGTGGTTCTGCCCACCCCGTTAGGGATACGGGCATGATAATGTACATGTTTTTTCTTATGTGCAATAAAGAATCTATCTATCAAAGCTGAAAGGGGTATAGGGGTATCTTTAAAAGACCCGTAGATATTTACATTCATAAGAGCGACCCTGTGTATCTGACGGACAGGTCTATAGACCCCGGATGTGTACATATGCATAATTCAATGCGCTAAGTTATCGACCGCTCAAAGCTGCGATGCCAATAAACGCAACACGCAATCCACGTGCGATTAAACGCAGCCAATACTTGCTAGGGATGTGACATTTCGATACATCGATATCGATAAAAAACTTCATTCAATAAATAATACAACCAGGCAGACTACCGGCCTGTTGGTCAGATGACTATAAAGACAGCGAGATTCGGTATAAATGGAGTGCTAAAAAGGAGGATTTATGGATTTATTTTTCCAATTATGGAAACTAGATGGCTGAACTGTTTATGTAAATACATTCTTATAATATACTGGCTGTTGCCCGCGACTTTGTTCGCATTAAATATGATTTCCAGATTTTAAACTTAATTAAAAAAATCTATAAATAATCAATCATCTAATACATGGTGAAAGGTATTGCGTGGCACAGGTCTGATCAAAAATGCTTTAAAAGGCAGAGTTCGAATAAGTTGTTATCGATAGCAATCAAATTATATGAAGAGCCCATCCCTACGTTACAAATAACACAGGGATTATTTCAAAGGCCGTATGAACATGGCTGGTCGGGCCGTGAAACGATGCTAAACACGCGTCTGAATGATCAAACACGGTTACTAATCTATGCAGAAACTAATTTGTAATAATAGAAAAAAAAAACATTATACATCACACCCGTATCCCTAATGGGGTGGGCATAGCCACAAGTAATCGAAAATTTCAAGGTTTCGAATATTTAAACGCAAAGTATTTAAAACATCTAAATAACACTGAAAAGTAAATGCGACCTAGGTGGCGTGGCGGGCGAGCGCTCGGCTGAGACGCAAGAGGTGCAGGTTCAATTCTCGCTGCGTGAGAAATGATTCTGCGATTAGCACATTTTTAGCGCAAATATTTGACAGCATCTACAACCTTAACCAAATTGTTCCGTTCGGAACTTATTATAATCGTTGGTACAATGCCCAGCAAACTATTTGCAGACATTTCATACAGCGCCATCTAGCCCCAAACTAAGCAAAGCTTGTACTATGGGTACCTGATGGCTGATAGAATACTTACATACTTTTTTTATAAATACATACTTATAATAACTACAGCCAGACCTGGAGGAAATATTTGCAGAACATTGAAACATTTCTTCCGCAGCGGGAATCGAACCCGCGCCTCTTGCGTCTCTGCCGAGCAATCGCCCGCCACGCCACCGAGGCCGTCAAACACGTGTGTTTCTATTGAGGGTAGTTATAGGCGGTGGGTTATACGATGCCATCTTGTGAATGAAAATAAAGCAGTGTTCAATCAAAGTTGTGTTTCACTACATGGTAAGTAAGTAAGTATGTTCGTATGAGCCAACTCTTGTGACGGAGTTTTTAGGCCTCCTTAAGGCATCCGTCATGGCTTAATGACTTAAAAGACGGGACCGACAATTTAACGTCTCCTCCGAAGCACGAAAGCGCTCAGCTCGTAATGCCACTTGCAGTCACCCAATCCAAATTGTGACCGCGTACAACGTTGCTTAACTTCAACGATCAATCAATAACGTCTAAGCAAGCTACGCCACGATCGCTTCATGGTGACAGCGGTGTTAACAATACACGCAAAAAATAAAAAATCTCAACGCAGAGAAAGCCGCGGGGCGTTTCACTAGTGCACTCATAAACCTTTAAAGTATACATAGTAAGCTTTGAGTCTAGCGATACCTAATGTGGTTCAAGCAGGCAAACGTGCCAGCCGCAATATTTGCATTCATTGGTGGGAGGCAAGGGCTTTGGAACTGGCGGATATCACAGACTGAAAACACACCCTCTTTCTTTGCAATCGGGCTCTCATTAAAGTCACCCACAGAGAGTCATACACATCATCATCTTCCTGCCCTTATCCCGCTCTATGTGGGGTCGGCACAGAATGATCCTTGGATCATGCTGTAAGAGTTTTGGCTAAGGTGTTTTATGACCGGCCGCCTGCCTGACGTCAACCCTCCTTAGGAATACTTGCTTATTGTATCTCACCATGTTGGAGGATACTATCCCTTAGTCAACTTTTACGACATGCTCTGGGAGAGAAGCAGCTGGACGCATTTTTTGTTTATTTCTTTTTTTTTTAATATTTGTGGACATTTCACACAGCGCCATCTAGCCCCAAACTAAGCAAAGCTTGTACTATGGGAAGCAGATGGCTGATAGAATATTTATATACTTTTTTTTTGTAAATACATACTTTTAATACATAGTATTGAAACACCCAGACCTTTGTTTTTTTCTTTACTCCACATGTTCATTTCTTTGCCGATCCCACTGTATTATATGCTATTTGTGTATCGTGTAACACAGGCTCGGCACGCACTTTATTTGGCACGTCCACTCTCGCCAATGGCTCTCATGCGACTGCCCGTGAGTTGCGTTCGAGACAGTGAAGTGTTTGTTATGTATGTGTATGTTTATGTATAGTGTTGTTCATTATTAATATAAATATGATTTTAGATATATAATTTATATATTCACAAACACTACATCTCTTTCTTATCAAAAACATTTATTTATTTATTACACGATAAAACTTAACGTCAGATTGAACATAAGCTTAAATCACACTTAACAATTTATTAATTCAATCTCTATAGTTCAGCAAAAGCGCCGTCTTCTATCTCCTGTTCTGGCTGCTGGTTACTTCCTTCCGGGTCAAGTGAATCTTCAGATGTACTATACACCTTCCAAGCCGATTACCGTTCTCACCATTACACCACCTTGCGCGCTTCTACTATGTGTTTTTACATTAACTTTATCTCCTTCCACTATATCTGAATCTCTACACTTCCTGTATCTGAATCTCTACATTTCCTGTCTCCATACTCTTTTCCTTTTTCTTTTCGTGCTTTGTCTCTGACCCTAACTGCTGAGTCATTCAATCTGTTATTAATTTCTTTAAAACAGCTCCGATGACGATTTACTGGTAACTGAATGAGTACTTACATTAGCTGATACTCCCACAAACTTTCGCTATATCGCGTATCTAGTAGTTATTTTATTTTTTGTCTCCGACCTTATGTTAAATCGCTATGTTTTTATCCCACAGGTCTCGGGTACCCCCCAAAATAACATACATTACAGCATCCTCTTGTCGTCCATTAACTCCGATTGTAGTCTCGAATGATCCCTCTACCAACAATGGTGTATTGCCGGTAGAGGATCCTTAAAATCCTTAAAATCACTAGAATCACCTGGCTATCTTTTGGACAATGATCCCTCCGTAATCATGCTTATAAAAGAAGTTGGACCACCATTCAGTCCAAAGCATTCCTGTCCTCTACAAAATCGGATCTATTTTATAATAAGCCTTTCCAAACAATTTAGTTTTATTAGAGTTCTGAATTAATTAACTGACAAATTTGTCATCTCGCTTAAGACCCCGTTACAGAAGCGCACACACTGCCCCTTAAATGATTTGTCAACCCCATCTAGCCCAATCGTAGGTACAGCAAGTCCATCTTTACTTCCAGCATTAACACTACGATTATCGCCATTTTCCTTAACCCACTAACATTTTTATGTACGTATATCAAGTTGTCATAAATGCTAACAAAGTCTTGTTAGGCTTCTTGATCCTTTTATGTACTTGTATTTTTTTTTTTATGCCTTCTCAGTAACTAGGTTCAACTTACATCCAAAATCAATCAACATATCAATCTCCATGCCACCCACTGTACATTTTATAAATAAATAAATATTTGTGAACATTTCACTCCACGCCATCCAGCCCCAACCAAGCAAAGCCAGATGGCTGACAAAATCAAACCCGCGCCTCTAGCGTCTCAGCCGGGCTCCCGCCCGCCTAGCCACCGAGGTCGGCAATTTTATGTTAGCATCATTATCCACTTGGTTCCTGTTGTTATTTCAACGCTAGCGCCCGGTAGATTGTAAAAATCTCTTGAACGCCCGAATCTCCAAAATGCAACAGTGTAGCCCTTTTCTTTGGCGCTGAAGCGATGTCGGTTGCATCAAGGTATATTATTAAAGACCACTTCCACCTAATATCCATAGAAGCACCATCCCCCTCTAGGTCCAGCCCTTCAAGAGCCGGGGGACGTCGGAAAACTCGCCATGTTTGTTTTTCGTGTAACTGTTATTATTATTTTTATTTTGTACTTCTTTATTATTATTTTTTGTAATAATTATGTTTTTATTGTAAACAGTATTGATTATGATCATAACCGTTGTGAAGGGGCGCTAGAACCCGCGATACCGTTTTTAAGTTAACTAAGCAGTTTTCAACGTGTTCCAATTGTTTCTTGTAATGTTGTATTATTATTGTCTTTCATTTTTTAACAATACAATGTTATTTCCAATTTAATGGTAGTGTTTTATTTACACCCGCTTAAATAATTTAACAATAGCACTTATCTCGTTTTAGTACCCAGACTCCAATGAAATGGTGGTATTTTAGTACCCAGACTCCAATTAAATGGTGGTATCTTAGTACCCAAACTCCAATTAAATGGTGGTATCTTAAATATACCCGAATTCATTTTCATGGTGGTACTCCCGTACCGATGAAAATTATTGAGACAAAACACAGACGCTCAGCTTTAAGCTGGTTTCACCATGCTCTGCTGGTTGCACTATCAGCTTGTAAAGCGTTTTAACAGACTGTTAGGGTTGTTTTGCGTCCCAGCATGCCCTAACAAGGATTATCTTCCTTAACAGGCTATCAAATCTAATCGCAATGGACTCAACGGCTCATAATATTATAAATTTTTTGAAGAAAATGTTTCAGAAGATATTGTGAATTTGGAGAGCACTTTACGCTATCCCAGAACAATGAAACATTTCGAAGCTACTTTGCAGAACACGATATTGGTATATTGGAATGAATTGAAAAATCTGGAATATTATCCATCAGATCATTAAGTACGCACCTTCCTACGAACCATTCGCTATTATTATGGGTAGGTACGCCTTTAGGTACTTAGGTACCTGCTTATTTACTTGCTGATATTGACTCTAGGTAGGTAACCTACTAACCAATGACTAGTTTCCACCTAACAAAATCTGGCCTTTCTAGGTATTTTGTTACAGAAATGAATCTATTTCGCCCATCAAGAGCTATGTACCTGGTTCACAACAAATTACAGTTTGTGGTCTAACCAAATCTACCTATTAATTTATTATTCTATCTCATAGGTTTTTTTAATAATAAATTATTATATCACTTAATTATTAATTCATTTCATACTGATATAGGTTTTTGAATACTTGACTGATTTCTAATTTTCTTATTTTATACTGACACTAGCTGTGCCCCGCGGTTTCACTCGCGCTTTTCTCGCTTCCGTGGAAATACCGAGACAAAATATTGCCTATATTATAGCCTCCCTCAATAAATGGACTATTGAATATTTAAACAGTTTTCATATCAGATCAGTATTTCCCGAGATTACCGCGTTCATAACAAACAAACAAACACTGCAGCTTTATAATATTAGTATAGATTGTTAACTGATATATTCTATGATATTATATTCTGATTTGTTTAATGTTTAAAATGTATTTTTTTTTCAATTGCCTAAGTATTTTTATTTTATATTCTTAAAATTTTATGTTATATGTGCTATCTTAGCAAATAAATGTTATGTCTATGTCTATAATAATATACGATCGTACATAACAGCGATACAGTGCCTATCTGGAAATCGCTCAACCGACTCCGGACCCAAGCAGGCCGCTGCAGAGCAAGCCTTGCCAAATGTGGCTACAGGGACCCAGAACGAATCGAGTGTGAGTGCGGTGCTCCCTCCCAAGTCCCACGGTGTCCCACCTCACCTCATGTGTTCTGTGCCCAGTCGGATGCACTCGGGACGACCTGATGAGGGCCACCGACAGTGGAATCGCTGTTGCCTCCTACTGGGTTAACTACATTTAAATACCTAGTTGAAACATTAATTCGATAGAAGAAGAAGAAGTGAAGATTTATTTTGAAATCTTGCTTAAGAATAACTAGGAAAAGACGAAAATCGAAATAAAAATAATGAATAAAATGTTATCCTCATGTTGTATTAGAATTATCGTTTCTGTCCTATTAGTATACTACTTTTAGGAAAAGTTAAAATTATACAAGTAAAAATAATAGGTATCATAACAAATTTATTAGTCAGCTACAGGGATTGAATTTGAACCTCCTGCTTCTCAGCTGATCCCGCCAAGCCACGCAAGCTACAAGCTTCGTCGGATGGCGTCGCATTCTTTTACTTTACTGATAGCTTCTCTATCTTCATATTATAATTATGTTACTGTAAGTTAAGCGCACAACAACGGATTTAAAAATGAAAAGTCCGCTCTGCCACCTCAGTGACAGACATATCCACCAGCTGAACGATATATACACCTGATTTCGTTTCATTTAGACAGCTTGAACGTAATCTTAATTTAGTCACTTTACGAGATCAGAGACACTGATATGAAGGACAATGACATTTGTTATAAACTAAGAGTGAATGGTTTTCGAGTTGACGGCCTAGAGCCACAGATTGCAGTAAATAAAATAGCTGAATGATTGAGTCATTCGATTAATGGTTTATCTATGAATCCTTTTTAAATGTCTTCCGTGGGACGTACATAAAATACATAACAAGATTTTAACATTGTTGTTAATTTTGATGCCCGATAAGTCAATCCCTTTTTAACAAAAGTTTGGTGAAATCGCGCCTAACCTAATAATAATCAATAATTACTACCACTTGTTGTACATTACATACTTACTCACAATTCCGAATAAAAAGTTCCATATTGTCGCGCATTTACATGATCAACACAATTTGTAGGTACTTTATATATAATTCCAAATGAAAATAATACTTACCTAACTTCCCCTTTAATAAAAAGCGTTTATTGTTTTTTTTTTTGCAAGCAAGATGAACCGTTAGTTGTTTATTTCATCAATTACTTATTCGCAATGTTTTTGTTTTTGAGGGTATTATGTAGGTAGGGTCACTTTATTCTGAACAAAAACACTATGTTTTAAAATAGGATAAATACTTCTAGGTACTTACCCCTTTTTATCCTCGTCGCCACTTGTATTATATGCTATTTGTGTATCGTGTAACACAGGCTCGGCACGCACTTTATTTGGCACGTCCACTCTCGCCAATGGCTCTCATGCGACTGCCCGTGAGTTGCGTTCGAGACAGTGAAGTGTTTGTTATGTATGTGTATGTTTATGTATAGTGTTGTTCATTATTAATATAAATATGATTTTAGATATATAATTTATATATTTACAAACACTACACCCACCATAGAGTGGGATAAGGGCAGGAAGATGATGTATGTTTGTAATCATTTTTGACTGTACCATAAAACCCTGTCGCTATAAGCTCAGTTTGTGGCCACATAGGTTCTAGTATGGCCATGTTCAGACCTGTGACTTGGAGTTTGCTTAAGTACCTATCGACCTAAGTAAATTCAGTTTCTACTTAGGCTAAGTATCACGAGCCAAGCATAGCAGATGCATGATAAACTTAGAGACTTGAACTTTGAGTTCGGGGGGCCGTTTCAGCCAAATATCTAATAGAATGTGTAATGAGTTGTCTTGGCTTAGTGGAAGCTATCTCGACTTGCAATCGATATAAACTTTTCATTAACTAGGTACTAGTAGAACGCTCTGTGATTTGTACGCGTTGAGTTTTTATGACAAGTTCAGAATTCGACTTCAACAAGAGTCGAATTTTGGGGATTACCCCTAAACAGGGTGGAATTATGCCAACTGAAAGGAAAGTAGTACAGTGGAGTAGTACAAGCACATAGTACATAGTACAAGCTTTGCTTAGTTTGGGGCTAGAAGAATGTTGTTTTATTCGGATTTAATCGCTTCGATTCCCGGGTGTGTTAAACGTTTTTTTTCGTAATTCTATTTAAGGGATGTTTCCTTTGAGTTTGAATAAATTATATTGTTCCGAGGGTTTAGGACAAGGTTTAGGATTTGTGATGATTGACAGAAAGTCAATGTCAGTGACGTAAATTATTTGGAGAAAAAAGTGCCAGCGTTTTTGGCAGGTTTCCACCGTTTGATGTGCTAGATCAGGTGAGTTATCTATAGACCGTTTGCAACCGCCTTTAGATAGCCCGACTGTTTCTTTTGTATTTTGTATATTACTTTTATCAGTTCTAAGTTTCTTTCTAATAAATGTCTCTTAAAGAGATGAAGTAGGATTTCTTCACCATTTGAAAGCAAACAGCACTCGATTTTGATGTCTCCCCTCACCGTTTGAGAGGACTGCAAACATTAAACCTGCTCAATTTAGTTTCAGTATCATTGTGAATATATTTTGATCAATGCAATTACGTCACTGCGACAGCAAAGTAAACTTTATTGTTAAGGTAATAAAACACAGTTTCGAACAGCAGTTTGTATCAATAACGCATGCCAGTGTGAAGCCTTGGATTACTGTGTTCCTGGGAACTTGAGGTATGATCTCCTGAGTGTCTCCGCCCACAACCACATTCATAGACATACTAACAACTACCCTATGACTATACTATACTATACTATACTCTCAGACCAAATAAAAAGAGAAGACGCCGCGCCGCGAACAACAAAAGTGATGCCACACAAAACCGTGCTCCTGCAAGTAAACATACGCGCTCACGCACACACCTACACTAAAACCATGCTCATCGCTCTTAGTACGTCACGAGTCTTAAAAATAGAATTATGCCTTCCTGTGTAGTGAAAACTTGTAAAAACAGCAGCAAATCACATAAAAAGTCTCACGGAGTCACTTTTTACTTGTAAGTACTTCAAATAGCATCATTTCTTAATTATTATACTATGAATTTAGGTTACTTGGAACACACAACCTTAAAACCTTGACACACACATAGATAAAAAGGTGGCTTCACTTTTGTTGTTCGCGACGCGGGGTCTTTTCTTTGTATTTGGCCTGAGACTATACTATACTGTCCTTCCATGACATGTTAGAGCTGTAATAATTTATTTTAACCAATTAGTAGGTTTTATTTATTTATGGTATTATGGTTTAGCGGTGCCGCAAGGCCGCTTGGAGTGTTCTTATGTGTGATTCACCTAACTATGTTTAAGCTTGGTTTGGCAGAACTGCATTACATCCGCTTCGGGCCCGGCTCAGCCAACTGTATGCAGTAAATTTCCATTCTGTTGTGTGAATATTAAATGCTTGTACTGCGGCTGATTAAACTCACTGACTTCACTTGTAGAGTGCGCCTAGATGTGGTTTGGCACTGGTTTTTGAACCTCTAGTAAGTATGATATCTAGTCAGAACGCTGGATCAGGTGAGCTATCTATGACCGTTTGCAACGGCCTTTAGATAGCCCGACTGTTTCTTTTGTATTTTGTAAATTATATTTGTATTAGTTGTAAGTTTATTTCTGTTAATAAACCCCCGAATACTCAAACGCATCTCAAAGTTGAGCACGTCTCAAATGACGATTTTTTGACAGATTTTCATCAGAAACTGTCAAAAACCATGAGTTGAGACGTGCTCAAAAACTGTCAAGCACTCCCTTAACCCATTGGCGATTGACGCGATGCAATGAGCTTGAAAGAGTTAAGTTACAAGCATAGTTTCAAGTTGCTCCGCGTGCGCCTTTTCAAGTGTCTGATCTTAAGCTACGCGCCACCCGGACTCGATCAGCATACAAACATATTAGTAAACTTACCCCAGAATACTCAAACGTGACTTCTGAGTCACGTTTGTTTGTAACTTAACTCTTTCAAGCTCATTGCATCGCGTCAATCGCCAACGGGTTAAGAGAGTGCTTGACAGTTTTTCTAAAAACCAACCTATAAAGAGTATGTTATGAACAAGATGGTAAAGGCCTTAGTTTTTGTTGTTCCCTTAAATGAATAAAATATAATAAAGTAGCAACAGAGACTGGTGCTAACCCTCACTGTATAGCGGGATGGAACAGTTCTGTGATTAGTGTTTAGGTTTGTGCTAGAACTTCCTAGATTCTAGATCAAGACTTATTGGATGGACTGAACACCTACTTCTACAAACTACTACTGTGAACTTAATACAGGATATTGTTTCCAAGGAATGGGACGTGCAGAATAATTCACTTAAGCAAGGAGTTTTGGAAGAAATCGTGCCAAAGTTCCAAGCTATAACAAAAATTATTTGAGAAACGAGTTTACTCGTTTTCCCTCTCTTATAAATAAATAAAAAATATATATTCACTAACTGTATCCGGATAAAAAGTAGCCTATATGTTGTTCCAGCACACGTATTATGTATATTTCAAGTTTCATTAAAATCCGTTTAGCCGTTTGAGCTTGATTGAGGCACAAACATACATCGTCACATCCACACATCCTTACATCCTCACAAACTTTCGCATTTATAATATTAGTAAGATAAAATTATATCTTTCTATAATATTTGTTGAAAAGTGATTATCAGACTTTTCTAAAATATTTGCCAATGCTTTATCAACATGCCCTACATTTACAAATGGTTATTAAATACTTTAAATGTAGCCAAATGTGTGTGTTTTTGATTTATTGCTTAGTTATGGTGAGCGTGCATGAATAATGGCTAAAGTTGTATCGTTAAATTAAACTGAAATAAAATGGAATTGAAAAGGGTTTTACCCTTCACGTATGCTTACTAGGTACCTACGTTCTGTGGGCATGTTGTGTAATGTTTGGGCATGATCCTGACTAGTAGTGGAATTGTTTTAAAATTAAATACAATTAATGAATTTGGCATGAATCTAAAACTAACAAAAATGAAGTTATGAGTTCGAAACTTAAATCCCTAAAACGAACCACAATTCAAATACAATATTCTTTTACGAGCAAATGATTTTTCATAGCTGTAGCAATGCTTTTTTTTCGTCATAAAAATGTATGGCGCTTTTCGATATATAAAACGTTGCTATGGTAACGGTCCGCTTCCGTTGGTAGAATATTTCAACCAGGCATGGAACTTTTATATACAAATATACCTAAACAATCCAAGAAATCACAGAACAATCACAATTTTATTCATTCCCAAGGTCCCTCCGCCCTCGGAGCCCTAGCTCGACTCATTAAGGTGAAACTTTAAGCATATTGTAGGTAGAGATTTAGCTGATTTACGGTCATCCCCCTTGATAGCAGTAATTATTTGAATAACTGCCCTTTAGTCCCGTCTTGAGTTTCAGGTGAAATATTAGGGGTTGAATTTCGGGTGCTATTACGTACGGCTATGGAGACTAGATTAGAACAGAATGTTTATTTAAGCCCACGAATGGGTACAACTCTTAATATATCTTAATATACCTTGATATAATAATATATTGTAGCTACGTTTGTCGGGCTTTTACAAACATGGGAATACTTGCTTATTAGGTATATCTCATCATGTTGAAGGATACTATCCCTTAGTCGACTTTTACGACATGCTCGGGGAGAGAAGCAGCTGGACACATTCTATGTTTTTTCTTTACTCCCAGTCCAGCAGAGAAGTTGAAATCATATATAGGATCACTAGCTGCCGCCCGCGGCTTCGCTCGCGTTGTACCCGGATAAAAAATAGCCTATATGTTAATCCAGTACATGTACTATGTATATTCCAAGTTTCGTTCAGATCCGTTCAGCTGTTTAGGCGTGATTGAGGCACAAACATCCAAACATAGTTACAAACTTTCGTACTAGATGGCAGCACAGGTAAAGCTAGTACGCGCTATCGTTGCGTTTTGAGCTTTACGCCGGTAATTTCAAGCAAACTAAGACTTTTCAATTTTACAATATAAGTAAGATAAGAAGTAAGATTTGTACCTATACGTCTTAAATCTACGTTGAATTTATGGTACCCACCGCAGCCTCTTAAGAGAGGCTATACCAACAGCAGATACTATGGTCATTGAAAAATGTAGGATATACCTGTTAGCGGCATGTATCGGTCCAAAAATATATATCGCACATTTACATACTTATATTATGTATAGACGGCCTTGGTGGCGTGACGGGCGATTGCTCGGCTGTGGCGCGGGTTCGATTCCCGCTGGATTTTAGCACACAGTCCCCTTTCGAGTTTTCAGTTATCATTTAGTTATAATAGTGATTGCTATTACACATTCACAAATTGCTATTGGCATTCCGCTTAGCTAATAGTCCCACTAGTGGAAGTAAACGGACGACAAAGCGTAACCGAACAATACCTAATGTTAATTGTTCAGAGTTTGAACAAATTAAAGTTAGGCCGTTTGTTGTCACTGGTTCTTTATTGGTGTCCTTTTGATGGGTCACTGACCTGGAATTTGATGTATTTCGAGGATTGGACCTTTGGTTCCATTAAATAAAAACCGGTCAAGTGCGAGTCGAATTCGCATACGAAGGGTTCAGTACCATCGTACAATGTACATACAGTCATGTTTCTTGTATGGGCCCCTTTTATTATTATTATTTGTTGTTATAGCGGCAATAGAAATACACACTCTGTGAAAATTTCAACGCTCTACTCATTACGGTTCATGAGATACAGCCCGCTGACAGACGGACGGAGGGACGGACAGACAGCGGAGGCTTAGTATTAGGGTACCGTTGGCACCCTTCGGGTACGAAACCCTAAAACTGAAATTAATTGATGGTTACACATTTTTTGAGTTTTGGCTAAAAGTTCATATAAAAACAGAGGCGTCTCTAGCCCTTGTGGCGCCCGAGTGCAACCAGTACCCTGGCGCCCTCTAGTCTAGTAGGAGCGGGGTCAAAATGGAATACAGTATATTTTAATAATTATTTATTATAACAGTTATATTTTCAAACGGAAATTCGGATGCAAATAGTGCAATTTTAAATGATGTCGGGAAGCAAAAAGTGTTTTTAGGAAGGAAGGGGTTATAATAATAAAAAAATCACAACTTACTAGATCTTTCAAAAATATTTAATTTAAAAAACTATTATAGTTACATAACAAACAGGACATCGACGCATCTTTGGAGGTGTCGCATTAGAGGGCGCAGAGCGCTCGGCGCCCCCTTAGACCCGGCGCCGGCGCCCGTGTGCGCCGCACACCCTGCACCATAGGTAAAGACGCCTCTGTATAAAAATCTCAATTCAGTTGACTGTATCGTACGGTATTAAATAAAGTTAATTCATTAGAACCATTATGGATCACTTTGAAACTTTTGATACGTTGTATTAAATCTACGTTATTATCGACCAACCGTGGTAAATCATCGCCGTTATCTACAGCCTGACTTTACCCACTGCTGGGCATAGGGCTCTGTCTGTTTATGCCCTCCGTGGAAGATACAGGCTAGAAACCTCGCTTGGCTTAGCAAACTTACCCGCTACGCTACCGAAGTCATCGTACTCTAGGTACATAAATAAAATATTTGTGGACATTTCATACAGCGCCATCTAGCCCCAAACTAATTAAAGCTTGTACTATGGGAACTAGATGGCTGATAGAATACTTATATACATTTTTTTGTGAATACATACATACTTACAATATATTAAATACTACAACACCCAGACCCGCAAGAAATATTTGCAGAACATGCAAACATTTCTCCCGTAGCGGGAATCGAACCCGCGCCTCTCGCGTCTCAGCCGAGCACTTGCTCACCACGCCATCGAGGTCGTCATAGAATTCCTATTTCTGGTGAAAAATTTAAACACGAATGCTAGGTACAGTCGCCTTCACTAAGACATTTAATACTTTACAAAATGTTACAGCATTATAATCTCAGAACAGCGAATCACTACTCTGTGATACTCGTAAATAAATATTGTTTACTTGTGGCTCTGTCCACCCCATTAGGGATATGGGCGTGACTGCTTACCTGACTGCGACGAAATTAAATGAGATTGTTATGTATTTGACCTGTATACAATAATACATGTTATGTTTGTATGTATTTTTGTCCCTGAGTTCCCTGGTGTTAACTGCTAACCGACTGAACCGATTTTGATGAACGATATATCGATAGATTTGTCTTTAAAGCGCGAGTGCCATTGGGTATATAAAAATAGACGTTTGAGGGAATTCTCGTAGTCAGGTTTCTGATTTTAAAATAAATACATAATTGGAAATTTTACTTTTATGTAATAGTAATTATGCACTAAATTCAAAATTTTACTCCGGTATTTTGAATTATGGAAGCGACTGTAGGTACGTTCCACGTTATCTTTGCAAGCTTTTCACCAGAATTAAAAACTGGAGTATTTTGCTGAGATCTTTTATTTTTGTCTAAAACTTCACGACCTAAGCCCGGGGGGTGTTATCTCTGAATATTCCATTTCATTAGAAGCGTTAACTACGCTGTTTTTATGAAAACGTCGGCCATTTTTGAACGGCCAGAACACTCCAATGAAACATTTTGGTTTTAGTTTCACAGAAAGACGTCCCCCACCCGAAGGAACGATGTCATCGTGAAGATGGATGAAAGCAGCACAAAGTTGTTAGACCTAGAAAGATATATTTTTACATTATTGTTACAGAAGTATTTAACAGAAGTTTTTTCACTCCACATCGCTCTCTTATCACGCTAATTCTCACTCTATCTCTCAAAGTTACCTATCCAATGCGGTTGCGGTAACCTATCCAAATTGTGACCACGCACAACGTTGCTTAAATACAGGTGGTGTAAATAAATTATTACAGCTCTTTTATGTCATAGTAGGACGAACAGAAACTGGTCTCCCTCGTGGTCCTACTAGTAGGACAAAATAGTGGGACCACGAGAAAACGGCCATCAATCAAGAACGTATAAGCAAGCTACGCCACGAACGATGATAATGAACCATGCATAAGTACGCTCTCCCATTAACTTGACCGTCACCCTCCCGGTCCAATAAAATTAATTGTTTGCTTTGCTTTTTTATATATGACTAGCAGCCTGCCCCGGCTTCGCACGGGTATTTAACAAATTAGGATTTTTTAGGTCAATCTTTTACACCTCGGGTTACATTACTGGAGTTTTAGTAAGGATCCCTAATTTTTTTGAAAATAATTTATAGCCTATGTTATTTCGTAATAATGTAACTATCTACCGGTGAAAGAATTTTTTAAATCGGTTTAGTAGTTTCGGAGCCTATTCGTTACAAACATAAAAACAATCAAAAAAACTTTCCTCTTTATAATATTAGTGTAGAAGAGGGGTAGTGGACGGAGACCCTAAGATATAACAGAAAGCTGAACTATCTCACTGCTTATTTATAAAGTAGATAGTAAACTCGACACGTTTAGGCAAATTGCACAGTTTCACGGTATGTCAGCAACGCGGTGCCAGGCACGGAATAAAGACCCCTACATTCTGTGTTGATCCCGACCGGTAAAGCTTTCGATACAAAATCTACATACATACCATACATACATACATAAAATCACGCCTGTTTCCCAAAGGGGTAGGCAGAGATCGCCATTTGCTACGATCCTGACATACTTCTTTTGCTTCCTTCACTCTCATTATATTCCTCATGCATGCTCGTCGGTTTAGGGTACTCTTGACCTGGTCCTTTTCCAAAACGTCGCTGATTTGGTCCAGGTACGTGCACCGCGGTCTTCCCCTTCCAACGGTACCATTCACACTCGCCTCATACACCTGTTTCGTTAATCTTACTTATTATTATAAAAATTAAAAGCTTTAGTTTGCTCGAAATTACCGGCGTAAAGCTCAAAACGCAACGATAGCGCGTGCTAACTTAACCTGTGCTGCCATCTAGTAATAAATAAATACATATAATGTGGACACTTTTATACAGCGTCATCTAGCCCCAAGCTAAGCAAAGCTTGTACTATGGGGACTAGATGACTGATAGAATACTTAATATACTTTTTTTTGTAAATACGAAGTCACGATACATAATACTACAACACCCAGACCCGGAAGAAATATTTGCAGAGCATACAAACATTTCTCCCGTAGCGGGAATCGAACCCTTTTGCGTCTCAGCCGAGCATTCACCCGCCACGTCATCGAGGTCGTCACACAGTCTCGGTAATATGTACCTATGGAATATATAAGTTCTATTAAAACAACACCAGCTAGATAAGAAGCCGATTCATTGAACGTCAAAATATTATTTATTTTACCCCACAGCGCACACAACAGTATTAAATGTCTTCAAAACCCATTACGATGTGTGTAATGATAAAAAACCATTATTTCTAAAGTCGTTAGGCCAAGAAATGGCGCCTGATGTCTTCAGGTTTTTTCTATGAAAAGTTAATGGTCTGTACGATAAGTTAGGTTCGAATCTAACGTAGGTATAATAATATTATTAGGGGTTGAGACCCTAGGTCTGTGGGGCACGGGTGAGCACCGCGTTTTCAAATTCTTTCAGGGCGTCTGGTCAAAGCGATGCGCGATCCAAGAGCTGGTTCTTATTTGGCTCAACGGATCAGTATTGCCATTCAGCGTGGCGATGCGGCCAGCGTCTTGGGCACGCTTCCACCGTCTGTTGAGCTGGATCAGGTGAGCTATCTACAGACCGTATGCAACCGTCTTTAGATAGCCCGATTGTTTCATCTGTATTTTGTGAATTATATTTGTATTAGAAGTAAGTTTTTTCTGTTTATAAAATTTTGATAATATATTGGTATTTATATTTTATTTTAACAGTCAGTTTCAAAATAATTTACGAGTAATGATGATTATAATGATGAACGAAATAACACGTTAACGAATACGTGTACGTTTTAACGAAAACATGTATGTCAAGTGCGTGAAAGAGCCTCTTTGATGCGCACTTTAATCCTTTCGTTGGGGGCTAATTTTAGCGGCGATGCCTTCCGATCCTAAGGCCGTGAGTTCAAATCCAGTATACCAATGTGTTTTTTGACCGAGAAAATATACGCACGCTAAGGAAAAATCTGGGGGAAAACTTAGTGAGAAACCCAGCATGTGTCAAGTGCACTAAGGAGCCTTTGAAGCGCACTTTAAATTATTTCACCACACTGGTTCAAAAGTAATTTCACAACAGTAATTTTCATACTCAATAACCAAACGAAATAGAGCGTGAACGATAAACAAGTAAATATCAACATTGTCCTTTGTGGGACGGAGTCGGTTATGGAGGTAGGTAGTGGGCGATGACCCAAATCTGTCTCTATTGTTTTTCGCTCAAATCCATCACATCACAAAACAAGGGTAAAGCCGCGGGAAGCCACTAGCTTAAAAACCGTTTTGAGTCCTTCACCTACGCACGAAACAAACTCGTTCTTCTCGCTATAAATCAAAAAGTTTAGATGGGCTGGATTTAGGATTGTTCATACGTGATGGAACTTTTAGGGTTCCTTAGATGCTTTACACATGCAGAGAGCACTGGTGGTCTAGTTGGTAGTGACCCTGCCTTCCGATCTAAGGCCGCGGCTTCAAACCGGTCGAGTACCGATGGATTTTTCTGTGCGAAAAAATTATGTGCGCTATACCACGGTGAAAGAAAACATCGTGAGGAAACCCGCGGGTTAGTCAGCTCAGCACGTATTGACCATGTCTTTCCTGTGGACAAGGCCGACTAAGCTGGGAGGATGGAGTAGGTGTTGGGCAAGCCTACTCCATCTTAATTCGTCCCGGGCACTACAGCGTCCCGTTTGTGAAGGTATAAAGTTGCCTCCTGTAAAAGGCCCTAGTTTATAGGTAAATCACATAGATCGGACGTAGTATCACTGGTGGTCTTGTGGTAGTGAGTGACCGCTTGCCTTGCCGATCCTAATTCAAACATCTTTCAGACATCAAAAATTTCGTCAAATGTACGAAAGGTGCCTCATCTAGTTGCAGAACACACAACAATTTTACGTGTCCACATTGAGATTTTTTTAAGTTTTTATCAAAATCTAAATTCGTACACAACTGTCAAACTAAATCAACTAACTAAAACTAAAGAATTACCGCGTATTACTCGCGTGATATCCTTACAAAAAGTAGCTTATATGTTATTCCAGCACAAATACTAAGTACATTCCAAGTTTCATTCAAATCCGTTCAGCCGTTACGGCGTGATTGAGGCACAAACATACATCGTCACATCCACACCTCCTCAAACTTTTGCATTTATAATATTAGTAAGATAAGCTTAAATCGGTTTAATTCGGAGGCGTGATTAAGCCACAAACATACCATCTTTCGCATTCATGATATTTATACAGAAATTTACGAAATAATAAGGAACGTGTACGGAACCAAATAAGACAAAACAAACACGCGCTTCCGCGATGAGTATGATTTGAATGCGTAGCTGGCCTACAGTTTACTTTTTTAAGGTGTTATTTACATTCCAATTGCTAGGTGATGTTTCTGTCTCTTCCCTACTTTGTTTACTGAACTTAATTTTTATGAAATGTAGGTCATTTTGTGGGCAATTTAGGTCACGAGGCGCTTCCAACTGGCAGTGATCAGAAAATTAATATTAATGTATTTTTATTTATGAACGAAATGTTATTTGCTTGGCAACTATCGACTTACATCATCTTAAATACGTGTACCTATAAAACTCTATGTTACTGACTGATTGACTGACTGACTGACTGACTGACTGACAGACTGACAGTCAACGGACAGCCAAAACCATAAGTCCTAGAAGCATAATAATAAGAGTTGTAAATATTATTTTGTTCTAGTTATTTACAAAGACAAACTATAATCACAGGTAATCGGTATAATAATTTAGTAAGTAATTAGATTTACGAGAATGTAAACTTTGTCATAGAAGCCTAATTTCATTACGAACTACAGTCTTACTAAATCCGTCTTATTTATCAAAAGTCGAGAAATGCGGGTAAAACAAGTAACAAGAGTTAAACAATAAAGTGTTGCCATCTTTTTTAGCTAGATAGTGTCAAAAAGTGACAAATACAATGCTAGAGTGTTGCCATCTATTTTAGCTAGATCCTGTCAAAAAGTGACAGATCCAATACTAAAGTTTTGCCATCTTTTTTGGCTAGAGAGTGCCAAAAAGTCACAGATCCAATACTAAAGTTTAGCCATTTAAATGTCTTTGTGACGCTATCTAGCAATTTTTTTGTGAGACAGTGTCAAAATAACACATAGCCAATTTTAAACCGTATATAAAGTGATATATAGAAATCTTCTGCTAACCTTTCTGTTTTAGCATTATCTGCGAGCCATCCAGTGTATATAATAAAGCGATTTAGGTACATACCGTCAGACACTCCACATTTTTATGTTAAACAGTAATGTGCGGTACATTCATAAGGTTTTTACGCCCGCTATAAATATGGAAAGGGTTAAGAAAGATAATGGCGTTTTTAAGATTCTGAGTAAAATGTGCACTTTGAACATAGCTTCGGATTTATGTTGTTGAGATTGTGTTTTTGTAATGAGGCCGTTTTTGCTGAATAGGTAGATTGTTATAAACATAATCATCATCATCTTCATCATTCCAGCCTAATTCTAATAAGGAATAGAATTAGAATCAGAATGAATTCGAATCGTGAATCGCAGCATGGGTTCCGTGACATCTTTCGGATCCGGATAAGTACTTGAATATTTTAATAAGTATTTGACGACCTCGATAGCGTAGCGGGCGAGTGCTCGGCTGAGACGCAAGAGGCGCGGTTTCGATTCCCGCTACGGGAGAAATATTTGAATGTTCTGCAAATACTTCTTCCGGGTCTGGG
Organism: Scotopteryx bipunctaria; assembly: GCA_949320045.1. Lineage (NCBI taxonomy): Eukaryota > Metazoa > Arthropoda > Insecta > Lepidoptera > Geometridae > Scotopteryx > Scotopteryx bipunctaria. Next base: position 1,276,437 of record OX439458.1, on the reverse strand, counting down.
TGTTGTAGTATTATATATCATAAGTATGTATTTACAAAAAAAGTATGTAAGTATTCTATCAGCCATCTGGTGCCCATAGTACAAGTTTTGCTTAGTTTGGGGCTAGATGGCGCTGTGTGAATTTTCCACAAATGTTTATTATTTATTTATTTTTATAAAAAACCAGACAGGGATATTTGTAACTGATGACTTCAGTCGGTTGACAAATCGTCTATGAAACTCGCTTAATAAAATGGTATCCAAATAATTGGGTCATCAAAGTAATAAAATAGGACTCTCGTTTTCGTTCGTTAGTCCATACCTAACTCAACACAAACTTAAAAGCCTTGGCCAATATTTCGTCAAACACCTCCCTCCTCCATTCTTCACCCCTTTGATAGAACCCGCATCCCTGTCTGAACTTTCTGATTTATGGGCTAGTTACAGGAACTATTAATTCAGGACTTATCAGCAATCGATAGTTTTGATGACAACGAGCTTATCCTCAAGTTTTTCTATTGGAAAAAATGAGCAGAAACTTTGATAAAAACTTTTTTATTTTAGTACCATTCTTTTTTATATTTGTGGAAATTTGACACAGCGCCATCTATCCCCAAACTAAGCAAAGCTTGTATTATGGGCACCAGATGGCTGAACTGAAAGAATTCTGAAACACTTTTTTTTGTAAATACGTAGGTAGGTTCATGATTTATGGGCTAGTTACAGGAACTATTAATTCAAGACTTATCAGCAATCGATAGTTTTGATGACAACGAGCTTATCCTCAAGTTTTTCTATTGGAAAAAATGAGCAGAAACTTTGATAAAAACTTTTTTATTTTAGTACCATTCTTTTTTATATTTGTGGAAATTTGACACAGCGCCATCTAGCCCCAAACTAAGCAAAGCTTGTATTATGGGCACCAGATGGCTGATAGAATTCTGAAAGACTTTTTTTTGGTAAATACGTAGGTAGGGTACATGCATACTTGTCAATTCAAATTATAAACGTGAATGTTTATATAATGTTTGTGCATCAATCACGCCTAAACGGCAGAACGGATTTGAATGAAACTTGGAATATACATAGTACCTACATGTGTTGGATTAACATATAGGCTATTTTTCATCTGGGTATCACGCGAGCGAAGCTGCGGGCGGCAGCTAGTTGTTCTATAACCTGATTCCACCTAAATCATCTGTATTAGATTTGTCAAGGCCAATGATGATAAATTCAGATGATAGGTACTTTTTCGCTGGACTAGGAGTAAAGAAAAAACATAGAATGCGTCCAGCTGCTTCTCTCCCCGAGCATGTCGTAAAAGTCGACTAAGGGATAGTATCCTCTCCAACATGATGAGATACAATAAGCAAGTATTCCCAAGGAGGGTTGACGTCAGACAGGCGGCCGGTCATAAAACACCTTAGCCAAAACTCTTACAGCATCCAAGGATCATGCTATGCCGACCCCACATAGAGTGGGATAAGGACAGGAGAAAGATGATGAATGATGATAAATTAATAGCTGGTAAGCCCATGAGCAACAGACCTGAACATCGCTAGATTATCCCATTATTTAAGTGTCAAGATAATGCCCATAAAATAACAGATGTTATACATAAAATGAAATCCTTATAGGCACTAAACTATAGATTCCAACTAAGGCCCATTGTCCTATGAACGACTTTCCATAAGAAAAACTATTTGTGATTCGCCAACTGCTTTCCCAACCCCAGCCTACTGTCGTAGTTTCAAGGATTTAGCCAGTCATGTCACGGCTTCTGTTTTGGCGCAGCTAAGTTAGAATTAGCTGGTTTACTCAAAATAAATAATAAATACAAATAACACCCAACAGTCACATACATAGTCCTGACCCCACACTAGGATTCCCTGTGTCGTGGGTATCAGAAACTACGAGTACCATGGTACCACAACACCCAGACCCGGAAGAAATATTTGCAGAACATGGAAACATCGAACCCGCGCCTCTTGCGTCTCTGCCGAGCAATCGCCCGCCACGCCACCGAGGATGTCAAAGTTTATAAAGTAACTGTAAAAAACAAATAAATAAAAAATAGCCTATAAATGTTATTCCAGCACACATACTATGGGTGTTTCAAGTTCCATTCAAATGCGTTGAGTCTTTTAGGCGTGATTGAGGCACAAACATACAAACATCCTCGCAAACTTTCGCATAATATAAATAAGAAGATTATAATTAGCTATGGCTACTTCATTGTGCCATATTTTGTGGTAACCAGCTGTTTCATATGATCTGTAACTCGACATACTTTATTGCTGAAGACACGATGGGCATAACAAAGCAACGCCGCCAGATTAATCCTTGTTTATCATAATAGATGGCGCTAAAGTGATTATTATGATTATTTTAGTCTACGGGTGATTCTGCTGTTTGTCGTCAAACTATAAACATCTAACTAACTAAGGCCTTACGCGTAAAAAGTTACAAGTCTAAGGTACTCACATGAATATTTTAATCTATCTTCAAGAAATTTTAATTTATTTTATTATGTTATAAGTCCATCCAAAAAGGGAAATTTCGCACACAAATGTCTATTTTTTTATTTAAACTGTAGGTATTTATGGAACGCCTGCAATATTTCCAAAAGATAATTATTCTATTGGTTTAAAGAAAACAAGCAAGTTTGCGAGTTACCCCTTTTTGAATTTTTACATAAAAGTTTAAATATTTTGTTATGTAGGTACCATTTCATTTTCAGAAATGATAGTAAGTAGAGAAATAGCTCTGACTATAATAGATTAAACAAAACCATGTGTGAGTCGAATTTTCACACGAAGGGTTCCGTATCATCGTACAGGTATCTATATAAAAGGTTTCTTGCATGGGGCCTACCTTTATTTTTATTATTGGTTGTGTAGCGGCAATAGAACACACTGAAAATTTCAACTCTCTACCTAATATGGTTCATGAGATACAGCCTACTGACAGACGGACGGACGAAAGAACTTAGATAGCGGAGTCTTAGTAATAGGGTCCCGCTGGCACTCTTCGGGTACGGAACCCTAAAAAATCTGAACATTATTTACATATTGATTCCTAATTTACAAACGTACAAAACATAAAAAGATTGCACAAATATTCAATAACAAAATAAAAAATCAACATTGAAGCTGAAAGATAAGGAACGCCGCCGTAAACTCAGGGAAACTTCCCAAGTATTTTTTGCAAAACAAAACATCTTTCAAACTTGCCAAAGCATAGCAGTCGTGTTCCAACACTCCCGAAATTTCTTTCAAAGTACAGACAATAGCCGGCCCATCTTATTTTAGAGTTCCGTAAACAAAGGAATAAACGACCCTTAGCACTGGTATGGATTTCTTAGAACATCGATCACAAGACTTCTAATAGACAAACACAACAACAGGGCCAGTAGCCAAGTCACTTTGCGTTAGCAAAATCACTAGACGCTACTGAAAAAAGAGGGATTGACTGTTTATGTAGTGTTTATGTCACCGTAAAATTATAAATACTGTTAGATTATAATCTATCTCGCGAGATTATAACCTGTCAAAAGATTGTGAACTTTATGATGTATGTATCGTATGAGCTAGTGGCTAACTCTAGTGACGGAGTTTTAAGGCCGCCTAAAGGCCTCCGTCGTGGCTTAACGAATTAAAAGCCGGAACCGACTGATTATTATGATTGACTAGGATGATTATCTAGTAATCACTGATTCACGTGGTGACATAGACTGCATTTGTCAAATCCATATTTATTTTCAGTAGCGTTTAGCGAGTTCGTTATATGGAAAGTGACTTAACTAAGCGGTCGATGACCCTACTCTAAGAGACAAAGACAGATCACTACATCGAAAATACCCGTGTCACCGGTTCTTTTGGAATAATGTGTTAAAATGACTAATCATCATCATCTTCCTGCCCTTATCCCACTCTATGTGGGGTCGGCACAGCATGATCCTTCGATCATGCTGTAAGAGTTTTGGCTAAGGTGTTTTATGACCGGCCGCCTGCCTGACGTCAACCCTCCTTGGGAATACTTCTCATCATGTTGGAGGATACTATTATCTTAGTCGACTTTTACGACATGGTCGGGGAGAGAAGCAGCTGGACGCATTCTATGTTTTTTCTTTACTCCCAGTTCAGCGAAGAAGTATGTTAAAATGACTAATATGCACCTGAAAAAGGCTCTTTTGAGATTGTAAACTGCCGAAAGATTGTGAACCGTGACATTTTTTGGCACTTCGGCGACGGCTGACGCGACAAGCTCGCTGTACTCGCCCGCCTCGCGCGTTGATGGTCACTATAACCTAACCTACTAACCTAACCAACTGAATTCAATCGGGTGGATAAGACAAGTAATAATGCATTATTGTACTTAAATATTGTATTTTATTATAGTTTTAAATATTATTAGTACCTAAGCACTTAATGGAGTTCACTTGTTAAATATTGTTTGCTCACTTTCCTTATTAATTTTGTTGTATAGTTATTAGTATTAGTTATTGTTATCATACAAGAATTGTTTTGCATTTGTAGTGTCATCCGTTTCAGGCCCAGTCTGGAAACCAGCGCAGCTTCTCACGAATGTGTGGAGCTGCAATTTGCTGAGATCGGACCTGTTTGGCCCACACGACACACAGGGGACTAATTAGCACGAATCTAAACTAATTTTAATATTATATTTTATGTTTTCCATCTTTGTTCTTCTGTCTTACCCTATTGTTATATATTTTTTTGTGTGTCTAGTGTTTTGTATTCTCTGTGTATTGTGTGTCAAATAAACAATTTCTATTTCTATTTCTATATTGTAAGCAGTATGTTACGGTTCACAATCTTTCGACAGTTTACAATCTCGCGAGATAGATTATAATCTAACGGTAGGTATTCAAATTTTATTACAATTATTAATAAAATAATTGGCTTTTGTAACTTGCCAGCTGTTATAACAAGTCTGAACTTGTGCTAGCTCAGAAATAACTTTTAAGTAGGCATAAAGTCTCGATGAAGTAGTTAATTTTGTTGCAAAGTAGGTATGTTTTGTCACTCCTAGTTATTTATCTGATACAGTAAAACCTTTTATGATTCCATGATTTGCATTTTATGTCGTTTTTTGTCGCAAAATACTTTCTTGTTGTAAAAATTCAATTAGACTAAGGCATGATTTGTCTTAGATTTTTTTTCGTGCGGAATTCTTTTTATTTATATTTTATAAACATAAACAAACCGTTTGTTTTTTAGAGGCTATTCAGTCCATCTTTGAGTATGTTTAATTTTAAGCATAAGCATCTGGACGCATTCTATGTTTTTTCCTTACTCCCAGTCCAGCAGAGGGCAGGCAGGAAGATAAGGGCAGGAAAATGATGAATGATGATGATCCTGAAAACGACAATATCGGCACAGTGCCTTCAAGACAATCAAAACGTTGTTGTTTAAAGCAAATAAACAGTTTGTAAGCTACATGTCTCACTCGTGCTTACGTCGAGCGAAGCACACAAAGAAGGTTATAAGATAAATTATGCAGAACCACACATCGCTCGTACTCGCGCTTGACTGAATACTTAAAGAGAAAGTTCGTGTTTTCATTAAATTTAATACCCTACTGTTTAGGGAGACCTTAACTGTGGCCCACCTATTGTACGGTGTCGAAATTTGTAGTCGTTTAAAGTTTTGCGATTTCACTCCAGTTCTGCCGATTTGCAAAGTTGATATTTGCTACTCGGACTATTATTTGTATGTAATCTCAAACTTTAATTTTTAACTAACTTCTTAATTTATTACGATTTTGCAAACATTTTGAACTCAAGCGAACGCTTCCCAAAATCTTCCTCCCGCCATATTTTTTTATACCATAGAATAGATTATCACAGATTATTATTTATCACTGGCCGGTAAGAATATTTTTGATTAACGTCAGTAATTGTCGGTGACAATTACTTGCTCTGTTCATAGAGCGAATCATAGAGGTTCATAGTTTATTGTTTTGTGTAAGCAATGGTGACAAAACAATGTTTTCTCATTCTACCACGGGATAAAACCTCTTTACCTAAACTTGTTATGGCATGTATTTGTCGAGGTTTAATTTTAATCCTTCTAACCAAGGCTTTGTGAGGAACTGGTAACAGAAACGTCGATAATCCAGCAGCGTGATGGTCTGACGATTTTACCATCCGTCGGTTAAGACTAGCAACGCATCGTAGAGAATCATCATTGGCCTGAAACCTAGTATCTGACGTTCAATAAAAACTTGGTCAAGTGGCAGTCAAATGCGCACACGAAGGGTACCGTACCACTGCGCATGTACTTAAATGTTCCATTGTATAGGGCCCCCTTTTATTTTATTTTTATTAATAGCTGCCACTCGCGGCTTCTCTCGCATGGTACCTAGATAAAAAGTAGCCTATATCTTAATCCAGCACATGTACTATGTGTATTCAAAGTTTTATTAATTCCTTTCAGCCGTTTAGGCGTGATTGAGGCACAAACATCCAAACATCTAAACATTATCACAAACTTTCGCATTAATAATATACCTAAGTGAGATT